>OU696530.1:21573771-22809271 GCA_916048285.2 Bellardia pandia | reverse complement strand
GAAATATATAGGTAAATCTAATATTTCTATAATATTTATTTATTATCTGCTAATTAAGCATATTTTACCTCTTGATTTAAAATTTATTTATTTATTAAATTCAGAGATTACAAGCCCAAAGGCCTACTTAAACTAGATATCTTATGACGAAAGAAAAAAATTCCAAAATATTTTTCTAAAAAGATAAGAGATATTCATATAAAAACAGTTTATGTACTTAAAAAAAGCCCCCCACTTATATCTTATCCTTTTATTTAATTAAATAAATTAATACAAAAAAATCTTTTTATTTTTGTTTTTTAATATGTTTTATACAAACAAAAACATTACTTCATCAAAATTTGAAATATATAGGTAAATCTAATATTTCTATAATATTTATTTATTATCGTCTCCAGGAATTTTGAACTCAGTGCATTAAATTTATTTAAATAGAAAACTGAAAGCAAGAAAGCAGTACATTTAGTAACAATATAAATACAAGCAAAGTTTTGAATATGTTTATACCTGTAAGGATAACCCTGAGCTTTTGACCGGAACACGGATAACAGAAATGAAAAGAAAATTGCCAAAAAGGCTAAACCTACTATAGCCATGATACGTCCCTTACGCTGGTCTGTTTGAGTGCCAGCATCAATGAGCAAAATCATACCAAAGAAAATTAAAGCATCTAGAAAAACGGAAATAAAATTTAAAATATGTTAGAAATATAGTGGAGCTGCGAACAAATTTCAAATATAAACTTACTTAAACCTAAAACAATATAAGTCTCTACGACTAATTGACCTTGTGATGAGCCATGTATGTAGGCAACACCACCATTTTGCGATTTATGCACCAATGGGGGACCGCGTATGTGATTCCACATTTGTCCCGAAATCATGGTGAAACAGAAAAACACCGCTATGGCACCCCATATTGATTTGTTGTACAAAAACTCTAAATTATTACGTCGCATATATAGGAAACCACCAACCAGTGCAGCTAAAGTAACCATAGCAACAGTACCGGAATAGTTGGGAGGACGGAATACACGTATCTGTACGTCAGTACGTTCTGTCACGAATTTCGCTATGGCATCAGCAGCAAAACCAACACGATGTATGTCCATAGTATCAGCACCCTTTGGTTTACCCTTGGCAGGGAAATGCATAAACACCGGTGCAGTATTCAAGCGTAACATTTGAAAAACATCAGAACCCTCGTCGAAATCTACCATGGCAAAGAATAGTTTGTTCGAATATATCGGTGAAAATCTATAGGATTGTGCGACAATTTGGAATTCATCATGAGCGTGTCTACAAATTTGACACTGTCGAGAGGGTGCTAGTGCTGTCAACATAACAATCATCGAGTAATTACGGGGTGAATTTTTAACATATTCCCTAAACTTTTGGCCATTGAAACGCAAAAGTGCCTTCTTATTATTCATATCCATTAGGTTTTGTACCTTTTCCGATATGGACAGACCGACCTAGAAATAAAAAAAACATGAACATTGTCTCGGGTTGTGTATATTTGTATAACAACCACAATGACGTGGCCTGATAAACACAATGACGTGGCCTAATAAACCAAAACGACTTAAGTCGGTTTTAGTGACATTTTTCAAATCACTTCCAAAATTTTATCACTAATAGAGTTTTAAATTCTTATTAAAATAAAAAATTAGTCGGCCACGCCTATTTTCGACTGGGCGGGGCTCCAAAGTTTGTAATATATTTAGCTATTTCTTAAAAAATAAATTTATTTATTAAACAATCCAATTATAGGTATTTTAAAGACCTTTTCAACGATATATATCATGATCTACTTATATGGTCCATCTATAGGTCAATTTTTAAAAAATATTTTTTGATCTGATATTTTTTTAAAAACTTTACTGAGCGAAGAAGTGTTCTGTATACCATAGAGGAGATAATTCTTCCGCCCGACCGTAGGCAGGCAATAAAGGAAATCTGTACTATGCGAAGCTGATGTTCTGTATACCATAGAGGAGAAAATCCTTGTGCCCGTTCATAGGCCGGCAATACTGGAAATCTGTACTATGTGAAGATGGTTTTCTGTATATCATGAAGCAGAAAATCCTTCCGCCGGCCGTAAAACGGCAATACAGGAAGGCTGTACTATGCGAAGCCGGTATTGTGTATACTAAAGAGGAGAAAATCCCTCCGCCGGCCGTAAAACGGCAATGCAGGAAGGCTGTACTATGCGAAGCCGGTATTGTGTATACTAAAGAGGAGAAAATCCTTTCGCCGACCATAGTAGTCCCCGAGATATAGGCTTATATATTTTCAACTTTGGGGGCCCGCCGAACAAAAAAATGTTATTGCTTTTATGTATAACCTCTAAAAGTCCTATTTGATGCATTTTTTATCTTTTTTTTTAGCATGTCACAACCGACTTGTTCCCAAGAATCACTTCATTTTACCTTTTGTTTACTTTGAGCCGTTGTGTCCAATATTAAAAAGCCAGCCATTAATATCACTGCAAACAGCAATGTTTTGTATAAAACGTTCATTTCGCTATTTGTATTAATTAAAACTACTTAAATTAAATAGACAAAATTGTGGAATTTCCTTTTTAGGCACCTCGACAAAACACTGAACGAAAAAAACTTCGCTCTCTGAATACAATGAAAAAAGCATTTGACACGCAGAGAAGAAAACAAACAGGTCTTTTTTGGCAAATCTTTTTGCAGAGTTGCATAAAAGGTACTTTTGCTTACTTGGGAACTCTGTCACCTACTGTGAAACATTTATAATGTAGAACTCAGATTAAAAGGTGTTGCCAAGTTGGTATGACAAAAATTATTTTCAGCGATGCCATTTTTATATATTGATATTTTTTATATATAAATTTTCAATCGACATGAAGAAAACAACTATTATCAACCGCACTCCAACAACATTTTTTTCTTTTACGCACGTGTTTACCATGTGCACAATAAAAACAAACAAAAAATGTAAACAAAACAAAGACAAAAATATAGCAAAGTTTCGCTTATTACCAACAAGTCAATTTTTAACGAATTTTAAAATTTTAAAGAACCACGGACAGAGAATCCACTTAGGAACCTAATTTTGTGGTGCCCACGTTATAAATTTTAGTATTTTTTAAAAAAATAAGGTTTCAAATCAAACCTAAAATATGAGGTTTCATTTGAATATTTCCAGTTATTTTAGCGGTTTTTGAATTTTGAAAACGGATTTCAATAGCCTGTAACTAGGGCTATTGTAATTCACAACTGTCACTTTCGAAAAATTCGGCGTTTATAGGGTATTCCATTTTAGAGTAAAAAAAATTTAAAAAAGGTTGTTACTCTGTAAATATTTCAAATTGAGCGGTTTACGCATTTTGAAAGCGGATTTCAATAGCCCCCATCTAGGGCTATTAAAATCCAGGAATGTCACTTTCGAGAAATTAGCCGATTATGGGGCATTCCATATCAAAGTAAAAAAATTCAAAAAAGTTGTTGTTGAATAACTCTCTCAAATTGAGCGGTTTACGCATTTTGAAAGCGGATTTCAATAGCCCCCATCTAGGGCTGTTAAAATCCAGGAATGTCACTTTCGAGAAATTAGTCGATTATGGGGCATTCCATATCAAAATAAAAAAATTCAAAAAAGTTGTTGTTGAATAACTCTTTCAAATTGAGCTGTTTACGCATTTTGAAAGCGGATTTCAATAGCCCCCAACTAGGGCTATTAAAATCCAGGAATGTCACTTTCGAGAAATTAGCCGATTATGGGGCATTGCATATCAAAATAAATTTTTTTTTAAATTTTGCAAAAAGGTTGTTGCTCTGTAAATATTTAAAATTGAGCGGTTTACGCATTTTGAAAGCGGATTTCAATAGCCCCCAACTAGGGCTATTAAAATCCAGGAATGTCACTTTCGAGAAATTAGCCGATTATGGGGCATTGCATATCAAAATATTTTTTTTTTTAAATTTTGCAAAAAGGTTGTTGCTCTGTAAATATTTAAAATTGAGCGGTTTACGCATTTTGAAAGCGGATTTCAATAGCCCCCAACTAGGGCTATTAAAATCCAGGAATGTCACTTTCTGACGATTCTTTAAACTTTTTTAAAGTTTGTTGCGTAGTAACTTTTAAATTACAGTCTCAAGGGAAATAACATAAACGACTATCGATTGGTATTTTTTTAGCCTATCGATTATCGTTAACGAGATATGTGCACGCGATATAGTTTCATAGTTATTAATCAAACACATTCCTTGTTTTGCGTAAAAACTTCTACAGTCTCTTGAATATAAACTATTCCATCATCATTTCATATTTTGGCGTCATATCGGTTACAGTGAACGAGATATGCGCACGCTGAATTCTTTCGGTTTTATTATTAAAAATGTCAAAATATATGTGATTAAAATTACTGCGTATTATTGAGTAAATAGTTGAATATCGAAAGTGATCAACATGAAATTAGTTTACTGGGGCATAGTTTAATTTTAATTTCCTAAAAAAATTTTCTGTTATAGGTCGAGAATGAATTCCAAGTCAGTAAAATATTTTTGAATATTGGGAACTCTGTCACCTACTGTGAAACATTTATAATGTATCGACATGAAGAAAACAACTATTATCAACCGCACTCCAACAACATTTTTTTCTTTTACGCACGTGTTTACCATGTGCACAATAAAAACAAACAAAAAATGTAAACAAAACAAAGACAAAAATATAGCAAAGTTTCGCTTATTACCAACAAGTCAATTTTTAACGAATTTTAAAATTTTAAAGAACCACGGACAGAGAATCCACTCAGGAACCTAATTTTGTGGTGCCCACGTTATAAATTTTAGTATTTTTTAAAAAAATAAGGTTTCAAATCAAACCTAAAATATGAGGTTTCATTTGAATATTTCCAGTTATTTTAGCGGTTTTTGAATTTTGAAAACGGATTTCAATAGCCTGTAACTAGGGCTATTGTAATTCACAACTGTCACTTTCGAAAAATTCGGCGTTTATAGGGTATTCCATTTTAGAGTAAAAAAAATTTAAAAAAGGTTGTTACTCTGTAAATATTTCAAATTGAGCGGTTTACGCATTTTGAAAGCGGATTTCAATAGCCCCCATCTAGGGCTATTAAAATCCAGGAATGTCACTTTCGAGAAATTAGCCGATTATGGGGCATTCCATATCAAAATAAAAAAATTCAAAAAAGTTGTTGTTGAATAACTCTTTCAAATTGAGCTGTTTTCGCATTTTGAAAGCGGATTTAAATAGCCCCCATCTAGGGCTGTTAAAATCCAGGAATGTCACTTTCGAGAAATTAGCCGATTATGGGGCATTGCATATCAAAATAAATTTTTTTTTAAATTTTGCAAAAAGGTTGTTGCTCTGTAAATATTTCAAATTGAGCGGTTTACGCATTTTGAAAGCGGATTTCAATAGCCCCCAACTAGGGCTATTAAAATCCAGGAATGTCACTTTCGAGAAATTAGCCGATTATGGGGCATTGCATATCAAAATAAATTTTTTTTTAAATTTTGCAAAAAGGTTGTTGCTCTGTAAATATTTCAAATTGATGCAATGCCCCATAATCGGCTAATTTCTCGAAAGTGACATTCCTGGATTTTAACAGCCCTAGATGGGGGCTATTGAAATCCGCTTTCAAAATACGTAAACCGCTCAATTTGAAAGAGTTATTCAACAAAAACTTTTTTGAATTTTTTTACTTTGATATGGAATGCCCCATAATCGGCTAATTTCTCGAAAGTGACATTCCTGGATTTTAATAGCCCTAGTTGGGGGCTATTGAAATCCGCTTTCAAAATGCGTAAACCGCTCAATTTGAAATATTTACAGAGCAACAACCTTTTTGCAAAATTTAAAAAAAAATTTATTTTGATATGCAATGCCCCATAATCGGCTAATTTCTCGAAAGTGACATTCCTGGATTTTAACAGCCCTAGATGGGGGCTATTTAAATCCGCTTTCAAAATGCATAAACCGCTCAATTTGAAATATTTACAGAGCAACAACCTTTTTTAAATTTTTTTTACTCTAAAATGGAATACCCTATAAACGCCGAATTTTTCGAAAGTGACAGTTGTGAATTACAATAGCCCTAGTTACAGGCTATTGAAATCCGTTTTCAAAATTCAAAAACCGCTAAAATAACTGGAAATATTCAAATGAAACTTGATATTTTAGGTTTGATTTGAAACCTTATTTTTTTAAAAAATATTAAAATTTATAACGTGGTTACCACAAAATTAGGTTCCTGAGTGGATTCTCTGTTCGTGGTTTTTTAAAATTTTAAAATTCGTTAAAAATTGACTTGTTGGTAATAAGCGAAACTTTGCTATATTTTTGTCTTTGTTTTGTTTACATTTTTTGTTTGTTTTTATTGTGCACATGGTAAAGACGTGCGTAAAAGAAAAAAAATGTTGTTGTTGCGGTTGATTTTGCACTGTTTATTTCTTCACATACGCAAAATTATTTTAATTTTTTGTTATATGGTCTGGCAACGCTCTTTACTTATAACAAAAGCCGCTCTGATTTTTCTACACACTGCCGCATTGTCACAGACTAATCATAATCTATGGCATTGTTTAAGTGTTAGTCTGTGGTTTAAGTTAGTCTGTGTTGTTTAATAAGTAATTTTATAAATTTTTAAACAAAAGTACATGAAAATTGTATATACTAAAAAATAATCAACAATTATTAGTGCATTAACGAAGCACTAATAATGAGTGATATTTTAAAAAGCTCCCAGGAGCGTTCTCGCAAACGTAAACAATTGTTAGCACAAACTGTAAGAGACGTTTCCATGAAAATTTGTACAATTTATAAAATTTATTTTGTTCTTTTATTAAAGCTTGGTTTATCAAGTGTTGATGAATTGAAGATTGCCTTGGGTACAGGAAATGATTCAAATCCTAGTGCTAGCTTAAGTTCCAGCAGTTTTGGCTCAAGTGCTCTTAAAGGTGTTGCTGCCCACAACAATCAACGTGCCGGCCATGACGATGAAGAGGGAGTGGTGGCGAAAAAGACACCTGGTGAAATTATTTATAGGGATTCATCGACATTTTTAAAGGTAATAGAATTTCAAAAAAACTCATGAGATTTTGAATTTAATGGAAAATTTCCAGGGTACACAATCATCTAATCCACATAATGATTACTGCCAACATTTTGTCGATACTGGTCAAAGACCACAAAATTTTATACGTGATGTTGGTTTAGCCGATCGTTTTGAAGAGTATCCCAAATTGAGGGAACTTATAAGGCTCAAGGACAAATTAATACAGGATACAGCTTCGGCACCCATGTATTTAAAAGGCGACTTAAAAAATTTAGATATTAAAACATTGGGGACCAAGTTCGATGTTATACTTATAGAGCCACCTTTAGAAGAATATGCCAGAGCAGCTCCTTCGGTGGCTACAGTAGGAGGAGCGCCCAGAGTTTTTTGGAATTGGGATGAAATATTGAGTAGGTTTTCTTCTGTGATACTAAAATAGATTTTAATTTATAAATTGATATTTTCAAGATCTTGATGTTGGCGAAGTGGCTGCACATCGTTCATTTGTCTTCCTTTGGTGTGGCTCCTCGGAAGGTTTGGATATGGGTCGCAATTGTTTGAAAAAGTGGGGCTTTAGGCGCTGCGAGGACATTTGCTGGATACGCACAAATATCAACAAACCCGGACATTCAAAACAGTTAGAACCAAAAGCTGTTTTCCAACGTACTAAAGAACATTGTTTGATGGGCATTAAGGGTACCGTAAGGCGTTCCACTGACGGTGATTTTATTCACGCTAACGTGGATATTGATTTAATAATATCCGAAGAAGATGAATTTGGTTCATTTGAAAAACCAATTGAAATTTTCCATATTATTGAACATTTTTGTTTGGGTCGCCGGCGTTTACATTTATTTGGGCGAGATTCCAGCATTAGACCTGGTTGGTTAACTGTTGGTCCTGAACTAACAAATTCAAACTTTAATGCCGAACTTTATCAAACCTATTTTGCTGAGGCTCCTGCTACGGGATGTACTACTCGTATTGAGTCGTTGAGACCTAAGAGTCCCCCGGCTAACAGTAAAATAATTAGAGGTCGTGGCCGTGGTTTTCCTCGTGGCCGTGGTCGCGGCAGATAAAAATGTGGTTTATTATTTATTACATGAGTTTTTTTTTTTTTAATTTACATACATATATTTTAATAATCAGTGTTCTTTTTTTCATCAGTACATATAAGTTTTTTGTACTATGTAATTCTCATTTTGTGGCAGTTTTAGGGAATTATTTATCCCTAAAGTTTACTAATCGTTTCAGTTTTATTAAAGCAAAAAAAGTTGTGTAAACTATATAAAATCTTAAAGCATTTTACTATTTTAAACATTAAAGAAATCAAATTGACGTTTTTCTAATTTGCTATGTGGTTTTATTGTTGTATTTTAAATTATTCTATGTTATTTATTTTTTACAAATATGTTGGGATAAAATTAAACTATGATTTTTACTTGTTAACTAAATTTTGGGGGCTTGAGTACTTACAACCATGAGTTGTAAGTAATTAATGTAGGGGAATCGATTCAAATCATTTGTTTTAAAAAAAGTCATTTTCTAGAGAATGGTCGAGATGTAGGCCAAATCCGTTAAAAATAACATACCTCTTAATTTTCACTTATTAATTCTCTTGAATATAAATACTTATATGTATTAAAAATTCAATTTTTATATACTAAAGTGGAAAATTTAATTCTGTAAACTATGGTGTTTACTCAAATGAGACATGTAAACATCTAACTCATCTTCGGATTCATCATGTTTTTCCATTTTATTTGGTGATTGACTTTCTACACTTGTATCCTTTTGCATCTGTTCATTGTTCTCATCTTCATCACTTTCTTCGAAATACTCATCTTCTTTGTCTTGATTTATTAACTTGAGATCATCGAATTGTGTATTATCATCGACAGTGGCATAATCAAAGTCTACATCTTGCCCTGTTAGAAATTGTTGATGCATTTGACTTAGAAATTCCTGCCTTAATAGTTCTCTTTCATCGGCCGTTATTAGGTCCTCAATTGGCGGAAGGTTTATTTTCTTTTTAATTGGAGATTTTTTTATCTGTATTTTACTCGATGAACAGGCAATTTGTTCGTTATCAAAATTACCCCATTGTTGGCGGCAGTTAGCAGGAATTTCTGCTTCTTCTTCTAAATTTTCTAAAAATCTCTTTTCAATGCCATCTTCTGGCGTAGATGCAAATGAAGTTTCTTGAACATGTTGTTCTGCCTTTTCCATTATTTCGTTCAGTTGTTTCTGCTCTAAATTGTGCATTAATATACCCGAAAAAGTTGTATTTCTTAGATCATAACTATCACGTTGCTGCTTTTCTTTGCTGCTTAAATATTGTCCCACTAGTTCTTGATATAGTTCAGGTTGACGTTTCATCATTTCCTGTTCACTGAAATACTCACCCTCTTTAATTAGTTTTTGCAAGGCAGCATAACGTCTATTCTTTACGTCTCTTTGACGTGTTTTTAATTTATCCTGATAGTCTTTTACCATTAAGTGCATTTCTTCGTCACTATCTGCTACTGACATTCTGGAAAAATCTTGTAAGTGCTTTTCTTGCAAATAGTTGCCAAAACGTATAAGAAACGTTTGTGGATTTCTTTGGTAGACATCTAAAGCCACTTTAAGTTTTTCGGTTTGTTGTAATTCGGGCTCATCTCGTTGTTGGGATTTAAATATGATGTTAGAGTTCAAGCTTAAGAATTCCATTATATCCATTATTTCTTGTGGAAGAGGGGGAGTTGAGGGTAGGGTATTATTGTTGCCTGTATTTGATTGGACTTGATTTAGTTTTGCTTCATTTTCTGCCGTTTCTTCTGTTGCGGTTGTCATTGTATCTGTTTTTGATTAAATTAATGCTTTTGTTTATTTTTTAAATTATATTATTTTGAGTTTTTCGTAGAATTTTATGTGATTTTGACAGACTGTAATTTGTTTTGATTTTTATAAAGTGCTGCCATATTGATAAAGTCGCGATTTTAAAAAAGAAAGGTACAAAGTGGCACGTTTTGGGTATTACAAATTTAGTACATATTTAGAAAATTTATTTCGAAAACGAATTGTTTAAACCATAGACAAGACGTTTAAACTTTAATTTCGATATTTTTGATTAATTTGTAAAAGATTTTAAAATAAAAAAGTGGAAATGTTATATCTATGGTGCAAATATAGTAGATTGTATTTTTTAAATAACAAATCAAATATATTCGGTTTTTTATTAAAACTCCTAATCTATTACTGCCCTTATAAAACAAAAAATCAAAGTAAATATTTATATTGCTCTAACAATATTTTTATTGTTTATATTAATATTATACATATTAATTATTGCATATACTTTGTATATTATTAACAAAATTTCAAACATAAACAAACAAATAATTAATTACATATATGATTAAAAATTGAATTTAAACTAATTTGTAATTGAAAATTCGCGTTGTGTGTGTATGTTGTTCTGTATTACAAGTTAATACTGTAGTTAAGGTTTTCTTAAAATTATTGATAAATTTGTTAGATAAGATAACGAATGAAAACCAAATATATCATAAAGTTTCGACGACACCATACTAAATAACAATTAACAACGAACCACGACAGCCGGTTCTACGCACCGGAATGACCCGAGATCACTCGACCAAGGGCTGTCAACTCAGCAATTACTGCTGTTACAATAACAACAATTAACAATAATATTAGAAAAAGAGGTATATGTTTACATGTATGATGTGTAATATAAAAAACATAACATTCAAAAGTTAAAAAATATGTTTATATATAAAAAATTATAAATAAAATCTATTCAAATGTTAATGCTATAGAGGTGAATGGAAGTATAGGACATGTGGGCTCTAGTTGTAAAGCCGTAGCCATACAATCAGCAGAGGCGGTATATTCGCCCAATGATTCCAAAACTTTGCCTAGTGTAAACCTGTAAGGAAAGAAAATTAGTTGTTTATAGTGTTTACATTACAATTAGCTGTGTAAATATTTTTATGTATTTTACCATATCTTTGGACAATTGGGATCTAACTTGGCGGCGTCTTTTAGAATTTTCTCGGCTAAACGTGGTTCACCCAAAACATGATGAGTTTCTCCTAAAGCTCTTAAAGCATCGGTATGATTAGGATTGGCAGCAACCGCATTGAGGAAACATTGTTTCGCCTCATTCCATTGTTCTAAATAAACACAAACTTGGCCTCTCTAAAACAATACATTTTGTAAGAAACATAATTAAACAACATTAATTAATATTTAATTTTATTTTAAATACTTTAAGAGCGGGATCATCTATTAATGATCAAAATAATCATACAATCCACATTTTCTGAATTCATTAAGTAAATTTTTTTTAAATATTTGAGAAAAATTTATAAATATATTCTTACAAAAATCATACAATCCACATTTTCTAAATTCATTAGGTAAATTTTGTAAAACATTTGAGAAATACATATTTATAAATATATTCTTACCATATACATTATTTGATGAGATAGTGGATAAATTGATGATGCTTCATGTATACAATTTAAAGCCTCAGCTGGTTGTTCGATATTTAAATACACATCAGCCAAAAGTAACCAAATCTAAAATAAAAAAATTTTAATATAAAATATTACACAATTTCTAATACACTTTCGTACCTTAATTTGTATCATCCAGGGCTTTTGTGGTCCAGGTCGCGGTGTAAAAGAACTTAATGAACTAGCTGCTTCACTTAAAGCTTGTTCCACCCGGGATACTGCCGCCAAAGAAGCCGCATAAACAGAATCTTTAAAATTAAAATTGCAAATACATACTTTTCAATGCCATACACTACTTCAAAAGCATTTAGAAAGTTAATTGAAAACAAATCTTTTTTTTTTTTGTTATAAAGTTAAATCAAAATGCACACAACTTCTAACATTATAGAAAAACAAAATAAATATTGTATTAAAAAACAAAGCTTAATTTTAATTACACTACTTTTTAAATAAATTTTTTAACAAAGTGTAAATTTCTTTTACAATCAATCCCTACTGAAGTCCAAATATTGCTTAAATGGGATTTTGAAATATGTTGTATAAATACAAAAAATATTAAAGCATTATTTTAGTGTAGCTTTTTATAAGTACATACTCAAATTGTAATTATAATAAGTAAGAAAGTGTTAAGTAAAAATTTAATTAAGTAAAAACGTTTGTTAGTGTTTTCAGAAGACATAAAATAACTTACAATTTTTGTTTATTCATTACACATGATCCGAAATTTTATTTTTTTAATATTATAAGGAAGTGATATTTGTGTTTAAAAAAGATAAAAGTTATTAAGATTAAATTGCATGTTTTAATATCAAAGAATATTTCATTACGATTTCATTGTTACATGTATTTATTTTCGGACGAATTGTTATATGATGTGCTATAATTTTACTAAATATTATATAATGATAAATGAAATTATGTAAAATTAAAATTTTGTATATTTTTTCATATGAAAACTTATTAGTTATTAATTTGTGAAGATTTATTTTATGTTTTAATGATTGTCTCTTTTAAGTGGTTTTAATGTATGTATGCATATGAAACGATTTAAAATAGGGCGAATTTATATAAGGTGTCAATTCCACAATAAGAAATAATTATTTAAAGAATTCAATAGTATCAAACATCATATATAAAAAATGTATCTATGTAATGCTGAAAGGGCCTTTTATAAATTCGCGTATGATTTGAGACGTTACAGTTTTTTTTTTTCAATTTTTGACTTGAAATTTTGTAATGTGAGAAACCAAAGAATAAAGAGATAGTTTTAATAAGTTCTTTCAATACGCACAGTATTTTTATAAGACATTTTGATTTCAATAAAAAATATGTACAATAAATGTGGTAATTATGTATTTTAAGTAGAAATCGTAGCTATAGTAAAAGACTCTTAATTAATAACATTACAACGGGTCTAAAAGTGATGAATCTGTACGCTGTTGGTTGCATAAAACCACCGATCTCAACATTGTAACGCAAGATTACCAAAAAGTATTTGGATTGGACCAACCTATCATGGGGTAATATAACTCTAGGGTTTAAAGGTGCATATGGAACAAGCTATTCTTAGCAGACAGGGTTAGCGTTGGTCATTGTCTATAGGTAATATGAACCAGAATCAGCATAGGGAGCTTTATGTTGAGGAAATAGAAACAATGGAACACATTTTATGTCATTGTCCTATAGTGCAGATACATAGATTCACTTGTCTGGGCAGTAATTTCTTTTCAGAACTCGACTTAACTTGTTGTAAGTTAGGCGATGTAATAAAGTTCACAAGGAAAATCAGGTGATTAAATGACAGAAGAGTGTGTTAATATAGGAGTTCATTTTGGCTGATTCTCATTCCTTCTACTATACATATATTCTACTTTATATAATCAATCACAATAGAATGCGTTTTTCGATAAAAAATTAAATTTTTTTTAGAGGTTTTTGCTTTTATGTAGGTCATTTACCGGTTTTTCTATTCATACCTATATCTACTGAATTGTTTGAAATTTGTTTTGCCACTCACCCTATTGTGGATAGATTTTGCAAAATATTAATGCATCATTATTTGAAATTTATTTGAAAAGACTGACAGAAATTGTTAAACCTCGATAAAGGGTCTAGAATATATACACTAACATGAATACTTAATTCTTTATACTGAATAATTTTCTGACTAAGTATTTACTTTTGGTTTCAAACTCCTTAAGGCTGAACTACATGAACGCAACGTAATAGTATTAATTCAATGAATATTTGTAAATACCTTGCGTTCGACTACTTCAACTTTAAGCGCAATAAAAAAGAACAAAAAAAAAAATAAACAACAAAACTTACTCGAATCCTTATCAGACATTTGAGAAGACGGCACATGCAAAACAATACTCTTAGTATCTGAATGTTTTTCCTCGTTTTCAACATTAATTTGACCCTCGTACAATTCACGCCATATAGCCAGCATACGCTGGACGGTGACTAAAGCAATTTCAGCATCCTGTAAATGTAGCTGTAGGTGGGCTTTTACGTGTAATAAATTCAAATTATCTGGAAATTCTTCTAAAGCATCTTCGGCCACTACTAAAGCTTCTCGTGGACGTCGGGAAGAGGTTAAAAGTAAAGCAAATAAATGTAAACTGGGAGCATGTTCGGTACGTAGAGCTAAAGCAAAACGTATATGCGTTAATGCTTCGGGAATGTTATTGAGGAGAGCGTATTGCAAAGACAAATAATATTCGGACAAATGATCGTTGCCATCGATTTGTACTGCCTTCTCGAGAGCATCTAGTGCTAGTTTCTGGTAATTTTCGCGTTCAGTTTTTAACATACTCTGTATGGCTAGTTGTTGATAGCCTATACCGACATAGAGCTGACAACGTGAAGGTCTTAGCCCTTTAGTTTCTCTCTTTAGGGCTTGGTGGGCGAAATCTAAACCTTCTTTTATGAGGCCCAACGATTCGTAGCATAGTTTGGCAGCTAAAAGACATGCCAAATGATCACTAGGATTAAGTTTCATGGCTTCCTGTAGAACTCTTAAAGCGTGCATATGCTTTCCAGCAGCTATTAGGGATATACCATATTGACGCCAGACATGTTGTTCGCCAAATGAAAATTTCAAAGCCTTTTCAAAAGATTCATTCAACAGCTGTATGAGACCCCAGCGTACTGTGGCTAATGTGAGTAAATCGTATACGGCAGTGGCGTTTCCCATAGCATGTGTACGTGCCACTCGAAATTCGGGACTCTGTGATAAAACTGTATCCCGCACAGCTAGAGCTTCTGCTATTAGTAGTAACAAAATAGTCTCTTCCTGCTGATTACGTGGCACAAATTGATTTCTGGCAGCATATTTTCTAGGCTTCCATAATTTTTTAGCTGTTCCTCCTGATTTGATAGCCGAATTCGCTGCCTGCTTCTTTTGAAATGGTGCGGTATAAATTGTACCCGATACTCCTCTCAACAATACTTCAGCCAATTGTCTGGCTAATGTCAAACGTAAAGATTGTGTCGTTTTAGTTTCGATGGCATTTAACATAATACGATAACGGTCAATAGCTTCTTGTAATTTACCAGCTTTAATTAGTACTATTGGAGCTCTCTGTAATGCTGTTTCCAGTATTGCACCCATGCGTCTATTTAATTCTAAGGCATTTGCGGGTATAGTCGAGCTGATGGCCATGTTACTAGCTGATTGTTGAACGCTGGCATTAATAGCCAACGTAGAACCGCCCGTGTTGTTGGCAGAAGCAGAGTACGTAGCAATATCCTGTTCCTGGAGGTATAATAATCCTAAATCCGTTGCACGTTCAAAACATGAGATCTAAAAGACAGATATATCATTTTTGAAGCTTTATAAAACACTTGAAATTCACCATTTCAGTTTCCTTTTCAGCTTTTTTAAACTTTGACGTTGGTTTGGCCGATTGATTTTCCAAGCATAATCCTTTAATGGCATATGATTCAGCCAAGATTTTGAGACTTCGTCTGTAATAAAACAAAGCTTTATTAATAAAAATCGCTTATCAACAATTATATTGCTGCATTACTTACAATGTCAATTCTTTCTCAGCTAGAG
Source organism: Bellardia pandia (assembly GCA_916048285.2). Classification (NCBI taxonomy): domain Eukaryota; kingdom Metazoa; phylum Arthropoda; class Insecta; order Diptera; family Calliphoridae; genus Bellardia; species Bellardia pandia. Next base: position 22,793,626 of record OU696530.1, on the reverse strand, counting down.
TATTTAATTCGGCCTTTATAAAATTCTCTAAACTCTTTTCATATTCACCACAAGCATAGCAAAGCTTGGCCAGCAGTAGATAAGCATCCAAAGCTATGCCAGCTTTTTGCCCATTTTCTCCAGTGACCAAATTAAGATACCTTCTTGCTTCTTGTAGGTCATTTCTTGCTTTGCTGAAATTATTTTCAATTGGAGGATTGTCCTCCAGATAACTTTCTAATCTGGCCTCGCCTACGAGGAAGTGAGCTAAACATTCTTATGTGCAAAAAAACCCAACAAAATTACATAGTCAATGACATAATTTAATAATAGCCTTCATATCAATAACTAATATTTCCATAATAATTCTGATTGTTACCATTATTAGGTGATCCAGTTTTTAACTCATCGGTTAGTTCAATTACTTTTTGCCATTTGCCTTCACTACGGCAACTTTCTATTAATGCCTCTACTTTAGTGGTATTACGCATCCTTGTGGTCAATTCCTAATACATTTATACTACAATGGCGTGATTCATACGCTTTATTACACACTGCAAAAATATACACCTTTTAGCAATATATAACTAATTTTGCATATATAATGAATTGTTAAAAAAAACTATTGAACTTTGACCAAGTCGTAACTTTTGTAATTGTTCAATAGATAGTTATAATAATAATTTTCGTATATTTATTCCAAACTTTAGTATTAAATCGATTTATTTTACTGCTGCAGAATTCTTTTTTACTAACTTCACTCAAATAGAATTGATAACATTAAAAACAAATGTTATATTTTAGTAATGCCAACTTATTCAAGCTTTCAAGCCACCAATTATCTGAATAAATAAAATTTGACTTAGTTTCATGATGAATCGTATAGTATAAAGGCAAATCATAAGACTAACAATTAAAAATCTTGCTGTTTAAACAATATTTTTCTAATAAATGCATTTTTATATGATGCTTAAGTATGATTAAAAATCTAATTGCGTACTTGATTACATTTTTAAAATCACGTAATGACGAATAGTACAATGACAGATTTAATTATATGAAAAAGAAGTTGATCTGATGTTAGATGATAAATACATATGTATATTTATGCTCAAAAGCGGTTAATAAAAAATGTTTGTTTTAATTAATGTTTGATTAAATGTTATAATTATAAATTGAAAAGAAAGATATCTATGATCTTTTTAAAAACGCAGCTAATGCGTTTTTTCATAAACCTTTTTATAACTTGGCAATCACTTCTTTCTATTTTACATTATTTCTTTACTTCAATTGATTCTAAACAAATGTAATATTCTTTATTTTGCTTTTTGTTTTGATCACCTTTTTCGTCGCATTAATTGTAGTGTAGTTGTTGTTTTTGTAAAAAACTAATTCGATAAGTTTCCAGTCATTTTATCAGCTGTTTAATACATTTTATGTGATTTACAAACGCGACACAAACTCATTCTAGAATCTAGATACTGCGGCAAATTTTCAATTTTATTTTCATTTTGCCGATTGGAAATAAATAACATAAAAAAGTTATTATTAGTCATATACTTTTTATTATCAATTTGTTGCGGTGTACAATGTTGATGAACGTGAACAATTAATATCAACAAAGGGCATTTGGTTTAAATTTTGGAGAAAAATAAATAAAGAAATTAATACAACTAATTTAATGGAAAATAATATAATAAAATCATAAATACCAGCAAAAGAGCCATACAAAAAAACGTAAGAAAAATATGGTGAAATTTATGATTTGGTAGTTAAAAGAAACCTTTTTCTTTCCATATTTTTAAGTTTCACCAAAATGAATGTACATGATAGCTGGAATTTACGCTGGAACTGGACTGATTTTTGTTCTACAGGAGTTCGACCATTTGCTAGCGACTCAAACGATTTGCTACCGTGTTTTCAGGAAATTATTTTACAATTACCAATTTATACATTGTTTGCTGCAATATCGGCGTATCATTTTGGCAGCTATGCTCGGTGTTTAGCACGGGATCGCACACAATTATGGGCCATTTATTTTCGCGTAGTATCCACAATTCTTTTGGCTTCATTGCCAATACTAAAACTATTTGAATTTTATCGTTTGGGTGTCAAATTGTATGCGGCCGATATACTTGTCGTTTGCACGGAATGTGTTATGTGGGTGGTACACTGTGGTAAGTTGACAAAATATAAGTAAACATAAGACTTTCTTAATTGTGTATGGATACTTTAAGTATTATTAAACAGGCTCTGTTAGCTATTTCACCAGTTGAAAATTCATAACTTATTTGCGCTATAACTAGTTGTACAGATTAAAGGGGTCTCACAAAAAAATGTATTTTATTAGTTTTAAAGTCGTAACATTATATTAAGAAAATAAGTCATAACAACATATTCTTTTAATGCTTTTATTACGATTTTTAAATTAAATGTAATGTGAAGTTGAAGAATAAGAGCGAAAATATATAAAAATCTGTAATCACTGATATATGTATATGGCTCGTCAAAAGATTTTTTTTAATAAAAACTAAAAATTTTTATAAATCGTAGGGTTAATGGCCGGAGTCACTATGCGTGCAGAAAATGTACATTTATTTATTTGATATACCTATATGCAAATTTATCTTATCTATAAATCTTATACATTTTATTTAAGGCTATCTCCTAACATCCCGACATTTTGGTAAACTAAGCCACAGAGGACCTCTAGTCATGATAGTCATGTGGTTGGCAGTATTTGTTTTGGATGCAGTATGGCTACGTTCTAGTCGTCATTTTGATTGGTGGCCATGGAGTTTAGCTACCTTGCTACTTGATACTTGTTATGGTTTAACATTTATACCCAGTGGAAAAGCTACTTATACAGGACCTCGATATCCACATGCTAATACGGAAACAACATCACTACTATCACCACGTTATACATATTTTCATTTTGATTTCAATGAAGCTCATTTGGGACATGCACAGGATGAAGCTAATTATTTCTCACGATTCTTTTTCCATTGGGTGGGACCTCTTATCTCAAAAGGTGTGGCCGGAAATCTAAGACGTATCGACGATCTATTTGATTTGCCAGATGCTTTAAATATACCAAGAATTAGTGAAAAGATACAGATTAGTATATCCAGATCGAAGAATTTATTTTGGGCTTTGCATAAAGCATTTGGCAAGGAATTTTATTTGATTGGTATATTAAGATTCATAACAGACATTTCAAGTTTTGCTGGTCCTTTGCTGCTGGGTGGTTTATTGAAACAAGGATCTTTGACGGATGATACAAATGAAGAGGATTTTAATTGGCAGCCTTATTTGTATGCTTTGGGTTTATTTGGCACCCAACTGATATGTAAGTAGATTTTTGTGCTATAAAATTGTAGGTCATCATATTTTAGTGTAAAATTTTACAGATACGTTTTGCTCTTGTCACTTCAATTGGCGCATGTCTATGATTGGCATGAAAATGCGTATTGGTGTAGTTAGTGCCATTTATCGCAAAGCTTTAGAAGCCCGTGGCTTAAAAGATGCGCGTCCCGAATTATTAAATCTTATGTCTACCGATACCGATCGCATTGTGAATTCCTGCGTTTCATTTCATTCATTCTGGAGTATACCATTTCAATTGTTTACTACCTTATATTTACTTTACACCCAGCTGGGAGCTGCCTTTATAGCTGGTGTTATATTTGCCGCTGCTCTTATACCCATTAATCGTTGGCTAGCCAAACGTATTGGCTACTATTCTCAAGGTCTTATGACAGCCAAAGATGCTCGTATATCGGCTACCAGTGAAACTATTATTGGTGCAAAGCAAATTAAACTCAATGCTTGGGATGATGTTTTCATTAAGAAAATTTTAAATTTTCGTAAAGATGAAATAAAATTTTTGGCTAAACGCAAATATTTAGACGCCTGGTGTGTTTATTTTTGGGCTACTACGCCAGTTCTTATGTGTTTCCTGACCTTCGGTGTGTCTGTATGGATGGGCAATCCTTTGATAGCCTCTACTACATATACAAGTGTGGCTTTGTTAAATTTACTTATTGGTCCATTGAATGCATTTCCTTGGGTACTGAATGGTTTAATTGAGGCATGGATTTCGGTGAAACGTGTACAGGAATTAATGGATGTAAGTGTTATATAGTAAATTAATATTAAAATGTCGATTTTAATGTAAAAATATTTTGTTTTTATTTAAAATTATGAATAAATGTGTCTTCTTTTACAGCTTCGAAACCTTGATTTTTCTTCATATTATAATCCCATAATAAAGGGCAGTTCCATGACATCTAACGATGAACGACCAGTTGTATTACAATTTAAAAATACTACTTTTGAATATGATATTATTAAAAACGATGAAGATGTACAAACAACCAAATTTAGATTGGAAAATGTTAATATGGAAGTGAAAAAGGTAAATTTATCATAACATAATGTATTAATAGTTGTAAAGATGTCCGTTAATTTTTTGTTGTATCTGTTTTGTGACCGGCAGAGTTTGCCACTGGCCACGCTATTTACTTTAGCCGATCTCAAAGAATTGAGGGCTAAAGGAGATTTCGAAATGAAAGAGTTTCAAGGCAGTTAATGCCAGTTTGAAGTCTAAATTGAATCTGATTTATTTTGGGCAGTCAGCCCCCTTTTATACAAAATTATCTTATGCTTAATTCTTATTCTATTTCCCCTTCAATTGTTTCTTGACCAATCACAATTAGTTTGGGAAATTGAGTTTAATAATTTGTCACTCAATTTTCCAAACTGCATATGTTGCACTTTTTGTGTATTAGGGTATTAGGGTACACTACATAGTTTTTGACATTTTTATTATCATTTTAGGGTGAACTGGTATGTATTGAGGGTCCAGTGGGAGCTGGTAAGAGTAGTTTAATAGCCGCCATAGTAGCCGGTATAAATTGCTTAGGTGGTTCAGTATGTGTTCCCGATTTTACCTCAGGTTTGATTTTGTATTTGTATTAAATAAATTTATGTTAAAAATCTATTGTCCTTTGCAGGCTTTGGTTATGTACCTCAAACACCTTGGCTGCAGCATGGCACTATACGTGACAATATTGTGTGGGGCAATGTTTTCGATGAGAAATTTTATAAAGCTGTGTTATTTGCTTGCGCGTTAAATGACGATTTAATAGCATTGGGTGGTGATTTGGTGGGCGTTGGTGAAAACGGTCGCACGTTATCAGGCGGTCAAAGGGCTAGAGTAGCTTTAGCCAGGGCGGTATATCAGGATAAGAAAAGTATATAAAACATTTTACAGTAAAGCTATTTTACTTTTTAAATAGTCGCATTATATTTTATGTTTATACATAGTTTATTTGTTGGATGATATTCTGGCTTCCTTGGATGCTCATGTGGCTCGTCATATTGTTAAACACTGCATTTTAAATTTGTTGAAGGATAAAACCAGAATTGTTGTAACACGTAGTGTAACTTTATTCTATCATGCTAATCAGGTGAGTGCCCAATTTAAAGGGGGGGTTTTTTTTTTTTTTAAAAAGAGCGTATTTTGAGAAGAAAAAGTTGTATTAATTCTGTTCCTTTTTTTGACAGATTTTACACATTGAAAACGGCAATTTAACGCCAAGCGAATACATGTCTGAGAGCATTGATCTAAGTTTAGAAGACTCTAACGATGAGACAGACATGATGGAGAGAAGAGCATCTATAGATTTGGATGCATTACAAATGGCTCATGAAAAGAAAAGTATAGATAGCATAATGCTAGAGGTAATTTACAAACAAGTCACTTAAAATTTAAATACACCATGTGAAACCTAATTGATTATCCTTACAGGAATCAAGAGAATACGGAAATTTATCGTTGAATGTATTTGCTTGCTACTGGAGAGCTGTAACAACGCCTTTGGGCGTAATTGTCCTCATGTCTGTAGTATTTATGCAGGCAACACGCAACTTATCTGATGCTTGGTTAGCTCACTGGGTAACGGACACTACATTGGATAATAACACATCTACGGACAAGAGCTTGGAGCGTGTAATACAGCCACCATGGTGGAAAGAAGCAGCCAATGATTCTACACCAGCTCATTCAACGGCTTATTATTTAAGTATTTTTGCTTCTTTGGCATTAACTAATTCCGTAATGACTTTGGCTCGAGCTTTTCTTTTTGCTTTTGCCGGCTTGAAGGCCGCTAAATATATACATGACAAATTACTTAATAAAGTAATATATGTAAGTATTAAACTAATTGTGTTATATTGTTTTTATAAGTTAAGTAATTGTTGTGTCTTTGTTTATTTTAGGCCAAATTTAGTTTTTTTGATGTCACCTCGGTGGGCCGTATTTTAAATCGTTTCTCTTCTGATACTTACACCGTAGATGATTCCCTACCATTTATTTTGAATATTTTATTGGCTAGTTTAGTGAGTCTGGTGGGTTCAGTATTTATTAGTTTATATGCCATGCCTTGGTTAAGTTTAATCGTCATACCCATGGTTCCTGTATATTTAAGATTACAGCATCGTTACCGTCATGCATCACGCGATATAAAGCGTCTTTCGAGTAATGCTCTGTCGCCATTGTACACTCATTTCACTGAGACCTTACAGGGTCTAGTCACCATTAGAACAATGCGTGCAAGTATTCGTTTTCAACGAGATTTTCATGCCAAGTTAGAAGAAAGCATTAAGGCTCAACTAACCTCTTCGGCGGCGCAAAATTGGTTAAGTATACGCTTGCAGTTGTTGGGAGCTTTGTTGGTAGGTGGTGCCGGCATTTTGGCGGCCATTACTTCAGCCCATGCTACTAATCCTGGTTTAGTGGGCTTAGCCATATCATATGCTTTAAGTATTACACACATTTTGGCAGGAGTTATCAATGCAGTAGCCGAAACAGAACAAGAATTAGTGGCTGTTGAGCGCATAGAACAGTATTTACAATTGGAGGGAGAAGATAACGCTAAAGGCTCTCTTAATCCCCCTTTTGGTTGGCCTACACAGGGAGCCTTAAGTTTTAAAAACGTTCAGCTATGTTATAGGGACCACTTGACACCAGCTATACGAAATTTAAACTTTAAAACAGAAGCTTTTGAGCGTTTAGCCATAGTGGGGCGCACTGGCGCAGGAAAAACTTCCATACTAGCGGCCTTAATGAGAATAGCACCTTTAAGTAAAGGAGAAATCACTTTGGATAGTGTAAACTTGAAAACTTTATCATTGAATGTTTTGCGCGATCGCATTGGTATAATACCACAAGAACCCTTTCTCTTCGAGGGCACGGTTAGGGAAAATCTTGATCCTCGTTCATCATATTATGACTCTGAAATTTGGCATGCTATTACCAATTGTTCGGCGGCCACCTATTTAGTGCAATCTTTGGGTGGCTTAGATGGCAAACTCGACACGGGTGGCATTAATCTATCGGCCGGTCAAAAACAATTGCTGTGTCTAGCTAGAGCTTTACTGAAAAATTCCAAAGTCATTTGTATTGATGAGGGCACTTCAAACTTGGACAACGATTCTGAATTTGCAATGCAACAAGCTTTGCGTTCTTCCTTCAAAAGTTCTACAGTGATATTTATAGCTCATCGTTTGAATGGTTTGCAAAATATGGATCGTATTATTGTAATGGATCAGGCAGAAATAAAGGAGCAAGGCACACCGCAAGAATTGGCTTTGAATACAAATTCTCTTTTCCATAGTATGTTACAGGCTCAACATATTAGTATAGAAGAATTTACAAGAAGCGAATAGGGCTATAAATTTTCATATAAAATATACATACATAGTTTAGTTTTTAAGTTTTTTTTTTTGTTTTAAATCTATTTTAATATTTATTTTCTTAAGTAATTGTTTTAAAATCTATAAATCACACTTTTATTGTTTTATTGTAGTCTTACTTAAAATAATGTTTTAATTGAATTTTGATGAAAAGTATATAATTTCAGTAAATATTTGAGACGTAAGTCGTTTGAATTTCTGTTAGAATAAAGTTATGTAATAGATTTAATTACACAGAACTATAATGATTGAGAAGAACATTCACACATTTTTTTATATTGCCATGACAAAATGGCGTAATCACATCACTTGGAGAAAACTCAAAAATAATTTTAGAATTTCAAACTGAAATTGAGGAAATTCTAAATTGTATTCTATTTTCTTCAACCTTTTTTATGATTTTTATTAAATAATTTTTAGGCTTGAGGTCGTCACTTTTTGCTTTTAAAAATAATTTTTATTTATAATTAATTCGATATTTCGATTTCCTTTTGGAAATCTTTTTCAGGAATTATTTTATTTTATTGTTTAAAAAAATAACAAAAAAAAACACATAGAAAATTTGTTATTTTTTTAAACATTAAAATAAAATAATTCCTGAAGAAGATTTCCAAAGAAAATCGAAATATCGAATTAATTATAAATAAAAATAAAAAATCTTTTATAAAAAACAAAAGTGACCTCAAGCTTAAAAATTATTTAATGAAAATTCTAAATTAAATTAAGAATTTCAAATTTAAAAATTAAATTAAAAATTTCTATTTGAAATTGATAGAATTCCAAATAAAATTGAGAATATTAAATTGAAATTAGGAAAATTCAAAATAAAAAAAATGAGAATTTCAAACATTAAATCATGGTGTAACAATAAAAGCTGAGTGCAGTAGCACAACTGACTGACTTTGTTTACAATTTACTTATGTCAAAAGTAATACCTTTTCAAGTGTTTTTGACAGTAGTACATTATTTTAAACAAACAAAATGCCTGTTGTTTCTGTATTGTGTTGTATTTGTTGCTGATTTGCACTTACCTTTTATAATTACACCATGCATTAAATAAAATAATTCCAATGAAATTGACAATTTCAATTTTAAATTGCAAGAATTCCAAATTCAATTGAGAATGTCAATTTAAAATTGCTGCAATTTTAAACGAAATTGAGAATTTCAATATGAAATTCTAAAAATTCCAGATGAAATTAAATACGATATTCTACTAATTTTTAATTTCAAGTTGCCTTATTTAGATATATTATTATTCCAAAACAAACAATTTATTATTTCTATAGTTAACATATAGGTATGTATTATTATTCCAAAACAAACAATTTATTATTTCTATATTTCAGCGAAGACTTAATGTAAAAAAACTATTTAAATAATCTAGGAAAATGTTCAAAAGAATAACAACTTATAACAACACATCAAATAAAAAAAAATATTTTAAACAAACATAAATAAATTAGAATTTAGTATTGTTTTTTAATAAATCTTAAAATATACAAAACGCATCACTTAAAATTTATTTATAAAATATGGTCTTTTTAAATAACATACAAATCATTGCAAAACAGACAATAGAAAATTTTTAAAATTCAGTATTTCAATTTGTAAAACAAATTAACTATTCTAATAGTTACACAGGAAAATGTTTAAAAGAATAACAACTTATAACAACACATTAATTACAAAAATAAATGTTTTAAACAAATGCAAATAAACTAGAATTTGGTATTTTTTTTTTCAATAAATCTTAAAATATACAAAACACATCATTTATAATTTAATAATAAAATATTGTTTTTTCAAATTAAGGGACAACACACAAATTATTACAAAACATACAATAGAAAATTGTTAAAATTTAGTATTTCAAATTATACAACAAATTAACTACTTTAATTAGTTACACATACATACAAATGTTTAAATTTTATAGTTAATTAAACAAAAATTAATAAAGTGTGTTATTGAAGAGATTTTTTTTAAATGAAATCAAAATAAATACTTATTAAACTATTTGTTTCTGTATTTTTATTGATTAGTAAAAGTGTAAATTGATTCTTTCGGATCACCTTTAATATGATCAAATTGTAAATTTTCAAATGGTGCTTCACTTAATAATTTATTGAATTCAACTTCAAATTCCATTATTGAGTTTTGTAAATTTGTATCTTTATTTATCTAAAAATGTGGAATTTTCAAAAATTTTATTATTAAAAAGTGATTATGATTTGTATTTGGAATTACTAAAAACTACGTAATTTATAAAATAGATTTTCATGATCAAGTCAGAAAATAAGAATTTGTTGTGGCATGTAATGGCTAAATTGTATAGTAGATTACTTAATATTAAAAAAATTCAAGTCTGTAATACTAAACAAAATCTTGGTTCATACAGGGGTGTTCTGAAAATCACTTTTTGTCAAAGTGATTTCAAATCACGCAAAAGGTGTTCTGCGCATAAAAAATATTCAAATCACGTGATTTAAAACCGGTCAGCTAAATGACTGACGATTTGAAATCACTTGCCTATTTTGTCTGTTATTTGTAGAGAATTCACTTTAAATGTTATTTTGAATTATGTACGTGTTTTTTTTTTTATTGATTTTTGTAATAAAATTAGGGTTTATATACACAAAAACATAAATATTTACAAACTTTTAAAGACACTGCTTGTTTTGTAAGAAATTGTTTTTCTTTGTTTACCAATGTTCGTGATTAGTGCTGGCAAAGTATTGAGTAAAGGGTACCGAGTATTTGACCTTATTTTTGGATACTCAATACTCAAAAGTAGTTACTCGATACTTTCTGAGTTGTATTTTTAATCAAGTTGAGTGGCTAAAGTGCATAAAATTCATCACTGTATAAAAAGACAACAATCTGTAAGCTACAAAATTAAACCAACCGCCGAAATAAAGCTGTCTATTATTTCTTAAGTTGTTGTTAACGTTGAATTAAAAGTTGGCTTTACATTTATTTTTGATTTAATAATAAAATACATACAAAACCAATAATAGTTGAAGATCTATTTTTATTTTTTGAAGAAACTACTTCAATTTGCAGATAAAAACTATGCGTTACAATTTAAAAAAATCCGTTAAAAATATCGAGTAGTATTGAGTACCCAAATGAAAAGTATTGAATATTATTGAGTAATGGAAAGTAGTAGAATTTGCCAGCACTATTCGTGATTTACTTTTTCTCATTAGGAGTCAGCTGGTTTGTTTTTCGAAGATACTTTTAAGGTTGCCAAATTAACACAGTCGTAAAATGTCATGTAAGATTTATTGAATTTATACCATCCTGTTCCTTACTTAGGACAAAATTTAATTACTGTTGATAAAAAATTTAAAAATATTTAATAATTTAGTAGTTTTTGTGTATTTTTAGAAATAAGTAAGTGCAAAATGTAAGCAAGTTTAATCGATAAAAACAGTGGCAACTTTGTTATTTTTATATTATATTTTGTTTTGCTAACATTCATTTTTGTTTATGCCTTGTATCCATAGGATTTGATAAGTCCTGTTAATGACGTTTTTAAACACGTTCATTTTTTAAATGCTGTTTTCTTAAATTAATTACTGCCAATAAAGTAGCTCCCGGCATTTTTATTTACTAAATGTTCACTTTTTATTTTCATTAATAATATAACAATATAAACAAACAAAGCACAGTTTTAAAAAGTCAGCTGTTTTATCGTGTTTTCGAAAAATTAAAACCACGCACAGTGGCACTTTTGCGGAAAAAATGGGGTTTTTCAACTTTTCAATTTTAATGATTTGGTTTTGTAAAGAAGTATTTGGATAAGAAAAATTCAACAAGGTTTTTTATGAAAAGTGAAATTTTGTAGTTAACAAAACTAACAGAAATCAACGGAAATTTATCCAATGAAATTAGATTAAAATTACTGCCCAAATAAAGAACTTTTTTGTGTGTAAGTTTATAGCTATGGGTTTTGTTTTATTTTTTAGTGAAAATATAGCACTTACTTTTTTATAAAAAAAAAAAAAGAATTATTGAAATTGGAAAAGTAAACTAATTATTATAATTTATCAAAAATTATACTAAAAATATCAACTTTTCACTTTTTGATGGAAAAAAAACTTTATGTGCTTTGCCTTGCTTAGCCCTCTAACTATAAAAAAATGAAAGGTCCGAGTTTGTACTTTCAATTAAGAAAAAAAAAACTACCTCCAATTACCGTCCCTTTTAGTAACATCGATTTTAATTTCAAAAGTCACTTCCACTAACTAAATTGAATGACATTTCAGTCGAAATAAAAACATATAGTTTTCATGGCTTAAAATATATTAAATTTCATTTATATACTTATATAGTTCATATTAATATGAGTACTTTTTCGTTTTTATACAAAGAATTAAGCGAGGAGCTTATTAACAGTGAGTGCTCGCAATGTTGATTCATTGACTGAATATATAAAATCGAGAAATTCAGGTGTAACTGATGAAGATGTTGCATATGTGAAAAGAAATATATCGCAGCGGTTTTTACCTTTATTTAATAAAAGGTGGTTTGCCGCATCTCAAAACATTGCTCGTTTTTTTGCAAGCAATTCACTTTGGCTTACAAGTAAGTTTTCGAGTAACAAGTGTAATAAACTATCTTATTATCTTTTTGTTATTTTTAAGATGCATTTGAAGTAGCATTGCCATGCACCTCCTCATGTGAAAGTATAGCGAAGGGGAAAACACAAAAGCTTTTGAGGAATGTAGTGATCGCGCGAAACGGTATAAAGCTGCAGCCTTGGTGTCACAGTACCCACAACAACAACTTTCACTGGCAAGTGAAATTATTGAAAAAGAAAAAACCCCGCAGCCCTATATTGATTCTTCAATTGTATTAGCATTATTAATGGATGCTGATTTAACAAAGATGCAATACAATACCATAAGAAACGTTTTGCAATCTGAAGGGTATAATATTCTTCCACCTTATAACAAGCTATCGACTGAAAAAGAAAAATGTTATCCAGAAAACATTAATGTAACGGAAACAAGCGCTTCAGTTAATCTTCAAAGTTTGCTGGACCACACAACAAACCGAATTTTTGAAACTTTCTCAACAGAAACATTGGAGTCGCTGTCGCCGTGCAACTACACTCTTACAAGTAAGTAAGTGGGGCTGCGATGGGTCATCTTGGCATGCAAACAAAAACAAAATTTACCCAAAGATGTGAATGATGGCAGTATGTATTTACTCTCTATGGTCCCATTAATGCTGCAATCAGATAACAATATTGAGTAGTGGCGTAATTCCAGACCTTCAACTAGATATTGTCGACCAATTTCATTTGGATTTGCAAGGGAAACAAAAGAGAAAGTAATGGAAGTTAACGAAAATATGAAGTCAGATATTGCTGCATTGAATAGTACAAAAGTTGTTGTAATGGGCAAAGAAATTAATGTATTACACAAGCTCCTTTATACAGATAGTGACACATACTACTGCAGCAGCAGTATGTTACATTTGTGGAGCGAAACCTACTGAAATGAACAACTTAAGAGTTAGTTTCAATGAAAACAATTAAACCTGAAGGAATTGGGAATTTCATCCTTACATGCTAGAATAAAATTTATGGAATGCATTCTCCATATAGCATATAATATACCATTTCAGAAATGGGCTGCAACCTTCCAAAACAAAGAAATTAAAAGACAAAATAAATTAAAAATACAGGCGGCCTTTAAAGATAAAATGAGGTTGCGAGTTGATTTTGTTCAACAAGGTACAGGAACTTCTAACGACGGGTGAGGTGAAGGTTTTTTTTCAAACCCACAAATTGTTGCGATTTTATTACTGGCGTCAGTGAAGAACTTATTGATCGATTCAGGATAATTCTACAAATAATTACATGTGGCGAAAAAATTGATAGTGACAAATTTAAATTATATGCGTCGGACACTGCGAAACTGTTCGTACAAAAATATAGTTGGTTTTATATGCCTGTTACTGTGCACAAAGTACTAATGCATGGTAAGGATATAATTGATGCTGCCGTATTACCAATAGGAATGCTTTCAGAGGAAGCCAGAAACAAGGATTACAGGAAGTATCGATTGATGTTTTCGAGAAAGTGTGATCGAATTTCCACAAATACTGATGTATTCAAGAGACTTCTTATAACTTCGGATCCTCACACAAGTAGCATAAGGCGTCATTCGAACAAAATTTCCTTCGAACTAGATCCCATTGTTAAAGATATGGTGCTTGAATAATATTACAAATAAAAACTAACACAATTTTTCGCCTGTTACATATTCAATTAAAACATTGTATATTATATTGGATTTTTATCAAGATGAAAGGTATAAATAACCTCATTTGGAGTCTCAATATTGGCAACACCATTTTTTTTTTTCATTAAAAAGCATTAAAAAGGGTTCATAACTGTATTTTATATTAATTTGTTTCAATGACTTAGGTTTTACACACTTTAACTTGGCATATACTTGACTAGAAAAGCGGCATGCATTTGTGCGATATTTTCGGTGTATTTGAAGGCTAATATCTTTCGAGGAGGGTTGTTGGGGATATTCTCTTCTTTTGTATGGAGACAACAGATGTTTAACGTTTGAATAAAAATTAATATTTTTTAACTTATATTAAATTTTAATATGATTGTAGACAGGGAAGAAACACCTAAAATCTACAACTTTCAGTGGGCGTAAAATCTAAAGTAGGCGTGGCATCCCCAATATGTTTAATTTTTTTTCATAAGGAGAACTCAATTAAGAAGTGTCCCGAATTTCAAGTCCCTAGGTCCAAAAATAAAATTTTGACAAGTGCAGTTATAAGGGAGGTGGGTGTGGCAGTGGGCAGTTTTCCAAGATTTTTTCAAAATTTCTTAATTTAGCCCAAAGAAGTGTTTTTGCAATATTTCATTGCTGTACGACCACTCCTATTTTTTTCCAAGAAATGTATGGGATGGTGCCACTGTGCCACGCCGAAAACCGTAAAATCACGTGATTTGCAGAACAGCATCAAATCGTCGGCGTGATTTAAAAACGGTGCGTGATTTCAAATCACCCTAATAAAATTTTATTCGTTAAATGTTGACGTATTAAGTCCAAAGTGTTAAAAATCACATTAGTGTAAAATCATCGTGTGTATTTCTTAAAGTACGGTGACATTTGGCAAATATTTACTCAAAAAAGCATAACCACTTGTTTTAGCACAAATTTGTTTGACGTTGTTTACTCTTACAGGAGTCTTGCAAGATCAACCAGCATCAAATAAACTAAAACTAGGCCCCGATTACCGTTTACAACACTAATGGCCGAATTCACAGTCTTTAGTTAGCTAATGACAAAGGCTTAACTAATGATTCTTTATTCGCAATGCTTAGTTTGCCATAAGAATAACAAGTATTAGTTAAAGAACCGTTAGTATATTAGTTTACCAATAGTTAACTAATGACTGAGAATTCGGCCATAAGTATTTTGATGTTGTATGTTGTAAACTGCGATTACGATTCACAACACTTATCGGCTTATTCGTATGAAAAATTTATATTGTGTTGTAGTCGAGACAGCACATTTTAGTGTTGTAAACGATAATCGGACCCCTAAATATTTGTTGTGCTTTGACCTAAATAAGAAAAGTTTTTTTTTAAATAAATAAACGAGTTCAAATATATGTTATTTAGTGGTTACGTCTTTTTTGGGAAATATTTGCCAAATGTGACCGTACTTTTAGTCACTCTGTACATGATTTATTTAATTAAAAAATTTAATAAAAATGTCTGTTTCAGTGATGAGTAAGCTTCCATTTTTGGAATCTTGATTAATTCCCCTTAGCCAGTACATGATTTATTTAATTTAAATTTACTTTTAGACATTTACTCATATTGCTTTATAAGAAAAATATCATATCCAATTAAAAATATATCCATTTATAAAATCTACAAAAAGATGATGACTGATGATCAAACTTTTGACATCAATTCTGCTTATCTGCAGTTGCAGTCAATGAAGAATTATTTTTGTCTGTACCCAACAGACCAAAAATAAGTAAAGTATAATAGTACTTAAGAAGCTTTTTTAAAAAAAAAAATACTAAGGTTTCTTTAATCATGTTTGATTAACTATTATCCTTCACAATATGTTTTTAAACATAGTATATAATAAATAGTATACATTAAACATGCTTGTCATATTTTGTCATTGTTAATTTTGATTTAAAATAAAAAATTATATTTGTAAAAATGTTTTGTTTATCCAAAAAGTTGATTTTTTTTTTTTTTTGGAAAAAGTTTGGAAAAAGTTACCCCTTGGCCCACGATGTCGAACGATAACGTTCGCTTAGATAGGACTTAAGACACAAACTTGATTGTGGAATAAACAAACTTGATTGAGTAAAAAATAGATACGATAAAAAGTTCGTGTCTTAAGTCTTATCTAAGCGAACTTTTTCCTTTTTTAACTATGAATGCAATTAAAGGTTTTTTTTATTAATTTTTTTTTAAGGAGAAAGACTTCTCGTCGGTAGCCAAAAGCTCCGAGTTTATTATTTGGAAGCATAACCAAATTCTAAAGTTGTTGAAATAAGCTTATTCCACAATTGTAGGCATAAGCTAATTCTACGATTATTGGAATAAGCTTATTCTACAAATGTAGGTATAAGCTTATCTTTATTTAGTTTAATAAAATATTATTTGGAGAAGCTTTTTCTAAAATTGAGAATATAAGCTTATTAAATAATTATTTCAGTACTATTATCACGAGGGTTCCTTTTTGATTATTCTACAATAATTTAAAAGTGTTTTTCTATAGTTTCTCAAGTTTTTTTAAATCTTAAGGCTTATGCTCGCAAGCGTTATTATAAATTTTTTAAAAGGGTTTTGGTCTATTGGGTATATCTCCATAAGTTGTACCTTTCATAAGTATTGCTAAATTTTTATACTCATATAAAAACTTGGAAAGCTGGGGGATTTTTGTGTATTTCGATTACAACGCAAAAAGTATACAAATTCGAACGATTTTCTTTTTGAATCGAAATACACAATAACACATTTGGCAATCTTTGGTCAAGTGAGACTTGGTACGTTCCCGATCGAAGATCCAATTGTTCTGCTTTAACATATGTTTTATTGTATCAACAAAATCATGTACATATGTATCTTATTTTAAAGGTTTTTTTGGGAAACGGAAACTAACGTAGCTGGATTTTTTTAAATTGAGTTTTTTTGCGCCATCTGAATAAATCACAAAAAATACATTATTTCGAAATTTCGCACAAACGTTCAAAATTCCTATTGCCGCTGTTAATAACGATAAATAGCTTTGATAAAATTAATATCAAACTAACTTATTTTCGATCCATAGGTATTTAAAAATACGTGCAAAGTGTTGAGCCATTAAAAGGGATGTAAACATATAATCAAAAAATGGAAGCAAAATATCAAAGCACGTTAACGTGATTGATTCCACTATGTTGCAAATATTTTTCTATTAGTTTTCTTTTTTATTGTTTATTTGACCTTTTTTTATTAAGATTTTGGTAATTATTAAAGCTTTAGGTCTTTTTTATAAAATATTTAAATTTTTATTTCAATATTTCGCTACTCTTTGAGTAGCTTCTTCAGGATAATTTTTTGTTTTATGAAATAAAAATTTAAATCTATATATATAAAATTGAATGTATGTATGTATGTAACGTATGGACTCCAAAACGGCTGAGCCGATTTTGATGAAATTTTCACAGCATGTTACAGTGACTCTGGAAGGAATAATAGGGTATATGAAATTTCGATTGTACAAACGGGGGTGGCACCGCCCATATAACCCAAAAATTTAAATCGCCATATTTTTGGCATATTTTGACCTACGTCAATGATATGTGGTACATATGGTATTGGCATAGGAATACGTACCAGGATAAAAGTGGGTGGGACCACGCCCCTTTTTAGGAAAATTAAAAATCGTAATATATTCTTAACTACTGGACCGATCGTCATTAAATTTTGACAATAGGGTTTTCTTACGAAATAATAAATTCTTGACTATGTACATAAGTGGACAAAGGGGCATGGCCTCGCCTAAAGCATTGCAATGTTTGTTAATATATAAATACGTTTTATTTTATGACGAGGTGGGGGGGGGGGGGGGGGTAGCGAAGCACACCGGGTTTAGCTAGTATTTTATAAAAAAGACCTAAAGCTTTCTAAAACATGGTTGTTTACTCTAAGGTGAAACGTGTAAATCAAGTGGATTCATTTACCTTTATAAAGGTACGGTCACACTTGGCAAATATTTGTCGAAAAAGCACAATATTAAATAATAATTTTATATAAAAAACGTTTAATGGGAAATTTTAGTGATCACAGATTCATTCTTTTAAAATTTAAACCAATATGAATGGTTATAGAGGTAATTCATTATAAAAAATCAATTTTTGGTGAAAAAAGAAATTTATGCGCACAGATTATCATTCTTTTTGAATTTTGACCACTATCAAAAAAAAAAAAAAAAATAATTGCATATAAAAAAATCTAATTTCTAACAGTCTTTTATACACTTTAAAACGAAAAATATTGAACATTTTGATATTCAATGCTTATAAAAAAAAGGTTCTTAAGATCTCAAACTATATTATTTTAAATTGATTAATACTTCATCAAAATTTATTTTTTTAATAAAATTACACATATACATTTTCTTACAATTAAAATACGCATGAATATTTTAAAAATATTTATAAAAAGCTGTTATAATATAGTGATATACACGAATAAAGGTTACATTAAAAATGAGAAGATTACAATAAATATTTACACATAATACATAAATGGTATAAAATATAATTTTAAGTAGAATATGTTATAAACGTACAATAGTTAATTATACATAAATTAATCGGATAATTTTAAACAAAACTGCTGCTGGGTTGATCCAAGTAGGCACATCGGGCACTGGGTGCGACTATAACATTATTTGTTGATATGGCAGCTACATTGGCGTTTGTTAATTTATTATTGCAAATTATGGTGGGTGTTGGCAATGGCGAAGTTTTAGTGAGTAGGCTTATGTTTACACCCCAGTTTGATGGTTTTATGGGTAGTACCTTGGGTTTTGGTGGTAGGGGTGGTGGTCCCTTAAATAACGAATTCGTATCTTCAAAGTCTTCTGCGGAATTTTGATCTTCTTCAATTTTCATAGGCGATAAGGAGGGCTTAGATTTGTTGGGATTTATTATGGAAAGTCGTGGTGCTGGCTGAGGTGGTCTTTCCACAGGAGAAGTGTTTAATGAATTTTCATTGGTTATGTTATTATTGTTATTGGAACTCGATGACGAACTGTTTAAATTTTCTGTGTTCTTAAGAAATTCTGGTAATTCAAAATTAATTTCGGTACCACGTTGATCTTCCAGGCGTGCTAATTGAGCCCTTTTTAAATCCTCCAACAAATCGTCTTGCTTCTCCGCAACTTTTAAAGGAAACTGCTGTTTAACGCCAGCCTTAATTTTTTCCTTTATAGCTTGTTTTGATTCTGCTGTTGCCGCATCTGTGCCAGATAGAGCTTTCTTTAATTTTATTTGACTTATTTCAGTTACGTCGTTTTTCTTGCCATTACGTATGCGTTTAAGGAATGAAGAAGATTCCGAGGCACACTCCTCAGATTTTAAAGAACATTGATCGTACTTGGCAGGTTTGGCAATAGCATCCTGATTTTTAACATCCATTAAGTCACTAAAAACTTTATTGGTAATTTCGTCCAATGTTGACTGGGCAGTTTGTAAACCATTTACAATTGAGTTTTTGGATTGTACATACGGTTTTCTATTCTGTGTGGCCTGTGGTAGTGGTGGGTAGGCCTTCTTTAGCACCACCTGCAATCGTTGATTATCGACGTGCGTCACTAACTGGGTTAAATCAACCTTCTCTTGTGTATCTCTCATTATCACATCCACCACCTCCGGATTGATATTGTATCTTTGTAAGATTGGTCTAACTACTTCGTATAATTGTTTTTTGGGTTTACTTTTTACGGATATAACCTTGGGTGTGGGTAAATCTATTTTGAAAGCCACACGTTGTTCGATTTCAATCTCTTGTCGGGATAGTTCCTGGGAAGAAGATTGCAGCTCTACGGTTTTCAACGGCGGTCCAGTAATAGAGACATCATAGAATTGATATTTTAGATTTCTTCTTTCAAAAAGTCGTTCTGCCATTTGAGCAACAGTTTCGTCTGGCCTCAATTGTGTTACCGTGGTGGCACCATCGGGAAATTTAACGCGACAAAAGTTTGAATTTAATTCACTTTCGGTTATGGCCTCGAAAGAGGCCAATGATGATTTTGAACCATGTATCGACACCGATGGCTTTGTTATTGGATAATTTACTGTTAGTAGTTGTGATTTTGTGGATGGAATGGCAGCATTTGTTGGGGCGTTTTCATTGTTTGTTTTTTCTATCGCAATTCTATCTCTTGATTTACTTCTGGCGTGATTAGCTTTTCTGTGCCAAGGCAGTAGACTTCTACGTCGGCGCCCCTCTTCGGCGTTGCTTGCCGATTTCTTTAACTTTGATAAGGCACTTTCGGAAAAATTTGTCGTTTTAAGGAGCTCATCTAAATTCTCACCTGTATACGGCAAAGGCTTCCCTTTTTTCTCAGCCTGTAAACATTGCTTGTATAACTCAGACTTTAAGAAACGCTGATAACAATCAAATTTCATTAAATTAAAAATTTGCTTCTGGGCCGGCTGGAATAAATCTTTTTCAGCATTGTCTAAATACTGTTCCACCAAACTGCGTGCTCTCGAATCAACGTTAACTGGTTCAAGAGAACCATTTGATAAATGTTTGGTGTAGATAGATAATGCTTCTGCCTGTCTTTCGGCGGCATTCTCAATATTTCTAAATCGTTCACAGGCGGTCCAAAAGTAAATATTTTCCGCAGCGTATTCAAGTTTTAAGAATTCAGCAAATGATTTTATGCCCGCCGGATCGGCTAGTAATACTTCTATTGATGTACCCCAGGCTGTGGGTCCTTTGGGTAAAATTTTCGTCAAGTCGTTTGATGAAGTTCGATAGTTCAGAGAATTTCTGTCAACATCACTATTTGTTAAAGAACCCGATCTACAAACCGAAGGAATTTGGTAGATTTCTGTGCGAGTCTTAATTTGTGTTTCTGGCGTTAAGGAGAATTGTAGAGTATGTTTGTCTGCTCGGGGCGTTCGTAACGAGGTTTGAATCCACCAGCCCCTTTCGAAGGGGGAATTTGGGGTGTTAACATCAATTTTCGATAGATCTGGCGTACTAGCCAGTTTATCGGGAGAAGACTCTACTATTTCTGCCGATTGACACGATAAATCCTGCAAACTATTCCAAACATCAAATTGTAGTTTTAATTGATTTTTATTCTCCTCTATAGTGGTCTGCAACTCTTGAGGCGCTTCCTCTGTTGTCGAGGGTTGGATATCATTGAGGGTTTCTGTTTTTTTATGCGGCATTAAAAACTGGTGATCCTCTTCTCCGGCTGGCTGTGATGGATGTAAAGAAATATCATCCATAGACGCATAACATTGCTGAGGCAATGACGTTAGCACTTTTTGGTCGTTATCATAATTTTCTGATTCTTGTTCCAAAAGGTTCAATACATCATCACATGATCGAGAAGTTATTAAGCATCTAACTGGACTATTCAGATTGTAGGGAATTTTAGGATCGGGCATGGCTCTTACCGTCAAGCGTTTATTGGCCGCTAATGAGGTTGAAGCTATATCTTCTTGTATATCTTGTTGGCATATATTATGAGGCCTTTGCCCGACATTTAAGGCAGCATGCACTGTTTGGCTCCTTTGTTGTGGAAAATCCACCACAACTATGCGATCTGTTATATTTGTACAGTCGTTATTGTATCCAATACCCGAATCAGAGTTCGAGGTTGTGGTAGAAATCTCGCTATGATTACTAGGTTGTGGTGAATGGGCGGTGGCATTATGCCTACCCCCAGCATGCAAGTTTGGGTCATCCGACATCGAACGTTGAGTGGCCGGAGGTATTATACGCATGGTGTACATGCTTCTTATAAGATTCACAACATACTCCGAATTATTGGGAAATTCTAGACATAAACTCGATATAGGATCTTTGGTACATTCTATACGAAATTCTTGTGCTTTGGCTAAGTGTTGAGCATGATCGCATAGTTTAGTATCGACCACAAACACATGACACGAATTCGATATGCTGATATGGTCGGTGGTGGAGGAATGTGATGCGACGTTTATGGGATCTTCTTCGTCATCATTTTCTTCAGGCGGCGAAGTGTAAACGGCACTTGTTACCAAACCAAAAAATCGATTTTCACTCTCTGACGATGAACTGACATAGTTTAAACGCGATGAAGCATACGTGGCCATGACATTGCCAGTATTCGAGAGTAGTTTTAAGCAATCTGGTAAAATTACCATTAATACTGTAGAGGGAGTACGTTTTTCCTGTCTTAGTTTGCGTATACATGAACGTACCGTCTGTAGTTTGCTGCTGTGTGAAATTTGCTTTGGCATTTCTATGGTACCCAAATATCCTACAACAGCTCTGTACTCTAACGCCGCACTGGTTAAAGGAGCTCTTACCATTGCTCTGACATTAGCTACAGTAGAAGAGGATGGTGACGCCAAGCTGGGCGCTGTAACGGAACCTTTCGGTTCTACGCTTAACGGACGCTTTACAGCAGACACCTTGACCTCAGAACCCATAGGTTTTTTCACCGTATTAAGAGGACATTTTTTAGACGGTTGTGCAGTTCTCGGCAAAGGCAATAGACTTTCATATTTTTTCATGGGAGAATTTCTCATGCGTTGCTGTTTTGTCTTGTGGTAGACATAACGTGGCCTATATGGGCCCAGCGAAGGTATGGCTGGGGAACCGGAAGCAGCATTTTCTTCATCCGTACTATCCGAATAATAATGTTCGGCTATTTGCATGCGTATACTACCAAACGAGTTGCCTATAAGCTGAACTACGGTTTCATGAGGCAATTTGGAGACATTTAAACCATTTACCGATATCAAGCAGTCACCAGCTCTTAGACCAGCCTGATCGGCCGGCGAATTTGGTATAATACACGATAAACGACAAGGCTGTTGTCCTGAGATGGTAAATCCAAATCCACTATAACCACGTCGTACCTCTACCGTGCGCGTTCCATAATTGGGGCGTTTTTTACGTCTTCTTTGGGTGGGTGGTTGTGTTGTAGCCGAATTTGATGATACAGCTGCTGCTGATGTGGTGTTATGTGGATGATGATGATGCATTATTTAAAAAATAACAGATGACCAATTGAATTGAAATTCCTTTTTTAGAAAATTATTAATACGCGGTCAGTAAACTCCTCGCGCAAACGTAGAAGTAACATGTAAAAACCACAAGCAAACGCACTCGCAACAAAAATACAATTGCAAAAAAAATGTGAAAAGAAAATAGTTTATCTTTCGTACTATGTACTATGCTAGTCCGTCTTTATACACAATTTTTCATTTGCACAGGTAGCACAACAGCACAAAACCAAACTTACACACTCACACGAAGTTCGCTGTTTTTTAGTTACAAGAAGCTTAAAAAATGCTGACTGACTGACTACTACTATGGTGGTGCTTGCTTTTAATTGTATATATGGATGGTGTACGGATGTTGTTTTTGTATGGTATGCTGTTAATCCAGTTTATATCTGTTACTAAAATTTTTTGTTCTAAGAGGATTCTTGTTTCAACATACAAATTTCGTAGTAATTTGAGGATCACTTTTACTTTTTGATTACTTTATGATGGATTTTTTGCAGTGTTTTTATTAATTCTACTTTATTTTTAATATTAGGCTATGTTTTTACACATTTTAAATTTGTTAAAAAACGTAAAATGAAAGATGAAATATGCCAACGCCTCTAATTCTTATTTTTGTTTTAACCACACACAATTCCATTAATAAAATCTAGTATGGATAAAATTGCTTTGCACTCTTCTTCTTTTTGCTATAGAATTTATGCATTGAGAAATGATAACACCTTATTAAATCGTTATCGATAAAATAAATCCAGGCAAAAAGAATTGAGTACATGATCACTATTGTTAATCGAATGAATGAAAACACGTTTATTTTAAATATTGTAAAGTGTAATATCCTTAAACATTTTTACATACTAAAAAAACTCTAATATGTTAAGTTATTCAAAAACATATTTTTAATTATTTTATTCTAAAAATAAAATAGGAAAATCAATTTTTTCAACGTTATTACAAATTGTAAGTATGTAAATATATTTCAAATATATTTCAAATATACATGTACCTATAATTTTGAAGATTCAAATTGTTTAAATAAAGCACATGAAATGTAAATAAAAATTCAAAAACATCCTTTATACCTGTATCATTTTTCATTTTTTAATTACACATAAACATATGTTGTCTAATGCAAGAAGTAAATTGGAGCATTTCTAAATGCTTTCAAAAGTTTTAATTTTAAAAATCAATTTTAATATTAATAAATTTCCTATACCTACATAACTTACCTTTAAAAACTCTTTACTGATATAAATAATTTTCCTAACGTCGTGAACAACTTCGAAAATGTGGTGATAACCACCAATTTGACATTTGAAAATAATGGAACGTATATCCGTAAAATCCGTTTTATGCTTTGCAACAAAATCTGGAAACTAAAAACAAAGAAAATTTCATTATGGTACGATTTTTTAAACTCACACAGCTTACATAATTATTCGCGAATTGCATTTTAAAAAAGAAGTCCCCTGTTTTCATAGCATTCAAACGTTCTATCATTATGTTGAGCTTTTCAATGAGATCTTTGCCTAAAGGACGTGGTGGCTCATTGGGATCATAGTCAGTTGAAAATTCACTAAGATGTTCCACCAAAACACGCATATCATAGCTTAACCAATTTGTAGCAATGTTTTCTTTTAATTTTATAAAATCTGAAGTAGTTCCAGGTACAGCATTCTCATTAGATGCAGACAAGTCAATATCTACAGCGGGAGGCCAAAATTCATTTAGTTGTTCATCGATATATTGTTCCATAGAAGTATTTGTTGTAGCGGCAAACAAATGGCCAGAGTTGGTACATGTTTCATCAGGCAAAACTGTGTCTTTTTTAATGGGATTGTATGTGCCGGTCTTAAAATAGGTGCCATGCTCTGTAGCTTGACGTTGACTACCCTCTGAGTCTTCAACCATGGTGTAGATATAATTTTTATTTAAAGAATTTTGTGTACATTTTTCAGTAGATGAGTTTAAGAAGTCGAACGATTCCTCTATTGAAGGTTTTCCCGGCTGCAATATTTTAATGGGTGTGGCTGTTGCGTTGCTGCTAATGCTTATATTACGATTGGCTAGTGCCGTTGCGGCCGTATTGTCTGACTTTTGGTAAACATTTTTTTGAGACTGCACTAAATTATCCAAGTTAACAAAGGATTTGATAAGATTTTCTATAAAATCCATGGTCGTATCTTGCCAAGCGGCAAAACTAGATGCAAAATCTGGACTTAAAGCTGATTTAACTTTGTTTAAACCCTCCGGTGTGTTGTACACATAACCCTTGATTATAATCCAAGCATTAATGACACGAGTGAACACGAAAATAAAATCTTTAACAGCCCACGCAATACCTTGAGAATTTATGTTGGGCAAGACGCCATCTGGTCGTATAAGATCCTGTTTCATACGTGCACATAAACTATCAATCTTCTTAAAACACGGACGATTACGATGGGTATATGCCAACTTTTCGGCTATTTCACTTCCTCGTAATGCTAAACGGGTTAATTCATTAAATTTAGCTTGCGACAAGGTGACAGTACCATTGCTGCTGCCCGGTGACAGGGAGTTCGTAGCATCGCCACCAGCGCCATTAACAATAACAGCCGAGCTGTCACTTTAGGAAATAATTCATTATTTGTTTGTTTAACAATATATATTAACACAAATTATTTAATATACTTACTCTGAAGACAAATTAATAGGAGAGCTTCGCAACGATGAGTTTAATTCTAGAAAAAAAATAATTTATATATATTTTTTGAATTTATAAAATCAAATGTTAAGTAGGGTTGCCAAGTCCACAATAATGTTTTAAAAATTGGGTAAATATGCGATCGAAAATCGGGGGGCAATGTTAACTTACGCTATGTGTCCAAGATCGTCAGATATTACAACGTTGTCCGAAAAATGTTCAGAAAATGGCTAACAACCGTGTAAACTTAAACGTTATAAGAAAAAGCATTTTCAGTACATTGGAAGACAAAAATATTGTCAGACTAGTGCTGGCAAATTCTACTACTTTCCATTACTCAATAATATTCAATACTCCTCATTTGGGTACTCAATACTACTCGATACTTTTAACGGATTTTTTTTAAATTGTAACGCATAGTTTTTATCTGCAAATTGAAATAGTTTCTTCAAAAAATAATAATAGATCTTCAACTATTATTGGTTTTGTATGTCTTTTATTATTAAATAAAAAATAAATGTAAAGCAAACTTTTAATTCAACGTTAACAACAAGTTAAGAAATAATAGACAGCTTTATTTCGGCGGTTGGTTTAATTTTGTAGCTTACAGATTGTTGTCTTTTTATACAGTGATGTATTTTTATGCACTATTTTACCCACACAACTTGATTAAAAATACAACTCAGAAAGTATCGAGTAACTACTTTTGAGTATTGAGTATCCAAAAAAAAAGGGCAAATACTCGATACTCGGTACCCATTACTCAATACTTTGCCAGCACTATGTCAGACATCTAACAATCGTGTAAACACACAATTTTGTCATTGTTATAAGACAATTGTCAAATACTTTTCATTGTCATATGTGCACAATTTATGCATCTGCCAATGGCAGCATTGTCATATAAGTGCATGTATATAAGTGCAGAAATTATTTGCAAAGATATGCAATAGTCATCACGAGTTGTTTTTCAAATGATTTTTTATACTGTGCAAAGCATTGGCAACTGTAATGCAACGGAAACAACATTCATTCACAATAGTCTGTAAATAAATAATATGCCGCCAAAATACAAGTCAGTTCTAGCACAATAGCCTAAAACATGGCAATTAATTTTTTTGAACATTTCTTTTCCGTGAATATAACATTATATAAAAGAAGTGAAAAAACGTACCTTTACATTCCTTTTCCATCGTTTGGCCAGATAGATTACAAAAGTTTAACAAATTAACTTTGGCAAAATTATCATTTATAGAGTTAATGTTTAAGGGTGCATTTTGTGAGACGCACTGCAAACCAATTTGTATATTAATATTATTAGAGTCGTTAACAGAATTCTGATTACTTGCGGAAACTAAATTGCCATTGCCAATAACACTGGAATTGTTACTTGAAATAGAGTTAGTGCGCAATAAATGTTGTTGGAGAATTTGCTGTTGTTGCTGATTGGCTGTTGAAGTGACGGCCGAAGAGGAACCACTGGACGATGAAGATGCCGGTGAAACAGTGCAAGGTTGAGAATTAGCATTAGGTAAGCTTTGATAAATGGGGACAGCTGCATAAGGCAGTGCGCCGGCTAAAGCATAAGGCAATGGCATGTTATGGGCTGGCAACATGGGTGATAGAAATGTGGCAGTGCCATAAGGCCACAAAGAATGCATTTCTGAAAAAATAAAATCAAATTAGTTTTTAATAGTTTTAAATGTTGTATTATTTTTACCTTGATTGATATTGGCCAGCCGTAAGCGTTCCATTTGTTGTTGTTGTAAATTAACTGAAGTAATTGGATTAATGGAATCAGTTACAGTCAGATTGTTAATGCTTTGAGCAGTTTGCTTCCAAAAACTACGACTTAAATTATTAACTGTAGTTGTGTCTTCAGTACTTGATCCGTTTCCCAATATTTTACGAGCTTTTGTGAAAAATTTTTATTTATCAAAATAAGAAAATCAAAGCTAACTAGATTTGAAAATTTGTTAGTCATATTCCTTCTAACCTCAAAATGTCCTTGACAGTTGCAAGTCATTAATTGTGGAATACAATTTTATTGAAATTAATTAAATTTTTTTTATTAACAAAACTTACGTTTTTTGTTGTGCATTTGTTGATTATTCATGTTTCTCCTATTTTTTTTTTTAACAATTCGTTAATATATGATAGGAAAAGGAAATTATTTGTTGTACTTACTTATTGTTGTTTTGACAAATGTTTGTTGCTTTCTTCCAATTAGATGGTTTTTCCTTTTCCGTTTTAATTTTTAGAAACTGATATTCACTATAAATCTATATAAAATATACTATGGCTTATCGGTTATATTAAATTGATAGTAACATAAAATATTTAAACATTAATTAAACACAGAAAGGAAATTTAGCGTCTATCCGTAACAAATTTCTTTTAATATATCAAAAAAAAATTCAAAGGAATATGGCGGCAAATGTCAACTTCACTGCAGTGGCTTCTAAACTGCTAAGAAACATAATTGTGAATTATATCGTGTTGGTAAGAATTAAATTAAATTCTGCACAACAAACATTACAAATAAAATATGAAAGTTACGGTAAAAATTATAATTCCTTCAAAATCATAAATTAATCCATTAAATTATTAATATAAGTTTTTATAAATGTTTTTATTAATTGATTTATTTGTGTTACTTTACAAACTTGGCATCACTGATACTGTGTGATAAGTACCCACTTTACTGTGGATATTTATTTTTAACAACAAGAAGCATTTATTTTTATAGTAAGCTATTTTGCACAAATTTTATTTAGAATTTTTGTTAATTTATAATAAATAAGTAAATACTCATTGTTCATAACATGTCAGAAGATTCTACCGTGGTTAGCGAAATTGAAAATAATAAAAATAAACAAAATGTTAGATGCTGTTTCTGTAATTCACTCATTCTGAAAGACCAGCAGGGTCTCTACGAAAAAAATCAGGTGTGTATGGTTGTTTGATTAATCCACAGAAACTCCAATACAGTCTTGCATGCAATCATTTATTTTCCAGTTTGACTTGCCTTTAATGCATCAAAAAAATACCAAAGATGTTCATACGATTCAAACAGAATCACTGGAGGATTTCTGGCTCGTTGATGACATGTTCACATTTGAAAATATTGGATTTTCCAATACAATTGACCTGCGAAAATTTTTGATTTGTGCCGACTGTGATATGGGTCCTGTTGGC
This sequence comes from Bellardia pandia, assembly GCA_916048285.2. Lineage (NCBI taxonomy): Eukaryota > Metazoa > Arthropoda > Insecta > Diptera > Calliphoridae > Bellardia > Bellardia pandia. The sequence goes on along the minus strand of OU696530.1, from coordinate 22,764,696 downwards.
TATCATGACTTGGTAACGAAAAAATGTTACATTGCCTTGAAGCGCGTCAAACATGGCAATGAACCGGTTAAAGCTGTGACGACTGCCACATAAAAAATGGCTGAGTGCTTTTTTAATTAATTCCTTAACAAATGTATTTTGTTTGTTTTATTTGTATTAGCAATTTATAATTTATTTAAATATTTTAAATAATTCTTATTAAAGACGTAATGTATTCGCTTAATAATTTTATGTTGAGTTTTCTTTTTATTAATGACATTTATATTGTGGTAAACACTAACTTCTTCGATTTTGGCGCAATTTGAGTACAGTACATTTAAAAACAGTCAATGATTTTAAAAATTATGTTGTCATTTGTTACTTTAACATATTTTCCTTTAAATCATTAAGAATGTTACTACTTTAATATATAATATAAGTAATATGGCCTTATCTTAGGAAACTATTGTCATCTTTTTTTTGTTCGTTTGTCGTCATTTAACATTATTTAGACATGCAGATAGCTTGCCCATACGAAAGTACCTTGAAAGTCCATTCAACAATTGAAAAAAATTATGAGATAAAAGTTTGGCATTTTGACACCAAACCGAATGGAATTGTACGTACATATATATATGTTGTAAAAGTTTTTCATAAAGAACTTTGTTTCCAACAGAGGCATATTAGAATGACATGCAAGTTTTAACATTTTACTTATTAACATATCAATACATTTGACAATTGTCACAATGAATTCAATTTCGCTCAAAAAATTACTATGAAAAGCGTGGATTTGTAAAAGCTAGACCTGTTTCACACTCATCAGTTCTGACTTGTCAAGTCAAGTATTTTTCCATGAGAAGGAAAGAGAAAATTATCTTTTCTTTTTCCTTCTCATTGAACTTGACTTGACAGTAAGAACTGATGAGTGTGAAATATGACCTACATTTCGCAAATATTCATTTTGAGACCGTAATAAATTATCAAATAAATTAAAGAGTAAATTGTAGATAAACTTACATGCTGAACGTGTCACTGTTTGGAACTCTGGAGGCATAATTGGTAATTTTTTTTTTCAAAAATTCGGTTGGAAATCGGTGAATAGATCGCGTTATCGAAAGATCTTAACAAGAGAAAGGTGCCACAAGTTACAATGAATTTATTGCAAACCAAATACCTGGATTGTATAACTTTACGACATTAAGGTGTTAATTGACCGCACGCATCATGGGCACCAAGTACAGAGTATAACAGAGGTGAAAATTTTGGCGTTTCAAAATCGCTACAATCAGCTGATAAGGCAGTTATATTAAAAAGAGAAAGAAAATATTTTCTGGTAGTAAAATTGTAATGTGAAAAAGCAAAGCACTATATACAATAAGAATTTTGTGGACAAAACAAAATAAACAAATCAATTCGAGTTAGAATATTTGAATTGAAATTTTGTTTATACATATGTTTGTGATTTCAATAACTTACTAAATTGTATTTTTATAATTGTTATACTTTGTAGTATGCATTGTGAAGTTTGTGCTTTCGTTAGATGATATAAATGCATTTTTTTATGATTGTATCAAACAATACAAAAATACTCAAAGAAAACAAAAAGGCAGTTCTCAAAGAAAGAGACAAGTATACGAATACATTTTCTTTCCCCTTCTGTCACCACTGTGGTCAAAATATAAATGGTGATTGTCGTAATTATTTACACGTCTCCTTTAAAGCTACAATCATACTGCACTTATTGACGAGTTTATTTGATCGTCTCCAGGGCGCTTTAAATTAAAAAAAAAATTAACGGTAGGCTACAATATATTTTTCTTTTATTCTTATTTTCTTTCACATTATTTTCATGAATACTTTACTTAATGTTTTATTGCATTTAATGTTAAATTTATTATACTTTTTCTTTTCGTGCTTTCATTAGTAGGATTTTACATTTAGCACATTATTATTATTATTTTAAATTAAATTAATTTTGAATATTAAATTTAAAGCTTATATTTGCGGAAAAGAAAGAAAGTAGCACGAGAAAATTAAATTTTTTTAAATAATGCTTTGAAAGAAATTGTGTCTGATATTGAAATCGATTGTATTTGTCTTGTATAAAATTAAAAGTTTAATGCAAACTGCAGCAGCAATGCAGGCACAAGAAAATTAAGAAAAAGTAAACAAACATAGGAATTACAAATTCAGTTTAGAATTCAACAACTTTTATTAGACTTTTAATTGGTTTTAATTGTAGTGTATTATTTATTCAATTTAATTACAATTAGAAATTATATATTTTATTTAGCAATTGATTGATTATTGGATTTGAATTGCTTTTCGAATTTATTTAAACCTTAACAATTTCTATTTAAAATTTTTTATATTTCAGAGATTTTTCCTTCGATGAAATGGTTAAGAAAATTTAAGTAAGCCTTTAAAATTTCTGCAAGGTTCAAATATTTTTCTCTAAAGGTATCAGGTGATGGGTAGTGGTTATCTGAATTTATTTTAACGGAGTTCCTGTGCAAAGTTCCCATTTGTCCCTCAAACATTATTTCATCCACAAACTTTTCGCATAGGATTCGTTGCTCTGTGGTCATTCGTTCCATTTTAACAGCCCAAGAATCGGTTATAACATCTTTTTTTTTCACTTCGGTGGATGAAAATTTTTTAGTGGCAATATCTATTAAAATATCAGCTGGGTCAGGTTTCCTTTTTGTAGCATTGCTTGGAGTCTCTTTAAAAAGTGTCTGAAATTATAAAAATAGAATTGTATAGGAGCGAACATATTGCCATTAAAAACCACCTGATAGTTGGTCAATCTACTTCAACTATAAACATTTTTTTAGCATCGTTCTTATGGCAACTGTCAAAGCTAACTACGAACTCAGATCAAAAATACTGATTTTGAAAAATTTATACCAAATCTTTAAAATTCCTGAACCATCACAACTGCCAAATAGCAACAAAGTATTGTCGTATGTGTTTGTTGGAGATAATGCTTTCCAAATGCATGAAAATCCATTTTTCTGCAGAGCCCGCAGAATTCAGGAGAATGTTTTTGGGATACTAGTTTCAAGATTTGGCGTTCTACAAACAAAATTGCAGTATCACCAGAAAAAGCTAAAACAATTGTTTTTAACTTGCTGCTATCTGCATAACTTTTTACGCAAGAACAATCCTACATATTTGCAGATTTAATTGATAAAGAAGACACCACCTCAGCTGATTTTCTTTAATAAAACATGGCGCGAAAACATTGATCTCTAGTCTCTAGAATTCACGCAAATAAGAATTTTTTTGCGGAATATTTTGTTAATGAGGCAGCAGTGCCTTGACAAACCAAGTTTATGCATTAATACGCATACGTATGTATAAAAAATAAAATTCAATTTACCTATAATCCCAAAAGAAGTTTTTTATTTCACTTACTGTTGTACTTTTAGATGTACAGGGTTTTTCAACATCATCCAGAAACTCCATATTGGTATAATAAAATAATTGTGACTCTACCGAATCCTCAGCTCCAGCTCCACTTTTGCTACATTCCGCCAATCTTTGTTTTTCACGTCGAAACATAGTCCGCAAAATATTTATTTTCTTTTTAACGTCATCCACCGTTGCATTAGGATATTGTTCTTTATATATCTCTAACAAAATTTCGTACTGCTTCCTTTTTTCATCACGATTACTGTATGCATCCAGGTTGACATTCCATAAAGCTGGCAAGTTTTGGTAATTTTCAATAAAACGCAATAAAAACTTTTGCTCGTCGATGCACTTTTCCATTATGTATTACCAAAAGAATAACACACCATTTTTTCTTTTTAATAAACACAATATATGTATGTACATTAGGGTGGCCCCGTTTGTATGGAGAAAAAATAAGGTATCGATGTTCCCGACTAATATGAAAATTTTATTCATTATAAGACTACGTTTCTCAATTTTTTTTCCTGGAGCCAATATTTGGTGAGCTGGATCAAAGGATATAAATGTCCTCTTTAGAGGTTTTTTTGATTTTTTTCACATTTCTTCCAAAGGAACTTTATGTAAATTTGGTATCATATTAAAGGTATTTGAGAGGCGCATTCAATGGGTTATCAAAAATAAAAAAAAAATAATTTTATATTCAAAAATTTCAGACAAAATTTTTTTTTATTTTTTCATAGAATTTACTTAAATAAATAGTTGAAATTTCTTGATTATAAACATGATGCAATTTAACCCAAAAGGTTTAAAAAGGACCTTTTTATCCAGCTCACCAAATATTGACCCAGGACAAAAAAATTGAGAAACATAGTCTTAAAATGAATCAAATTTTCATATTAGGCGGGAACATCCGGAATTTTATTTTGGGGCTACCCTAATGCACATACATATATTTTTCACCCGTACACTTTTTTATGCCGGCAAATACAAAGCAGATGAATTTTTTGTCAAACACAACGGGAGACGCTCAAATAATCGGCCGTCAAATATACATATTGTGATTTACGTGTTTAACAAAAAGAAAAAGGTGAATTTTATTTTTGGTAATACATATGTACATAATTTTTTTCATCCACATTTTTTTCTTTTTCAGACTTTCTTTTTTCTTGTTTAACAACACTCACAAGTAGGCAATAACAATAAATCATCATCCAAATGGTGATTGTTGCGATTATTTGTATGTCTCCTTTAAAGCCATATGAGTCCGAAAAGAGTCTTTTCTGACACCTTTTCCGGAGCGTTCATGCTCTTTATGAGCCAAAAAAAAATCATTATTGCTCCGAAAACCTTTAGAAAAGATGGTCATTACATTCGAGAATGTCCTTCAGAAAGAGCTCTTAGATAATGTCAGAAAAGACATCTGACTCCTTTTTCAGAGCGCTCCTAGAATGGTATGCTGGGAAGAATACGACACTCACACATATGCACTGATTGACGAGTTTATTTGATCGTCTCCAGGGCGCTTTGTCCCGGGCAGCGTTGCCAATTACTGTGTAATTATCCAAAAATGGGACAACATACAAATTTTCGGATAATTTTTGTGTAAAGATTTTTTTGTGTAATTTCTGGTAAAAGTTTCACTTAGCATTTTAATCAAAATTTTTTAGCCAATAATTTTTTTCACTGATAAATACTTTTGCATTGGCAACCCCTTTTAATACTTTTTATTTTAACTCTGACGATAATAAAACTTTTTCCAAGCTCGAATGTTAACATGTTATGATTTTGAAACTGATTTTCACTAACTCAAAATCGCTGATTCTGTTTTTCTGAGATATAGCATTTTTTTAAAAATTGTAGCACTTGTACGACATACAAGTTCGCCAAGAAAATTATGTTTAATTCATTGAAATTAAATCTACCTAACAGTTTTAGAGATATAGTAAAAATATTTCAGAAAAACTAAAAATTTTATTAAATATGTTTGCCTTTTAAAAATTCATAAAAAATACAAAAACAACAGATATACGATTTTATATTCATTATTATGCATCCTATCAAATAATTAATAAAAATAGTCACTATCTTTTGATTTCGTTCAAAATTTAGTAAAACAGCTCAATTGATAAAATCGTTTTTTCTATACAACCGAAAATGTTAGAAATTTAAAAATTTTTCAATTAATTTTTATTTGTTTAAGGTTACAGAATTCCATACAACATTTGTAGGCACAAAAAATGAAAAGCTTCAAATATTTTACTGTTCTTTCAATACATTTTGTACTTTTTAATAAAATTTTTAATTTTTCTGAATCTACTAGGCAGATCAAGGAACAATATTTTCATGATTTAAAGATAATTTCGGTATAGGATTTTTTTGTTTCATTCACAAATTTTACCCATATATGTATATAGGTATGCACATCGTACAAGTGCCCTCAAAAATAAGAGCTACTGAAAAAAACAAAGATCAGATTCAAATATGCGACTTCGAATTCGGAAGATCAGTTACAAAACTTTATGCAACACAAAAAATACTTAAATTTGTTTGTTTATTGACCCTGTAATGTTAATCAGTCAAAGTTTATTTTTTGAAAGTTCATAAAATTTTTAGAAGTTTTGTTAAGTTTGTCTCTAATCTTTATGTTAATAATAAAAATCAACGCAATGTTAAAAAAAAAAGTTTTGTGTAATTTTGTGGGCTTCACCGTGTAAAATTCATTTGCGCTTCCGGCAACACTGGTCCCGGGTAGGGGTGCCAGACGTACTGTTTTTAGCAGTAGGCGTACTGTTTTTTTTCAAATGTACTGTTTTATGCACAAGACTCAAAACAGTACGCAAATGTACTGTTTTTTACACGTTGTACTGTTTTTTGTACTGTTTCTTCGTTAAAAGCTTATTTATATTAAAATTGAAAAAAATATTGATAAAAAAAATTTTTGTTCAGTGTATTGCTTTATTAAAAAAACGATTTATTTATCGGAGTTTAATCTACTTTAAAGTTGATTAGGAGATCAGTGTTAATGGCTCTAAAGCATTGGTGTCCAAAAAAATTTGTTTGTCCATATGAAATGAATACAACAAACATTGTTTCATGAAATGGGCATCATTGCTCTAAAGGCATTTCTAACCATTAAACATTGTAGATTAATATGAAGAATATTAAAAAAACAAATTGGATTTCATAAATATATCGTTGTTTATACAACGTATTTAAATACATTTTTCGAAAAGCTGATGGCACATTTAATTTTAAAATAGTCATGTTATACGGGGTTAAGATAAAATGTTACTTGGTTTTTTTTTTAATATACTTCTTGATTTTTTATTGTAATCTAAAGGGACTTTGATGATATAAAAGATACAATATGTCATTTAAATTGTATTTTCTATGTACCTTCTTCAAAAACGTTCATAATATTTATTTATTTATTTATTCGATTCCAATACAACGGTCATAATTATAGTATTTGATTTTTGTATTGTAAGTACATAATTGGGTAAGAAAAAAAATATATTATTATGAAAAATAATTAATGAATTACTAGAAATAAAAAATAAGTTTAAATTAGTTAAATACGAACATAATAAGAAGGATACAGTATTAATTTGGGGTAAATAATTTATATAACTCTTTCTCAAAAAGCAAGGCGTTGCTGATGGATTTATTGGCAGGTAGTAGCGAGTACCAAAGGCGTTTATGATCTCATATTTTTAAGTATTTTAAACAATTTTTTTGTTGCTTATTAAATTAATATTACAAAAATGTTATTACATGAATAAAGAGTTATGTTTTCGTTAAAAAATAAAATGTACTGTTTTTTTTGAATTGTACTGTTTTTTTGTATAAGATGTACTGTTTTTCCGTATTTCAAATCTGGCTACCCTAGTCCCGGGTCACACTTTTGCTGCTCAACTTTTGAGTTTGTGGGTGAGAGGGGAAAGAAGAGTGGTCCCCTCTCTCTCTCTTTTTTTTTTTTGAGTGTATGGCAAATCATATGTTTATATGCCAGTGCTAAAATATTTTTATTTCAAAGAGAAAAGTGTATTCATTCTACACATTTTGTTTCTGTCAGTTTTGAATCGCATAATTGTTTAGAAAGAATTCAAAAGATGATTTATTAGCTTTAAGACTTTGTATGTTGTATTTGCATAGCAGCATGATGAAGTATAATAGGTAAAGGTGATGATTTGATTGTTAGGAAGTGTACTTTATTGATGAGTTGATGAAAAAAGTTTAAAATATTAGGGGGGTTTAGTCCCTAATTTGTCATTTATTTCATTGTTAATGGCGTTGCCAACAGCTAAAAGAGAGTTTTTGAAATTTGTAGCAATATTTATATTTTCCGTTGTTTTTGTTTTGATTAACAAGCGCAGAAATCTGATCAGCAAGTGTCTTTAGAGTCCTCTCCATCTCTGAAACGGTGAAATGTAGAGGGTTTTTAAAAACTGGTAGGGAGGGTTGAATTATAGTGGGTTGGAGTTGAGTGATAGTATTGTTAGGACGGGACGCAGCTACCTTACTGTATTTTATCTTAGTAGTTCTCCGGTTTTTCTCATGATTATGATCGTGCATTGCCGGCTTGGTCTTTTCACCCAGGTGAGGAAAATTAACGTTGTATTCCCGATCAGCCAATATCGAGTAGCAGTTGTCACTCATAGAGTACTTGGTCAAGACCTCCTTCCTCGAGAGATTCGACAGGGCTATGCCCTCTTGTATGTTCTTTTCATTTTTCCATTTCGGGCATTTATCATGATCCGATGAGCTATGCATAGTAGAGTTACAGCTAAGGCATATTTTGGTACCACATTTTTCCTGAAAGGTTGAGTTTGTTATGCAAAACTGGCATTTAAAACCCTCACATTTCACCGGGCAAATTATGTCCGCGCCACATTTAAGACATCTCTTCCTGCCTCTGTAACGAGCAGCAATATGACCAAGACGCCCACAGTTTTTACACTGTCTAAGAGGAGGCACATATATGTCGACACCGACCAATGTACCAAACATCCTAATAGTCCTGGGTAGAGCAGTAGCGTTAAAGCCAATTTTAATGGACAAAGATGGGACAAAATTTCCAGATTCATTTCATTTGAAATATGTATATCGACACTACCTCGAGAGAGTTTAAGTCCTCGATCTCCGTCGTAATTTCCCTATCAGTGAAAGACAGGGGGACATTACGAATAATTCCAAATTTCTGCGTAAATCTATCCGGGATGAAGGCCTCCAGACCCTCAGATTCAAGTTTGTCATTTAATACAAACTGATTTGCTAAATCGGCCTCTGGAAAAGACGCACGATATAGTCTCTCTCCTATATTCTTAAGTAGAATTCTATCATCGGCACCGATTTTCTTCAGTTTTTCAAAAAGGAAAAGTTCGCAGTTTCTTCTACGTAATGACATTTGATCTTTAGAAGGGATTAGTACAAAAAAAGGACCTGGATGATTTCCAGGATACCAGTTAAAAATATTCTAAGGTTGATCTGATTTTCCTTGAGTTGCGTCTACAACAGCATCCTGAGGGTGTTTCTCAAAAATAGGTGGGGTAGGTGACTTACTCAGCAATATAAGCTCAGCCGCATCCATCACCGCCGGGCCATGTACTGAAGATTTTGTGGAAAAAGATGTTCCCGATGAGGAATAGGAATCCCCTGAGAAATTTATAGTTGTAGTTGATTCATCCTCTTTTTGTATCTTTTGGTCACTAGGATCAAGTTTGTTTTTCTTCCTTTTACCCATACTGGGTTGAGTTTATATTATTTTAAACCGTGGTTTGTTTTTATAATAACAAATTTTTTTATACCTCAAACACGTTTTTATTTTAAGAAAAATTCTGTGAATGTTGCTTAACAAAATGGTGGAAAAGTAACGGTTAAACTTATGAAAAAGCTTAATATACAGAGCACAATTAATAAGTAGATTACACCATGAAGGCAGAAAAACGAATGTCTCTCTCTCTTTATAGAATAGAATGCATTGCGAAACGATAACACCTTAATGATCGTTATGGATAAAAAAGAATTGGGCGTGTGTGAAGAAATAAACTCTGAAATCAGCCGCAAAATTAGTGTAGCACAGCAACATTCTATTATATGCCACGTGCATGTATATGTTGTTGTTAGAATCATATAAAAAATATACAAGCATGGCAAACCACAACAAAAAATGTAAATAAAAAATGACAAAAATATACCAAAGTTTCGCTTATTACCAAGAGCTCAATTTTTAACGAATTTTAAAATTTTAAAGAACCATTTTAAAGAGAACCCACATATGAACCTAATTGTTGAGGTGCCCACGTTATAAATTTTAGTAGTTTAAAAAAAATAAGGTTTAAATCAAACCTAAAATAACAAGTTTTCTTTAAATATTTATTTAATTTAGCGGGTTTTCAATTTTAAAAACCGATTTTAAATGCCTGCAACAGGGCTATTGAAATTCCCAACTGTCACTTTCGAGAAAATAGCCATTTATAGGCTATTCCATTTTAAGGTAAAATTTTTTGTAAAAATGTTATTGAATAACTCTTTAAAATTTAGCGGTTTATGCATTTCGTTAGCAGATTTCAATAGTCCCTAACTAGGGCTTTTAAAATACAGGAATGTCTCTTTCGAAAAATTAGCCGATTATGGGGCACTCCATATCAAAATAAAAAATTCTAAAAATTTTGCAAAAAGGTTGTTGCTCTGTAATTCTTTCAAATTGAGCGTTTTACGCATTTCAAAAGCGGACTTCAATAGCCCCCATTGATTTTTTGTTGAGTTTTCTTTCTATGAATGACATTTATATTGTGGTAAACACTAACTTCTTCGATATTGACGCAATTTTAGTATAACCTACAAAAACAGTCAATAATTAGAAAAATGTTACATATTTTGCTTTAAATAATTAAAATTGTTACTACTATAATATGTAAAAACCTGAATGGAATTGTATGTATATGTTGTAAAAGTTTTTCTTAAAGAACTTTGTTTCCAAAAGAGGCATATTAGAATGACATGCAAGTTTTAACATTTTATTTATTGACATATCAGTACATTTGACAATTGTTAGAATGAATTCAATTTCGCTCAAAAAATCACTATGAAAAGCGTGGATTTGTAAAAGATACATTTCGCAAAAATCGTAATATTTTCGGTAAAAATAATCGTTCTTTTGAGACCGTAATAAATTAATAAATATGTAAATTAAAGAGCAAACTGTAGAAAAACTTTTGCATGCTAAAGTGTCACTGTTTGAAACGCTATGTGGTCTGGAGGCATAATTGGTATTTTTTTTTAAATTCGGTATCCAAACAAATTTCATCACAAATGCGTGGCAAATGAAGCCAAATCACACCTACAAATTTTGTGTAGATCAGTCCATAATTTATCATATAAGGCCCACTTCCGAAAATCACTTTAAAGAGCATAACTCCCTCCAAAATGTTGGTATCCAAATACACAATATTGAACGCAAATATATTTCATATGTATATAAATAATACGGTACAATTTTAATATGTTCGGTCATTAATTAGTCGAAGCTCCCATATAAGACCCACTTCCGAAATCACTTTATCGATAATAAATTTCTTAAAATGTTGGTATCATAATAAAATTCTACACAAATAAGTTTCTTATATACAGCAATGACGACACCTAATTTTATAATGGTCGGTCCATAATTAGTCGAAACTTCCATATAAGACCGTCTCCGTAATTCACTTTAACCTCCATAAATATTTTAAAAGTATTTATATCGAGATAAAGTTTAACAATATAATATATATATTCATAGAAATCATGACACAACATTTTTGGATGATCGGTCCATAATAGGTTTTATCTCCAATATAACGCCCATTTCTGAAAAACTGTTTTATACATATACTGGGTGTAGTGTATTATATGGTCGGGCTTGACCGACTATACTTTCTTACTTGTTTTTCCTTCAAATTGCATTAAGCAACGAATTGTTAATACGTTTGACATTTTAAATTTTCTTAATTTTATATCAAACTAAATGTTTCTGGAATTTTTTATATTTATTACTTTATTAGTGTCAAAGAAACATCTTTCCTTTTTATTAAATTTTTATTCAATATTTCCAATTATGACATTATATCAGCTTTTACAATTTTTACTAAAGAAATACATATTTTTTGTTTGGTTTTATTTATAAATTATTTATGGTTTTTTGTTAACAAATTACATATTAATATTAAAGGACATTTTTGAAGGTTTTTATTCTTTAACTTTGAGCAATTTTTGTTCTGCTTTATAGCGTTTTTTTTTAAGAAAAAAAAAAAAAAACAATGAACAATAAGGAGCAAGGGGCGAGGACTAATTATACTAAAAAATTAATATCTTTTGCTAATATCCTTTATTAAAAACAAAAAGTTTTGAAGATGCTCACAAAACAAATATATAAGTTTGAAAACTTTTTTTTTTAATTTGTTAATGTTTTATGGACAATTTAGGACCATTCATGTTCAGTGAGTGTTATGTCTATGCATTTGTTGTTCAAATATATTTTTTATTTATTACAATATTTAAAAATATTTAGTTTTTATTTGTTTTGTTTTAATGTTTTTTTTTATAATAATTTGTTTCTTATTATTGGCAGTTGGTCAGTAACAAGTGAATGTGTATGTATGTATGTATGTGTATTTGAGTGGGCATGGCCGTTTATAAATTGTATTTAAATATGACTAACTTGTTTTGCTGATTATGTTTATTTTAGTATATGGTTTGCTATTTGTATTAAGTGTGAATTTTTTTTTGCTTAACATTTGCAACGAATATGTGTAAAGTGCAAGCTTTTATTTTTATAGACTGTATATAGATTTAAAGCGTAATGGTTGTCGCTAAAATGGCGAGAACATTTTTTGTTCTAGCGCTTTAAATAAAGAAATGGATTCTTAAAAAACGTATAAAAAACTTCATTTTCTTTAAAAACTCAGAATTGCCACAATTTTGAAAGAGCTTATAGCGATATGTCTGTTAGAATCTCAGTAATGTTTTGAAACTTCTCATTTTTGAACTTGACTTGATTTTATTGTACAAATTCAGGATATCTAAAAGCAAATTCTAAGCTTAACTAGAATAGATTGTTTTAAAGCTCACAATTCTTTGTTTTGACTCTAATAAACACATCCAGAAACTAACAATTTTGTAAGATCTTTGACTCCTGTAATGGATTTTAATTGTATGATCTCCCTTGATTTATTTGCTCCCTATAAAAATGCCACTCCACTATTAAATCTTTTTCGTGTAAAAACTTGAGTTAATCTTTAGATATTTTTGTATTTTTTTACTTTCTCATAAGGTTTTGTGAAACTGCATGATTTAATTTTATTTATAAATTTATTTGATTTTTCTTCGTAATACTCATTATATGTATTTATAAAATGTTCTTAATTTAAGTTAAACACAGAAGGTGTTTTAATGTGTATTGTTTTTTTTAATAACGTTTGAGTTTTAGGCTAAATTGTTTTTTTATAATGTTTTTTTTGTAGTTTTTTAAAAAGCAGTTGATTTATTGGTTTCATTTCATCTAATTGCTAGTCTAAAATTTTTTTATTGAAATTAAATGTGTTTTATTTGGATATTTCTTAAATGACATTTAATTATTTTTTGGTATTAGCTGTGTTTTGTTTAATCTTTGGATTTTAACTTATAATTTGTAAAATGTTTTTTTTTTCTTCTTTATTTTTAATATATTTTAATAACAAATTTAAAAGTTTTGTTTGTTTGGTTTTACGAACTAAAATCTTGAAAGTTTTTACTTAAATTCAAAAAATGTTTAACGGTAGGCTACAATATATTTTTCATTTATTTTTACTTTCTTTCACATTATTTTCATTAATACTTTCAGGGAGATTTATTTAATGTTTTATTGCATTTAATGTTAAATTTATTAAATTTATTTAATGTTTTTATGTATATACTTTTTCTTTTCGTACTTTCATTTAGTAGGATTTTACATTTAGCACATTATTATTATTTTTTTATAATTAAATTTTAGTTTTGAATTTTAAATTTAAAGCTTATATTTGTGGAAAAGAAAGAAAATAGTATAAGAAAATAACAATGTCTTAATAATGCTCTGAAAGAAATTGTGTCTGAATTTGAAATCGATTGCATTTGTCTTATAACATTTAAGTAAGAGTTTAATGCAAACTGTAGCAGCACTTCTATTTCAAATTATACAACTTTTGAGATGTCAATCCCAATTGAATGACACAAGAAAATGAAGCAAAAGTAAACAAACATACATAGGAATTACAACTTCAGTTTAGAATTCAACAACTTGGTTTTAATTGTAGTATATTATTTATTCAATTTAATTACAATTAGAAATTATAATTATATATTTTATTTAGCAATTGATGGATTATGATGGATTTGAATTGCTTTTATAATTTATGTAAACCATAACAATTTCTATTTAAAATTGTTTTTATTTCAGAGATTTTTCCTTCGATGAATTGGATAAGAAAATTTATGAAAACCCTAAACATTTCTGTTAGGTTCAAATATTTTTCCACTGATTTCTCTACATGTTCCTCAAATTTCTTTCACAGCATTTTTAAAACAAAAAATTTCGTGTAAAACTTCTATTTAATAAACATAAAATTTGTGGGTAATTTTGAAATTTGTTACTGCACTAAATTGTTATAATGTACATACCATACATACATACATATGTATTTTAAATCAAATACAAAATGCTCTCCTCTTATCTAAACAATAACTTGTGTAAAATCCAATCAAAATCATGTCAATTTTATAGAAAACTCTAGTAATTAAAAATATTCAATTTAATTAGTAAAATAAAAGAGGAATTGCAATAATTAGAAAAAAACTTAAAACTAACGCTGAGGGAAAAACTGTTCAACAAATTGGTATGTGTAATAAAAATTATAAAAAATTATAACAATTGTAAAAATCACTAATTAAATTAAAAAATTAAACTTGAAATTTAATAAAAAGCTAAACGAAATTAAACAAATTTTTTCAGCAATAAAGCTACAGCAGCAAATAATGATGTGGCCATGGCTACTGATGACACCCCCAGGCCCGAGGCAGCATTACAATTGTCGGTATCACAGGAGCAGACAACTTGGCGGCCACCAAAGCCGGCGCGTTGATAGCAGAAGTTGTTGGTAGTCTGATTTTGGAAACCACAGGTACGTATTACACGGCTATCGGGGGGTACTGTTTTTAAATATAATACAACAAAAGAAAAATGAATTAGTAATTAAGATATTTTCTAAGTTCTACATCTGACGATTACTGTTTTATTTATAAAACGTTTTATTTATAAACATAATCATACTCACAATTATTTACTGAAAACTCAATAATTTGTGTTATTTTACGACAGTATGTTGAGATACCACGACCCCGTGTAGAATAATCCTCTTGGCAGTCCTTGAGTAGATTATCCGGTGGCATATCCAATGCACAATTTGCATCTTTATGACTGTTGCACACAAAACATTTTATAGCAGAACCTGTAAAAATACAAATTTATATTATAAAATTGCATAATATGTAGATTTAATCAACAGGTTGTTGTTTCTAATATGACTACAAATACAAAACAAAAGCTGTTTGTTTTTTCTTCCTTTTTAATGTCTCAAGTTTTGTAATTATCTATGGAAAGTGTAATTTATGTCTAATAAGTGCACTTATGCCTAAATGAGTTTAAAATTAGTTTCATTTCAAGACACAATAATACATAATTGATGGATGGCTGAATAGATGTATGGGCAGATGTATGTATGTATGTACAATGTTCATACGTACATACATATGTATTTACAATTATACACTAGTTTATATTTTAGAGTGGCCATTTCTGTAGTTTTTTTTTTAGATTTTGCATTAATGTTAGGTTTAAAAAGTAGTGGATATTGAAATAGATCACTCAGTTGAGCACGTTTTAATTTACTTAAGAGAACATAGTCCAACGTATACATATCGAGCCATTACCGCCAAAATAATGTATCCCACACCATAATCGATTGTTGTTTTTTTTATCGAAATCGATAGTTCAACACCATTTAAAATTATTAAAATTAAATGTATTACACAAAACAATATTTACATTATAAATTTTAAAATAATGGCTTTATTCAAACTGATTTTATTTAAAAAAAACATTCCCCTGTAAAATTTTGAGTTTGTGGGATACATTTTTTCGGCGGTTATGGCTCGATATGTCCGTATGTATGTCCAACTTAAACCAGTTTGATATACGAAGAAAAGAATTTAGTTTTTATTGAATTTATATAAATGGAGAGTGTTTAACGGATCTGTCCGTATGTAAGACCAATTCACACCGGTTTGACGTACGAATAAACGAGTTTTATTGATATTTACAGAAGTAGATCCATTAATCATATGCTCCTCCCAAAACCTCAAAATCTGAACATTACTGATAAAGAATTCTATAGTTCATTAAGTTGTATTAATTTAATTTAGTCTAGACATGGACATAATGTCCATATTAACTCTAATATATTCTATAATACCTCATCTAGTTTCTTGATACTTAGCATGCCCAATCTCAGTCCGAAGAGTGCTACTACATTGTCCCGTGAGCCCGAATAATATCTTTTTTACCACCGAAGAATTTTAAAGCCAAACAGATTTAGAAACATACTTAAATATACGAAGCAATTTTAATCTAAAGACTGCTGCCATAATAATATCTAGTTCTACACCGAACAATAAGATTTACAACCATACATAAAGATTCTAAATGTATTCCTTAGTTTGAAAATTGCAATTGATGGCAGACATAGGTGTATGAACAAATGTCATGACAATGTTGTTTTAACAAAAACATAACATCGAGAAAAGGTATCCATACGAGACAAAAAATTGTTGGCTGTTTAAACAAATTGGTGGCATTTTAATACCGGGGGCAAAATTCCTATCAAGAAAAAAAATTATCAGACTTAAACTTCATTACTAAAGCATTATGGCAAAGTTGCTTTAAAAAAGCTTTAGCCCTGACGAGAAATTTTTAATACACAAGCAAACTCTGACCACCTTAATTTGGATTCTATACCATATTCCTCTCATCTCTCCTTAGTACGAAATCTTTCCATTATTTTTATTAGACTTCCTACTTGTATGCACTTTTCTATTCCGTTATAATTTTTTTAAATACATACTAGTTATTAAGTTACTTCCGGTTGGTTTACACTGGCTTAACAATTATAGGTATAAAAGAAAGCTAACAAAAAATAACATTTTTTTATGTACGTAAAATAAACCCAGTTGGTTTTTTGTTTGTTAATTCCTTGTTGCTGCAAAAAATCAACTACAATTGACTTGTTTGTCTCTTGAGCCGACTGACAGCCACCTCAAAAACACTTGTACTCGTATCATTTTTGTATCCTGCGGTTGTTTGTATTCCATACAATCTGTTTGTCGTTTGTCTTTGGTTTTGCTTTGAAATTGCTATTTGAAAAAAAAAAAACATTTTTGCAACATCTTGTATTGTCTGAAGAGTTTACATGCAAATTATATTATTGTTGGTGGTTGCAGTCCTTTCACTACGTTAATGAAAATGTTAAATGCAAAGTTGATGAAAGTCTTTTATTTAAGTGTTAACAAAGGATTAATTTACTGAGAGAGTTGTGTAGGAATATAAGGAATATAAGAGAGTTGTGTTTAAATTACTTGGCTATGATTATTTTTGTTTACAGTAGACATTTTTTTTAAACTTAAAATATAACTTTTAGTAATTAAAGTTACAAGTTGATGGTTAGAATTTGTGTGATATACGATTGTAAGTTTTTCTCTAACAGAGATAGCAGATTTAGTTTAACAACCCAATGTCAATAGACAATCTATAATTAATATTTTGTGGTCGTTTGTATAATTTTTTGAATTGATTAAAAACACTGATGCATAGCTAAAAATTTGTGTGATATATGATTAAAGTTTTTCTCTAAATAATAATTTCTGGTCTTTAAAATCTATCCATAATAGTGCTGGCAAATGCTACTACTTTCCATTACTCAATAATATTCAATACTTTTTATTTGGGTACTCAATACTACTCGATACTTTTAACGGATTTTTTGAAATTGTAACGCATAGTTTTTATCTGCAAATTGAAGTAGTTTCTTTAAAAAATAAAAATAGATCTTCAACTATTATTGGTTTTGTATGTCTTTTATTATTAAATCAAAACAAATGTAAAGCTAACTTTTAATTCAACGTTAACAACAACTTAAGAAATAATAGACAGCTTTATTTCGGCGGTTGGTTTAATTTTGTAGATTACACATTGTTGTCTTTTTATACAGTGATGAATTTTATGCACTATTTTACCCACTCAACTTGCTTAAAAATACAACTCAGACAGTATCGAGTAACTACTTTTGAGTATTGAGTATCCAAAAAAAGGGCAAATACTCGATACTCGGTACCCATTACTCAATACTTTGCCAGCACTAATCCATAATACTTAATTATTAATTTAATTGTAAACGCACAATATTTCAAGCCGCTGTTTGCGTGTTTATAATTTTATTTTGATCCACTCAATTTATTGCGTATCTGAAATATTTTATTTAATTGAAAACATGTCCAAAAATATATTAGTAATTAATTTAAATTATTTAATACGTGATTCTATGTACATATATCTGTGACTACAACTTTATAGTCGTGTTAAATTTATAATAGCGTGTCAGCAATTTGATATTTGCCACTGAGAATACAAAGTAGAAAATAGAAAATATTGACTTGTACACAAATAAAAGCTCCTAATATATGTACATACATACATATGCATGTATTTACTCTGATCAATAAAGAAATTGATATAGGCAAGTAGAATAAAGTAGATAAATTTATGATGCTAATAGTGTTTTATTGTAATTACTTATTTTGGAGTGAAAATTATATTGATCGCCTTTAAGTACTAGATAGAAGCTATTAAGGAAATATATTTTTAATGCTAGAATTGACTCAAAGATTTGAAATAGTTTGAAAAATTATTCATATAACAGCCAGCAAAAACTTTACTTCCAATTTTAACTTCAATTTTAGGTATTACCTGTTGCCATTACTTAGTCTATTTAATTTCTACTCTCAGCATTACTTTTTAATATTCCTATATATAATTGCGTTACTTTCTTTGAAAAGGGGATAGTTGAAGAACTAAAGGTGGTGAAAGAAGAAAGCTTTTTATATCACAACTCTGCAATTGCGCATTATGATTGTTTTTAGTGCAGCATTGCAGCGCCTCTGGCGGTGAGTAGGCGCATTATTTTTAAAGCTTGATTTTATAGCCTTTATTTTAATTATTTTACTCCGGTGGCGTTTCAATGCTATACCACCGAAGGAGGGCGCTTATGATAGATAGAAAACTAATATTTATCAGAAACTGATGTTGTTTGAGTGGCAGACTCAGGAAGTGATTCTGATTACTATAAGCTGGGTGTTGGAATAATATTTATGGGATACAATCATCAGCACAAATCCAATATAACCTCCCAACTATGGTGGTGTAGGGTATAATGACTCAAGTCGAAGTTATACCGAAATGACGCGATGCTCGAATTTCCTAAAGAAAATAAAATAAAGAAATGGTCAATTGTTTGAAATCTGATTTATGCTCACATTTCTTTAAATAAACTAATAATAACAAAAAAAAAAAAAAAACGCGAATTTTGAGTTAGTTTGAAACATTAAGAAATAATTGTTTTATTGCGTGGCTTTAATGTAAGAAGTACATTTATCATTTTATCAAATAAAACAAGTAAGAAAGTGTAGTCGGTCAAGCCCGCCCATATAATACCTTACACACAGTATATGTATAAAACAGTATTTGTGTTAAACTTTATCTCGATATAAATACTTTTAAAAGGTTTATGAAGGTTAAAGTGAATTACGGAAAGGGTCTTATATGGGAGTTTCGACTAACTATGAACCAACCATTATAAAATTAAGTGTCATCATTTTTGCATATATGAAACTTATTTGTGTTGAATTTTATTTAGATACCAAAATTTTTAAGAAAATTCTGTTCGTTAAAGTGATTTTCGGAAGTGAGCCTTATATGGGAGTTACGACTAATTATGGACCGATCATCATAAAATTGTACCATATTATTTATATATATATGAAACATATTTGTGTTCAATATTATTTAGATACCAAGATTTTTGAGAGAGTTATGCTCTTTAAAGTGAGATTCGGGAGGGGGTCTTATATGGGAGCTATGATAAATTATAGACCGATCTGCACAAAATTTGTAGATGTGATTTGGCTTCATTTACCACTCATTTGTGGTGAAATTTGTGTGGATTCTTGCATAATTCAAACATTTATGATCTTTAAACCCCTATTTCGGGAGGGCATTTGTATGGCGGCCATGTGAAATAATGGACCGATGTCCAACAGTTTCAATCCTATCCGTCCTTGGGCCGAAAAAATTTCACGTACTAAATTTTATCCAAATATCTTCAAAATTGCGACCTGTACTCTGTGCACAAGCTTTACATGCCAGCCAGACGGACGGACAGACGGACATCGTTAAATCCACTCAGGGAGTGATTCCGAGTCGATCGGTATACTTTAAGGTGCGTGTTGGAGCAATATTTCTGCGCGTTACAAACATCAGCACAAATCCAATATACCCTTCAAACTATGGTGGTGTAGGGTATAATAAACCGCTCACAAATATGTACATAAACCACCAAAAATAAAGGCTACTAAAAAGATAAAAACATGGTTTAACAAAGGGAACATGAAGTCATCTTGCAAGTTTGAAATTTGAGAATTTTCCGTTTCTGAATTTTGAAGCTAATTTGCATGTGACATAATTTGGGTCATGTGTATTTAATTCTTAAGAATGAATATGAGTACTCAAATATTACATGACCAAATTCCATTAACTTTTTTTTATTCTAACATGACCATCTTTGTTAAAGTGTAAAACATGATGAAAGAAAAAAACAAATACGGCAAAATCATTCTTATTAAGTTAAGTTTGTTTTAGCCTTTTTTCCTTCTCTCTCTCTCTCTTTAAGTCCTAATTTTCATTTAAAACAATAGAGAAGACTACTTTAAATATCTAAATGTGTTTTTTTCGCTTTTTTTTAGAACACTGGCAGAAAAAAAGTTACTAATGGTTTTGCAAAAGAAAATGTTACAATGTTTTTTTTGTTTATTGTTTTAAAGGCTAAAATAAAATATGTACTAGTAATAACGGAAAAGAAACATGAGAAGAAAATAAAAAGCTGTGGGAAAAAAACACAAAAAAGATTTCAGTTAATGTAGAGACCAACATTTTTGTCTTCCTTTTTTCTTTGGAATAGTAAAAATTAGCCTGTTTTTCCTTTTTCATCATCAGCACTAAAAAATACATACATATATAATACATATATGTATATGTACAGATAGTGCTGGAATAAATAATAATTAATTTTTGTTAATATTTCAATAATAAAACATTTATGTCAGTGGCTCTCAGCTTATTTTAACCCACTTGAATTAAAATATTTAGCTGGTCATAACTTCTATGCAAAAAACTTTTTCAATTATGTTTTATAGGTATCCTAAATTGAAAAGAATTATAGAACAAAAGTCCGAAAATTATGTAGCTTTGGTAATACAAATAAATATATTGCAAATTCTTTCATCGCAGCTTATTTCAATCAAACACATTTATGACCTGCTAAATTGGCATCACTTCTCGAGTAACGGTAAATTTTCAAGCGTATATTTTGTAGTTATGTTTGCAATGAATTTATACTGTGGTTGTTCCCGTTAAGCGGAACAATTGAGGACGTAGTAGCATAGAACAGAGAGAGTTGATTATTAGCTATTTTAAAATGTCCATTCGCTCTGAAAAATTGCTGAAATGGTTTGCCTGAGTGGTTTCACAGCGCACAGGATGATATCTCGGTTCGTGCACGAGAATAGGATTCATGATAAGGGCAGAAAAGCACCTAACACAATTTTTAAAAAAGTTGATTAGCGTTACATAGTCTGAAAAATAAGGCAGAACACTAAGTTGTCGGCTCCAAAATTGGCTACGCAAGTTAAAAATGAGCTTAACAAAACATTTAGTGCAGAAACTATTCGTCGTGTATTTTGAAACCATGATTTTAATGGTAAAGTAGCCAGGAAAAAACCTTTTATTAACAGTACAAATCAATAAACTCATCTAAAATTTGCTAAAGAGCACGTTACCAAGGACTTAAACTTTTGGAAACATGTTATTCTTGGAGACGAGTCTAAGTTTAATATTTTTGGCTCGGATGGTCAAACTTACATTTGGCGCAATTCTGATACAGAGCAAAAAAAAAAAAAAAAATTTAAACGATAGGCTAAAACTTGTACCTTGATATTTTAATGTCCAATTTACTACAAAGTGCTGAAAAACATTGCAGTCATGGCTGAATTGGAATTTTAACCACTTGATGCAACACTACCGGCACAGTCTTCTTAGTACAGAATCGCCATTAAATCATCAGTAGTTTGACAGTAAGTCCTGTTTCAGACGCTTCAGTTTTAGCTGCCCAGCTTTTTTCAACTCTCATTGGAACTTGCCATTTTTTTCACACGAGTATCATTAATTTTTAGTGCTCTTTACTATCAAGTTTCTACTTTTTAATGCAAATTAACATTCAAACAACTTCGCGTAGAATAAGACGGACTAAAAAAAAAGAAGAAAATAAAAATAAATAAGAAAATTGACTACCCGTTTTATTACCTTTTCCCTTCGCACCCAAAAATACTTGCCTTGAAGACTCAGAATTGAAACTTGTGAAAGCGGACTAAGAATTAACAAAGCAAGTCGTTGTTCAGAAAATGAAAAAGCAACACTAAAAATATTACATACATAATTAAATTAAATAGCAATTATTAAAAAAAACTTCAAATACCATAAAAAACTATAAACGATTTTTTCGTGTTTTTTACAAAAATATTCGATTTGTTAAAAAATATTCTTCAAAACATTTTTGAAAAAGTTTGAGCTAATTAAAGTAATGATTCCTGTTTTTTTGCTCCATGCAAAGTATGCCCTCCTAATGCTCACATTATTCATTGTAGCAGCATAAATACATTAGCATGCTGTTAATGGAGAAAAATCACGTTGTCTTGAGTTTAAATTATGACTATATATACAGTGTAACATAAATGAGTTTATGCAAAAATGGTACTGCACAGTGGGATAAGTGCGTAAAAAAGTCATAACAAATAAAAAAATCATTTTCTTGTCAAACAAATAAAACCGTCATTGATCATGTTTTTTGTTGTAATAATGAAGATAAGACACCACAAAGCCGCTTTGAGTAATCTGGGAAAGACTCATTTTTAAAGTGGCAAATAATCCCGCTTCTGTTATATTTGCATGCACCTATATTCTTATTAACAGGATTAAGAATTGTTTAATTGTTGAAAAATGTCTAATGCTCTTCTTTTTGTGCCACTGTGCGTAGTTACATTTTGTAAAAAGAAATCTCTATTTAAATGCGTAAATAAATTTTGTAATAATATTTGTTTCGTGTACATTTATGACTTTTCTTCATCCTTAGTATTTACAGCAAAAATGGGTGGTTGTGGGTTGGCCAACTATAAGAAAACTACTTTGCCTTTAAACACATCTTGGCAAAAGTCTCAACATCTTATATAAAATGTTTTATACATATGTTTGGACATGTTAAGCTCACTTAATCATAATGAGAATTTGCAGTTGTAACATTGTTACAAACAAACAGACAGACACAGGGACTTGTGTAAAGTTTACAAAATTCCAAAGGAGCTGAAGTAAATAAAACAACACAGTGTGTTCTACATTTTACTAAGTATATAAATACATATGTACATTAGAATGGCCCCGTTTGTATGGAGAAAAAATAATGTATCGATGTTCCCGACTAATATGAAAATTTGATTCATTTTAAGACTACGTTTCTCAATTTTTTTGTCCTTGGGTCAATATTTGGTGAGATGGATCAAACGATAAAAATGTTCTTTTTAGAGGTTTTTTGATTTTTTTCAAATTTCTTCCTAAGGAACTATATGTAAATTTGGTATCATATGAAAGGTATTTGAGAGGCGCATTCAATGGGTTATCAAAAATTAAAAAAAAAAAAATTTAAATTAAATAATTTTTAAAATTTCAGACATTTTTTTTTTATTTTTTCATAGAATTTACTTAAATAAAAATAAATTTCTTGATTATAAACATCATGCAATTTAACCCAAATAGTTTTTCCCGTTTTTAAAATTCTACCTAGTACATATTTCAATTTTTATTAATTTTTTTTAAACCTTAATTCTTCCCTATCTGGCAATCTCTGTTAACTCAATTCGTCAATGTAATGGATATTAAAATAACGTAAATTTTATAAGCTAATCAAGAAATTTTAAATATTTATTTAATTAAATTCTATGAAAAAATAAAACACACTAAAATTTTGTCTGAAATTTTAAAAATTTTTGAATTAAAAAAAATTGTTTTTAAATTTTTGATAACCCATTGAATACGCCTCTCAAAGACCTTTTATATGATACCAAATTTACATATAGTTCCTTTGGAAGAAATGTAAAAAAAAAATCAAAAAACCTCTAAAAAGGACATTTTATTCTCTGATCCAGCTCACCAAATACTGACCCCAGGACAAAAAATTGGGAAACGTAGTCTTAAAATGAATCAAATTTTCATATTAGTCGGGAACATCCGCAACTTTATTTTGGGGCGACCCTAATGTACATACATGTATGTATACTCGTATTTGAAAAGGAGAATCTTATAAACCCTTGCTTTTCATTATTAGAAAATAAATACACAAAGATTTCAAAAAATTTTCTTACACAATTCTTAGCAGGAAAATAAAAGAAAAAATGTATACCATGACCACATACATAATGTATAATAGTGGAAAGCAGACATTAGGTCTCCAAATTATCGATTGTCTTTAAGACCATACGAGTATATAAACAATATTTTTTGTGCTCTTTTCATTGATTTTAAAAGTACACGTCTCAAATGCAGATGCAAAGCAACTACCTACTACTCAAGTATAAAACCCAATATTAACAAAATCGTCACATAAATGTCGTATATAAATCATTGTTCGCCTCAAATCGGGCCAAATTATAGAAGCTTGTTTAAAACCCTGATGGTAACACTTTAATTTTTTCAGTTTTTTTTTGTTTTTAAAATACATAGGAATAGAAAATCGTGAACAAATTTATACAAAATCCGACATTGTCGGATTCAATGACTGCACAAAAAGTACAACTAATTCTGTTTTTACACGGTTTTGATTTAACACGGTTTGAAAATAACCAAATTTTAAATTTTTGTACACGATTTTATTCCATTTAGCACGATTCAAAATCTTTTGGGCTTAAATTTTTCTTGGTAAAATTTAATTTTTGCGAAATATGTTCAATTCACAAAATTTTCACAGCATGTTACTGTGACTCTGGAAGGAATAATAGGCTATATGAAGTTTTGATTGTACAAACGGGGGTGACACTGCCCATATAACCCAAAAATTTAAATCGCCATATTTTGGGAATTTTTTGACCTACATCAATGATATGTGGTACATATGGTATTGGCATAATTAGAAATACGTACCAGGAGAAAAGAGCGTGGTCCCACCCGCTCTTTTTAGGAAAATTAAAAATCGTAATATAGTCTTAACTACTGGACCGATCGTCATTAAATTTTCACAATAGGATATTCTTACGAAATAATAAATTCTTGACTAAGTAAGTGGACAAAGGGGCATGGCCTCGCCCACTGAAATGCATCGCTCATATGACGCGCTTCTGTATCCTATTATTTTTCCATATGGAGAAGATGGATATCACTTTGAAATGCGTCAAATCAATCAAGCAACCCGTAAGTCCGTTAATTATCCTGTTGAGTTCTTAATTTCACTCGATGTGCCAGACTTTCCACCACATGTGCTACAACTTAAAATTGGAGTGCCAATTATTTTACTGCATAATATCGATCACCACGGCTTTGCAATGGCACTCGACTTGCAGTAAATCAACTGAGAAATAATTTAATAGAAGCGACCATTATAACAGGAAAATATAAAGGTGCAGATGTACTTTTGCTACGCATTCCAATGTTACCAACATATTTACCATTCGATTTTAAACAATTTTTTCCTGTTCGGTTAGCGTTTGCGATTACTGTTAACAAAGCTCAAGGTTAATATCCCGTGTATATGTGTATGCTCCTGATGGGCAAACTAAAAATATTGTATATCCTAAAGCAATGCAATAAATACATTAAAATTAAATAAATAAATGTTTAAAAATATATAAATACGTTTTATTTTATTTTATAACGAAGCACACCGGGTTTAGTTAGTTAAATATAAATTTTTAAAATATAAACTGAAATTTCTGAAATACAATTGGAATTGATGTAGTAAATTTTTTTATATCCCGAAAAGTCTAAAGCATGGTGTAACTATACAAGGTGAGTGCAAATCGACAACAAATGCAACACAATACAGAAACAACAGGCATTTTGTTTGTGTAAAATAATTTAATACTGTCAAAAACACTTGAAAAATTATTACTTTTGACATAAGCAAATTGTAAGCAAAGTCAGTCAACTGTGCTACTGCAATCATCTTGTGTAGTTACACCATGGTCTAAAGTTGTGTTTTAAATATATATTTTATTACATAGATAATATTTATATCGCAAGATACATACATACATATGTGTTTTAAATGTATTTTCAATGAAGCTGGAAATTTAGGAATTTCTGCAAAATATTACATTTAAAGTTTTGGAAGAAAATTTAAAAAAAAATGCAGGATTTAAGTAAATTTTCGAGTGATTTTTTGAGCTTTCGGATTTGATTTAAAAAAACACATACAATTTAGAGAAATGTATGAAATTTTTTTTTGAGTCTATAGAGCGATCTATATAATTCAATGTTTAACGATGATTTCATGTAAATGTTGACCGCGGTTACACCTAAAATGGTTCATACGCTGGGTCCAATTTTGGCATACTCTCTCTAACATATCGTTCGGTATCTTACGAATAAATTCTTCAATATTAGCTGCCAGTGCGTCAACCACAAAAAATTGTGTAAAATCGTTAAATCGCGTCCAATTGACCGGCCGCAAAGTAGGGTGCTATGATACCACTGACACATAATCCACACCAGTTTGCAGTTTGGCAGTTCTTCACACCAAATACGACAACTTTGCTTGTTTACTCCATTCAACCAGAAATAAGCACAATTCCATCCATTCAAAGTTATTAATAGTTATTAATATTTATTAATAGTTATTAAATATATAAATTTTGAAGAAATTTTGCTGTTTACACGAGTTTGAAGCATTTTGAAGAGCAATTTTGAAGAAAATTTCAATCGTGTAAATCTAGCTTTAGTCCAACGCTTATCTAGCAATTCTATCCCCCTCGATTAAAATAGTTTTCCTTAAGGACTTAAAAATAGTGGTTTACAACTGTAATTGCATCTTCATTTGAGGTAAAACACTTGCCAGCTAGGATTTTTTTTTAGATTTGGAAACAGGTAAAAGTCACTGGGAGCTAAAACAGGAGAATAAGGTGGGTGGTCAAGCAACTCGTACCTTAATTTGTTGATTTTAGAAATTAGGACGTTTTCTCGAATTTTTACATTTAATTGGTCCAAAATATTGCAATAGTACTCTGAATTTATTGTTTTGCCCGTTTGCAGATAGTCAATCAATAAAAGTCCATTGCTTGGATTGTTCTTTTGTCTCTGGAGTAGAGTGATGGATCCATGTATCATCAACAGTTATGAAACGACGCTTAAAATTAATTTTATTTTTCTTTTCTTCATGCAAAATTAAATACACTCGATGATTTGAGATGCCCATGATATTGGCTATTTCACGCACATTTATTCGTCGATCATTTAATACCATATCATGTTCTTTGGCTACAATTTCTGTTGTTGTTGCTGTTTTTGTACGTCCACAACGTGGTTCATCCGCAATGCTTGTACGACCACGTTTAAATTCAGCAACCCTATTTTTTACTGTTGCATATGAAGGACCACTTGCACCTAACACATTCACCGATAAACCTTTTTTATTTAATTATTTAATGACACCAGGAATTTCTAATTTTTCCATTTTAAAAAAATCGCGGATGCATCTGTTTTGAACGCCTATTTCTATATGAAGGAGTTGCCAGATCGAAAATAAATTTAACATGTGTTCATAGCGCAGATGGAAGTTTCCAAAACACTTAACTTTTTTTCTGTTTATACCGCGCTTTCTGTTCTAGGCTAAAAAGTTTCCGAACCGCCCTCGTATTTCAAAAGCCTTAACAAAGTTAGAAATTTTGCAATTTTAATCGATAGTTTAAGTAAAAATAATTTTTTAATCCTACTTTTCAAATAAAATCAGATTTTTGTTTGGAAAATTCCTGATATACATAAGTAAATATTCAGGTACATATATGTAATTAGGTATTAAAATGTAATTAATCAAGTAAAGTGGATTGACGGTGGGATAATGGAAAAAAATATTTTTAATCCGACTTTTTAGAGAAAATCTGTAAAATCTTAAAAAAACTACGATATAAGTAAATTTTTAGTTAAACATAGTATTTTGCCAACATATTTAGCTTCAATTGACCGCTTGCTTACTACAAATACTGATCTTTTCTATTAAGCTGTAGGGTATATACTAAAGGTCTGCGCAAAACCACTTGGTTGTTTGTCAACAGTGAAGACTATGCTGCAGTGTATATGACAGTAATGTAAAAATCTGATTATTGGACACTGCACCATATAAAAAATCTAAGCGAGAGCACACAATAACAATACAACAAAAAAAATAAAGCTTGTTTGTTTTGTGTTTGGCCGATCAATGTGTAACAAAAAGACTGAATTATAATTTTAGTTTTAATGTATTATTTTATGTTTTGTTTTTTAGTTTAAGTTATTGAATTGTTTCTTAATAAAATTTTTATTTAAAAATTGTATTACGCCTTTGATTTTTAAACATTTGGTTTTCTGTCTACACTAAAGACTATGCTGTAGTGTATATGATAGTAATGTAAAAATCTGATTATTGTACACTGCACCATAAGCGAGCGCACACAATAACAATACAACAAAAATTTTTTTGTATACATGTCATAACCAGCGTTGCCGTTTTGGTTACTTTTAACCAAAATTGGTTACTTTTTTTTCCAATGTGTACTTGTGTACTTTTTTTCCGTTTTGGTTACTTTTTTTTAACACAAAAGTAACCATTTTTTACATTGTTTTTACTTTGACTTAATTTTTACCACTAATTTTGGTGATAAACTAAACTACCACATTTTAAGTGTTTTAAAAATAAAACACTAAACACAAGATTACAAAAAAATACATGCCTGTCTCCAAACATAACAATCATTGTATTGTTGAACGAGTAAAAGGTTCTTCACAAAAACCATCTAAAAACATGCTACTAAATGCATTTTCATATTGATGTTTGACATCGGAGCAAGTTAATTATTCTTTTGTTTTAGATATGAACGGACCTTAATAAACATTCATAAATTATGTTTTTTATCAGAAAACCAAAAAAAGCTTTTTACAAATTAGCGTGCTATTTAATTTTTAATTAATAAAGTGTTTTTTAAATAGTTAAGATTGGGTTTCTTTCGTAAAAAATGGATAAGTTTGTATGTACTTCGAATTAAAAAATAATAATATTGGTTTTAAGCACAATTTTTATTTTTGTTAGATTTTTATTTAAAAAGGCTGCTCAAAGTAAAACTAATAATGTCGAGTTATCTTCTGGAAGTGATGATGAGAATAGGCATATTTGCATTCAATTTCAATAACTTTTTTTAAATAATATTTTGTTGTTTAGTGATATTAAAAACAGCACGAAAAGAAAATTCCGTGTATTGTGGTTGGATGAGTTTCCGTGGCTAAGAAACAAAGATCGATGTTGTTTCTGCGCTGCCTGTGAAAAAAAATTCCAAATCACGTAAGTTATTTATGAAAGCACACAAAAAAAGTGTCATAAGCAAAATGTGGAAAATAAAAACAACATTTGCAAGTTCTCAAAAAGAAACTCTTAATAAGCAAGTGCACCAAACAGAGCTAACATTAGTAATGTTTCTTATTACCCACAATTTGCCTTTTTTTTATTAATGGACTATCTACCAGGCTTATTAGAGGAGCGCTGTCCCGACTCTCAAAATTGCGAAACACATTAAATGTGGCAGGTAAAGCAACTCAATTAACAGAAATGTTAGGAAAGTTTTCGTTAATAGTAGACGAAACAACATACGTATCCACAAAGAAATCACTAGTTCTAGTCGTTCGCTATATGGATAAATCATCTAAGAACATTCAAGACAGATTTTTAGCCTCATCTACTTAAACTTTATCTACTAGTGTTTTGTAACAAATCTAATGAAATTAATTACATTTGGTTTTTATTAATATTGTTATTGCTGAATTATTTTTTTCTTTCAATTGTACCTAATTATAAGACTAAACTAGAAACTGAAATGCAATGGTTAATTTATATTTTACATATATATTTTTTAGCTGAAGTATAAATAAAATAAAATTTTAAATATATAAAAATTTTGGTTACTTTTTTTTGCTTTTGGTTACTTTTTTTTTACATTTTGGTTACAAAATTTTTTTGGTCGTGGCAACGCTGGTCATAACTGTGTTCAACTTGTTACTCATCAGCTATGTTCTCTCGTTGTTTATTATTGTTGTTGGCACACATTGTGTGTGTCATGCAAAACAAGAAGTAAGTGCATTGAAGTATTTGCTAAAAAATAGAATGTCTTAAGTGGCATTCAAGACAACATTTGCAACCCTTTAGTATATACGATTCCTAACAGCCGAATATATAAAACTAAAATTATTTTCAAACTGATAATACAGACAAACTTGCAGCACATGATTTTATTTTTCCACCAGCAAATTTTAATGAATGGAAATTTTGCGTTTATTTAATCAAAATATTTATGATTTACACCTTAGACTAATAAAAACGAACGACCGACATGCAACAAACAAAAGAAAATTTGAATATTTGATTGATTTTTATTATGTACAAACAAAACATTAATAAAAATACAATTAAATGAAACCACAATAAATTTATATTGTATTGTGCTGCTCCAACTAACATACATAGAGTTGAGTAGAGTAGAGTTGAATAGAAAAGTGTTTGATTTTTAAACATTCAAGCCCACAAATTCAAATTAAATTTCACATTGAACATATTAAATGTTTTATGACTAAATTGAATAATTTACAGGGAAATATAAAGAGAAAGAGAGAGATGGGTTGAGAAACAAAGAAAAAAATCAACAACCTTAACAATAAATCACAACTATTATAAAAAATAAAACTGAAATGTACTGTTCTCAGTTTTTTACAGTGTACAAGTATAAATTGCACGAACATACATTTGATGATGATGATAATGATTATGCTGATGCTGATACAGATACCGATATTCAGATACATAGCCAACTACACTGACGCTGTTTCTGACGCTGTATTACTAAAGTGTGATTTTTTGCACAGATAAATAGATTTCAAATTGTTTATACTAATTGAATACAATGCCAAATACTTACTACTCGTAACAAGAGACACACAATGAAATGGAATGGTATGGAAAATATAAATAAATACCTACTTTTCAGTTTTATGGGTACACAACGCAAAATTACCATCTTAAATTATAGAATGCACTCAAAAGCCATTCAAGATAAAGAACGACAAAAAAACTATGTACATAAATAAAACAAGTAGGAAAGTATAGTCGGTCAAGCCCGACCATATAATACCCTACACCCAGTATATAAATAAAACTGTTTTTCAGAAATGGGCTGATCATTCAAAAATTTAGTGCCATGACTTCCGTGAATATAAATGTATGTTATACTTTATCTCGATTTAAATACTTTTAAAAGAATTATGGATGTTAAAGTGAATTACAGAGAGAGTCTTATATGGGAGTTTTGAATAATTATGGACCGACCATTATAAAATTAGGTGTCATCATTTCTGTACATATGAAACTCATTTTTGTTAAATTTTATTCGGATAACAACATTTTTAAGAGATTTATGATCGTTAAAGAGATTTTCGGAAGTGGGCCTTATATGGGCGCTACAACTAATTATGGACCGATATGCACAAAATTTGTAGATGTGATTTAGCTTCATTAATAACTCATTTGTGGTGAAATTTGTTTGGATACTTTCATAATTCAAACATTTTTGATCGTTAAACTCCTATTTCGGGAGGACATTTGCATGGAGGTCAGGTGAAATAATGGACCGATTTCCACCAGTTTCAATCCCACCCGTCCTTCGGGCGAAAAAATAATCCGTACCAAAATTTATGGAATTATCTTTAAAATTGCGACCTGTATACAAGCTTTACACGGACAGCCAGCCAGCCAGTCGGACGGACATACGGACATCATTAAATCGATTCAGGGAGTGATACTGAGTCGATCGGTAAACTTAAAGGTGGGTGTTGGACCAATATTTGTGGGCGTTACAAACATCAGCACAAATCCAATATACTCACCCCACTATTGTGGTGTAGGGTATAATTACACAATAAAAGTTAAATACACAAACTGTCACACAGATACATTTTTGTATAAATATTGTATTGTTGGAATACTTTAAGTTGAGAGAAAATAACACCTCAATGTTAGTTATAATGACATGTCTAAGTGGAGCTCTCGCTTGTAATTGGAATTAACAAAGAACATTTTCAAAATATTAAAAAAAATATGATAAATGTGAAGAAATTTACACGTTTTAAAGATGTTTGTTACACACAGAAAAATGTTATAGGGCATCATTAGGCGCGCGTATCAAAATTTTTAAGCCAACAATTGAAAATAAGATAACACACAGAGAAACCTGATTTATGGTTAGGATTATAAACGTTTTGACTTCATACTGACGGCCATTTAATTATCAGGCATGTGATGGAAATCGAAAACGAATGAGTTTTAGAAGTAAATTTTTTCGTAATATTTCTGTATTGAAAAACTTTTATCACATAAAATATAAAGATATTGGGCTACTAAAGAGAATCTTAAAACAAAAATTTTAAAAATTAAAATGTATTTCCAAAACTGATTCGTTTTCGATTTCGATTTCCATCACATGCCTGTATATTTGATTATTTGTACATATAAGAGTGTTTTTTTAAGAGCTTTCGGATTTGATTTAAGCAAAAAACATAAAATAAATTTATGAAATCTATATTTGAGTCGATAGAACGATCTATATAATTCAATGCTTAAGAATAATTTCATGTAAATGTTGACCGCGGCTACGCCTCAAATGTTGGGTCCAATTTTGGCATACTCTCTCCAACATATCGGCCGGTATCTTACGAATGAATTCTTCCTCTTCTCCATAGATATGAGCCTTCACATCGCAAGATCTAGGCGGCCAACTGACCGGCCTCAAACGTGAAATAAACTGTTCACCCAACTCACCTCTCAATTGGGCGATTGCTCTGCCTGCTGTGTGGCATGTGGCACCAAGTCCAGCTCTTCCATTTTGGGCGAAAAACAAAATTTTAATCATCTCAAGGTAGACCTCGCTATTAATAGTAACGTTCCTGCCTTTGTCCTCTTTGAAAAAGTACGGTCCAATGATGCCACCGGCCCATAATCCATACCAAACAGTGCATTTTTTCATTGGCAGTTCTTGCAATGCTTCTGCCTGCTCTTCACACCAAATACGACACCTATCCATATAACCAGAACTGAGCTTCGTCGCTTTGTCAAAGCAGTGCACGATACATTTTCTTAACCGAGCACGAATTTTGATAATAAAATTCAATAATTTGGAAGCGTTGTTCGCGTGTAAGTCGATTTGATTCAGAGTTAAATTACATACAAAATGTTTAACAGTAACATATTACTCGAAAACAACTGAACTGCCCAAACCAGTCTTGCCAACAAGAAAATTGCTAAAAAAATCACCCTTTATAACCAGATGGAGGAGCAATAACGTTCTTAAAATAATTGGATCTTCGTTGCAGAACGACTCGAGTTTTACTCGGTTAAAAATAGACAAATTAGCGACATACAGTGTGGGAATTTTGTTAATGGAATATTTTCGGTTTACAATTATCTTGAACATTATCATCTAAACGGTGAAGTAAATTGAAAGAGTATCCTATTGGGACATTGGGGATGTATTATTTACTCCACTTATCCCGGATATGTCATTTTATGTTATTTATTCAAGAACGCCGTGGCACAGTGGGGGAATATGGAAAAAGGGAAATAAATCTGTAATAAATCTAAACGGACCTCATAAACCCACCAGTAGCGTTGCCAGAGGTCTCCAAAATGGGGCAGCTAAGATTTCTAAAAATAATTGGTTAAAAATCATCAAATCATCAAAATCAAAAGTTATATGCATTGAAAATTATTTTTACAGCACTATTTGTTGGGTTTGCTCATACTTCTCTACTATAGCTCTTACTTTTTTTATATAGGTATATTGATGTTTGACTTCCCTTTGTATTGTGTGTGTATTATAAAAAAAATATTATAATGTAGTAATAAACAATTCATATATTTATTCCAGCGAAATAAATACAATGTACAATTATTAAAATACAGTAAAACACACAACTCCAAAATGAATAATAATTTCTTACAATTAACAAATCATATAAAAATTATAACTAATCATTTGAGTAATATTTTCTACAATTTGTTTCAATCAAGAAATTGTTTTCTGTACTTAGAAATCCACTTAATATCCATTGAATTGTGATTACATATTATGTATTAAATTAAATTTATGAATAATATTGACATTTAATATGGTCTCTAGTAAATAAAATAAAAATGAATAAGAGTATGTTTGTATGTATGCTTTTGTATGTATGCAATTGAAGTATTTGTTTCTGTACATGCACATAATATTGATTTAAATCAAATTGAAAGGATATATATAACACAATTGACAATTGTACTGACAACACACAATACTCGTACATATTTATGGTTGAGAACTGAGTTCAATATCTCTTATTGACAAATATTGTTATTAATTGAAATAGTCACAGTGGTGAAGACAAATGTAATAAATGGTTTTAAATTTAGACGTTTTTAAAGTATGATTCCCTGAATTCTTTTAGTAAATGTATGTACATCTATACAAGTTTTTTATGAACAACTAATTTTAAAATTTTGTTTAATATTTTAAATAAAATTCACATTAAATTTTAAATAATATTAATAATTTTAGCCATTAACAATAATTATGAAAGATTTTATTAAATTTATAATATAATATTATTGGGTGTATAATTAAACAATGCGGGGATTTTTAAAATGTTTAACTTTTATTTTGAAACATTTGTACAGAGTCCATGGGTTTTATATGCAGTATCGTCAATTAAGACATGACCACATGATGTTCTTCACACCGGGTTGACGAACAGCCAACCAACGCATTGCATGCCTTGCAAGGACATACAAATATTGCATGTCTCGCAAGACACACAATTCACAACTTCTCATACAGCAATTGCACAGATCACTGTACAAACATCTTGTTAGAGAGTTCGGGCTATCTAATCTCTGCCATCCATAGTTTAGTCAACCAACTTAGGCCAAGAAAATTATCGGACACGCAGCAATCGCTCCAGCTACTAACTGGCACTGCACTGATCAACCACTACTGCCAAGGACGAAACATTACAGCGGCCTATCCTAACACCATGGGGCGGAAACATTTGTACAATATAAATTTATGTAAAGTGTTAGTCATTGTTTGCTTTCTGGCAACATACGAATTCCGTAACAAAAGAACTGCTTCTTTTAAAACCCAGAATGAATCAAGCCAATTTCAGATACCCTATTCTGAAGTGAAATGTACTCTAGAGTCGAATGGGACAAGATTTGGACTACCTATAAAATACGGTTGAGGCAAAACTTTTAAACCACTTCTTTCATAATAGTTTTTAACAGGTATTGCAATATGTGGGCAAGCCTCGTCATGATGGAATATTACTCTTTCATTCTGGCTGCATATTTTGGAGAGTTTTTCGAACAATGCTCGCTTCAAACGAATCTATTATATTCGGTACAGGTTCTCTGTGATGATCTGATCAGATTTCAGCAGCTCATAAGAGCTCATAGCACCATTTTCGTCCCACCAAATACACAGCATTGCCTTAGTGCCATAAATATTTGGCTTTGGTATAGATTCGGTTGATTGGCCGGTCTTTACATATGCCACCTTACGCTTCGGGTTATCGTATGGGATCCATTTTCTATCGCAAGTATTGTTTCGATACATACAAATTTTACTGCCTTCGCTGAATCCTGCTGCTTGCCAACTTTTAGAAATTGCTGCTTGAATAGCTTGCAATGATTTTTCTAGCTTTTATTGAGTTTGACAATAATGTTCATGGAATAATGTCTCTAAGTCCTGGTTTTCAAACATTTTTGTCCGGACTGGCCGAGCTTTATCTTATCTATCGCACGTTGAAACCGACAAAACACATTCTTCAGCGTCAGTTTGTTTTTTAAATTAAAGAAGTAAAGCAAAACTTTACGCATATAACGCTTTGTTGGCTCAATATTTTTAAGACATAAGAAAAAACATTATATTGTTTACACTATATTGTTGAATAACTAAGTCAGAATAAATTTCATTTATGTAGCCTTCAAAATAACATAAAAGTTACTAAAGACAAAAATCACGTTCAAAATAGATAGTAAAAATCGGTCTAAGTGCAAATTTCATCCAAATCGGAAGACATAGATTTCAAAAATTGAGTCACTTGACATGAAATTGCCCATATATTGTTATTATGTTGAAATTCGATGTGAAATATACTCAAATGCATAAAATTCTCTGTTCCGAAATTTAAGAAGATCAGGCCATGATTTATCATAGCTGCCATATAAGGACCATTTCCGAAACATTTTAACCCACAAAAATGTCTAATAAATATCGAGTTCGAACCAACTTTTATACAGATTACAAATTGTAATCCAGAAATTATATATATAATAATTGGCAATAACTCCCGAATTTAGTCCACTTCCGAGTATAACAACCAACCATACAACTCTTGTAAATAACGTTATTGAGATGAAATTCAAACAAAATTTAGAATTTAAATTTAGAAGCTATCAATCCATAATTAGTCCACTGCTTCTATGCCACCCTTTGTTTCTCTGTTTCTTAACTTGTAGTGAATATGGAAAAATGTTTTTTTATTTGTTAGATTGTTATGAAAATCAGACAACCTCGTAAAATTGTCTTTCAAACAAGACCGCATAAAAAACACAAAATAAGGATATTCTAGTGCTATAACCGGTGTATTTTTTTGTACTCGTACTCGTTTTATTATGTTTAGGTGTAGGGCATTTAAGTTACGGCACAGCCGAATATTGGACTCTAACTTGTTTTATTTGGTTTTGAGAAACAAAGTTTTTTTTTATGCACGCCATGTCTAAATGAATGTGTATTGTTCAAAAATTGTTAAAAATCTTTCCAGTTAAATTTGATTATGAGATGCTACTATCCAAACTTTTTTTTATTAGAGTGATTATATGTTTAGTTTAATTTATATTACCCTATTCAATATTTACTTTAAATATTTTTTGTGGTCTTAAGTGGGTTGATTAAAAAACGCTCCATGTAAAAATCAAATCAATTAAAGTCTATAAAAACAAAGTTTTTTTTTTTTACTTAAAAATATTATTAAGTTTTATTAAAATGATTTAGTTAGTCGACCATTAACATTCTAAAAGTTTATATGCATATGTAAATTTGTTTTTCTTTATCAAAAAGCATTTAGGTGCTTGCCAAGAAACGAAACAGTTGTTATTGGGTTATTGGTAAAACGCCCTTAATAATAAGAACACAAAACTTTTAAATATATATTTCATTTCTTTAGACTTGTTTGTGCTAAAGAGTTTAAGTTTTCTAACAGACTTAAGGTACGGTCACACTTGGCAAATATTTACCGAAAAAGACGTAACCACTAAATAAAATATATTTGAATGAACTCGTTTATTTATTAAAAAAAACTTCATTTATTTAGGACAGGACACAAAAAATATTTAGTTTTATTTTATTTGATGCTGTTTGATCTGGCAAAATTCTTGCAAGAGTTAAACAACGTCAAACAAATTTGTACTAAAACAAGTGGTTACGCTTTTTTGAGTAAATATTTGCCAAATGTGACCCTACCTTAAGGCCAGTGTCCTTTGATATTAAACAACTAAAACTGCTACACTTATGAACCCCGCTGTAAAAAAGAAAAGAAAAGCTTTTACACTTGTGTTCTTAACGAAAAAAGGATATTTTTACATTTTACCAAATGAAATCAAGAAGTTAAGAAGAAACAAAACAGAAAAAATCCCCTAAATAAGTTAAAAACAACAAGAACAATAACAATTTTGTTAAGTAAATATAACCAGAAAATGAGTGTGAAACGATTAAAAGAGATTTTAATTGTGGGTGAGGTGCGGGGGGTGTTTGGTGTGCGTAGGATGTGAAAGAAGAGATGGATGGGGAAGGCAAGGACATAAAAACGTAGAAAAAACAACGCAAGAGAAATGAAATAGGCAAACACATTTAAAAAGGAAATTTTATACAAAAATGTAAAGGGAGTAAGAAAAGGAAAACCATAAGTAAAGAAAACTGTTATTCAACAATATGAATAAGAATAAGTTAATAAGTTATTGGTTGAAAATACATTTTCAGCAGAACTTTTCCACAAACTATGATTATGAGTTTTAATTTTAGGATTAGGTTTTTTTTTTTCTTAATTTTAACATAACTTTTTTTTATATGCATAAAATGGGTTTTACTTAGAAGAAAAGAAAAAAATCCATTAATTTTAAAAAGTTGTAATTGGAACACAAGAGCGGGGGCGGGAGAGGAAAATGTTTGCTTGTGTGTTTTTGATTTTATAACCGTTTTCCCCAATTTTTTGTTGTTATGTAACGTAACGTTCCAAGTTTATTTGAATTACATAGTACATGCACGCACAGGAAAAGTTGACCTTTTGCTTAAAAAAATGTTTATTTCAAGTCTATTTTTAGCTTTAATTTATATATATCTTACCTTGTTGTACGGTTAACATTAATACCAGAGCTGAGGCCAAGATTAAATATTGCATATTGTACATTTTTTTTAAATACAATTAGCGCTATTTATTTATGTAAATTGTGTGGTTTTCTAATATAAAATTGTTAAAAAATTTATTAAATATGTTTGCTTAAACACTTGAACAGCAATTTTTTTAGGACGTTTAGCACGTTTTATTAGTTTGAAAAACTTTTGCTTTAAAATAAATAATTTATGAATTATTTCTATAAAAATTTATTTATTCTTTCTGCTTGCGTTGTTACTGTTGA
Organism: Bellardia pandia; assembly: GCA_916048285.2. Lineage (NCBI taxonomy): Eukaryota > Metazoa > Arthropoda > Insecta > Diptera > Calliphoridae > Bellardia > Bellardia pandia. Next base: position 22,725,862 of record OU696530.1, on the reverse strand, counting down.
TTTGTATAAACTTTTCAACAATATATGTTTATTTTATTAACAATTTAAACACAAACATAAAATGTAAATTTATTTATTTTTTTATTTTATAATGATTTCTTCCAAACTTTTTGTTATATACTCAAACACAATTTACAACAACGTTTTTGTAGTATACCGACACAAGTCTCTATGTAATATTTTGAAATAAAATCCGCCCGTCTACTATATAACCGAGATTTATTATTGTATTGTTCTTCAAATGCTGTTGTAGTTATTACATTAATAATATATATTCTAATAGAATATTATAATCAAACCGCCGCTCGATGTTTAATGTTCAGATCACAAAGTGAAACAAGTTTCAACAAATTTTCCCCAATTGGAATTTGGATACACAAATGTATTTACTACTGGATGAGACAAACATCTGTGTAGTGGTAGCAGCAGCATTAACAGCAGCAGTAGCAGTTGACTGCAGCAGCACCATCATGACCATTGAAAAATATTAGATTTATCATATTGTCTCCAATGTATTTATTCACTTACATTGGATTCCTCGCTAAAGTTTTTGAAATGAGAGCAGAAGAGATACGAGTACTAATAAATAAGAACCTACAAACAGCGCAGCAGAGTATTAAAACGTAAACAAAAAGCTTTAAAGTTTATATGTAGATAGGTATATTCTCTCAGTTGTTTAGTTTTAAAAGCGTTAGAAATAGAAGTTCCAACTACAGTTAAGCTGAAATAAATACAACAATTCTTTAAAGTATCAAGAAGAAGTTTGTTTTCCAACAGCAGCATATTGAAATAACGTGATAGTTTCGACATTTTACTTTTTGATATATCAGTAATAGACAAGTGTTACAATTGATTCGATTTCGTTTAAAAATTTACTATGAAAATAGTGAAATGGTTCTTCTTCGACCGCTATTAAGAATTTGATATATAAAATTGTCGCACTGAAATCGAGAGAACTTGAAAATTTCTCCATTTAGATAACTCGAAGCGTAAGAGATCTTATGTGATGTCCGGTCAATTAGCCGAATCGACACCAAATCTACATTTCCATTGTACTAAGGTAATGCTCTGTGTTTGGTGAGACCAATATCCTACAGTGATGGAAAATGGTTTTTTTTTTAGATTTCGTACCAATTATATAAATAAAATGCACTTTTTAGACCTTCACAATACCATTTTTAATATTTGTTAAATAATAATAAAACTTTACCACAAACTTACTTTGTCGAAAATTCCATATATTCGATATAGAATCATTATCTAACTTCTGGTGATACAGTATTCCACGGATAAATACCTCACCAAAAGTGTCCAAATTTGTTGGGTATTTATCCGGGGAAGATATTTAAACGTCCACGTTTATTTACCTCTCAGAGGCACTTTTACGAATACGCTTAATTTTATTTAAGGGATAATTATGCGAATATTACTTCATTTCTTGGCATTAAAGTAAATAAAGAAAACACAATTAAAAATTAAACAAAACATTTTATTGAATAGGAATTCATATCAGAAAAAGTAAATAAAAGTTTTTACTTCATAGATAGGGACGTTTTCTTGGGAGCCATTTCGTTAAATCCTTTTTTAAATTGTATTTAATTCACTACACTTGTTTACTTATTTTAAAATTTAATATTTTTACCACCAACACTGAATGAAAACAATTAGGTATATATGAAGCTAACATAAAAAGTTCTGGCAAAGTTGTCTAAAAAGGCACTTTGAGAAAAATCCACATTGGGTATTTATAAGAAATTTAAAAAGTTATGTAAAAAATATATATTGAAGCAAATAAACGAAGATGCATCAAGGAATATATCAGTGTTGGGAATTTTTTTTGAGGTAATTACCCGAATTGGGTATTTAAGCGAAAGGTATTAAACCGCATAGTTTTGTTTGAAAAAGTACGAAAAAATTATGGGGATTTACAGTGCGAGGTAAATAAGCGAAAAAGGTAATTAAGCGTCGGGTATTTAGCCGTGGTATACTGTATTATAAATGCTATAAAACTGGTAAATGCTACCAGATAAAGCATTTTCAAGTGTTCCAGGAAGAAAGTTACCAAATGATACTCTAGCAAAGAAACAGAGCTCGTTTCGTAATAAAACGTTTCCTGTAAATTATCTTGATTTGGGATTTGTCTGCATTTGTTTAAATATAAAGTTAGAGGGCCATTTCTGCATCTTTAAGAATATTATTTGCGTTTATTATCGCGATTAATGAAGTATGGGCTTATTTGCGAAAAGTTAACCTTGTTAAATATATATGCATATATATTCGTGCATCCTTCGATTGTATTACCAAAATTACTAGGTTTATTATTTCAAGAATAGAAGAAATAGAAGGGTTAACTTCTAACGATTTTAAAATCCTGCCTTACTACATTTTAAGCTTTAGTTATTAGATTCAGCATAAAAATCATTTAATGTGAATTAATATGTCAGAGGCTGCCATTGCTCGATAATTCAACCAACAATTTATTGTCGTAATAATCGTCTTATAGATGCATATTTAAAGACCAAATTGATATGAGTACCAAAATGTTCATAAAACTTAATAAAATCTCTGCATTATTACATTGCACTATTACACAAATACATAGTAACTTAAATGATAAATTTATCTACATATTTCATTGAAAAATACCAAATTTTGATGAAACAGTAGTACCACAGTACCAACTGTGTCTAAAATGTATCAAAAAAAGTACAATTGTACCATGTTTGCCAACACTGGGGTCCTATCTTTAATGATCGGCTGAAATCTGGCCAGACCATCATAGGGAACATCACATCGGTTGCAGCAAGCATTGGCCGAAAAACGTCCAGAATATGCTGCCTGAAATGAAAGCGGGATATTATATCATGAAAACGTTTGGCTACATGTTGCAATACCCGTTCAAAACTATTTAGAAAGTCTTAAATAGCCGGCCCCTGACCCGCTCAACTGCTGTTTGTTTCGATCAATGCAAAACGCTCTCTCTGGCATATTCACTTCAGAGCTGGTATTAAAATTTTTGCTTCGTTCTTAGCCTCAAAATATGAGCAGTTCTTTTGACGCCGAGTCCATATGTTTCTAGAAAGATGGGAAAAGAACAGGGGTGTTATTGTGTATTTCGATTCGAAAATAAAATGGTGTTTTAATTGTTTTAAATTCCGTACGGGCGGATATTTTGTTCTGAAATTGTTGATTAAAACGATTTTGCCCATTTTGCATCTGATCTGTTAAAAATTTTGTTTTGATATCGATATTTAAAAGATAGGTATGTTGAATGGTTTTTCGTATGCGGACTTTTATGGGAGCAATGACCAATAATGAGCTGATCTTAATGCTTTTATCAGAAAAAAGTAAGTTAAATTTCATGAAAATTATTTTGCAATATACATATTTAAAGAAAAAACAAAAAACAAATTGTAAAATATATAAACTGTTGTAAAGGTGGTCAGAACTCTAATTCTACTGTACCGATTTAGCTGATTTTCAATACCAAACTGCTTAGAAGAATGATAAATATTTCTTTGCAAATCATGTAGCTCAGTTGACTTAGAATTTCAAAAGGATTAAGAAATAATATATAATAAGAACAAAGACATAGATTTATGTCCAATTTTGTTGACAGAAAAATACTACATATTATTTTCTTGAGACACGAGTATCACATTTAACCTTCACTGTGTGTACGATTATTTCAAACGCACATTTGAAAGTTTTTTTTAAATGAGTACAAATCTCTTGGGGTTGAAAGCTTAAGCTTTTGCACCACTTCCCTACATTTTGATTGTGTGTCATGCTTTTCTCTTGTATCCTTCTTTCTGCTTTTAACATCCTTTATGTACTGGCAGTTCGGTTGTGTTGTTGCAGCTGTGCTTTTGTGATAGTTTTACAAGTACTCGCAGTTGCCATTTTTTCATTATTGATAACCTATAAAGTATCTCTTCTGTACTGTACTGTACTCTATTCTTCTCTCTTTTTTGGTTTTTGACAGAGTATTTGTCCGTTTTGTGCTTCTTTTGTGTTGTCAACGTTGTTGTTGCTATTGTTGTTGTTGTGGCAATTATCGGTGTCATTTATAGTTGCCGTGTTTCAAACATGCTCAATGTAAGTCAGTGGCCCAAGTTGAGGTTATTAACGTATAAGTATTTCACACACTTACATAGATACATATTTGTGCAGTTGTGTGTAATTGCCTACATCCATACATACATATTTATCTGCATATGAATATGTACCTTGCCACTTCTATATAAGCTTGCGTTTGTCCGTATGTATCTATTTAAATGTCAAATTGACATTGTAGATTTGTTTTATATTCGTGTCGGTTTTGTTGTTGTTCTTGTTGTGTACTTTTCCGTTTGTTTTCATTGTCATAATTCGTAATTTTGAATTTGATTTGAGAATATAAAGTAAAATACTCATACAATGCTTTAAATTAACCATGATTATTATCTTATATTTTTTTACGTTTGTGACTTTAGATTGGCAAAGAAAGGTTTATTAAAATTTCGAAAATTAAAATTTATGAAATTTTAATTTTGCTATTGAATAACAACTGGTAAGAATCTAGTTTTGTTAAAATTTGTTTTAGGATTTATTTCTATTGAGCCGAAAATGTTTATACCCTACTCCACCATAGTGGGTAGGGTATATTGGGTATATTTGTGCTAATGTTTGTAACGCCCAGAAATATTGGTTCAACACCCACCTTAAAGTATACCGATCGACTTTCTGAGTCGATTTAACGATGTCCGTTCGTCCGTCTGGTTGGCTGTTCATGTAAAGCTTGTGCGCAGAGTACAGGTCGCAATTTTGAAGATATTTCGATACGTGATATTTTTTCGGCCCAAGGATGGATGGGATTGAAACTAGTGGAAATCTGGCCCCCATACAAATGTCCTCCCGAAATTGTGGTTTACCGATCATAAATGTTTGAATTATGCAATTATCGAAACAAATTTAAACATAAATGAACGGTATATAATTAGTCGTAGCTCCCATATACGACCCACTTCCGAAAATCACTTTAACGATTATACATTTTTTAAAATTAATGGTATCCAAATAAAATTTGACACAAATAAGTTTCTGATATACAGAAATAATGATAGGTAATATCTCCCATATAGCGCCCATTTCTAAAAAAATTTTTTATTTATGTACTGGGTGTAGGGTATTACATATATGGTCGGGCTTGGCCGACTATACTTTCTTACTTGTTAATATTGAAATTAAAAATGTGTCCAAAATACAAAAATGAAAATTCGATTCTATAATTATTTAAATAAATATTTTTCTTTAGGTGAAGTGAAATTACAACAAATAAGGATGTGAAAACAAAATTGTTTGTCTTATTAATTTTACTTGTCAAAATGTTTGTGAAATGTCTGTTAGTAAACGATGATTTTATCTGTCTAGTTTGAAATTAAATTTTATTGGATTTAATTATTCAAAGACGTTATTTTTTTAGAATGGTCATATCATTTAATTACGACTACTTTTCTCATTACATTGACAGAATATAATTGCTCAACCTAATTTAAACTACATTCCCTTAATCTCTTACTCTCACTCTTTAGTCTCAAATTGACACTTAATCCCTGTACAATTCAAATTCAACATTCAAGAAATTGTATTAAATAAAGAGTAGAAAAAAAACATGATACGGAAAAAACAAACAATTAATTGAAATAAATCATAAATTTCCTGAAAAATATTTCTTTATATCAAATCTAATGTACATATTACATAAACTGTGATTTTGCTTTCCGCTTTATTGTAGTTTAGTTTCAATTTGTTTTTTTTTTCATTTAATTTTCGCTTTTTTCCGTAGAACAAAACTTTGAATTTGGGGGTCAGTTTTACACTGTATGAAAATTTGCCGCTTGCAGGGTAAATTAAAGTATTTCCTGAATTTTCTAGAAAAACTTGAATTTTTTGATTATTTTTATATATAAAAATAAAGTTATTGATATTTTTTTTATCGATGTATCAAATAATTTTCTGAAGACAACCAAAGTTATCGACAAATTTTCTAGAGAAAACTAAATTTATCGATTAATTTTCTAGAGAAAAAAAATTTGTCGATAAATTGCCTATAGAAAACTTAAGTTATCGATACAAAAATGATCGATAAATTTTCTAGAGAAAACAATATTTATCGATACATTTTTAGAGAAAAGAAATTTTTTTTAAAGAAAACCAAATTTATCGATACATTTTCTAGAGAAAATTAAAGTTATCGACAAATTTTCTAGAGAAATCAAAATTTATCGACGAATTTTCTAGAGAAAACAAAATTTATTGATAATTTTTCTATAGAAAACTAAAGTTATCGATACAAAATTTACCGATAAATTTTCTAGAGAAAACAATATTTATCGATACATTTTTTAGAGAAAAAAAAATTTTTTAATGAAAACCAAATTTATCGACAAATTTTCTAGAGAAAACAGAATTTATCAATAAACTTTCTAGAGAAAACTAAAGTATCGATTAATTTTTTACAGAAAACTAAAATTACCGATAAATCTTCTAGAATAAAATCTATCGTTTGTTTTTCTAGAGAAAAAAAATTTATCGATAAATCTTTTAGAATAAATTCATTCGATTGATTTTCTATATACAACAAATTTCATCGATAAATTTAATGAAATCTATCGTTTGTTTTTCTACAGAAAACAAAATGTATCGATAATTTTCCAGAGAAAACATAAGATATCGATAAATTTTCTAAACGATAATAATTGCTGCAGATAATTTTTTATAGAAAAAAATTCATATCAGAATTAAATTTTCTTAAACTAATTTTGTGCAAATGACCCTTGACTTTGTGTATGTTCTTTTGAATCAGATGTAAATCGAAACAGACATTGTGTCTTATTTAGCATACGAGTAATGTATTTAATTAGAATGAAACCTCTAGAAAGTGATGATAATAATCTCATCATCATACGAGTAATCATCTTTATCTTTGCGATATTTTGTGGTGTGTCTGTAAAATGATTTGTTTTTATTTCTGTTTTATGTGATGATTTTGACGCTGACCAAAAATTATATGTATGTATTAATATTTAGCATAGACTTTAGAAATTTAGATACACATCAACAAATTCGTGTTTATCATACCCCTGCTACTTGCACAATATTGTTTACGATTTTCTTATGTCCAACCCAACCATTGTTAGACAATGGCGGGCTGCGTTGATTCGTCTGTAGTTTTTGTTTTCCTTACCAGTCTACTCTTCCATGTTATTGCCTCTAAGATTCAGATGTATGATTTGATTTGATTTTATTTAATAATTTTCATTTCGTTTTTGTTTTCAATCTTTTTGATGAGAGACTGAGTGAATATTAAATTGATGTCATTACCATTTTTATTTTATTATTGAAAAATTGTTTGTTTTAATTTGTACGTATTACAATTGGCTGCTGTTGATTATTTGCGTATAAAAAGTATAAATACATTTGAGAAATGTTGCTTAGAAATCAATAAACTATTAAACAGAATATTATATTATTGATACATATGTATTTAATGGAGATTTTATTGATAGGCAAGTATTATTGAAATATATTTGATTACCAAAAAATGTCCTAATCCATTTTCTATGAAAAAAAACCTATGCTAATTTTTTAAAATCCAATTATGTGTTAAAATTTAAAAAGTATATAATATTACAGTTATTTCCGCTTAATTGAGTCTCTAAAAATGCACGACTTTTGGCGCAATTAGACGGGAAACTCAATTAAGCGATACTCGGTTAATTGATTCGCCGACGCAATTAAAACGAAAATCACTTAATTGAGCCAGACGAGCAATAAAGCGAAACATCCACGTGTATAGACAAAATAAAAAAAATTTTTTTATTAAATTAAAAAATTGTATTTATTAAAACAAAACAAAAATCAGGTACGTTCATTGTACAATATTTGAAAAGGAACAAAAATTACAAAATTCTATATTAAAAGAGATCAAAATTCAAAAATAAATACATACATATGTGCATGCGAGTGTTACAAAAAACATTATATGTATATACATAGGTAAAACTAAATATGATTAAAAAAATCAGTCATCAACATTTGAATTTTAGAATTGTTTAGGCTTTCGATAATTCGTTTTTCTATATCGTCAAGTTCATGTGAATAATAATTTTGTGCTAAAAAAAAATCTCGAAGTAAATTAACAGAATTTAGTGCCTCTTTAGTTGAAGGAGGATTGATAATTTGTTCATCTTCTTCATCCTCAGAAGAATCCGAGGACGAAACATGTTCAACATCTTCAATTATCTCCTGTTCTGTGAGTATTCCACAACACGGTAGATTATCATCGCAGCGGACGAAATTTTCGAACTCATTTTGATGTTCAACATCAGTGTTAAGTTCCACAACATCGTCTTCTAAATCGACTTGCTCAGCAGAGAAAAAAAACTTAGCCTGAAATGTAACGACTGTGAAATTTATTGCACAAACAAATAACGGAAACTTACCTTTTTAAAACAGTTTGCAATTGTAGAAGGTTTCACAAGCCACCAAGAATTTTTAATAATATGCAGTGCGTTAAAAATGCTTAAATTCTTAATAAATTCTCCCATAGTTTTTCCGCTTTCAATTGCTGAAATTTGTTTCCGTATAATGTTTTGCCGATAGTAAGATTTGAAGCTGTGTATTATGCCCTGATCTAAGGGTTGTGCTATTGAAGTTGTATTAGGTGGTAAATACTGCAAGTCGATGTTGGATAACTTTGCTGATGTCTTATGGGAAGATGCGTTGTCAACGAACAATATTATTTTACGTTTTTGTTTTCCCATTTCAGCATCAAGGGAAAGCAAAATTTTCTGCCATAAATCTTGAGTCATCCAAGCTTTGTGTTGTGAATAATATTCCAAAGGCAAAACTTTGTTTTTAAAACATCTTGGATTTTTTGACTTGCCTATAATGATAACTTTTTTATAATTACCGGTAGCATTACATATAAATAGTAATGTCAAACGTTCCTTTGAATTCTTAAAGCCTCGGTTTTGGTCCCCTTTTTTTGATAATGTTGAATTGGGTAAAGCTCGGAAAAACAAACCGCTTTCATCTGCATTAAATATATCTGAAGGCTCATATTTTGATATTAAATTTGGCAGAACTTTATCAAGGAATGCATCCGCTGCATCAGTGTCAGCAGACGCACCTTCTCCTTGCACCTTTTTTAGAATTATGCCTTCCCTCTTCTGCCAACGATGTAGCCAACCATTGCTCGGATTGAAATCGACACCCATTTCTACAGCGAACTTTTTAGCCTTTTCTAAAATTATGTTGCGGGAAATTAAGGCTCCCGAATCACGCATTTGTTTAAACCAAATTGTAAGGGCTTTCTCAACATTTGAACAGGCACCGCTTCTGTTTCTTTTTGTTGACAATTTCAACGTTTTTGATTTTTCAACAATCGAATCTTTGCTTTTTAAAATTCTATTGATTGTCGCTTTAGAACACTTATATTTTTCGCAAAGATCACTTTTGTCATATTTTTCAGCTTCACTAATTAAATTTAATTTTTGTTTAAGATTTAAAGCAATGTGTTTTCTTGAAGACATTTTTTGCGAACTTTCCACCTGTTGAATTTTTTTGCTTGACTAAATGTAAACAATTTATAAAAACAGTTGATTCGAAGTCCTCATTCACACGAGGTGCAGGAAAAAGCCCTTTTACATGGTGAACAGAAACACGACAAAAAAATTTTGGCGCAACATAAATAGTTTTGCGATGGTAGAGAAAAAAAAAATTAAGCAGACGAAATCAATTAACCGAAACATTTGTTCGTGTGTTTCGAAATGCGGTCTCATTTTACGAATCAATTAAACGGGAGGCGCAATTAAGCGGATCTCAATTAAACGGGTACTTTTACATAGGCAATTATACGGAATGATTTCGTTTGATGGTGTTTAGTACAATTAAGCGGGAAACTCAATTAACCGGGGCTCAATTAACCGAAAACAACTGTATTAACACCATAAATGATTTCACTTATAACTACGAGTACATACATATTGGGGTTTTCAATAAGAGCGCTAAATACATAAAACAAAAACGGTTTCGGATATCAATGAAATTCTTTATTAATGTGAAAGTACGTTCTATGCCATTATGTATAGAACTCGATTTCTTTTGCATGGCCACCACGGACACGCTTGCAGAAGTCCAGACGCTGAACCCAATTTTCGACGCGTTTTACGCATAAATCGGCCGATACTGCTGCAATTTCACGTTCGATATTCGTACGAAGTTCATCAACCGTCGCTGGCTTATTGGCATAGACCATAGACTTGACGCAGCCCCACAGGAAATAGTCTAACGACGTCAAATTGCACGACCGAGTCGGCCAATAACGCATATTTTGCTTATTGACGAAGTTATTCAGCCAGAAATGAGCCTCATCGCTGAAGATGATTTTTCGATGAAAATCCGAATAATTTGTTGGTCAGCCCAATTCACGAACATACGACGCTTCTGGTGGTCAAGCGGCTTCAGTTCTTACGTCAATTTGATCTTGTAAGGATGTACGCCAAGATCTTTTCGCAAAATTCGCCACAACGACGTCACAGAGATGCCCAACGCTTGAGAACGACGTGTGAGAGACACATTTGGGCTTTTTTCAACTGAAGCCTCAGCGGTAGCAATATTCTCGGTACTACGGGCACTTCTTTGTCTCACGGGAACATTAACGTTGAGGCCACTGACTCCGCATTTCGGTAGTAAATTTTAATAATTTCAACTCGTTGGCTCGTATATTTTTCCATCATGAAATGGCAAACCTTACTGAAGATAAATGTCAAAAGAGCGGCAAAAAATATGGCGGCGTTTGCTGTCCCTATCAGTCTACTTTTGTAGCGTCCCTGTTGAAAAACGCTTTACAACTAACTTCCTCAGTTTATTTCTGTTATGCATTACAATTCCTTATAAGGTCTTTTAACAGTCAGAGAATTATATTACGAACAAACTTTTAAAATATGTTCGCATCCATTCAAATAAGCTTAAACACTAGTACGAGTGTCTGAAACAATTTTACGCGCATTTGTTTTTAAATTGATACTTGAGTTTATATTTAGAATTTTTCCCATTAAAGTGCGAAATTTAATTTTAGCACACAAATGGGTGATGGAAACTTGTTGGTGTAATGAATATATACCGATAATAAACAGCTGTACAGTTTTTTTTTTTAGTATACATTAATATTTAGCGAATATTTTATGTTGTGTTTTGAAAAGTTATCCATAAGTTTTTCAGAAAAAAAAACGTTTTTCAAAGAAAATTTAAGTTTTCGATAATTTTCTGGAGAAAAATAAACTTATCGATAAATTTTCTAGAGAAAATTAAAGTTATTGATAAATTTTGTAGAGAATACTAAAGATATCGAAAATAAAGCTATCACCAAATTCCTTTAGACATTTAAAGTTATCGATACATTTTCTATAGATCATCTAAGTAATCGATACATTTTCATGAGAAAACTAAAGTTATAGACAAATTTTATTTGGAAATTTAAAATTTTGTATAGAAACTCATAGTTATTGATGAAATTTTTGCAGAAATCAAAGTTATTGAGTGATTTGCTACAAAAAACTATAGGTAGTAATTAAAACAATTTTAACAAGAAAACAATCGTTAAAATCAAATTTATTGCGACATTATCTATAGGAAACAAAATGTATCGACAAGTGTTTCAAAGAAATCAAAGTTATCGATAAATTCGTTATGGAAAATTCATTTTATTGAAAATTTTTCTAAAAAAAATCAAAGTTATCGTAAATTTTATCTATATATAATCTATAGAAAACATGTAAGAAAATATAGTCCGTCAAACCCGACCATATAATACCTTAAAGAAAACACAGTACTATCGAACAAACCCATAGACTTGTCGATTTTGTAAATTGAAGAAAAACAAATATTGGTTTGCTCTTTTTATTGACATTTCTCAAGCGTTTGATAAAGTGTGGCATGATGATCTAATATACAAGTTAAAAATAAATTTACCCGTAAACACACATAAGCTACTGGAAAGCTGCTTAACTGTTCGAATATTTAAGCTTAAAGAAGGAGATTTATTAAGTGCCGCACAACCCATTGAAGCAGGAGTATCTCAAGGAAATATCCTGGAACTCTTCTTATATTTGATATATACTTCTGATATGCCTTCAAACAATCGTACTTACACATCTACATTTGCTGATGATAATGCTATTCTAAGCATTCATGAAAACCCTCAAGAAGCATCTCGCTACCTACAAAATCATCTATCTGAATTTGAAACCCGGTTTAAGCAACGGAGGATAAAAAGTTAAAAATGTACACACATAACCTTTACATTGCGTAGAGAATCATGCTTTCCTATTTATATCAATAATCAAACAATAACAACAATCCGAAGTTAAATACCTCGGATACGATTTTAACCAATCGTCCTTAGGCCAAACAAAATTCTCGTACTAAATTTTATCAAAAAGTTGCGGATATATTTTCTAGGTAAACTCAAAGATAACGCATTAAAAACTTTCGTTGCTAAGTAATAAGTTGAAATGCTTAGTTCTGGCACTTCTCCTCTACTTACATTTTTAACACGTTGATGTCATTGTACTTATTAGTACTTATGCCAAGTAATTACCAATTATCAGTTTATAAATATGCCATTACTTTAATATTACAAATTATTGGATTTTTCCAATGTTCGGATAAAATAATAATTCTAATAATTCGATAACACATTTAAAATTAAGCGATTTATACGAATAATTTAAATTTTCTAAATAAAGTGAAACGAAAAGTTTTTCTCTTCATCAAGTCGTACGTAAAGGAGTATAGTCTAAAATTTAGACTCTAAATCAGAGGTCGGCATCCTATAGCCAGCGTTGCCACGACCAAAAAAATTTTGTAACCAAAATGTAAAAAAAAAGTAACCAAAAGCAAAAAAAAGTAACCAAAATTTGTATATATTTAAAATTTTATTTTATTTATAATTCAGCTAAAAAATATATACATATGTAAAATATAAATTAACCATTGCATTTCAGTTTGTAGTTCAGTCTTATAATTAGGTACAGTTGAAAGAAAAAAATAATTCAGCAATAACAATATTAATAAAAACCAAATGTAATTAATTTCATTACATTTGTTACAAAACACTAGTAAAGTTTAAGTAGATGAGGCTAAAAATCTGTCTTGAATGTTCTAGAACTAGTGATTTCTTTGTGGATACGTCTGTTGTTTCGTCTACTATTAACGAAAACTTTGTCGTTTTTAGTTTGGAAATTAAATTTGCTTTAGATTTACTTCCTAACATTTCTGTTAATTGAGTTGCTTTACCTGCCACATTTAATGTGTTTCGCAATTTGAGAGTCGGGACAGCTCTCCTCTAATAAGCCTGGTAGATAGTCCATTAATAAAAAAGGAAAATTGTGGGAAATAAGAAACATTACTAATGTTAGCTCTGTTTGGTGCACTTGCTTATTAAGAGTGTCTTTTTGAGAACTTGCAAATGTTATTTTTATTTTCCACATTTTGCTTATGAACACTTTTTTAGTATGCTTTCGTAAATAACTTATGTGATTTGTAATTTTTTTCACAGGCAGCGCAGAAACAACATCCATATTTGTTTCTTAGCCACGGAAACTCATCCAACCACAATACACGGAACTTTATTTTCGGGCTGTTTTTAATATCACTAAACAACAAAATATTATTTAACAAAAAGTTATTGAAATTGAATGAAAATTTACCTATTCTCATCATCACTTCCAGAAGATAACTCGACATTATTAGTTTTACTTTGAGCAGCCTTTTTAAATAAAAATCTAACAAAAATAAAAATTGTGCTTAAACCAATATTATTATTTTTTAATTCGAAGTACAAACTTATCCATTTTTTACGAAAGAAACCCAATCTTAACTATTTAAAAAACACTTTATTATTAAAAAATTAAATAGCACGCTAATTTGTAAAAAGCTTTTTTTGGTTTTCTGGTAAAAACATAATTTATGAATGTTTATTAAGGTCCTCTCATATCTAAAACAAAAGAAAAATTAACTTGTTCCGATGTCAAACATCAATATGAAAATGCATTTAGTAGCATGTTTTTAGATGGTTTTTGTGAAGAACCTTTTACTCGTTCAACAATACAATGCTTGTGTTTGTTATGTTTGGAGACAGGCATGTATTTTTTTGTAATCTTGTGTTTTATTTTTAAAAAACTTTTAAATTGTGGTAGTTTAGTTTATCACCAAAATTAGTGGTAAAAATTAAGTCAAAGTAAAAACAATGTAAAAAATGGTTACTTTTGTGTTAAAAAAAAGTAACCAAAACGGAAAAAAAGTACACAAGTACACATTGGAAAAAAAAGTAACCAATTTTGGTTAAAAGTAACCAAAACGGCAACGCTGCCTATAGCACAATAGTGCAGAGAGCGCTTCACACATACGCTTAATCTCTTTCATTCAGTCGTCATTGAGACAGCCATGTGTGCACATGCGGCGGATGATTGATAATGCATTTGGTAACATGCATGTAATCAGCTTTTGAAGTATTAGAAGTTCCGTTTGTATATCAATCTCGTTGTTAATTTCTTATATGTTACGGAAAATACATTGTGAGTGTATGTTTCCTATCTAAGTTGTTTTGTATAATTTATATAATTATGTTTATGTTTGCTGGGTAGTTTGCTCACACACACAACCTCATTTTACGCTTTGCCGACCTCTGGTCTAAATCCACATTTAATAACACACCGATGTAGGGGTGGCAAGGGTTGGGCGACAAGGTAATCGATAGCGAGTAATAACAGTAGGTAGTATATAGAATTGATGAGAGACTGGAATAAGAGAATAGAAGTTAGTGTGAAATGAAGAGGAACAACGGACAGACAGAAATATAACATATAGAGTTGAAATATAGCAGCCAAGCTATCAGGACACAACGCAGACATTATCATTAAATATTATTATTATATATAATAAGTTAAATTCAAGTATTATTGTTTAAAATAAAGTGAATTGCATTTTCATTAAATATCCGTGTGTTCGTGTTTTTTTTTTAACTCATCGCATCATCAAATCCCATACCTATATAAAATTTTAAGAAAATTTTCAATGTAAATAACATCAACAATGTCATCCTCAATATCACTTTCAGCGTGACACTTGCTCAATTAAAAAAAAACGATCAATTATGATTCCAAATGTAATGTATTGATATATTTTAGTAATAATCATTTTGATTTATTTTAACAGAAAAGTTTGCGATGTTAATATATAATTGCGATTTTGCAAAATTTTCAGACTTGTCCGCCACTCATATGTAGATCCAACAAATCGTTCAGTAATTTTTTCGAAATAACTAAGATTTCTTTTTAGAATAATAAGTTATTGCATTAATATTTATGTATGTACATTTATGTAGAAAGAGCTATCGGAGCACTCATCTATAGCGCTATAAAAACTCTCTTTAATTTTCACTAGAAGAAATTTTTAGACTTCTAAAATTTAAAAGTCTCATAATAAATAGTACAAAGCGACAAATCAAAACAAATATAATTTATTCAATTATTCTTCACAAAATTATTGGAATTACACGCTATTCGAAAATGGTGAAAATAATTAAGTATCTGTGAGAATGTTATCAGTAAAAACAGAATATGGTTATGCTAATGACTTGAATGTAAGCAGTTATATAACAGCTAAAAAATAAGTTATTATATGATTGCTTCCAAGTAATGCAGAGGGTTTGTAGTAGTAATTGAACATAAAGTTATGAAGTAATTATAAGTCATTTTTTCTTTTTTATGATACAGTTCTTTATGTTTTTTCTTACAATCGATAATTATTACTGTAAGCAACAGAATTTTTTGTTTAAATTGTTCGTATTAAAAACACTGTGTTTGTGCTGTTTTAAAAATATCATTGGCCTGTTTACCCTGAACTAGCGAGAGCTTTTAAAAGCTTTTTTCTAATGTTATAGAAATAGTTTAACAGCGTAAAAGCTACTTGATATAAGTTTAACATTTGTTTAGAAGCTTTGCTAAAGTTTATTATTATTGTATTGTCATTAGCTTTTTTTTAACACTCTACACTAGGTAGTGGTTAGTTACCTTAGATTTTTAGTATTAAATATATAATAATTGTTACTTAACGTATGGTCACACATGGCAAATATTTACTCAAAAAAGCGTAAATAAACGAGTTCGAATATATGTTATTAAGTGGTTACGTCTTTATCAGCTAATATTTACCAAGTGTGACCGTATCGTATAAAATGTTGGAGCTACAATAAATATTTTTTCATATTTTTTTCATAAATACGATTAATACTGAATCAAAAACTAATATTTTTAGTAACAGTAACAACATTTTTTAAACTCTTTTTATTTATTAATTTGATAGCATGTATAATGATAGTATTTTTAAACGTTCATTTGTGCAAATATTATTGCTATTTAATTTAATCGTCTAACTTTTGTTTTGCCTTTTATTTGTTTGCTGATAAATAATTAATTTTAAAATTATCATATTAACTAACTTTTGGAATAATGGGAATTGTTTTTAATTTTGTTGCAAATTTAATCTTGAAACTTGAATTCACAACAATAAGATGAAGTAATAATGAAAAAAAAGTATATTAAATCAGATGATTGTATATTTGATTAGGGGTTTTGATTACAAGTTGAAAAATAGAACAAATTTAAATGCAAATTATACAGACTAAAGCACACTAAGAACTATTCTGACGGCAATATGGAAAACCTTTTATTTTAGAAAACAACGAAAATTTAGCATGTACAGAAAATTAAACTGGTTCATTTAAAATATAATAAAGAATAGACTGATTTATTGAGAATAGAATGACAATAAAACTGGTTCATTGAGAATAGAATGAAAATAAAACTGGTTCAATGAGATAGAATGAAAATTGAATTGGTTCATTGAGAATAGAATGAAAATTAAACTAGTTTATTGAGAATGAAATAAACTGGTTTATTTGTAATAGAATGAAAATTCAACTGGTTCATTGAGAATAGAATGAAAATTAAATTGGTTCATTGAGAATAGATTGAAAATTCAACTGGTTCATTGAGAATAGAATAAAAATTAAATTGGTCCATTGAGAATAGATTTAAAATTCAACTGGTTCATTGAGAATAGAATGAAAATTAAATTGGTTCATTGAGAATAGAATGAAAATTAAACTGGTTCATTGAGAATAGAATAAAAATTAAATTGGTCCATTGAGAATAGATTGAAAATGCAACTGGTTCATTGAGAATAGAATGAAAATTAAATTGGTTCATTGAGAATAGAGTAAAAATTAAACTGGTTCATTGAGATAGAATGAAAATTGAATTGGTTCATTGAGAATATAATGAAAATTAAACTAGTTTATTGAAAATGAAATAAACTGTTTAATTTGTAATAGAATGAAAATTCAACTGGCTCATTGAGAATAGAATAAAAATTAAATTGGTTCATTGAGAATAGAGTAAAAATTAAACTGGTTCATTTATAATAGAATAAAAATTCAACTGGTTCATTAAGAATAGAATGACAATTGAATTGCTTCATTGAGAATAGAATGAAAATTGAACTGGTTTATTGAGAATAGAATGAAAATTAAACTAGTTCATTGAGAATAGAATAAAAATAGAACTGTTTCATTTGGAATAGCATGAAAACTGAACCGTTTCATTTGGAATATCATAAAAAACTAAACCGGTTTATTAAAAATACACTGAAACTGAATTTTCATTTACATAAATAAAGGGTGATTTTTTTTAGCAATTTTCTTTTCGTGTTTGGTGTAATGTAACTATGAATCGACTTACAAAAAACAACGCTTGCAGATTATTGAATGCTATTGTTAAAATTTATGCTAGCTTAGGAAACACTATCGGAAAATAGTGTTCAGCGACGAAGCTTATTTCTGGTTAAATGGATATGTAAGCAAGCAAAATTGTCGTACATATTTGGTTTGAAGAGCAATCAGAAGCATTCCACTGTGGATTATTGCCCGGTGAAATCATTGGACCTTACTTTTTTAAAGACGATGAAGGTAGTAACGTTACTCTGAATGGTGAGCGCTACCGTTGCGATGGTTAATTTTTTTTGTTCAAAATAGAAGAGCTGGACTTGGCAGACATTTGGTTTTAACAAGACGGTGTTATATGTCACACATCACGCGAGACAATTTTTCAATTGAGAGGTGAACAGTCTTTTTCACGTTTGGTGCCTGCCTAGATCGTGCGATTGAACACCATTAGACTATTTTTTGTGAGGCTATGTTAAGGCACATATCTATAGGGGCAAGCCCGCAACGGTTGACGCACTTACCGATATGTTGGAGAGAGTATGCATAAATTGGACCCAGCGTATGAACCATTTGAGGCATAGCCTCGGTCAACCATATTTAATTACTGAGTTATATACCTTTTGTATGAAAATTTGCTTTATAAACCTGTTGTAAGTTTTTATGAATAAGGGGGTTAGATCGTTCTATGTGTTTTTTTTATCTCAAAACCGAAAGCTTTAAAAAATCACTCTTTATTCAGGTGTGTGCAAACTGCTGATCGCACAAATATAAATGATTTTATGACACAGTATCTATATTTTTGGCAGCTAATCAATAAAACAACCCCGTCTGTAAAACATGGCTTGGTTGAAAAAAAAACTTAACAGCATAGCTACAATAACAACTACACAATTTTTGTTAATATACAAAAAAAAAGTTGTTACTGTCTTACCAACAACAACTTAATTACGAAATAAACTAGAATCAATGAGTATTGTATGAGACTAAACAAACGCTTTTAAAAAAAATAAAAAAAAATAAAAAAAAATTTTAAAAAAACAGTCTTAACCAGTATTAACACGTTTAATCTGGAAATATCCATTTTCTTTCTCTTGATTTTTGTCGTCAGCTCTCTAATGCCACCAACAACAGTCGACAACAACAATACTGCACTGTTTACAATACGTAGTTAATTATTGTATATAAATTTGAAAAATTATAAAAGCATATTAAATAGTTAAAATAATATCTAACACATAAATATTTACATAGTGAGAGAAACAGACATTTAAAGGAATTAAGTTTATGTTTTAAGTATTAGTAAACTGCTACATTTCTCAAGATATGCTTAAAGAAAGGTTTCAGTTTTCGTGTTATTCTTATGGAGGTGTTTCCATTTTCATACTACATATTTTTAAATTTGTAACACAATGAAATATTGATCGTAGAACCAAAAAGTATATACTCGTATATTCTGGGTTCTTAGAAGATTCTAAAATGTCCGTTCGTTTGTCCGTCTGTTGAAGGCACGATAAAGCTTTGAAAAATAAACCTAAAATGCTGATAATATCAACAAATTTTGTACACTTTATTTTTATTGTAGAAGAAAAAAAAATGGTAGGAATCGGTCCGCGATTTCTAATAGCGCCCATACAAATGTTTTTCCGAAATATGGCTCTATGGTTCACAAAAGCCATTAGAAAAGCAGTATCCATACAAAATTTAGCAAAAAATAAGTCTCATGCTAAGAAAAACGATATTTTGATTGCTATGTGGATACTATAAATTCCACTTCCAAAAATAACTTATATGTGCATAAATCCTTCATAGAAATCAATATTAAGTTAAAATTCGACATTAATAATGCACATTTATACATAAATCGACGTACCGATTTTTTTATTAGCCTCTACACAAAGATCACTTCCGAAAATAACTTAAATGTGCATAATTCTCTTCTAAACATCACTATCAATTTGAAATTTGACACCAATAATTCTCATTTATATTTTATGACCATCGGTTCATATTTGACCATAGACAGCCATATAAAGTTCACTGACGAAAATCACCTATATCTCATAGACACGTCATTATCAAGTTAAAATTCGACACAAATAATCCACATATATATATAAAGGGTGTCCCAACTAGAACGCAGTTTTTAAATTTGGCGCCATTCGAAGTGTCATTATTTGACATTTGAACAATTGTTATTGTTTACTAGTAGAAGGTACGAGGTTAGTAAAAATGGAGCGCTACAGGAATGAACAACGCATTCTCATTGTGAAATTGTTTTACCAAAATGGTAAACGTTTTACGGCTACAGTTCGCAAATTGCGATCAATTTGGGGTCACAATAATGCTCCAAAAGAGTCAACTGTAAAGAGATTAATGGATAAATTTGCCGAAACTGTGTATGTTAGTGATGTAAAGACAACAACGCGCCTTCGACCAGGTCCATCGACCGAAAATGTCACAGCTGTAGGTGATGATGTCGCTCAAACTCCATCCACCTCAATTCGACACCGAGCCCAGCAAATTGGTGTCTCCAAATCCACTATGCAGCGAATTTTGACGAAATGAATGTGGAGGGCATGTGACGGCGCCACATGTCATACAGCCAGAGAAACAATTCAATTGCTGCATCAGTAATTTCCCGGTCGCGTTATTTCGCGTTTTGGAGACCAGAATTGGTCGCCTAGATCGTGCGATTTAACACCTTTAGATTTTTTTCTTTGGGGTTTTTTGAAGTCGATGGTTTACGCGAATAAGCCGACGACGACTCAAGCCTTAAAAGAGGAAATTGGACGCTGCATTAATGCAAAAAGATTACTGATCGCGTGTGTGCCAGCAAAGCCGCGGCGGCCATCTGCACGATATCTTGTTCCATACATAACCTCATTCTGTCTACTTTACGATATAATAAAGTTTCACTTTTTTTTTTAAATATCTGTGTTTTATTTAAAATCTAAAAATTGCGCTCTAGTTGGGACACCCTTTATAAATCATCGTTACCATATTCGGACTACTACCGAAAAACACATTATCTTACGTAAATATCTTGTAAATATAGCTATCGAACTGATATCGACATTTATAATCGACCAATTGTGTCTGTATATTTTTAACATAGACCCACAACAAATAAATGGTGTTAAGTAATCGGAGACATCAATTTCCGATTTTTCGAAGAGCAAATCCACAATATTGTTTGTTGACTTATGCAGACAAATTCTAATGGTCTTTGTGTAAAAATTTGTTATGGAATTTTTTCAATTTCAATTTTAAAATCTCAAATTGATATAGAATTTTTTTATAATTTTGATGAATTAATTCATTTAATTCCTTTTCAAAAAAGTGTTGATACATATCGCTGGCTTAACATGTAAAGGCTCTAAGTACACTTTCTTTAGAAATTGAGATTTTGATGCAATTGTGTTCAATAAGTAAAAATACATTGATTACAAAAAAAAAAAAAAATACAGTTATCTGATTTGTTGTTGTTGTTTTGTAGTGATAGGTAAACGCGCTAAGTCCAATTTATCACATCTTTGTGTAATATTTCACTTTTTCCAATGTTGACATATCAACTGTTTCGCGCGGAATAGTCTGAGAGTCCAACTAATTGACATAATATTATTTCTTATTGGCTATACTCTCGTTGTTTTGAGTATCAACACCATTGACAGTCATGACATTAATCTTCATGATGTTACTTATTTGGATCATTCATTTTTTAAAAAATTTAACAAATTACAATTTGTAAAATTATTCGCCGTGGTCATGGAAAAGGCGATTCCAAAGTGACGGACATTCGAGGAATACAATGCACACCAAATGGTGAAATTAATTTCAAACTTAGATTTTCTGATGAATGGAAAAATCTCCAACAAAAATAAATGAAAATTTAGTCGCACTAGAGCGGTCGGATTTACACCAATTTCATCAAGAAAGAAGAAAAATAAATACTAGAAAGTTCGAAGACTTATAGCGTGTTCACATATACACCTTAATTGCGTTCATCGCAATTAACGCCATTATTGAGCTCAATATTCCATATAAAATCTCAATTAATTATATCGCAATAAGTATGAAATTGTTATAATATTGAGTAAGATTTCGAATGCAACACTGTTTACAACTGTGTTTAGTGAACAAAATTGTATAAAATGGCAAATGTCAACAAAAGAAATCATTGAAAAGTCAATGTGAAGATAAGTTTATTTACATAGAAACACAACAACCATTTAGAGTATTTTTTGTATTGTTTTCCAACTGTCAAATGATTATTGAGCATATCTGAACACGCTATTAAGGTACTATCAGACGGGATGTATTTTACATATGTACTGCCACTTTTCTTACCCATATGTAATTCCCTATGTATGTCAAAATTTCCATTTTACATACGATTCATAATTTTTGCTATCACACCTGCTTATGTTTTTGCGTATGACATAACCTATAAATGTAAACAAAAGCTGAGTTTTTAACGTATATAAATTTCAAGCATTGCTTCTTTTGGCCAATCTAACTGCAATAAATATAATAAACATAATTTAATTTATTAAAAATCGAAAAATACTTACTTTTCCATGTTCATTATTCATTTTCTTTAATTTTTCTTTACAATAGCGGTATTCACACCGAGCTTGTTAGTTTGTTAGTCGGTAGTTTGTTAATTTGTTAAAGTTACCAACTGTGAACGACCCCCTTTTTAAAACTTTGTTAGTCTGGTAACTTTCGTAGTAAAACAGCTGATTTATTGTTTTGACACAATTTATTATTCTGGAAAAAATAAAACATGCCACGAGAAAGTGTAAAAAAAAAACAATTGTAAACCATTTAATTACTCATTTTTTCTTTTGGTTATCCACTACGAGAACAGTTTATGATTTATTAAAATAAAATAAAAAATCATTTATTTAACATACTCTCAATGTACACAAATATTTTTTAGAAATGTATCACAAATGATTTTTTAAATATATTTATTTAGAAACTGCAACAGCTGATTGTGAGTTACCAACTAACAACTATTTTATCAGGGGTGCCGTGTCGTTAATTTGTTAAATGTTTATCCGTTAGCGCGTTAAATATACAAAAACAAAATGCGTGTAAAAAAGTAACGATTAACGACTAACAAACTAACAAGCTCGGTGTGAATACCGCTAATATATTCTTTCCAACAATTTTGTTTCAAAACAAACCAGCTGTTTTGTTTATGTTTGTCACAGGAAAATAGAGCGTGTTCTAATCGAAAAAATTACATATGTATTTCCACATGTATTTTACACATGCAAAGCTTCATATGTATCACACGATGTGTAAAACTTTTGCAGATGGAAAATTTTACAGTACATATGTAAAATACATCCCGTCTGATAGCACCTTTACAATATCTAAAATCCACTTTGCCTACAAAACACCATAAATTTTATGACGATTTGCCATATCTTACTTTTAAATCCATTAAAAATTTAAATTAATATTACTTTTTTATAACAGCAATGAAATAAGACTGAATAATTTTTGTTTTCATTATGTACAAGTATATATATACAAATATCGAAATTGAAATTACAATAATAATGTTATTTATATTTTTGAATAAATTATGTTTCTTTTTTTACAATAATCAAAACAAACTTTAACTTTTTACATATTATTAGCTTTTTAAATAACAACAATAAAAAAGCAACAACACTTTCATTGTAGTACAGGGATGTCAGCGTCATACACAATTGTGTAAGCAAAACTCACATGTACGCTTACGCTCTTTTATTTTGCGAGCGTAAAATATAATTGTTTACTGCAAAACACTCTCATTCAGCGGGAAGTATCGCAGGTCTTGTTTTGAGGCCTCTAAACAGAAATAATATATTTATTATTTATTATCTTGTTTCTATTGGCTCATAATCATAGTCATAGAAAAACCATACTTTAAGTAAAAGTAGACTTTTAAACAACAAAAACATATAAATTTTGTTCTGAATTTAAAACAAAATCATGCTTTTGCTTAAAGTATGCTTTTTCTATGACTATGATTATGGGCCATTTTGTTTTATTTTTGTTTTTAACATTGTACAATGATTAAAAAAAACAAATTGCTTGTGGTTTTTGTACGAGGTGTACTTGTTGTAGTATCAAGAATAACTGTGATGAGGCCTCGTAATAGGCCTCACAACCGCAGTTTTCTCCTGCTGGGAATGTAAAAGTCAAGAGTAATCGCACCAACACAATCATAATTGACACCACTGTTGTAGTAAGTAAGAAATATAAGTAGAAACAAGTTTTAAGAAAAAGATCTAAGTCCATGAAAACATACAAACTAAGCAACAGTAAAAGCTCTAAGCCCAAAAAGCTTTTATCTCGGCAAATACTTATTTTTTCATTTTGCTTTTACGCAAATAAAAAACAAAGAAAAATACAGAAACAAATGGCATTTACAGATTTTAAAAATGTTTATTCAAAAAAAAGTTTGATTGTTATTTGTCTCTCCTGTAATATTGTAAAATATGGACTTAGAGCCTTTACATGTTAAGCCAGCAATATGTATTTTATTTACGGTCTAGTTGCAAATTCATTTAAATATATGTAAACATTGTGAATAAATTTATATATTTTTTTTTATAAAAAATGTTATTGTTTGCAACTCATCAATAGTTAAACAAACAAACATGTTGTCATTAATTAGCCCTCTCTTGCCTTTTTCGTAATACTCAACCCAACAACATATGTCACTAAATATTAACTGGGTAAAAATATTTTGTTGGAAATTTATTTTATTTTTTTAATACCAGTTTTCATGAAACGTTTTTATACCCATCACCAAAAAGGTGGAGGGTATATTAAGTTTGTCATTCCGTTTGTAACATATTGAAATATTGATCGTAGAACAAAAAAGTCTATATATTCTGTGTGCTTATAAAATTCTAAGATGGCGCACACTGTGGCCGTGTAGTGTATTTAATGGCCTTAAATCAAGGAGGTTTCGGAGCTTCATGAAATTTTGCACACATTTATGTTAAATTTTTTAAGAATTTTAATTTTTTTTTTTTTTTAATACGCCCACTTTTACGCCCACCTCCCATACAACTTAAATAGAAAATGTGGCATAACTTCCATGATTTTAAATATATCAACTCAATTTTCATAAAACGTTAATACTATAATTGTAGAATGAGCTCCTGAAAATATGAACTTAATCCGCCCACTTTTACGCCCACCTTCCATACAAATGATATTTCAAAAATGCCATATCTTCTGTAAATTTGTAACTAGAATGTTTATTTTTCGCAAAAATGCATATAACATCTATTAAATGCTGTTTTGAAATTATGAAGAAAATCCTCTTCTTCATCTACTGTATCATCCACTACTTCATCAGTCAACGTATAAGAATGTGTTAGCCATTTTTCATTGTCATTAAAAAATCTTGATGAAGTACGCTTACACTTGTTCCACTTCTTTAAAAATTGAGGCATAAATGTTTGTTTCAAAAACCGTCTGAACTTTTCTTGATTTTTCTCAGACACTATTTTATAATTCACAAAAACTACACCAATTATAAGATCAATATCTTTTTTACATTGAAAAACAATTTCCGAAAGCGTGCTGAAAGATATTTTTGACTTTTCCATTGTTTATTAAATAAATTTGCTTTAATTGCTTAATAAACACTCACTTATCACTATACCACTCTCAAATATAGTATGTACTATAATGTAAAGAAAGTTTATAACGGATAACGGAGTTAATTTTTAAGAGAAAAAATGCGATCAATGTTAAGTTATTGATAATATATGAAAAGCTCTTCATTTAAAGTGGAGTAAGTTCACATTTAGATTTTTTGTTGTAAACAATGTACCGATATTGCTTTGATAAACACTTTTGTGTACATTTGTTTCTGTAATCGGGACTCAAATTTAGGTTTTTTCTATATAGTATACATGCAATGAAATTTTCGTATTTCTCGATCCCAAATTGGCACCGGCTACGTGTACGAGTAGCAAAGAAAGAAAGAATGCGCATTTGTTTTTGCACGCGTAAAATAACGCATATTTGTTACTGTAATTTTTTGGTTTTTCATTGTTTTTTCGGCGGCGGGCAAATCGGGGCAGGTTTTTTTTTTTTAGTCTGTTAGCTGAGACTCTCAGCTTTAATTTGGTATATGACTCCATGTGTCGCACTGCTTCGCACACAACTAAAAGTCTAAAAGAAAATCATAAATGTTTATTTTTTTGGCTCAAAATACATTGTCAAAGGAAATTTTTTTTTTTAAATTTTTAAATTTTTTTTTTTTAATTTACATAATGCTTAATGTCTATTTTAAGTGAAAAAATACTTATAAGGTACATTCAGTGTATAGTTTATAAGTAACAAGCTTTTGAATATAACATAGAAAACTATCACATTTGAGACTTGTTCACATACTTCAACTTTGCGCTGCTCGGGACAGAAAACCAATGGAGGTATTTGCATGAAATTTTCCACACATGACCTTCAGATAGTTTTTAACCATCTGTGCAAAAATCATCAAAATCGGACAGAAGGTCCAAATTGATTTATTGCCGCAGTGGACACAGTGTGTGGCGTAGCCATATCAGCTCGTCTATTGAAGGCACGATAGAGCTTCGAAAAAAAAGGCAGAACAATGAAATTTTTACCAAACATTCTTTGTTGTATCGAAATATTTGGTATTAAAGATGGGCAATGTTTGGTATGGGAAAATGGTTTTAGACAAAAGTTTTAAACAATCTCGATATTTTTTAGATATTTTTTTGCAATTTTATTTAAATGTAATGTAGATAATAGCATGAAGTCTTGCACACTTTATTTTTATTATGGAAGGAGAAATCCTGTGGAAAATGGTAAGAAAATCACTATCCATACAAAATTCAGCAAAAAAAGTTTCATGCAACAAAAAATCGTTTTGAGATTCATATTTTGACATAGCCTCATACAAAGTCTCCTTCCGCCAATCTTTTAAATGCGCATAAATCTCTAAAAAAAATTACTATCAACTTGAAATTTAACACAAATAATCCATATATACGTAGAAATCACCGTACCGTGACCGATCATGCTGATCGTTCCATATTTGAACGTAGCCTCCATATAAACTTCACTTCTGAAAATAACTTAAACAAAAATCATTCACATACTTATACACATGAATCATCGTACATAATTTCATGCTGAACGTATCATAATAGGTCTTAGCTCTATTTTGTGGACTACTTCCGAAAAACCCAATAACCTACTGTGAGAGCGATTTAGTTAACCTAAATTTAAAATAAAATTTATTACCAAGCAAGCTTAGTTTCATAAAATAAAATTTTTGTCATTTAGAAAATTTTAAATTTTCATTCCACAAATTTTTTTTGAGCAAAAACATTCAAATTTAATTTTCTTTCAAGAATTATTTTTAAATGATAGATATTGGTTTTAAAATGCGGGTAAGTTTAGATTATATTTTTTCTTCTCAATGGGAATATACAGTTATGATAGTATTTTTAACAGATTCTAATTGGATTATTTAATGCGATTTACAAATTTCAAGATATTATTGAAATCATCGTTAGACTTGCTGTGTACATTGCCGATATCCATAGCTTTTACTAATCACAAGCATTTTGTTTAAATATACGGATAAATATACCTTGTCAAGAAGTGAAGGGAAAAGAAAAAAAAAAAAAAAGAATGACGGAAACTACAAAAAGGATTCAAAGATCCATTATTTTCAAGTTCTAAAAAGTTAACATAGAACAATTAAAACAACCAATATATACATACATACATACATATATAGTTGAAGAAAACAAATAGTCAGATGCTAAACACCGTAAGAAAATTAACTTCCAAAAACTTCTTAATTTTTGTTAAATATGACAATTTTTTTTATTAATTTTATTTTGTTTTAAATTTTCTTAAATTCAATAATTTTTCTTATGTGTAATATTGTTTAATAATTTATTTATTCAGTCATTCATTCATTCATTCATACACCTCAGAAAACTAAACATATCAATATTACGTTAAAGCAGAATTTCAAATTCCTGTCAACAAGCGCTTGCCGACCTTGAAGTTGTAAAAGTAAGTAAATAATTTTGATACATTTAATTCTTTCATAAATTTTGAAAACACATAACATTTTTATTTGTTGACAAAATTTTAATTTTTATACTTATAAATATATATTACAAAAAATGTAATAATTTTGAATTTTGTCAACAAAATTACAAAAAGGAATAAAAAGATAAGAAATTCTACACACAACAAAAATATATTAAATACATTATTGAAAGTTATTTTTATAAATATTTGAATTAAAAATTTAAATGATACACTAGTATATGTAAAATCAATCATAATCATTTTAAATTTTGTTTTGTCCAATAAATTAATAATTCTTTTTTTTATAATGAATAATTGAATATTAAGCTTTATCATTCACGAAAGGTATGTTTAGTGGATAGGCTAAGTATGGGACGGCAAAAATTTATATAATTGCTGTCATAGGAGGGTGGGTAAAGAAAATCAACATCTGGAGTCATGAAGTCATCACAATATCCCTATTTCTTTTATATTTTCATTTATTATCCTAATTTTTCTTCATAAGAGCTATCTTATAAAATTTACTTTTGTGTGACAATCCTTTGCCTGTTTTAGTTGGAAAAAGGACCTCCCCAAGACTGAGCATGGCAGGTAATAGAAGACAGACAATTTCCATAATAAGACATTCATATCGAACCGAAATTTTACACAGATCAGGGGAGTTACTGTGTATTTCGATTCCAAAAGAAAATCATTCGATTTTTTACATTGTACTTCGAAAGCTTTTGCTTTCGAATCGAAATACACAGTAACCCCCCAGTTATTTTTTTCATTTATTTTTTTTATTGTATCTTCATTAAAAATAAACTAACAATAAGTTTTTAAATCTTATATCAATTATTTATTTTAGTTATTAATTTGTCAATTTTCCTTCTTGTCTTTGGCTCAGATCCACTGTCGAATATAACCATTATTATTTAATATGTTGCGGGCTAATGGGTTTGGGTGTATTTCAAGTTTTTTTTTAAGTGTTTTTCTGCATTTTTTTTTTTTTTTGGATCTCAGTTTTTACCAAAGGCACGTTTAAGTCTTTATGGATATTCGAATTTTTTATATATCAGGGGGCAATTGTGATCATTGGTAGCAATTTGTTTTGGCGTCCTTGAATTCTGTCTACATTTGAAGCTGGGGCTGTTCCCCATAGCTGTATTCCATAACACCATATACGTTTAATGATTGAGTTGTAAAGTAAATGTTTGCAATCTAAACTTAGCTTATAAATAGTTTCCGCCAATGAGCCAATTAATTTGGATTATTTTAATTTCATTTGAGTCAAAGTCGATCGAGGTGTATACCGAGTTATTTAACTTCGGATTGTTGTGTTATTGCTTGATTATTGATATAAATAGGAAAGCATGATTCTCTACGCAAAGTAAAAATTATGTGTGTGTATCAAATGTGTGTAGGTTTCAAATTCAGATATATGATTTTGTAGGTAGCGAGATGCATCTTGAGGTTT
Source organism: Bellardia pandia (assembly GCA_916048285.2). Classification (NCBI taxonomy): domain Eukaryota; kingdom Metazoa; phylum Arthropoda; class Insecta; order Diptera; family Calliphoridae; genus Bellardia; species Bellardia pandia. The sequence goes on along the minus strand of OU696530.1, from coordinate 22,696,469 downwards.
TTCATGAATGCTTAGAATAGCAGTATCATCAGCAAATGTAGATGTGTAAGTACGATTGTGTGATGGCGTATCAAATGTATATATAAAATATAAGAAGAGTCCCAGGATACTTCCTTGAGGTACTCCTGCTTCAATGGGTTGTGCGGCACTTAAGAAATCTCCTTCTTTAAGCTTAAATGTTCGACCAGTTAAGTAGCTTTCCAATAGCTTATGTTTATTTACGGGTAAATTTAGTTTCAACTTGTATATTAGATCATCATGCCACACTTTATCAAACGCTTGAGAAATGTCAATAAAAAGAGCGGAACAATATTTTTCTCATGAAATTTTTTTTTGACTATATTAAGGGGTTTGTTCGACAGTACTGTGTTTTTTTTTAAATCCAAATAGATGAATCGGAACTTGTTCATTAGCATAAACTTCACATCTGAAAAATCTCTTAAATGCGCATAAATCTCTTACTAACACACTATCAAGCTGAAATTCAACACAAATCATTCAAATACTTATAAATACAAATCATCGTATGTAATGTCATTATTATACATAAGCATTACATAAACATCCATATCGAACCGAAATTTTACACAGATTAGTTATAAGTATGTAAAAATTATACTATGAGCTTTTGTGAAAATTAGTCCATATTGGCCATGGACGCTCAACAACGTTCACTTCCGCGAATAACCAAAGAGTATACAGAGGAGACAATTTTGACGTTTCAGAAAGTCCAAATCAGTTTTCTAGAGCTTTTTGGTATCTAATTTATGTGTGTCAAAATATAAACATAGGGCAGTTCTGAAAGAAAGAGATAAAAATAAAATGTGAATAACTGAAATATGCATAAAATTCTTCTAAACATTGTAATTGAGATGAAATTTAAACAAAATAAAATACAAATAAATAAAAATTACGGTACAATATTTTATGACGATTGCCCCATAATAGTTAAAAGCACTCATGCAAGGGATCGGTAAAATAAAATAACCAGTATTCAGCCGAATATAAACATTTACTTGTTTTTTGAACATGCATTTGAATATTAAACTCAGGCATGATTATTTTTAAACCAGTTTGAAAATTAAAATAGTTTACATTATTTTTTTAATATTCTTCATGTTGTGTTGCATGGAAATATATAATTAACATTTTCTAAGAGTATAAACATAAATTTATAACCGAGCATTAGAGCAGAAACTATTAAATTTAAGTGTTTGTTTTAAAAGTAGTAAAAGTTGAATTTTACATAAATACAGAATGCTACAAAATCAGTTTTTTTACTTAATTATTTTTTTTCTTATAATAAGAAAAAATAATATTGAAAGTCATAGACCATATTTTCAGTTGTTTTCAGTGTCTACCATTTTAAAGTCATTTAAACCAGATTAATTCATTCACAACCAGTTTAAACCTAACTCAACAAGTTCTTTCACTTTACAAGTAAACAAAAACAAAAATCGTGAAATTTCAATCAGTTAAAGCCTTAAGATGCTAAAGGGAATTTTTTTAATATTTAATAAAATTTCAACAGATGATTGTGTTAAACTTCATCAGTAATTAACACTGTAGGATGAAAAGTATCAAGTGCCAAACACCATCATTATTCGGATAATTATCGGCGTTTAATAATTCACATAAATATTTAATTTTTTTTGTAAAATTATTAATACAAATAGAAACACCCAAAGAAACACTTAAAATGTATTTTTATGTATTATAGACTTAAGTTTAATGGCATCGTATTTTTTTTAGAAAAAGAAAAAATAATACTAATAATACTTTGTCTTAAACTGTCAATTAATTCCTCTCTTTTTAAGCCAAATTTACCTAAATTGTGGATGGATATATCTTTGTTTTTAATAGGCCGCTTGCTCATTGTATTTACACTACAACGATTTTTTAATGGTTAATCTTACCTGTGTAGGCAACTGGTTGGCCATAAATTTAAAAAGAAAAGTAAAATTTGTGTTGTCAAAAAATTAACAGATTTTCTTATAGAGTTTCGAATAAAACAAACATCCTGTATATATGTAAATATGTAAATATGAATGTTTGTCTAATAATTATTTGTACAAAATATTTAAACAATAATAACGCGTCTAAAATGATAATTTATTTTTAAAATTTTAGCCAGTTATTTCTTTAGTTATACTAAATTACTTTTAGCAGTAAATGCTGAAATCTATCAATACAGCCTAACTGAACTATGGAAAAGAGCATAGACTTGTGCACGTAAAAAAGTTCAGTGGCTCTCTGCTTTTTTCAACCAAATTAAATTAAATTATTTAACTGGCTGTAACTTCTATGAAAAAAACCCTGAACTTTTTCAATTTTGTGTTACAGGTATCCTAAATTAAAAAGAATGTGGGCCTTTTCGGTTCGGTTGCATTTTAGAACACAATACATTTGCAGTAATGCCATCCCTCTATAAAACAAAATCCCAAATATATGTGGTATAGGTAATACAAAACTTCTTCCGTTACAGCTTATTTCAACCAAACACGAACCGCTAAATTAGCATCACTTCTCAAGTAACGCTATATTTTCAAGCGTATATTTTAAAGTTCTGGTTGCGAAGCACTTTTAGTTTGTTCCAGTTAAGTGGTTCATTAGTGAAAATTTCGAAAATGGGACGATGTACTACCTTAGAGAGAGTTGGTTATAAGCACTTTAAAAATGGCCGCTCGCTCCGAAAATTTGCTGAAATGGGTTTTCTTAGTGAGTAAAATACCTCGATTCGTACCGGATAATGGGATTCATGATAAGGGCAGAACAGCACCTTACAAAATTTTTAAAGAAGTTAATGAGCGTTACATAGTCAGAAAAATAAGGCAGAACCCTAAGTTTGGCCGTGCACGTTAAAAATGAGCTTAACAAAACATTTAGTGCAGAAGTATTTGAAAACCACGTGTCTAAAGTTTGCTAAAGAGCACGTTACCAAAGACCTAAACTTTTGGAAACATGCTATTTTTGAAGAGTTTGACCATCCGAGTTAATATATTTAGCGGCAATTTCATTATTGCATGTCAATGCTTTTCAATATATATATTTAATCACACAGGGAAAAAATAATTTTGCGCGTTCATAAATGCACTGAAATGTAATTTAATCATTTGCTCTGCCTTGAAAATAAATTGATGTGCAGTATTGTATTTTTAAGTGCAGTTAGTTATAAGCTGTGAGCCACTGTATGTAAAGTTCGGCCAACGATATTTAAAGGTTTATTTAAAATTTTTTTTTGTCAATTATATTAGATTTAATGCTAAACAAAATAATTTACAATACAAAATGGAAAATAATAATTTTCGGCAAATAAACAATTAATACAAAATAAATAAGAATGTACTTAATTTTTTGAAATATTTGCATTAAAAACCGCAAGTGCTGGTGCTGCTCCTCCATTCGTTGATGATGCCGAAGATGCTTCCCACATGGAAGAAGTAGATTCACAGATTTGTATGTTTTTGCTTTGTTTATCTCTTTCAAGAAATTATTACTTTGATATTAATTTAATTGCATGCGGTAAACACTTTTTGCAAATTATCCAACACAAATCAAATTATAATACAAATTTAAACAAATAACGATGAAACAAACAGTCAGGAGCCATGGAGGACAATATTCTAGCATTGCCAGAATGTAGCTATTTTATGCGAGTAATAGCTAAACAACTTATAACCAGTGGTCATAAGAGTCCAAAAAGGCGTTCAATTGTTCCTAAACAACAAATCAGAGGACCCAAAAAGTTTTAAGATATGCGTACGCACTGCCCATGATAACCCATGATAGCAATAGATAAACAAAGATATATACAGGTTTATTTTTGCTCGATTTTTATTGGGGTTATTTTATATATGGCGGGATATACTCGTGTATACTCGTATACGAGTAAATTAAAAAAAATAAATTTAATGAAGAAAAAATATTTGAAATCAATTTTGATTAAATTTTTGTTAACAAAAAATGAAAAATAGAATTGCTATTTTTAATTTTGATTTAATTCGAGTCATACTTTCATTTTACATATAATATTATATATCAGTCATTACCAAACTACTTCTAAGTAGTGCAATTGGTATGAAGAAGAAGTCATTAAAAGTAGGTTGTTGAGTAATTGCCAAGCCATTGCCAAGTTGTTGCTGGGGTACTCTCAACTTAATGATAATCTAAACGTAATTAAATAAAAAATTTTACTTTAAATTATATTTAGATTATAGTAGTCAGTTAATTTCAAACTAAAGCATTTGTTGCAGTAATGAAGTATTAATAAACTTTGTGTTAATGTGCCAATAAAATGTTAGCAGCATTTTTATTAATTTAGATTTTTAAAAATGTAATTAGTATAACATATAAAACGTGACATTTTTATTATTTAACATGTTTAAAAGTATTTATAAACTAAACTAACCTATGACAAGTAAACGCCCTTTAGTTTGGGAGGATCAATAAACATTTCGCAAATATAAACTAAGATAATATTCAAACACGTGGGGAAGACATTTATAACATTATTTGTTTGCTTATTTGTTTCTATAAGAAGTACAAACGAAATAAATAGTGTAGAGAAAACTGTATTAGTTACAAAACTAGTTCTGAAAAAACACTATTCGCTCTAGTTTGGCATTCAATGATTATGGGTTGAAGTTATCAATTTCGAAACGTGTTCCACAGAAGCTTCCATCGAAAAATCCAATGTTTATAATTTATTAGATTATCTATAAACATCTAATTGATTACTTGAAGTACATACAGACCCATTAGCCCGCAACATATTAAATAATAGTGGCTATATTCGACTAAGAAGAAGGGATACAGCGGACATGAGCCGAAGACAAGAAGGAAAAATGCCAACTTAATAAATAAAATAAACAATAGTCTAACAATTTTCGTATGGCACTAGCCTATTGGGACTAATGATTGAAATTTTTTATATATAAGATTTGAAAAACCTATTGTTAGTTCGTTTTTAATGAAGATACAATAAATAAATAACAGTACAACAAAATTGTTTTCTGTTTTACCAATCTAATAATAATTCTAAAGCCAATATACATATATGTAATTCTAAATAACAAGTCCTTATAATACTGTATAGAATTACCTAAGAATCACAATATCAATCCACAAAACAGGTTCCAGGTATTTTAAGGGCTGCTTTGAAAGCAGATTGGTAGATGATGGTGTTTCTCAGTGGAAAACGCATGCATATGTGGAATAAAAAGATATATCCCCAGAAAATTATCCTTCTGAACCTTACCGATGACGATTCGATTGAAATTTATCAAGGTCACAATATGGGCGAGGTGGCATGTGAACTGTTAAGTGATATACAATACATACAATATAATATATGATATACAATATATTATATATGTGATCAATGAGTTTATATTGTCACAGATTGATGAATTTAGATCGGGGGTCATGTGTAGAAACTGTATTCTCAACTCACATGGATGTATTGAGAGTCTAATGTTTCGCTTTGGTAATTTGCAGTGACCAGCAAGATAACCCAGCAATAAAATTTAAAAAGAGGTAGAAAGATAAAAAAGTAATGATACATAAACTGTTATCTCTAAAATTAAAAAAATATTAATCTTTTAGCTCAACTAAAGTTATCTTAAAAATGCCGTTAATAAAATAATTCCAATTTCCGTTACCGTTAAAATGCTAAATTATGCTAAAATCTGGTAAAAATTTTGCCGAATACCGAAAACAAAAACTTAGATTCTAAAATCTTAAACAGGTTTTGAATATAATAGATAAAATACAAAAACTTATGTATCCAGATCTCTAATTAGGGGAAGTACAAGGTGGCGCAAAAGTAATCCTCCTATCAGAAAATGCTATAAATTTTGCGAGTTCTGTTTTGACATTTGTGTAGTAAACACATGCGAAATACACGTTAATAAACAATGTTACGCTACACTGCTCCAGAACGCGGAATATTGCTGACTATTTATTTGACCAATAATCGGTCGGTAACAGCCAAAAAACATCGGAAGTTTACTTTTGCGCCCCCTTGTATGTACTTTGCAGTGACAAAACAAAGATAAATTGCATGGGGCCGAATGGTCGTCCAACTCCAATAATGATATTAAATTTCTAATATTTTCTATGTTTCTTTATAGCAAGCTCAGCTGTTTTTGGCCCAATTGCGAGGCGAGTTTGGTGAACAGTTTACTTCGCGTTTGGGGCCGGTCAATTGGCCGCCTAGATCGTGCGATTTAACGCCTTAAGACTATTTTTTGTGGGTTCATGTCTATAGGAACAAGCCCGCGGTAGACGCTAATATTGAATAGTTTATTCGTGAGATACCGGCCGATATGTTGAAAAGAATTGCATCCCGTGTATAAACCATTTAAGGCATAGCTGTGATCCACTTTTACATGAAATCATCTTTAAACATTGAAACAGTTCTCTAGATTTTATGTGTTCTTTTGAATTGTGGTTTCTTAATCAAATTCCAAAGCTCTTAAAAATTAAATTAAAAACATAATATACGAAAATCAATGAATTATTTTTTTTATCAAAATAACACTTACTTTAATATATGAACTTTCTTAAAATAAACTACATACGTTCCAATTAGATGATTTATTTTCTTTGATTTCATCTTTCTAATAATTTGATTAAGCTAAAAATTTAAAATGACATAAGAAATGAAGAACAACAAACCCCATTGCATTTTTAATAAAAAACGTAATTAATATAATCACTCTTATTCTGTTTGGCGTCGTCGACATCGACATCAGCTGATTCGTTTTGTTTACTTTGTGGGTAAAGACAAAACTTTGTGAATTAATAAAAACTTTTAAATATATTCGGATTCCAGCGAAGAAGAAAACAAGAAGGGATTTTCTCTTCTATGGTATACAAAACATCGGCTTCGCACAGTAAAAATTTCTTGTATTTTTATAATCTATACGATTATATTATATCCCAAGTTAAACCTCAATTTCTTGACTTTTAAATTTTGTGATTTATTTACTTACTCATATAGACGTTTTTCCCGGATTTTTTAGATTTTTTAAAAAAATATCGGATCAAAAAATTATTTTCCGAAATTGACCTATAGATGGTAGGTCATGTTATATATCGTTGGAAAGGACTTTAAAATACCTATTATTCGTCTAATAAATAAATGCAGTTTTCAAGATATAGCTAAATATATTACAAATTTTGGAGCTCCGCCCACTCGAAAATAGGCGTGGCCGACAAACAAATTTTTATTTGAATTAAAATTTAAAACTTTAATAGTGATGAAATTTTGGAAATGATTTGAAAAATGTCACTAAAACCGACAGTTCTTCCACCAGCTTTTCAAATTGATTTGTGTTTGTAATTAGATTTTTTTTTTTTATATTTTTAATTATAAATTTTTTGTTTTTAGTTTTACTATTTAAATTTTTTTCAAATTCTTCTTTGTACACAAAAGAATACAACACTATACAACACAACAAGTCGATCGACGTCAATTTAAGTTACAGAATACCAAACAATGTCGACAGTCATCGGGAAATGGCATTATTGACAACGAGAGTACGGATTTACAACAAACGATGTCGTCTTGTGTCGACGACGCCAAACAGAATAAGGGTATTTAAAAGTATTTTTTTTTAATAAATCTTATCAAGCTGTAATTTAGTTAAATATCAACACGGTATTGCAGTGCTTAATACGTCATGGGGTTTTAAATTGCACTGATGAGGTTAGGTGGTTGTAGATCTGCTGGATCTACAATGTAAATCCGCAAGATTTTATAAAAATATGATAAAATACCAGATTCTTTGGCTTTCTCTATAGGAAACCATTCACGAATTGATTTTTGAATATAAGACATTTCCAACATACTTTTCAATTGACACACGTTATAAAAATCTGTGCAAATAAAATGTTTAAGTACCTTGAGCCTTGAGGTATGGTCACTGCTACCAAAATATATACTATATTACAAGTGTGATAAATCAAATTGTTGATTAATAAAATACTATAGAAAAATATTGATATTATCTGGTTTAAACCGAACATTTTAAAGCGGCCACAACAGACAAACTCTGCAGGGAGGAGATGAAAGTAGACTAAAGCGGCTGAAACAAATGTAAGAATTAAATTCTAATAATTTAATAAAAACAAAATCAGTTTGTAGAAATTAAGAAACAACAGCATAAAAACTGGGTCAACGTTCTGTTCAAACAATTTTAAGTATATTTAATACTTCTATTTTATTATGTTTTAAAACGTGTGTTTTAAAATATTATTTAATTTTGTTTTTTTTTTTTTTTTTTATTTTGAATAAATAACATAAAATTAAAAAAAACATTCCAGTTTTTATACAAATTTGTTTTTATTTTTGTTTAAGTTTTTTTGTAGAAAAAAGAAAAAACTGGCACTACAAACTATTTTGTTTGATTTTCAACTGAATTCTGCAGCAGCTACATCAACAATGCTTATCACACACAAATTTAATTTAATTTAATTAAAAACAACAACAATATTTAAATAATATTTTTGTTATTGTTTTTGCGTTTTAAACTCATTTAGTGTGCTATTAACTAGTTTAGTAGTGGCTGGCTTATCTCTTCTTATATATACGAGTACATATTCTTTTAAATATTTAACACCAAAACTAAATTAATACATTAATATTATTACTCTCTCTTTCTCTGCCGCGCTCTGAGGTTCTCTATTAAAACGATCATTTTGCTTGTTTGTTTTTGTGTCTGTGTTTTGGTCTGTGTTTTTTTGTTTTCGATTTTCATAATTTTACTGTTTGAAAATAAATTTTATAAAATTCAGATTCATCTGAACCGTTCGCCTGTTAAGTCGTGTTCGTAGTTTACTGTGACGTTACGTTGCGTTCGTTAAGTGCCGCTACATATTTTCTTTCGCATCCCTCAACTTCTTGTGTGTATTAGTAATTTGTGCTGTAACTGTTGAAATAACGAAGTAACTGAAATATTTTCGTAAACAAAAACAAACGTTTAAAATTTGAAATTATTTTATTCAAATCGAGATTTATTTTGTGTGCTACAACAACAACATATACAAGAAAATAGTCGAACAAAGCGTGGTTTCAATTAATATTCATAAAAAGTACGTTGACTGCATTTTTAATTTACACTTGCTTAATGCATTTTATGCTTGTGGGTCTTTGCTTTACATTTTCTTGGGATTTTTTTGTGTGTGTGTTTTTTTAATTAAGTAAAAACTTTCTTTAGTATTGAAAGAATTTCAAAGACCTTTTGCTTATGCTTGAAATTTGAATTTGTGTTATAAAAAAGTGGGCAGTTATATCTTTTTTTTTTTTATAGATTTAGTGCTTTTTACCATAATTCTGGACAAAATACTTTTTATTATACTCCCTACCCTGGCTTTCTAATACATTAAATAAATGAACAGCATAAATAGAAATTTTAACAAAAAGTAAGTAATCAGGGAAAATGTGAAGAAAGTGCAAGTACTTTTATTAGGAACTAACAGAACTATATTTATAATTCCAATCAGAAACTTTTTGTTAAAAGTACCACGATTGAATTTCCATCCAGGAACTTTTTGTCAAAAGAACCACTATTGAGTTTCCATCCAGGAACTTTTTGTTAAAAGAATCACGATTGAGTTTCCATCTATGAACTTTTTGTTAAAAGAACCACTACTGAGTTTCCATTCGGGAAATTATTGTTAAAAGAACCACTACTGCGTTTCTATCCAGTAAATTTTTGTGAAATTACTACGATTGAGTTTTCAGCCAGGAATTTTCTGTCAAAAGAACCAAGATAGAATTTTCATCCAGGAACTTTTTGTCAAAAGAACCACGATTGAGTTTCCATCTAGGAACTTTTTGTTAAAATAACCACTACTGAGTTTCCATTCGGGAACTTATTGTTAAAAGAACCAAGATTGAATTTTCGTCCAGGAACTTTTTGTCTAAAGAATCCCTATTGAGTTTCTATCAAGGAACTTTTCATTAAAATAACCACCACTATTCAGAAACATTTTGATAAAAGTACCACGATTGAATTTCCATTCATGAATTTTCTGTCAAAAGAACCAAGATTGAATTTTCATCCCGGAACTTTTTGTTAAAAGTACCACGATTGAATTTCCATCTAGGAACTTTTTGTCAAAAGAATCCCTATTGAGTTTCTATCAAGGAACTTTTCATTAAAAGAACCACTACTATTCAGAAACGGCTCTGGATGTCATTCTTCATCTTTTGCCCATTGAGCAGTATGTGATGGGAATGGCTGCCAGAAGCATTCTTAGACTGAGGGAGCTGGGACTGTTAAAAGGTCACACGCAGGGTCATTCTCGGATCCTGTGTGAGATTGAAGCAGATGGAACTTGCTTGGGATTGCCTGGCTCTACTGACTATGTGAGCACTATGGTAGATTTTAGGCGGTTGCCGGAGGTGATAGTACCGTCCAGGGAGAGCTGGTTGGGAAGGGGCAGATTACATGATGGATTTGCTATCTTCACGGACGGCTCGAAGATGAATGGTACAGGCGCGGGGGTCTACATCGAGGATCTGGACATCAGAATGTCATATAGGCTTCCTGACGACTGTAGTGTTTTTCAAGCGGAAGTTCTAGGGATATTGAAGGCCATAGAACTGATGAGGGACAACATTGACAGGGGCTCGGAGGTCACGATATATGTGGACAGCCAGGCGGCCCTTCTGGCCATAAGGGGCTGTTATGTGAACTCTAAGCTAGTTGACAGTTGTAGGAGGGCTCTAGAGGGAGCCTTAGGGCGGTATACGGTTAGATTGTGCTGGGTACCAGGTCACTCAGATATTGCCGGCAATGAGGTGGCTGATGAGTTGGCAAGAATGGGCGCAGGCACGGAATGTAATAACCGTATGGAGGCAGTAGGGCTTCCAATAGGCTTCTATTATAGAAGAATTAAGGAGTGGGTACTAAATGCAACCAATCAAGCCTGGGGTAACCGGACGGACTGCCAAGTGTCACGGACACTGTGGCCGGTGCTTGGAAAGTCCGATTCGGAATTGCTGCTGGGCAGGAATAGGATCTGCGTTAGGACCATGATAGGCATTATCACGGGCCACTGCATGATTGGCAGGATGGCGGTGAGAATGGGATCCGAAATGTCGGATATATGCAGATTATGCGAGGACCCGGATGAGCTGGAGACAGTGGAGCATATTCTATGCCACTGTCCCAGGCTGCAGGGCAGTAGGATGAGATGGCTGGGCAATAGATTCTTGGGCGAATTAGGGGATGTCTCTAGCTGTGGGCTGGAGAGTCTAATAGGATTCGTAATGGGAATGGCCTGGCTACGCGTTAGACGACTGGGTGCGAGTCGCACAAATGGAGGTCATATGTCCGAGTAGGGAGTTGGTTACGTTTCTTTCTTTCTTCTCCTTTCTATCTTATATTTTCTTTTCTCACTCTATAATATAACGTCACTTTCCTGTCTTTACTATAGCTTCATTTCACTCTATATACTAAAAGTTTCTTCCTAAGGCATCGCAATGGACCGTATTGGTCTCTGGGTGAAGGTGTGAGGCAACTCACACCGGCCTTCCTACCTACCTACCTACCTTCAGAAACATTTTGTTAAAAGTACCACGATTGAATTTCCATCCATGAATTTTCTGTCAAAAGAACCAAGATTGAATTTCCATCACGGAACTTTTTGTTAAAAGTACCACGATTGAATTTCCATCCATGAATTTTCTGTCAAAAGCACCAAGATTGAGTTTCCATCTAGAAACTTTTTGTGAAAAGAACCTCTACTGAGTTTCCATTCGGGAACTTTTTGTCAAAAGAACCACAATTGAGTTTCCATCTAGGAACTTTTTGGTAAAAGAATCACTACTGAGTTTCCATTAGGGAACTTGTTGTTAAAATAACCTAGATTGAATTTCCATCCAGGGACGTTTTGTTAAAAGTACCACGATTGAGTTTCCATCCAGAAACTTATAGTTAAAATAATCACCCTTGAGTTTCCATCCACGAACTTTTTGTTAAAAGAACTACGATAAATTTTCAATCAGACATAATCTGTTAAAAGAACTACCATTGTTTATTGCACATTGTTTATCAGGAACTATTTCTTGAACTAAATTGACTTTGTATCAGGAATTGATAAAGGAATGTTGATTGATTTTTAATTAAATAAATAAAAGAAACACATTTGATGTGAAATCAGGAAGTATTATAGTATTATACAATCACGGACTAGTTATTAATTATGAATTATGATAAATTTACAATTATGAACTATTTTCAATCAAGTACAATTTACGAAAAGGATCAAAGAATTCAAACAAAAACTAGTGCAGCAGAAACTATTTATTTTCAATCGGGAATTATATATTTTCAATCAGGAACTATTTATTTTCAATTAGAAATTATTTATTAAAATAATTACAATTGATTTTCCAACAGAAACTTTTTACTTAAATAACCAGCAACAAATTTTCATGCAGAGAACCACAATTAATTTAAATCCAGGTTCTATTTAATAAAAGAACAACGATTAATTTTCATTCTGCAACTTTTTAATAAAAGAATTATGACTGATTTAAAATCGGGAACTATTTATTGAAAGAACAGCGATTGATTATAAATCAGAAACTGTTTATAAAAAAACACAATTGATTTCAATCAGACTCTATTTAATAAAAGCATCTCGAGTGGTTGAATGAACTAAAATTGATTTTCAATCAGGACTATTTATACTACGATCGATTTTCCATCAGGAACTATTTAGTAAAATATTTAACAAAAGAATCAGGCAGATAATAGATAACACTGTTGCAATATTATTAGTTACGTACATACTTATTGTATTGCAATTTCTAGAGCTAAACAAGCTATAAAAAAAATATTCAATACTTAGTTTTCTTTTTTTAATTTTAGGGCTGCTATCCCACCACATATTTGCAATAATAATATATTTTTATTATTATGTACAATGAAATATATATGCATATGTATACTCGTATGTATATTTCTTTGTTTTTTAGCTGCTGTTTTTATAAATAAAAAAAAAAAAAAAAATAAATATTTTTATTTGATTTAGTTAATACATTGTTTTTATTTTTTAAGAAATTAGAAAAAAATCTATTTTATTTCTTGGACAAACACCAAGTTTATTTGAATATATATTAGACTAGAGGCAATTATTTTCTCAGCGAACTAAAGATAAGACATTAAGTTAACAGTAAAATATTAGGGGTAATCACAGACAACAAACATACTAAAACAAATCTATAAAATAAAATTTTTCAAATTTACAAACAAAACTTTTTATAATTTTTAATAAACATTAGGTTTATTTATAAATTGTTAATTGAATATTTTTCAAGTTTTACTTAAACTGTGAATAGCCGTTGTTAATGATTGATTGGTGAATAATATTAAATCTATTTGTTTTCGCTTTTATTTTTTATTTCAGCACTACTCGTAATGTAAACAATTCGAACTGCCACAACAATAAACAATAAAACATCTATTGCCTTAAAGTATCTTAAAAATTTATTAAAAAAACCTGTGCCAATTCGCTTTTGTTTTGCCAAACTTACGCATAAAACAAATCAATAAATAAACATTATTATAATGGCGGCCACTACTAGAAAATCAACCGGAGCATCATCATCGTCTTCAGCAAACAATGCCAACAAAATGTTATTGTATTACACCGTGATAATCGCCTGCATTACAAGTCAATTCTTATCAGGTAAAGATTTACACATATTTTATTACAAATATTTATTTATTATTTATTGTTTATTATCAATTACTGAAAATGTTTCATTCGCAAAAAATCGTATAGGGAAGAATAGTACTTGACCTTCACTTAAAACGTAATCGCGATTTAAAGTTCAATTATAAAAAAGAGCGCAGAGTTTTATCATTCTAACTTAAAAGTTTTGATTTGAAACAGTATTTTGAAACTAGAATTTAAATTATTTTTAACAAGTTTATTATATCTTTAAGAGTTTTGCCATAACAGCTTTTATTTGGCTGTTCGAATTTAATAGATTACCTTAACTTATTCCAATTTGCAAAAAAGAACATTCACGAACTATTAATTAAAAGAATCACAATTGATTTTTAATCAGCAATCTGGAAATAGTTATTAAAAGAACCACAAAAAACTTTTAATCACAAACTATTTGTTAAAATAACCAAGTTGATTTTCTATGAACAACTATTTATTAAAACCAGTACGATTCATTTTCAATTAGGAACTACTCGTACTTAATGAAACTACTTACTCAAATAATTTTCAATAAACAGCTATTCAATGAAAGAACCGGAACCAGATTTTTAATCAATAACTATTTGCTAAATGATTCTTTATCTGTAACTATTTATTAAAAGAACCAAGATTGTTTTTAAATCAAGAAGTATTTTATAAAAAAGCTATGACTGATTTTCATTTACGAACTATTAATTTAAGCTACCACGATTGAATTTCAATTGAATTTTAATCATATCATTCAATTATTTGTTAAAGGAACCATAAATGATTCTTTATCACGAACTATTTATTAAAAGAATCAAGATTGATTTTCTATCAGAAACTTTTTTATAAAACAACTACGATTGACTTTCAATTACGAACAATTAATTGAAAATAGCTATTTGAATGAGGAACTATTTAATGTATGAACCGGAAGAGATTTTTAATCAGTAACTATTTATAAAAAGAATCACGACTGACTTTCAGTCAGGAACTATTTATAGAAAAACCAATATTTGATTTTAAGTTGTATACTCTTTATTAAAATAACCAATATTGATTTCTAATCCGGAACTATTTATTAAAAGAAAGAAGATTGATTTCCAAATAGGCACTATTTAAAAAAAGTACAATAATTTTTTCCTAAAAATGAACTACGATTCATTTTCAATAAAAATTATTAAAAGAACCAAGATTGATTTTCATTCGGGAACTATTTAATAAAATAACTAAGATTAATTTTTAGGTACTCTTTTTAGGTACTATTTTTTAATGCAACTACCTTGAGTAGTTTTCCATTAGTAACTATTTAATAAAAGAACCGAATTAGATTTTCAGTCTGTAACGGTTTATTAAAAGAACCATGACTAATTCGGAATCAGGAATTAAGTATTATATGAATAATAATTATTTTTATCACGAACCATTTCTTAAAAGAACCACGATTCTTTTTAATCAATAACTATTTAATAAAACAACCACTTTTCATTTTTAAATGGGAATGGGATTAAATTTTAATTAGAAACTATATATTCAATTAATCTTATTATCCTTCACCATCGTGAGAAGGGTATATATAAGTTTGTCATTCCGTGTGAAATTTCCACAATATAATTTTCCGACCCTATAAAGTATATATATTCTGGATCCTTATAGATAGCGAAGTCGATTAAGCCATGTCCGTCTGTCTGTCTGTCTGTCTGTCTGTCTGTCTGTCTGTCTGTCTGTCTGGATGTTGAAATCAGTTTTTTGAAGTCCCAAGATATGTTCGGGATCCAAACCTTCAATAATTCTGTCAGAAGTGCTTTCGAGAAGTTTGCTATTTAAAATCAGCAAAATCGGTGTAGGTCAACCAGAGTTATGAACCAATATGTGAGACCACCTCTATAAAAATTTGATATTTTTCGTCCATTTTACTGCCATATTTTGAAATATATTGCAGATAATACCATGAAATTTTGTATACGTTGTTTGTACTATAAAAGAAGAAAGTGTGCGGAAAATAGTAAAAGTCGGTCCATGATTTCTCATAGCCCCCATACAAATATATATATTCCCGAAATATGGCTTAATGATAAATAAATGCCTATAAAATTGGAATATCAAGACAAAATTCAGCAAAAATAAGTTTTATACAAAAAGAAATCACAAACCGAAATTTTTTTTTAGTTCGGTCCATATTTGACCATAGACCCCATATAAAGTCCACTTACAAAATTCACTTAAATACGCATAAAACAGATATAAATAATGTTAAACGGCTAAAATTTGACATAAATACTCTTTATATACAAAAAAATTATTGTACCAAATTTTATGGTGATCGGCTCAGAAATGGTCATAGCCCCCATACAAAAATCTTCCCGAAATATTGCTCAATTATACATAAATGCCTATAAAATTGGAATATCAAGACAAAATTCAGCAAAACTAAGTTTTGTGCAAAAATAAATCGCAAAACGAAATTTTTTTTAGTTCGGTCCATATTTGACCATAGACCCCATATAAAGTCCACTTCCGAAATTCACTTAAATACGCATAAAACAGATATAAATAATGTTAAACGGCTAAAATTTGACATAAATACTCTTTATAGGCAAATAAATTGTTGTACTAAATTTTATGGTGGTCGGTCCACAACTGGTCATAGCTCCCATACAAGGACCACATCTGAAAAAGACATTTTTCCCTATATATATTGTATAAATATCGTTACCGACTCAAAACTTTGTACAGATCATGTACATATATACAAAAATCATTCCACACAATTTTGTTAATTTCGGTCTATTTTTAACCGTATGCCCCATATAAAGCCCTCTTCGGAAAATCCCTTTAATACTCATAAATCGCTTATAAATAAGGGTACCAATCCAAAATTTTACGGATCATTTACATACATGCCTAAATCTAACTGCTGGATTTTAAGAATATCGGTCCATATTTGACTATATCCCCCACATAAGGTCCACTACCGAAATCCACGGTAATACTAATATATATCTTAAATATACCGTTATTACGTTGAAATTCTACGTGAAATATCCCCATATGCATGAAAATAACTGTTCCAAAATTTAAGAAGATCGGCCCATAATTTGTCATACCTGCCATATAGAAGCATTTCCAAAAACAAATAAATTCGGGTCAAAAAATATTCTTTTCGGATTTAACCCATATTCGGTCCATATTTTATAATCATGATATACATCGTTGGAAAGCTATTTTTAATACCTTTTATTTAATGTATTACAAATTATCAGACACCCAGTAGTTCCCGAGATATAGGCCTATATATTTTCAATTTTAAGGGCCCGGCCCCTCGAAAATAGGCGTGGCCGCCAAAAATTTTTTTTGGCTGGTATCTCTTCTAAAATCCCTATTTGTTTTTTTTTTTTTTTAACAAAATCACTAAAACCGAATTGTACCCCTTTTTATACTCTGTTTGTTAAATTACACTGAAGATTATTATGAACATCAGACAGACTCTGTAAATTATGGTAAGAATTGGTAATTAAATCAATTAAAAATGGTAAAAATTAGACAAGATTTGAAAATATTTAACATAAATTATGTTGGTCGTAAAATTGTCTTTCAAACAATATATCAAATACTAATAAAATTTGCACTAAGACTGAATAGAAAACACAGAATTAGGATATTCTAGTCTAGTGTAGTTTCTGTATTTCTTACTACGCTTAGGTGAAGGGTATTTAAGATTCGGCACAGCCGAATATAGCACTCTTACTTGTTTTCAATAAGAAGTTTTTTATGTCCGCTCTCACATTTTTCAATTCTGACTCGTAGAGGCAGCTATTTTTGGATGATAAGGGAAAAGAGAATAAAAGGGGTACAAACCTGACAGTACTAGTCAATTTTCTTATTTCCTTTGGTTTTTTCTTGCATGCATGTGATATGCATTAAAAAGTACGAAAATTGAATTGACGCGTGTAAATGAAATGACAAGTTCAAAAGAGAATTGAATAAAAACTGGTCAGCTAAAACTGAAGAGTGTGAAACAAAACTATTAAAAGAACCAAAACTGATTTACAATCAGGAAATATTTATTAAAATATTCATGACTGAACTCTCAATTAAAAGAATCATTATTGATTTTTACTAACGAAGAAATTCTTTAAGCTTGAGGGGAAGATAAGACGAGTACACACTTGATTGTACTAGCAATTCATGTTACTCTCTTATTTGTATTACATATGTGTGTATACTCTCAAATAAAAATACGATGGATTTAAGCAATAAGAATTGTGCTGTGTGAACACCGAAGAAATTTCAAGGAAAAATTCTATCAATATTTTCAATAAAAATTGCTTCGTGTAAATTGGGACTAAGAAACTGCTTAAATAGTAATATTTTAAGATTGATATAAAAAAAATAAAATTTAGAGATATGTATGAAATCTTTATTTGAGACGATAGAACGATCTATAGAATTCAATTCAAGAACATGCTTTCAAGTGATTGTTGATCGCAGCTACGCCTCAAAAGATTCATACGATGAATCCAATTTTGGCATACTCTTTTCGATATAGCGCTCGTCGGTAGCGCTCGTCATTCACAATAACGTTCCTGCCTTTGTCGTCGTTGAAAAAGTACGGTCCAATGATGCCACCGAACTATTATGCACAACAAACAGTGCATTTTTCGAGATGCGTTGACTGTTCATGTAATGCTTGTGGCTGCTCTTCACACCATTCAACTAGAATTTAGTTTCGTAGCTGAACACAATTTTGCGATGAAAAAATTGATCGTAAACCAACTTAATTTTGATAATAAAATTCAATAATCTGCAAGCGTTGTAAGTCGTGGTTAAATTGTAGACCAAACTGAAAATGTAACAGCTGAATTGCCAAAAACAGTCTTGTCAAAAATAAAGTTGCTGAAAACTCACCCTTTATTTAAAAAAACTAGAATTTAATTTCACACAGAAAAACTATAATTTAGCTTTCAAAATTAAGTTTTATGAATTTTAAATAATTTTATAATATTAATTTTAAAATCCGAATTTAAGTCCCAAAATTTGCATTAAATTTCGAAAATTTGAATTAAAAAAAAGCAAATATGAATCCTGTCTTTTATAGAAGATTCTTATATTCGATATTGGATTCATATTAAAATTTTATTTTATTCGAAGACATAATTCTTATACAAATACTTATTTAATATTTGAATTTAGTTTCCACATTTTCGAATAATTTTCAATTTAATTAAGAACATTTAAATTTAATTTTAAAATTTCAAACATAAATTCAAACACTTGAATTTTATTTTGAAAATTCAAATTTAGTGTTCCAAATTTAACATTTGTTTTAAGCAGTTTTGAATTTAATAACGACAATTTGAATTTGATGTTTTAGCCTAAAAATTAACATACAAATTATCTTTTTTATTTATTTGACGTCATTAGCTGGAGTTTGATCTAGACATTTAATACATTTTTATACATTGTTGATATGAATACACACGATGTTTGTCATAAAATAAAACAATTAATTAAGTATATTTGTTTAAATTTAAATTTTAATATTTTATTAGGTGTTTTCGTTTCTACTTACTAGTTTGTTTATTATTTTAATTTCTACTTACGAGTAGATGTACTTTTTGTTTAACATTTTAACCTTGTGTAAATATATATCAAAAAATTGTTAGTTTACCATTTTTTTTTTGGAGGTTGTTTATTTAAACCACCATTTTCCAGGTATGTATATATGTTTAGTTATCAGTACATGCATGTTCAGTTACCTGTTTGTATGCTATACAATATACGAGCAGTTTCTAATAAAAATAAGAAACCTTACTTTATGGCTGAGATTAGAATCGTAGACAAATACAGTTAAAGAAATGTCGAATGAAAAAAAAAGATTTATAATGGTTGGGTTTTTATTGCTGGTATTAACGTTTTTTTTTTTTTGGTCGTTATATAAATTTTTGATTTTTAAATCTTACAACTGTTGTATTTATTTACGATGTGCTTTTTTTTAGAATTTTTAACTGTTTTATGTGTGAATTATATTTGTGAAAAGTTGTGATTTAATAAATGTTGGAAACAAATTAATTGGTTTTAAAAATTATTGTAAACTTTTTTAATTTATTACTTTTTTTATTATCTGAAATACTAAATATTAAACTTTAATAATTTTTTACTTGTATGTATTTGTTATTGAAATATTTAAAATATATACATAATTATAAACAGTTCAGATTTATTTTTTCTAGTGCAAAGAAATTATGATTATTTCAAAGTTCGTTAACTTGTAATCATATTTGAACTAAATAATATCCAAAGTTTGTTAAAAAAACAAACTTATTATGTTACTATGTATTAGGTTGTCCATTAGAATAATTGACATTCGGACAATGTTTCAAAAATTCGAACTTAATTTTGAAACTTTTTAGAATTCAAAAAATCATCATTATTTGAAAGTTCGAAAAATTATAAAGAGTCATTTTTTAAGAGCTTTCGGATTTGATTAAAGAAACCACATAAAATGTAGAGAAATATGTATATAAAATTTTTATTTGAGTCGATAGACCGATCTATATACATAATTCAATGTTTAAAGATGATTTCGTGTAAATGTTGACCGCGGCTACACCTGAAATAGTTCAGACGCTGGATCCAATTTTTACCAACATATCGGCCGATATCTCACGAACAAATTCCTCAATATAAGTTTCCACGGCGTCAATCGTTTAAAGAAACTCGCCTCTCAATTGGGTCATTATTAGGCGTGCTGCCCGGCACATGGTACATTCTTGTTGAAAACGCATGTCAGCCTAGTTCAGCTTTTCCATTTTGGGCAAAACAAATTTGTAATCATCGCACGGTCGCGCTTGCCATTCATAATAACGTTCCTGCCATCATCGTCTTAGGCATATAATCCACACCAAACCGTGCAAATATTTATCGGGATATTCTTCGCCAGTTCTTGCAATGCTTTTGACTGCTCATCACACCAAATACGACAATTTTGCCTGTTTACTTATCTATTAAAACAGTAATGAGTTTTTTAACTAAACACAATTTCCTGATAAAATTGTGGATTATCATCCATTTGAATTTTGATAATAAAGTTCCATAATCTGCAAGTGTTGTTCGTTTGTAAGTCGATTCATGGTTAAATTATAGACCACACTGAACAGTAACCTGTTAAACAAAAACAGCTGAGCTGCCGAACACAGTCTTGCCAAAAAGAAAGTTGCTAAAAAATCACCCTTTATTACGTTACAAATCATTTTCGAATTGTATTTTTCAATATTCGAAAATTTGTATTTCAAATTTGAATCTAAATTTTATTAAAATTTCTAAAAAAAATTATTTTCTGTTAATTTTTGGTTTTCTATAAAAAAATAATGTTTAGCAACATTTTCGAAAATTCGAATTTAATGTAAAAATTTTTACTTGGCCAAAAATTAGTAAATTTTAAAAAATTAAAAAATTTTGTATATAATTTTATAAATTTATAATTTTTTATGTTCGAAAAAAATTATTTTATTTTATTCAAATTCGAAGTTTATAATATGATTGGGATTTTTTAAAATTGTAAAATTTGTTTTATTATGATACTCTTAAAAATAATTTACGTTTGGAGACATTCCGAAAATTCGAAATTAACTTAAAAATTTTCGAACATTCGAAATTTTACTAAAAATAATTTTAAATTTACTGTATTGGCATACAAATTGAAAATTATTTTTAATTTGTTTCTTTAATTCAATACTTTCAATACAAATTAAGACTCTTTGTTAAAATTATTCGAAATTTGTGCAATTTCCTATTTTCTGCAATTTATAACATTCAAACAATTTTTATAGTTTAAAATGTTTTGCTATTATAAATTGTTTTAAATGTTTTAATTTAATAAAAGTCTGCTTTTAAAACTATTTATTTTTCTCTTTAAATTAATTAAATTAAACTAAAATTAACTAAAAATATGTACATGTGTCATAAATTAAAACACTTATCGTTATAGATTCTATACAGAATTCCAAAAACCACTAATGACATTGTTGGCTCGTACTAAATTACAACGAAAATAATACAACAATAATAAAATTAAAACAGAAAAACAGAAATTGAAAAACTCATTGAATTGGAAAACAAATTTCTACACTTTCAAAACACACACAAAACAATTGAAAACAAAAAAAAACGAAACTAAAATCTCAACGAAAATGCAAATTAATGAATTAAATTATAATCTTTAAACATACATTTTTTTAACAACAATTAAGTGTCGGTTAAACAAAAGCTTATAATAAATAATTACACAGTTTAGTTTTTAAATTTTAAATTAGCTTTTTGTTGCCATATTTAAATCGTATAAATTGCAACAATTTTGAAATTAATTTCATTTGGCTTTAAATTAATTTCCACCATAGTGTATATTAGATTTGTGCTGATGTTTGTAACGCAAATAAATATTGGTCCAACACCCACCTTAAAGTATACCGATCGACTCAGAATCACTTCCTGAGTCGATTTAACGATGTCCGTCCATCTGGCTGACTGGCTGTTCATGTAAACCTTGTGCGCAGAGTACAGGTCGCAATTTTAAAGGTATTTCAATAAAATTTTGTACATGCTATTTTTTCGGTCCAAGGATGGATGGGATTGAATCTAGTGGAAATCGGTTCATTATTTCACCTAGCTCCCTTAAAAATTTCCTCCTGAAATAGGGGTTTAACGATCATAAATGTTTGAATTATGCAAGTATTCAAACAAATTTCATGATAAATGAAGCCAAATAACATTAATAAATTTTGTGCAGATCGGTCCATAATTGATCATACCTCCCATATAACCCCCACTTCCGAAAATTACTCTCCAAATCCAAATAATATTGAACGCAAATGAGTTTTGTATACATATGTATATACAAATCATTCTGTACAATTTTATGATGATCGGTCCATAATTAGTCGTAGCTCCCACATAAGGCCCACTTCTGAAAATCACTTTAACCTCCATAAATCTTTTAAAAGTATTAATATCGAGAAAAAGTATAACATACATAATATTTATATTCACAGAAGTCATGGCACTAAATTTTTGGACGATCGCTCCATAATAGGTCATATCTCTCATATAGCTCCCATTTTTGAAAAACTGTTTTATACATATACTGGGTGTTGGATATTATATGGTCGGGCTTGACCGTCTATACTTTCTTACTTGAGTTTTGTTTGTTATTGTTGTTTAATTATTTAATTGAAAAATTTAAATTGTTTAATAAATAGTTTACATGCTAATTTTAACACGTTTACTTTAATGAAATGGTAAAATTTACTCTTATGCACTGAGATATGAGAATTTATAATGCTGTTAAATAGTTAAATAAATACGAAGAAAAACAAATAAACAAATAATAAAAATTAGAACTACGTTCAAATAATAAGACACAAAGGTTATTTATTAAAAATAAATATTTGAATTTGAAAAAAAAATAATTTATTTATGTTAGTTGGTCGAAGTTGTAAATTATTGGAACAAATATGTAAACTTGTATTCTTTGGTATTGTTTCCGAACAGCCACTTAATACGGCAGTATCATGCTGATATTCATAATGTTTTCAATAGAAGTTTTTCATTGCATACATACAATTGATTTAGGCGAATGTTAAACCATTGTTCACACAAAATTCGGTTACACTACAGAAGCATTTTCAAACATTTTGTTGTTGACATCTCTCAGCCGAATTTTCCAAAAAAAGAAGAAACAAGCAAGAAAGTATAATCGGTTAAGTCCGACCATGTAGTACACTACACCCAGTATATGTGTAACAATAGTTTTTCGCTATATTGGCGTTATATGGAAACCGATCATAGGGACATATGGACCGATCATCCAAAAATGTAGTTGCATGACTTCTGTGCATAGAAATATTTTTCGTGTTAAATATTATCTTGATACAAACACTTGTCAAAAATTTATACATGTTAAAGTGATTTTCGAAGGAGCTTTGACTAATTATGAACCGACTGTTATAAAATTAGCTGTCATAGTTTCTGTTCATATAAAACTTATTTTTGTTACCAACTTTTTAAAGAGATTTATGATGAGCTTTCAATATATGGAATGATTTGTATATGTATATCGTATATACATATATTCCGCAAAATTATCGCGGATTTTTTTCGTTTAATTTGAAGAATTTCTTATTTGCGTGTATTCTAGAGACTTGAGATCAATGTTTTCGCGCCATGTTTTATTAAAAAATCACCCGAGGTGGTGTCTTCTTTATCAATTAAATCTGTAAATGTGTAGGATTGTTCTTGCGTAAAAAGTTATGCAGTAAGTTAAAACGATTGTTTAACTTTTTCTGGTGCTACTGCAATTGTTGTTCGTAGAACGCCAAATCTTGAAACTGGTATCCCGAAAACATTCTCCTCAATTCTGCGGGCTCTGCTTAATATATAATTGAAAATGCGTTCTTTGTTTGTAAAACTGGCGCCAGCAAATGGTTTTCATGCATTTGGAAAGCATTATCTCCAACAAAAACATACGGCAATACGTTATTACTATTTGGCAATTGTGATGGTTCAGGAATTTTTAAAGATTTTCCAAAATCAGTGTTTTTGATAACACCACCATCTGAACTCGTAGTTAGCTTTGAGAGTTGTTTTAAATGTTTTAAAGTTGAAGTAGATTGACCCGCTATCAGGTGGGTTTTTAATGACAATATGTTTGCCATCAATCACTCGTATAAAATTGGGGAAATTCCAATCATGTTGAAAGCCTCCTGCTATTATTTTCCATTCGAACATCTGACTTACCATCGGACCCAAAAAAATTAAATTTGCTTGCCAACGTCTTGTTTCTATCTACTACTTTTAAATTTTTTTGGGCTAATAAAAACCGTATATATTGCGTGCTGTTCTTGCATGAAAATTATCGCGACGCAGTATTTTAATTTTGATTTTACGCAATATCCAACGTTTGTCAGCTGCTATAAATATTTTATTTAGTGCTATCCGACTTTTATTAGCCACTCTATGTTCTTAAGCACTTAAGCTTTGTACAGACGGTTGTCAGATCTTAAAACGTCATCCGAAAAATGTTCAGAAAATGTCTAACAAACGTGTGAACTTAAAATTTTTGTCTTCCAACGTTGTAAGAAAAAGCATTGACAATTTACCTTTTGTTAACAATTTTTCAATGTTAGTACATTGCTAGATATGACAACATTGTATGATCTGACAACCGTCTATACATAGCTTTAGTTTTATTATTTCGGCAATTTGGTTTTGTGTTTTCCTATTTTTAAAATGCATAATTACCAGTTGACGTGTTTCTGTTGAAGTTCGATGACGAATATCAAAACTATAACTATGTAATTGACATCTTAAAATGTTTATTAGAACATTATATGCAAAATTTATGTGTATACAAGAATTACTCAACTACTTTTATGACGAAAAATATTCACACACGAAATAAACTGAAAGATCTCTTTTGTTTAATTTTTTTTTTGCTTAATATTTTAAGAGTGATTTGTTATAATGAATTTGTTTGTTTTTGTAATAAGGAATGACATTTCTCTTAAAAATAAGTGAATTCTTCTTTTTAATATAGAATATAAAGGCATTCTCCTTTGAAAATAGTTCACACGAAATAAGCTGTGAGCCACTGCAAATATATGAGAAAACAAAAGATTTAGAATACCCGAACAAAAACAAAAAATTTTGTAACAAATAGAGAACTACATTAAAGTGTTGTAATCAATATAGTATGTATGTTGATAAAAAACTATTTCAACATCTTTGCTATATTGCTTTAAATTAAGGGGTATTCCCTAAATTCCATTACAAACTATTTTCACACCGATAACTTCAATGTTGCATTTCTATGTCATTATTATTTTTTTACCCTTTTCAATGACATTTTAAAAATTTCAATTTATCATTTGCAAATGCATATTATTTATATTTCCACTTAGTGCTATAGATTGTGTGTTGTTAAAAATTAAAAAAAAAAATAAAATAAATCTCTATATTTGTTTTTGTTATTTTTTTCTAGCGAATATCAATATTTAGTTTAATTCTACATCTCATCATCATTTTTTACTCATTTACTTTTTTTTTTTGAATTTTTCTTTTCAGTAATTTTTTGCAAAGTATTGTTTTTATAACAGGGAAATAAATAAATGATTGAATAATGAAATTAAATAGTACAGAAAATGCATTTGTTTGTTTGGCTTTTTACATAAAAAGATTAAGTCTGAATTTTTAAAATCAAAATTTTTATTAAAATGCAAAAAAAACTTAATTGTAACATAATAACTAAATCATAAGCAGAGATTTCGCTATAATTTTATTTTTTAAGAAGTTATTTCATAAATATTCTTTATTTTATATTTCAGTTAGTTAATCTATTTGGCTTAACAGCCTGCTATTTATATTAATATAATTATTTTGCATATAACACTATAAAATATAGAGAATTTTGTTCAAATGTTTTATTTGTTACTTATGGTCATCGTATACAGTATGTATGTGTAATGAGCTGTTAAACTAAAAAAAAAAATCAAATTAAATTGTAATATTTGCATTTATATGCATTTATAGTATTAATATACAATACTTATAGCAAATATTTTATATTATATTATATTTGTTTTACATATGCACAAGAATTGTATTACAATATACATACATATATGTCTGTATCTAGGTACAAGCATTTGTTATAGAATTGAAAATAATATATATGAATATTGATACTGGGCCAAATCTAAAGTACCCTTCTGCAGAGAAAATTATATAAAAGAATCAAGTGTTTCCATTAAATACCATTTCCAAATAACTTTTAAACAAAAATATTTCTAATAAATGCAATTTCCTCTTCACATGCAATTAGGATATTGATTTATTTAACTTATTTATCATTTGCCTAATTTGTTAAAATAATTTGTTAAATTGATTGTTTTATGAATTGTTTAACAATGTAAAAAGACTTGGGTTAAGTCCATTAATGCTTTTAAACAAAATATAACAAATAATCTTTGAAGTTTTTATTGTATTGGGTAAAGCTTGTACAATTATTAATTTAAAGCAAGTAAGAAAGATTAGTCAGTCCAGCTAGACCATAAAATACCCTACACCCAGTATATGTATGACAAAACTTTAGTGGCTGTTTTTGGTGTTAAATTTTATCTCGATATGAAAACTTTTAAAAGATTTATACATGTTAAAGTGATGTTCGAGTGATTTTTATAAAATTAGGTGTCACGATTTCTGTATACACCTAATTCTGTTTTTACAAGAGTTTACAGTTTTTACTGGTTCCAGAAAGCCCCGTTTAAAAAAAGACATTGATCGTTATTACATTGATAAATAGGTGATTGGTTCCTTATCTCTAAAACATATTGAAATTATAAAAAAACGAGAATTTTTTAAGAACAACTATTATATAATATAATATTATAATAATATATTTATAATATAATATTTATAATATTAAATCACATATATGTACATACAATGTGTTTTTACACAAGCATAGTTATTAAAGAAAAATTATATGCACTCTAAGCTTAATTCAATTGATTGTATGCACTAAAAGGGAATTCCGCTAAATTTGTGCTATTTACAATTGCTTTGACCAGTAAATTTCCTTGTCTCCACAAAAAGGAAATTCCCCTAAATTTGTGATATTAACATACATATTTCGCAAAAAATAAATTTAACCAAACATAAATTTAATCCCAAAAAATTTTGAATCGTGCTAAATAGAATAAAATCGTGTAAAAATAAGCATGTAAAAAAAGACCGTATAAAAACAGAATTATGTGTATATGAAACTTATTTGGTTTGAATTTTATTTGGATACCAACATCTTTAAGAGATTTTTGGACGTTAAAGTGATTTTCGGAAGTGCGCTTTGTATGAAAACTATATTCAATTATAAACCGATCTGCACAAAATCCGTAGATGTGATAGTCTTCATCGAAAATCTGATCTGCGCTTTCCAACATGTTGTCCTTGTGCATGGTTGTTTCAACAAATGTTAAATTCTCAGTACCAGCAGACCATGACACTGCCACCACTATGATGCACTGTTGCCTATAGGTTTTCTTTGTTATTGCCAAGGTTAATCGCGAAGATAATCGTATTCCAAAAATTTTTAAGTAAGCTTACAAAATTGAATTTTAATGTTCAATAAAAAAGTTCACGTTTTAGAGCCTAGTCAATGTAAAAAACAAAATGTTCATGTTTTTGGTTAGTTCATGTTACTGGATGTTGACGTTTTTGCGAGTTCACTGTACTTTTGTTTGTTTATTTATTTATATACAGAATTGCAAATAGAAATAATTTCTTTGACAATGTTGCATAAATGTTGCACAGCTGACAATAAAAAGTCTTTGACAATTATCTTACAACAATCTTACAATTTCAGAAAATGTGTTGTTAGATGTCTGACAATATTTTTTTTGTCTAAAAATTTAAAAAAAAAGCATTTTTCTAACAACGTTGGAAGACAAAAATTGTAACAATCGAGTGATTGTTAGACATTTTCTGAACATTTTTCTGACAATGTTGTAAGATCTGACAACCATCTGTACATAACTTAAGTAAACAAATGTTGATAATTTTGAATAAGTTAATATCACAATGATCTGCTTTTTACATATCTATAAATCAATGAGAATAGGATATTTTGTCTTTGTTTGAAAATATTTTAATAAATTTAATGTATGTTCGCATTTAAAGCCATTTAACTTTCTACAAACTAATTGTATTACGTACGACAGCAATAAACTCCTACTGATTACAACATTTCAACAATTCGTGACGGAAGAATATTTATTTTATTAAAAAAAAATCACGAATTGTAATATAAGAGCAGCAACAATTATTTGTTATAACAATAAAAACTATAAAGTAAGATTTAAACCAATATAAATAATATCTACAGATGAATATAAAATATTCATCTACATTTTATAATTATAACTGATGTGTGTCATGGTTTTTTTTATTAACAATAATTAACATTAGTTTATAAGAATATTTAGAACTACTGATATTATAAAAACCAACTGAATTATAATGAACTGTTCGTGTTAGGTAAATGTTTATAAATTTTTATTAAACAGCGACGAGATAAAAATAGACAATTAGATAAATAATTACAACACCCTAATTAGTTAATTTTATTAAAAAAAACATCTTTAATAGCCTTTCTATGAGTGTAGCTACATATATGATTGAGATAAGACAAATTAGGATTTTAGTTGTAAAATAATTATACTAGTTGTGGTGGACTAATAAATATAATTATGATCAAATAATACAGATATAGTAAAGCAAATAAAGATAATGTAGATTGGCTTAATAAAGGATTTGTGTAGTTAGGTACCTCATGTTTTGTAATTAATTCAGATTCAGATAATTAGTTGACGTAGGAAATTTTTATTATTCTAAAACTTTTACTGCGCGTTTTTGAAAGTACATACATAATTTTACAGCTTTACCACCCTCGTCCTCTGCTATTAAACTTGAGCAAAACCTTAGAAAATGTTTAACATTTTGCTTTTCTGTACATGACATTAATTGCTTATAATTTGAATTCCTTGGCACGCAATTGAATTTGATATTTACACACATTAATAGTCCACATTATTTGTTTCGCTTTTAGCTTTCGTTGTTTTTTTTCAGCCATCATTTAAGGTGTCATTTACATGTTGCCAATTGATTTGAAATAACAGACCTTTAGACGTCATTCATTTGGGAACTGAAAATGCTAAATGTCAAGCTATTTGGAAATTAAGCAAATATACAACAACTGAAGGGGCACTTAAGTTAAAGAAAGTTTAAATGATAAATTTGTTTGTCTTTAAACTCAACAACTAAATATAGAATGGAAAACCATATGCCTTTAATAGAAACCAAAGTTCATGTTGAAAATATTAATTAAGGCTAAGTAATAAAGGGTGATTTGTTAGCAACTTTAATTTTGCCATCTCAGCTTTTTTCGTGTAACATGTTCAGTTTGGTCTATAAATTAACAATGAATAGACTTACAATCGCTCAATCAAAATTCATGCTCGGTTAGGAAAGTGCATCGTGCACTCCTTTATCGGAAAATTGTGGTCAGCAATGAAGTTCATTTGTGGTTAAATGGATACGTAAACAAGCAAAATTATCGTATTCAGTGTAAAGAGCAGCCAAAAGTATTGCAAGAACTGCCAATGCATCCCAAAAAATGTTTTCTCGGCTTGGTTTGGATTATATGCCGAAGGCATACGTTATTGTGAATGACAAGCGCGATTGAGCGATGATTACAATTTCCCAAAATGGAAATGCTGAACTTGGCTGACATGTGTTTTCAACAAGTGGCACATACCAGACAGCACGCCTAACAATTAACCCTTAAATACCTGAAATTGAAAATACGTTCCAATTGCAGAAATAAATTTTTGTTCTAGCATGTATTTCATCTGCAAATTACGAATTTAAGTTCCAATTCAGAAAAAAATACTCTTGGAAAGCTCCAAGACAAAAACAAGGAAGACAGTCTGTAGACGGTCTTAGCGGCTAAACGAAAAAACCGCTTTTTTAATACTCAACTGATTGCACTGTGGAACATTTTTGGGATTATTGTCTGGGGGGTGAGAAATTCCAAATAAATAAGTAAAATAAAAATAGAAAATTACTTAATTTTTTTAGTAGTTTATGGCCAGAAGTCTGGAGTTATTGGGGAAAATTTATAAAAAAGGCGATAAATGACACTTTTTTGAATAAAAACAAAAATGGGATACCTTCACTTAATTGTAAATAAATAAATAAATTCTTAATTTTTCTAAATTTGTTTCATCAAAATCGAACAAGTGGTTCTCGAGTTATGTTAAACTACGTTTTTGCCAAAATGTTACAACTAAGCGAAAAAACATCAAGATAAGGAAAAAATTTAAAAGGTCATAAAAAAAACTGACACATACGAACGCCAAACCCTTTGAGGGTTTTACTATACTGACCTAGTACCATCACCCTGACTTGGAATTTCTCACCCCCCAGATTGGCTGTTGTACTGTGTTACCGTTTATAGACGGTCTTAGGCGTTAAAGGGTTAAGAGGCAATTTCGGTGAACAATTTATTTCACTTTTGGGGCTGGTCAATTGGCAGCACTTGAAGCTAATATTGAAGAATTTATTCGTGATATACGAGCCGATATATGGTAAAGAGTATGCCAAAATTGGATCCAGCCAATGAACCATTTCTGGTGTAGCCGCGATCAACATTTGCATGGAATAATCTTTAAACATTGAATTATTTAGATTGTTCTTTCGAATCAAATAAAGACTTTTTTACATTTCTCTAAGTTTTATGTGTTTTTTTAAATCAAATCCGAAAGCTCTTAAAAAATCACTCTTTATTATTATTATTTATACATGTAATTTTTCTTAAAATTTTATTTAAAAGTTTCTTTAGTCCAATAAATATACAAACTTTATTTTAATAATATACTACTAACATTTATTTCACTTTAAATATGTATAAGTTTAATATTTAGTCTCAAAATTAATTTATAAACTGATGCCCCATCATCATTATAATGCGTCTAAATATTAAATATAAACTTTTTTATGATTACAATAAATTCAAGTAATTGTATTGCAAAGAAATTTGGCGCCTTAAAGCAGGCTACACAAAAATCTATTTCTACAATTTGTCATGAAAACCACATTTATTTAATTAAAATAAACACAAAGATTAAATAACTACAAAACAAATTTATTTATTCAATTGTATCTTCTTCTCCTTCCAGTCAATGCTTTACGTTGCCATCAGTGCAACTCCCATTTAGATGAAGACTGCACCACTTTACGCTTGAGTACACCGCGTGCCCCACTTGATGATCAATTCCTCAAGGAATGTGTGGAGACACGTGAGCAATTTGGACACCCGGTATTCTGCCGCAAGACTGTGCTCACTATTGAGGTCACCGGGGAGCATCGTATTATTCGCGGCTGTGGCTGGTTAAGGGATCGTGCCGAAGTGGGCAACAATAGCTGTTTTACTGCCGACAATGAGGGTTATAAGCAAATCATTTGTGCCTGCAATAAAGACGGCTGCAATGCCAGTTCAGCATTGTACGTTTCCAAATGGTCCGTATTGACTGTCACTGCAGTTAGTGTGTTCTTGGCTACAGTATTGAGAAGAAATTAAGAGAAGCTTGTATGAGGATCTGTTTTAAAGATCGTTGAAATGTAATTGTTAATTTCTTTAAATCTTTTCTCGTTTTTCTTCAAATTTTTATTTTTTCTATTACTATCATTTTATTATTATTAACTAATTTTTCATTTTATTAATTTTAATGTGAAAATTTTAAATATTTAAGCGATTTTTATCCATCTAATCAGTTTTAAGTTAAACAAAAAGAAATAAAAAAAAATATAAAATTTTAAACGTAAATTTTGTATGAAATATATTTTAGAAGAAAGTAAGTACATATACACAATTGATAATGTAGGACTAAAAGAGTATATAGGCCTAAGTGCTGGGCACTATTCCAAAAAGAACTTATCAACTCTTCTTCTTCTACGTCAATTTGCAAAACATTATGTTCCTCAGAACTTAAAATTTGATAAGTGATAAGTTAAAATTGATTAGTGTTATTTTGCAAAGTTTTTGACATTTTTCTATTATTTTTGCAATTTCTGTTTCACGTATGTTCTCATGTGCAAGGTGAATTTTTAAAAGAGTAATTTGTGAAGATTTTTAATTATAATTATGTTGTTTCGTTCCACAAAAACTTTTTTTGATAAGTTTGTTATAAATTTATAACTAGTGAAGCTTTTAATGTTAAGACGTAAGGTTTTGTTGGAAGATAATGAAGTTGCGGTTATAAATTATAGAGATTGCATTCATTTCAAATCCAAGTTGATTTTATTTTAAATAAAATTAAATAAAAATTACTGTGCTTGCATTAGATCTGCACCTATGCATGGTATAAACACCTATGCATGGTAAAAACAACAGTTTGCACAATTTTTTTTTTTAATTTTTATTTTGCTACTCATTTTAAACAAGTTGCATTATAAAACAGAAATGCAAATGCAGAGATGATTAAATGCTTTGTGGAAGAGTGCAAATCTTACTTTGTAGGAGAGCGCAACGACTTTACAAAGAACGCAAAGTCTTGACAAAGAGAGTAAAGTCTCTGCAAAAATTTTCCGAGAGCAAAAGGAGTTTTGTAAGGAATAACTTTTTTTATCTTCGCAAAAAAAAAAAAATGCAATTCAAAAAGTTCAAAGTGAAAAGTTGATAAATTGTTTGTGGAATAGAGTCCTGATATCTGGATTTTCAAAATTGCAATCGGACTTACCGCAATTTATCATTCGTTCAATTTGATATCTGTGTAATTCAGTATTTGAAGACTTATTTAATTCATTATCTAAATTATTCCAAAATTATTACTGAATACTTAAATATTAAATAAATATATTACAAAATTAAATTTTTAGATATTACAATTATATCCTATTTTTCATTCATTACATTTTCCATTCCAATCATGAACATTTCTTTTAACCAGCCATTTCAACCCCAAAAAACTCTATGTCTGAGCAAAAGAAATATATAATTTTTCTTCTACTTTGCCAAAATCACTACAAGAAAAACATTCCTTCAGGCTTAATGCTATTTAAATGTTATTTTAGCGAAAATACCAAGCATTGACAACAGCAGGAGAAAGTGATGAAAGCATATAATAGCAAGAATGAAAGCAAATCCAAGAAATCGTTAATAGAATTCTAAAGAAAAGAAGTGTATTGTCATTTGCACACAACGTATGTACATTAAAAAAAACGCAGAAAATATCTTTATTTGTTGTACTTTGCCTAAGAATTAAATTGCATTCTTATTAGCTTTAAGTTATTAGAAAATCTATTTTCGTTTCAATTATTGCAAAACTGGAACTAATGCAATTTACTTTGAATTGTTAATAGGTTTTATTTAAGAAAAAATAATTTTGCTGTAGGTAAGTTGTAAAAGATTAAAAGAAATTAATGGTTTGAATAAAGGGATACCAACAACATGTATGAACATTTATTTCTAAAAATAAAAATTTTAATACGGCGTAGTTATATTTTGGATGTGATCGTTTACCGTTTAAACAGTTTGGAAGCCTTTGCTTTAAGTTGTTTAATTTAATTGATTATCAAATAAAAGCATACGTTCGGGCTAAAAAAAAAATATATATTTGTTTTGTAAATATTTATGTAAAACCTGTCTAAATTAAAAGTGAATTTGAAAAAAAATTGAAACAAGTCTCAAAATCCTTTAACAAATTTTATACAAGCGTTCTTAGTTCAAAAAACTATCATGTACAACATTTTATGGAAATATTTTCAAAATTGCGAACTGTACTCTGCGCACAAGGTTTACATGAACAGCCAGCCAGTCAGCCAAGACGGATATTGTTAAATCGACTCAGAAAATGATTCTAATTCCATCGGTGTACTTAAAACATCAGCACAAATCCAATATACCCTGTAGGGTATAATTATAATTTGAAAACATTTCTTCTTAATGAATCTAAGAATGACGTAGAAAAACAAAAATTGTATGTTTTTTTAGTTTTAATTTTTTTGTTTTTTATAAATTTTTTTTCTTTTAAATAACATCAATTTTTCTTTTAAGTTGCTGTTAGTTTTCTTTTTATGGAGATTTGAAAACAAAAAATACACTGCATAATAATAATAATAATAAGCTGTGAGCCACTGTATATTGTTTATACAATTTTTGAGCAATTCTTTGATCTTGTTTCTAAATTCTGATTTCTAAATTTTATTGTTGCTTGTGTATTTTAGAAAAGGAAGTAAAAGATACATAATAAATGGAAAATAACATTTATAATATAATACGAGTACACAAAAAAAGTTTGTATTAAATATATATTTTTTAAACATTACACAAAATATGTTTTTTTTTTTTGTAAAATAAAGTAATGAAACCTTAAACTGCATCAGATAAAAAACTCATCAGCAACAAAAAGAAATTCATATTTTAATACAAATTATTTGGCCGGTTATGACAAAGTAGAAACATTTCAAGTATTTATGGTGGCAACAGCAAAATAAAATAAAAATTCCACAAAAGGAAACATTTGAAACAAAGTATACTTTGAGAATTCCAAATTAAAAAAATCTTTTATGGAATAATAAAATCACCACACAAATCATAAACAACAGTGTCACTTTAATGTCATCAACAAATGACCAACCAATACCACAACTTTCATATCACGCCACAAATTAGGTCATCTACTCTCTCTCTCTCTCTCTCTCTCATAGTGTGATAGAGTTCCAAATATAAAATGTCAAAAACTCTTGTGCAAAATAAATATTCCAAAGAAACCAAACTATGCGTTTGACTCATTTTGAATTCATTAAAATAATTATATTTTGCAAAGATGAATATTTTTGTTGAGGAAAGCTTACACAATATGTCCTTGAATGTTTTGCAAATAACAAATCATTAAAATTTGTGAAAGAAACCACTTGCTATTATTTATAAAATTTTGTTTTAAAAGAAAACAACAAACAACATTAAATAGCAACAAAACAAAAATCGAATGGCAAATTATTAAAAAGCACTATATTTTTAACATTTAAAATTTATGGAATATAAAGAATTTAACGGAAAATATGTGATGTTTTGTTGTATGTTTTAAATGTTTGTATGTTTACATATTTGGGGTTGTAAATACTTAAGTCGCCTAATAATAGGCTTTATTAAAAATACACATAAACAACAAATAAACACATTCCTATATGTATATGTAGTTGTGCTTCTATGCATACATATAAACAAACCCTGCAATTTTATAAAATTAGCAATTGCCAACTTTGCTCTATCTCTAACACAACTAGTTACCTTTGAGTTCTCTGGTAGCCTTTAAAGTAAGGCATTGAAGAGTTTTATTTATGAATTAAGTATTGTAGTTATTACTAGTTACAATTTATAACTTAAATGAAAGCTGTTGTTATTAAATTTTATTCAGTTAATGTTGGTTATATTTGTTTACTAACTACTCTTCGCTTTTATAAGCTAAAGTAAGTGGTAAGTAGTGATTCTTATTAGTTACAAATGCATTGGTCAATGTGAATTCCATTGGAACACGTGGACAGCAGGGTGCGTAGAGAACAAGGAAAACACATAAGTATTCTAACGCTCTACTATCAAATAAACAGCAGACGTGCGTATTACTAAATAAGTTTGAGTATGTGTAGGTTTTACATGTATGTAGGAGTTAGTATATGTTGTTTTTATACTTCTTTAGAAATACAATCTTTATGATGCCAAAATGTCTCGTATTACCATAATAAGAGGTCACTGTGGCTATAAACTATACTAATACAAGGCAGACATTATATATTTTTAAACACCACGAACTCTATATGAGCTACACAACATATAAAAGTGAGAATATAGGAATATAAAGTATAATTTAAAATAACATTGCAAAGATTATATTTCCTAAATTAGTAGGAGAGACTTTAGAAAAAACTTAATCATACCTTAGCAATTAATTATTTTTCATACCGGTGAGTGCAGTAGCACAGCTGACTGACTTTGTTTACAATTTGCTTATGTCAAAAGTAATACTTTTTCAAATGTTTTTGACAGTACATAGTACATTATTTTACACAAACAAAATGTCTGTTATTTCTGTATTTTGTTGTATTTGTGGCCGATTTGTACTCACCTTGTATAATTACACCATGGTATTACTTTTGAATTAAATGTCATGTAGGGTATTTGAAAACACTGCAGACTTGTTTATAAACATCAATAGATTCTGATATTAATGCAGAAAATGGGCGTTACAAACATTAATAAAAATTGATAGACAACTCCCAATAAATTGTTATAAAATTTGCTTAATATATGTAAACACATATGTATGTATATAAAACAAAAAAATATTAATTATTTAGAATAACACGATTTAAAAACCATTTTGATAAATTTATTCTATAGTATTTAAAGAATTTAAGATTTTTTTATACAAAATATTAATGAATGAAAGTGGTCGGATAGCTTTTTCGTTTCAGTCTTTCAATGGCGACAAAATTCTTTATTAACTTATATATGCACATACATACAGCCATGTCACAGAATTTAATTCCGTTCAGAAGTAGAATTAATTTTGTTTTTTGCTTGCATAGAAAAAGCAAAACAAAATTTTTTTCGGAATGAAACCTTTTTTAATTTGCTATGTGGAATAGTAATTTTAACCATTTTTAGGTTTCAGTTTCATTTCGGAAAAATTGTTCGTTTTGCTTTTTCTATAGAAGCGAAAAACAGAACTAATTTCACTTCCGAACGGAATTAAATTCTGTGGCATGGCTGATATATTCACTTTTTTAATCCACAACGTGGACTGTCTTATGCGTAACCGTAACAGTAGATTTTCTGGAATCAGATCACTTAACTAGACACGTTTATATGCAGATATTATATTATAGAATTTATCTCTTCAATAATCTTCAAATGATATACAACAACGAACCAACTGATAGACAAGTCATAGTGCTATTGTTAGATCACATAAAACACTACAACATGAGTACCGGCATTGACAGATAGAGATCTACAGTTCGGTATCTTACATAGCCGAAGAAAGAAGGATCTTCGCTTGATTTATACTGGCTATTTATTAAATATCCTAAGAGAGTGATTTTCAGTTTTCAGCCTCATACCACCTGAAGTTTCAGAGGCTTCTAACTCGGTCAAAACTTCAAAAGCTATTTATCGTTTATTATTAGGGATCAATAGCATTGGATTCGAGTGAATAATGATAGGTATCTGTTATACACCTAACGCCTGTACAAAGAGTAGAGCTCTTGAACGAACATAGAAAACTCGGGACTATTCTCTTCTTTCATCAGACCCGTCACCTACCAGCCGCTTTAGCTTATTTTCCGTAACATACATAGAACGAGCTTTATATTTATCGCATACCCATTAAGAGATCACAGAACAGGATACCAGTAAATGGACTTGAAGTAAATAACAAATGGCTTATACACAACTCCATATTATTCATACTTCTCCAGGACATCATGCAGTTTATAAAGTCTAACAATGTGAAGAGACGGATTGTGAATTATCTAAGTGGTTAACAGTCGTTTTCGCAGCATAAACTCCAATAGATTTAAACAAGGAAATGTTCGAGTGATTCATTTTATGTATCTCTAAATTATTTACAAAGTAATCTTTATTCCAGTGGTTTTTCATGAGTCACTCAATTTGAAAGACATCTTTGAAAACTCTCCACTCATGCCAATATAATCAGGCTGTTCTCAATGTTTTTGCCGTCACCACTTGGGACCAATCCGTGTGGACCCTTATCCATTGAATGATAACCATTGTATAATTATTCAAAGCAGCCAAA
Organism: Bellardia pandia; assembly: GCA_916048285.2. Taxonomy (NCBI): domain Eukaryota; kingdom Metazoa; phylum Arthropoda; class Insecta; order Diptera; family Calliphoridae; genus Bellardia; species Bellardia pandia. Next base: position 22,658,328 of record OU696530.1, on the reverse strand, counting down.
AATATAATAGGAGCATTCAAATTAAAACATGTTCTGGAAGATTCATTGTAACTGCCAAAACAAACAAATATAATTTTTCCGAAGCCGGTTAGAAAGAACTTTTCTATGTGCAGAATTAATCTAACGATCAATTCTAACTACTCCAGTTGGAGACATATTAGAAAGAAATTTTGTATGTGCAAAATCAATTGTATTATTTGTATCAATAGTTAAAGAATTTTTAAAAGAAGATACTAGTTCCATCTTCAAGGATATCGCATAAATGTCATAATTGGGGATTGACTTACGCCCATAGCAGGCACACAGAAGAATTTGCCGTGGAAAACAAAAGTAGTTCTGACACAACTTAGGTAGGGAAGATACAATGAATTAACATTGCCAAAAATTTCAACTTCAGTAGTAGTAGTAGTAGTAGTAGTGACATGTTTAACATGCTAAGGCACGTTCAACACTTGATATTAGATTTTCAGAAGTCCATCCAGATAAAAGAAAAGATAATTCGTCCGGAAAAATCAGCGCATTGTTCATGAATCTACGGCGATTTTAGAGCAAAATTTAATCCTTTGAAACAAATGTCAAACCTTCAGCCACTGATACATATACATATGTATGTACATATCAACGAGTAAAATGTCAAAACTTTAATTTTCTTCGAAAACAAAATCTTGTTGAACAACCCTTTATTAATTACATCTGAAATATATGTAAATGTATTGGCCAAGCAATGAACTGTAAATGGAACAAAACAAACAATCAATTCATCTTTGAATTCAGTTAGTCAATTTAAGATTACAAAATTAACTACTGGTTAATTGTGGAAGGTCCTGTAATCAGTTACGCTACTGTATATTATATATGTATGTATGTATTCACATTTTTATTGTATTTATTTCGACAATTTCGACTTTGCTGTATTTTAGCTTTAAGGTCATCACTTTTTCCATATTCCGCAAAAAAAAAACAACAAAAATCGAAACAAATTTAAACATTTCTCTAATCTCTTTATGCCTACACATATACATACATATGTACACACATATTTAACTGTAAACATTTCTCTATGTGTGAAAGCTAGCATTTTTGCATAAAAAATGTGTAACAGTATTTCTTACTTGTAGTTGTTATTTTTGTAACTGATAGTGAGTAAAACAGTGCGTCATATTTAAGCTCTCAAACACAACATTAATACAAAAAAAAAAAACAAGCCAAACAAAAAAATACTACCAACAACTTTGTTTTTGTTGAGCCATCATATTTATGTATGTGTGCGAGGAGTATGAAAAGACAAAATTTTTTCTAAATATGTAAGTGTTTCTGTGTAGAATTTGGCGCCATATTGACGTAATTTAGCTCATTTTTATTGCTATTTGGTATTCGTGGATGTTGATGATGATGTGAATGCTGCTGTTACAGCTACTGCCCGAGTTTCGGTAGTTGTTATTGGTTTTATAGTTGCTTTTGTATTGCTGATATTTTTTTTATATTATTGTTGTGTGTGATGTTATGTTATGTTCCCAAGTTGTTTTGTATTACAGTAACGGTAACGCACAAGTTACAATCATTTACTTATTTTATTTATTTGGGGTTTTCCCAATAAGGCCTTTCTAAAGGCCTTATTTCAGACACAAGGACACTTAGATAGGTGATTTAATTCAAATGGCTTAAATTTTACACGACATGTCATTGTTGGCCAAGGCCTTGATTAGGCGCTACTTTTTTCTAGGCCGACTTGTAGTACGATTAATCTTATGTTTGCATTATTTTAGAGACCTGCACATAAACACTTGAAACTGACACTTATTGTCGTTGATCAGTTCCACACAACTAACTAATGTGCAGCGTCGGCACTTTTGTAAGCTTGCATACTGTAAATATTTATATTGCATGGGAACCACTTATTATACACGGATCATATTGCGTTAACGGTTCCCATGCATTAGTTAATAAGTATTATTAATATTAGGTTAATCTTTATTTTCATAAGTAGTATATAAGCTCAAATAATTGTACAAGAAAGACACACAATAAAAACAACTCTTGCTTGAGCGACACTATAGGTTGCTCGCAAGAAGAAGTAAATTTTTGTTTCTATTAAATACAACATTGTTTCTATTAAATACAACATGGCGATCCTGCCAGCTCTTTGGAGTGCTTCTTTGTAGAGCACCCAAAGTAACCAACTCTTTGGAGTGCTTCCTTGCAGAGCACCCAAAACCAACTCTTTGGAGTGCTTCCTTGCAGAGCACCCAAAGTAAACAAAAAGAAGAAAAAATATATTTTGTCCTGACGGATCAGCCAAAATTCCGTCAGCTGCGTAAAAACTGCCTGGCCAAGAGGCAATACGGAGAAATAAATTTAACTTGATGAAAGAGGGACCACAACCCATAACCCTTGAGGAATACAGGGCACGCCAGAAGACAAGCAAGGTAACCCTCCAGCCATCAGCAACAACTAAAACAAAAAAGGCAAAGGATTTCCAAATTAGAATTTCTAATAGCGAATAGAAAAACCTTCAATTAATTCCTTTAATATAAAACAGACGTGCGGGCCTTATCTGCACTCTTAGAGCCTATAAGCGAACAAATCGCTCGAGGCAAAGAATTTTTTTATTATTATGATATAAATAATTAGAATATACTTAAAATAAATAAATTAATGACATATTAAAAACTAAATATGGGAAAGCCAAATTCAAAAATAAAAGATGCAAACGCAAATGTTATAAATAACGTAGAAATTGTCGATCACACTGAAGAATTAAACTCCATATGGATGTTAACATTAATTTTAGTAATAGTATCAGTACTTAATTTGCTACTTAAAGTCTACATTTTGCATAAACGGTCACTTAGAAAGAGATACCTTAGTAAAGCTAATGATTTAGACAAAGTTTAAGTTTTCTGTATGGACTGGAAAAATATTTTAGAAAGGTGTAGAAACATTAAGGAAAAATTTAATCAATCATATAAATGTATTAATTTAGAAAGACCAATAAAGAAAGAAACACTACATAAACACTTAGAAATATTACTAAATCATTTGGAAGAAATTAGAATACTCCTAAATGTTAATTATAGCAGACTCACGACATCTCACAAAATAGCAGCTGAAGCTTTCTACCATGACTTAAGAGACAGATTAATAAATTTAGCAATAAAGAAAGGATTCGACTTAAAAATACCAAATACACTCCATGAAACAATAAATTTTGAACAATTTCAATCATTACAAGAAAAAGACACGAAAATGACGCAAACTGTAGTAGAATTTTTAAATACCGCTTCCAAACTAATAATTGAATTTGACGGTAAAACTGAAAATCTCGGTTCATTCGTAGATTCATTAAAATTAGTAGATCTGATAAAAGGTTCTCATGAAGCCATAGCGATTTCATTAATTAAGACAAAACTAAAAGGAAACGCAAGAAATTTAATAAATAATGAAAACACAATAACAGAAATTATAACTAAGTTACAAAAAACAGTTAAAGGCGAATCAGTAGAAGTTATAACTGCCAAAATAATGAATATTAAACAGAATACTAAGACAGCTAATACTTATTGCAATGAAATAGAGACAATAACAAGATCATTGGAAAATGCTTACATTACAGACGGCCTATCCAGCGAATTGGCCACCAAATATGCTACTAATGTGGCTGTAAAAGCCTTAACTAAGAACTGCACCATAGACAAGGTAAAACTTATCATGGAAGCAGGACAGTTTAGCACTCTTAATGATGCTATTTGTAAATTCATAAATAGTTGCACTGAAGCTACGGGACAACAAAATACCGTACTCCAGTATAGGCAAAACACAAATAATTATCGTAGAAATAACAACAAATTTCTAGGTAATTATCCAAGAAATAATTATCAGAAAAATAATTATCCCCGAAATAGTAATCACAACAATTTTAATACTAGCAACAATAACTATAACAGTAATGGTAGGAACACTAACCCTAACCGAAATCAACAAAGACACAACAATAGTAGAAACCATGTACACGTAACAGAAAGTAGTGATAGAGATTCGGAAAACCCCAATCATCCCCTAGGATTAAATCAATAAGAAGGAAAGTGTTTAACCTCAATCTTAACTTTTGTTTCTTCATTAACACTTACATAGGCAACAGTAATACGAAACTAACATTATTAGTAGACACAGGAGCAGACATTTTGTTAGTTAAATCAAAATATTTTGAACGTACCAAAATACATACAGATAAAACTACATCATTAAGTGGAATAGGAGAAGGTGAAATTAAATCAATAGGTACTATATTATTTGAATTAAGGAATCAAAATTTTTTAATACCCCATATTTTTCACGTTGTAAATGATAATTTTCCTATTACATGCGACGGAATTATTGGAATGGACTTTATAAAGAAATACAATTGCGTATTAGACTTTAACAATAACTACGACTACCTAATTCTTAGACCTGTCAACATTACACATGATATAAAAATACCACTAACAAATAATAGCGAAAACATTGTACTACCAGCCAGATCAGAGGTCATACGTAAAGTACACTTTGGAATGGCTGAAGAAGACATATTGGTACCCAATCAGGAAATAGCTCCAGGTGTATTTATTGCAAACACACTCGTGAAAACTAATAACGCATACATACGTCTATTAAATACTAATGATACTACAACCACAGTACAAACACATGACATAGTAACAGAAAACATTCATGACTACAATATTATAATAAATAGAAATAGTAACAGTAATGACAGAAAATCTGAAATATTAGAAAAATTACGGAAGAATTTTCCCAAACCATTCGAGAAAATATTAACCGAACTATGCTCTGAATTTAATGACATATTTGGAATTGAGACAGAACCAATTAGCACTAACAATTTTTATAAACAAAAGTTAAGAACAAATGATCCAACACCGGTATACATAAAGAACTATAGAATACCTTATACCCACAAAGAAGAAATAGAAAAGCAGGTAAATCAGTTGATAAATGATGAAATAGTAGAACAATCGTATTCTGAGTATAACAGTCCAATTTTGTTAGTCCCAAAGAAATCTTTACCGAACTCTGAACACAAAAGATGGAGACTTGTGGTCGATTACCGACAAATAAATAAAAAACTAATAGCTGATAAATTTCCTTTACCAAGAATCGATGATATACTAGACCAACTTGGTAGAGCAAAATATTTTTCTTGTTTAGATCTGATGTCTGGTTTTCATCAAATCGAATTGGATGAACAGTCTAGAGACTTAACATCATTTTCGACCAATAAAGGTTCATATGGATTCACAAGATTACCCTATGGTCTCAAGATAGCTCCTAACTCATTTCAAAGAATGATGACACTAGCTTTTAGCGGTTTAAAACCAAATCAAGCATTTCTTTATATGGACGACTTGGTTGTATTAGGATGCTCGGACAAACATATGCTAGCAAACTTAAGGGAAGTATTTCAATTATGCAGAAAAAGTAATCTAAAGTTGCACCCGGAAAAATGTTCATTCTTTAGGAAGGAAGTAACATACCTTGGTCACAAGTGCACTGACAAGGGTATTCTGCCAGATGATACTAAATATTCTGTTATCAAAAATTATCCAACACCAACGGACGCAGATAGTGCGAAAAGATACGTAGCTTTTTGCAATTACTATCGTAGATTTATTAAAAATTTTTCAAAATATTCGAGACATTTGACGAAACTATCGAAAAAGGGCGCAAAGTTTGAATGGACAAAGGACTGCAATCAGGCATTTGAATATTTAAAAAAGGCTTTAATGAGCCCGACATTACTTCAATATCCTGACTTCACAAAAGAATTTTGTATAACAACAGACGCAAGCAAACAAGCTTGTGGTGCTGTACTTACACAGGAATATGAAGGTAAACAACTTCCAATTGCATATGCTTCGAAAACTTTTACAAAAGGTGAAAGTAATAAATCCACTATCGAACAAGAGTTAACAGCTATTCATTGGGCTATAAATTACTTCAGGCCTTATATATATGGAAAACATTTTCTCGTTCGCTCTGACCACAGACCGTTAACATACCTATTTTCCATTAAAAATCCAAGCTCCAAATTAACAAGAATGAGGTTGGATTTAGAAGAATACGATTTCACAATAGAATATCTTAGGGGAAAAGATAATTATATCGCAGATGCTCTATCACGCATCACCATTAATGACTTGAAAGATATGAATGACAAGATTTGTTCCATATTAAGAACTACAACAAGAGCAATGAAAAATAAAGAAAGGACGGAACATCAGAAGAATCCAGTAAATAGTAATATTCAGCAAAATATGAACAAAACTAAAGAGCCCAGTATATATGTACCATTAAATAACACTGACGTCAGAAAATACCATAAACTAAAGATTTCTCCCAGAGGATGTTACATCAAAAAGGGAAAATCTATAGTAACATATATACATATTAATGATTTGTTTACTAATGGGAATCTTGACTACGGACAATTTTACCCTAGGCTCGAAGATGTGGCCGGTAAACACAATATTCATAATTTACAAGTGGCACCTAGTGAGAAAATTTTCGAATTTAATGATTTTAAAGTAATGGGCAATAAAATCTTAAGTAAAATTAAAATAGCGCTATTAAATGAGGTGACCCAAATTGATAATAGAAATGCCAAGGCAATTCTAGATATTTTGTTGAAGTATCACGATGATCCGGTAGAAGGTGGACATTGTGGTATCTATAGGACAACAGAGAAAATAAAAAAGTATTACTATTGGAAAAATATGTCCAAGGATATATCTAAATATATTAAGTCCTGTCACAAATGCCAAACAGCAAAAATTATTAAAAATATAAAATGTCCTATGACTATGACAGAGATACCTAGGAAACCCTTTGACATAGTTTATGTAGATACAATAGGACCATTTCCAAGATCGTTAGAAGGAAATGAATATGCAATCACACTAATATGTGATTTAACCAAATACTTAGTAACTATACCAATACAAGACAAACATGCCAAGACAATCGCTAAGGCGATATTTGAAAATTTCGTACTTATCTACGGTCCAATGAGAACTTTCGTATCGGATATGGGCACGGAATATAAAAATTCTATTTTGACAGAACTGTGTAAACTATTGAATATTGAAAAAATAACTTCAACAGCGCACCACCATCAAACATTAGGGACAATAGAAAGAAGTCACAGAACATTTAACGAATACGTAAGATCTTACATTTCTGTAGACAAAACAGACTGGGATGATTGGTTAAAGTATTTCACATACTGTTTTAACACTACACCCTCTACAGTTCATAATTACTGCCCCTATGAGCTAATTTTTTCAAAATGTCCAAATAAGTTTGAACAGGAAGTCAACATTGATAGAATTTCACCTCTATACAACATAGATGACTATGCAAAAGAGGCAAAATTTAGGCTAGAAGTAGCATATAAGAGAGCTCAAATACTTTTAGAAAATTATAAACATAAGCAAAAACTTAACTACGATAAGAAAACATTAGAATATAATTTAAGAATTAAAGATTTAGTATTACTTAAAAATGAAACAGGCCATAAACTTGAACCAAATTATAAAGGGCCATATGAAATAATAAAAATAGATTTAAGGAACAATGTTACAATACTTGATAAGTTAACCAATAAAACACAAGTAGTACATAAGAATAGACTTAAAAAATACCATATTATATAAAACTAAAATCTGTAAACTATAATAAAAATATTAAATTTTTAATTTATGTAAAAGAATGTTCATAACACAAAAAAAAAAAAAAAAAAAAGTGTATATGAACATTCTTGCGAAAATGGAGGTGTAGTACGATTAATCTTATGTTTGCATTATTTTAGAGACCTGCACATAAACACTTGAAACTGACACTTATTGTCGTTGGTCAGTTCCACACAATTAACTAATGTGCAGCGTCGGCACTTTTGTAAGCTTGCATACTGTAAATATTTATATTGCATGGGAACCACTTATTATACACGGATCATATTGCGTTAACGGTTCCCATGCATTAGTTAATAAGTATTATTAATATTAGGTTAATCTTTATTTTCATAAGTAGTATATAAGCTCAAATAATTGTACAAGAAAGACACACAATAAAAACAACTCTTGCTTGAGCGACACTATAGGTTGCTCGCAAGAAGAAGTAAATTTTTGTTTCTATTAAATACAACATTGTTTCTATTAAATACAACAGACTTAAGAAGGACTAATTGTCCAGTAAGGCCTCATAGAATGTCCTCTTTTGTTTATTTTATATGTTAATAATTTGCCAACGTTTTGTGACTCCTTATGTGTAACCTTTAGTTATGCTGATGATATTTTTTTTATTGTTGAAAGTGATTTGGACGTTTTGCAAAATAATTTAACTTCTGTTTAGGGCAAGTGTTGATATGGGCTTCCTCAAACTATTTAGCTCTAAATCCCTCTAAATCTAAGGCTATTATGTTTGGCCCAACTGCTCGTTTTTTCCTTGTGTTGCGTTTTTATTGAGTAATGTTCGACTGGAACTAGTTGATTATATAATACGTCTCGGAGAATACCTTGATAATAAACTTTCCTTTGATGCTCATATTGATGTTTTGCGCGGTAAGGTCTTTGGTATTTTGCGTAAGATTTATTCATCTAACTTGTATTTGCCACTACGTATTAGGTACAACATGGCTTATTCATTATTGATGTCATTGATATTATATGGTATTGAGGTTTACTCTGGTACAGGTTCAACACGTTTAAGAAAGAATTAGTAAAATTCTGTAGTCCAATTTGTTTGCTTATAATGTAAAGCGTAGAGATCATATTTCCTATTCTGTTCAGTGTTTTCTGGGTTGTTCCTTTGTAGGCTTTATTAAGTATCGAAACATTATTTTATTTCATAATATTATCAAATTTAGAAGGCCACTACCATTGTACAGATCTTTTACTTTTTCACGATCAGTTAGAAATCCTCAAATTTGTATACCCAGAATTTCATCTTCTTTTTTTGATAAATCGTCTGTTGTAAGAATTGCTAGATTGTGGAATATTCTACCTTATTCGTTGCGAATTTGTTCTCAATCTAATAATGTTTTTCGTTTAAAAATCATGGAATTCTTATCTGCTACTCACTGATGACTTCCAATTTATAGATAGCTATAGTTTTCTTCAATCTTATAATTCCTTTTGTTTCAATTATGGAATTATCTTATTCTACTTATCGATGATTTATTTTGAACCTATGTACGCCTATATATTTCCGCTGATGGGGGCTGTGTGGGTTTTTATCCATTTTATATGTTATTACGGCTGGGGAGCCATAAAATGTTTTTTCTTTTAGATGCATAATTAATATTCTTATTTCAATTTATATTGAATTATTATGAATTGTTTAAGATGATTCTTTTTTATTATCATTATGGAATTTACACTATGTAATATTGTTATTCTGGCCATCTAGGCTTAATATTACGAAATGAATAAATAAATAAATAAAAAATAAATAAATAAAATAAATATGTGGCCACTCCTACTCAAATGTTTGAAAAGAAAGTCTAGTTGAAGGTCTGCTAAATCAAGTTTTTTAAGAGGTCTATTAGGAGTCTATTTATTTATTTGTATATTTATGAAAATTACTTCACGTGCACTTTACAATTTTTTTTAAAAGTAGGAGCAAACTATTTTCTGAGAGAAGGCAGTGTGTAATAACTATCAAAATTTTTAGGGTATGTAAAGAGTGGCGGTTATTGCGAGAATTTTTCATGCGAGAAACAACTTTGAGTGTTCATAGTGGATGCGAGAATCAGCGCTGATATTTTACCTATTATTTGTGTTTTATGTACATAATTTTTATTTTAATTTTTAATTTTTATTTTCTTTTTAATTTTTATTACTTTTTTAATTTTTTGATTCCATGTTTTATTTACTTTTTCTTAAATTTTTTCTTAAATTTTTGTTTTAATTTTTTATATTTTCCAAACAAGTTGAAATCATAACAACATAACATAAACAATGTTATCGGCGCTGAAATACACTTTGAAATTGTTTTCTCGCATTCAATCAGCTTTGCGCTCTGACCAGCTCGGCGCCCACTATGACCGCTTCGCGCTTGTTTGTAGTAATTTGTATAGAACAAGTTTTCTCGCATTGGTTCTCGCAATAACTCTGTACATACCCTTAGAATGTGTAAACTTGTTCTTTAAAAGGCCTTTACAGTGCAGCCCTGGCTGGATTGTATTTTTTTTACACTACTTAAGCAATTTTTGGGTAGTGAATGAATCTATGGTTCAAGTAGCAACAGTAGATTTTCTTTAACCTTCCGAAACAGATATTTTTTTAAGTTTTTATTATGGTTGTGTTTTTGCTTAAAAATCATATTTATCCCACTGCGAGTTTGAACGGAAAAGTATTTAAAAGAAACAGGAATATAAAGAGAAAAAAGTCAACCATATATTAATGAAATTTCACATGACATTACGTTACACATTTACATATTTGAGTTAACTTACTTTAGCTTACAACTTTTCTTTGTTAAAAGTACCAACAAATTTGAATTTATTAAAAAAAAAATCTGGAATCTTATTTTTAAAATAATCTCTAAAGTTTGCTCCACATTTTTTCCAATAGGGCTGAATACGGCTGCAAAACTTCACTTAAATTTTTATCCGAGTTAATTCAACTATTTGCATCTAAACATGCGAATAGACTTCAACTCCACAGCAACGAAGAAGCATCCATTCTTATCAATGATGATATATATTCAAGACGTTTAAAAAGAAAAAAACCTCAAGACTTAATGTCTAATATTTTATAAAACTAATTTAAAAGAAAAAAGTTACTTGTTAGTGTAAACTAGGTGTAATTTTATGAAATGTTAACTAAAATATAGTATTAAGATCATTTCAATAAAAAAAAAAAAAAAAAAAAAACTTAAATTTTTTAAGTATTTTTTAAACAGCCCTCCTATACTTACGCTTTAACCATAGATTTCAATTTTGTTGTTTCACAAATTTATTTTTTCTTCTTCTGCGTGAGGGTTAGTGTGTCAGTGTGTATGTATGTGTGTGTGTGTACATCTTTTTTGTAACTGTATTTTTGTATATGAAATTTTATTATGCTTGTGTATTTGTCTACGCAGCCATTGTGGCATAAAGTTTTGTTGTTTTTCTAGTTTTATTTTTTCTATTATTTTTTGTTTTTAATTTCTGCTCATCGTTTTAAAGACTCATTGGCGCCAAAAGCAAAGAATTTAAACTAAAAACAGCAGACAAGCTAAAAAATAACCATTTATTTTATTTTGCTGTTTGGAATTTTACAATTTCTTTTTCTCTCTGCCAATCCCAATCGCACTCCCAGTCCCTGTATTGTTAATTTGTATTATTTAGTAAATAACATGTACATAAAAATATCATTACGTCCTCTTGTTTTGCAATTGTATTGTTTGAAGAAAGCAATGCTACATTGTAGCAACGTCAGTAAGAATGTGGTATTACTGCGTTGCTTTCCAAACACGAAGGGTAGTTTAACCTTTTTATTATATTACTTTCTTCAGTTGGGAGTTAAGATGTCATAAGTTAAATATAGCATTGAAGTGATAGAAATATAGTTTTAAGGTGCTTAATAACAGTAACTGGTTTAACTTTTTTTGGGTTAGATATTAAAATACTCATTTTGTTTTGTAAAAAGAAAACATTTTATAATTGAAATATTCTCAAGTTTATGTAGAAAAAATTGCAATTGTAGTGAACTTTCCATTCCTGCAAATTTAATATATATTTTCTAATGTTAACATTGTTGCTGAGTTAGTTTAAATTCTTTATTTCGAATTCAATTTGCAGTTTCGCCAAAGATTTTTATTATTATGTTTTTTATAGCTGTTGACTAATTTTAGGTATACGATGATTTTTGTATCTATTTGTAACACTAAAGACTTGGTTTAAATCATAAAGTTATCGACAACTTTTTAAAGAAACATTTTCGTTCGGAAATTAAAGTTTACTATAAATATATGGATTTATAACAGACACCATCTGTTGTCTTGAATGCGGGTTTGGTTTTCAATAACTTCCATGGATTTCATGAATGGTACATATCTGTCATTTATTCTTAATTCGTTATTGAACATTATAGTGTAAACAAATTTTTTTTGCTCGAATTTGGAGCCAACAAAGTATCATATGCGGCAAAGTTTGCTTTAGATCTTTTTTAAATGTGTAAATATGATTCGTCGTTATCAACGTAAAAGAGAAAGTTTGAAAATCGATAATTAGAGACATTACTCTATGAATATTGTTGTCAAACTCAGCAAGACCTTACAAAATCATTGAGAGCTACGCATACAACAATTTCAAAACTGCATGTCCGAAATGCTGCCTAAAACTATAAAAGCAAATAATTTTTGCACCGAATAATTACTTGCAATGAATCATGGATGTATTATGATAACCCGAAGCGTAGAAGATCGTATTTAAAGGCCGTCAAAGAGCCAAGTCTACACCAAAGCCAAATATTAATGGCTTTGTCCAAAAAAGCTGGGCAAAACGTCACAGCGAACCAGTACCTAATGCAACCGATTCGTTTTAAGCGAACATTGGCCAAAAAATACCCAGAATATGCGGCCAATATCATGACAATGCTCGGGCACATGTTAAAATATCTGTTAAAAACTATTTAAAAATAAGTGGTTAGTAAGTTCAGCATCACTCGTCTTATAGTACAGACCTCACCCCGTCCAACTACTGTTTGCTTCGATCAGTGCAGAACGCTGTCTCTGGGATGAGTTTTACTTCAGAACAAGGCATACGAAATTGGCTTGCTCGTTCTTGGCCTCAAAAGAGTTCTTGTGGCGCGGAATCCATATGTTACGGGAAAAACAATGGCCGATACTTTCAAAACAAAAGTTAAAAATTGGAAATAATCCCACATTTTTATGTCGTACACCCAAAACTTTGTGAATATTGTTTTTCTTTTGAATATGCGGTTGGATAGTATTTTGATGGAAAAAGTAGTTATTTTTTGTGTAATTTTTTGGTGTCGTACAAGAAATATGGCTCTGGAATATAGTGATTGATCACAAATTCATGTGAGTTATTTGTAATTCGCCTTCATAACAAAATTATCTTAAATTTTAAGCAAACCATATTATAATGATGTTTCATGTCAGTACTCGTACATATATGTTTCAAATGATGACATTTGTTAATAGAACACAAACATAGGTTTAACCAAAAAAGTCTGGATTTTCGGTGAACGAGGATATTAGAATTTCTTAATTAACGGCTGATATTTTACATGCGATTTCAATAAGTTTTAATATTTATTCCTAATAAAATGTGTTAAAGTTTAAAAGGTAAAGCTTAAATTCTTTTTCTATTGCACTTTTCAAATCCTTACTTACAATCAAATGACCAGTACGTATGAGTATTATTCAATATCATGATATACACCATGAGTCATGACAGTACGTATGACTACTATTTAATATTGTGATATTAAAAAATACTTATACGTATCATTGAAATATTAAATAATATACATACATACATACATATGTATAAACATATGGCTAACATAATAAGTACAGTTGACGCTCGGTTATATGAACTAATTTAAACAGAGCCTCTTCACTAAACGGAGAAGTTCACATAATCGAGAGAATATTTAATAACTAATTCACATGATATTTATTACATTAAGTTTTTTAATAATTAATTTACATGAAAGAAGTCGATTATATTTTTTGTACTTTTTTTACTTCTTTTACTTTACCAAATAAAAGAAAACATTAAACAAAAAATCAACGGTTGCTGGTTCTTTACTTATTTCGGGGAAGAACATACATACTTCTAATATGAAAAACAAAAAGCTATTCACATAATAAAGATAGGCTGTGTTCACTCTTTAAAACCTTATGTGTTGTTTTATTTTTTATGCCTATATATTAATTAATTAATTGTGTTACTTTCTTTGGAAAGGAATAGGTAGAAGCAGAATAGGTGGTGAAAGTAGATAAAAGCTTTTCATATGACAACACTGTTATTGCGCGTTATATTTATTAATAGTACAGTATTGCAGTGGCTCTAGTGGTGAGTAGGCGCATCGATCAAAGCTTAATTTATAGCCATTATTATAAAATATTATTTTAATTATTTTATTTCGGTGACGTTTATTTCAAAAGCAACCAAAGTAAAATAACTAAATAAAGGCTATAAAATCAAGCTTTAAAAAATAATAAGCCTACTCACCACCAGAGGCGCTGCAATGATGCACTAAACGTTGTGATATAAAGCTTTTTTCTACTTTCACCACCTTTACTTCTTCAATCTATCCCCTATCTAAAGAAAGTAACGCAATTATATATAGACATATTAATTGCCTGAGTGTTACTTCTCTTAAAAAAAAAAAAAAATTAAACACCAGAGTCTACGCTGCTTTGGCGTACAGTGTTTACTTTGATCCATATTTAATTCAAAATTTATTCGTCTTAATTAATTTTTTACTAGACAATAAAATAACCAACAAAACTTTTCTAATAATTATTAAACTCGAAGTAATTTGTTATAAAATTAAGTATGAGTATCTACTTATTTGTTTTGACCATATGTGTATGTAATAAATATTTATGGAACTTCCAAACTACAAATACGATCGCTATAAAACTTGTAATAGTAATAAAGCAGGAGTTTAGAATTCAGAATAATTTTTCTGTGCATATTTAACACTCGTGGTAAAGGTTATAACAAGAACAATATATGATCCGCCTTATTTAATACAAAATAATCTTAAATTATAAACAAATCATTTTATTCTGTACACCACACCTTCTATTCGACCTCTCCAATGACAAAATAAATTTTATAAATTTGCTTTTATTTCAGTTTACTTGTTTTATTTTTTTGTTATTTCCATCGTTGGTTTTTATTAAATTTTTCCTGACCATTCTCCTTGCATTGTGTTGACGTTGAACTCTGTAAGTTAGTAATATTTTTCGTATTCAGCAGAAAAAAAAATAAATAGAAAAAGTTTATTGGACAACAATTTATATGTTGACTATGTTAACGAATTAAAAGCGACGAAAAAATAGCAGATATTGATGTAATAAAAAAGTTTAATATTTGTATGTAGAGCAAATGGAAAAATTATTTAATAACACATGTATATTTACTTTATTTGCAAGAAGGTTTATTTATTTATTCATTTGGAGCAGATAGAACAATTAGCGATGAATATTACCATAGCGTGTAATGGGCATTAAAGTAAACCAAATAATCAATGATTACTTTTATATACTCATAGATAGCTACCAGTTTAATTGTGTAGTAGATATTTTATTATATTGAATAGGTTGAATTGAGGTGAATATTATCAGAATTGACAAATGCATCTTATTTAAAATCTTGAATCTTATTTATTTATAATATTCTCATTTAGAAAAAATTCCATAAATCCAGCCAGTTAGTGTTACGTCTCTGAAATAGTCTAGAGCTATTAAAACTGACTTTATTTAAATCCTGATCTGTAACTTTGTAGTAAAGCTAGCTAATCCGAATCAAAACAATTGAGTGCATATGTTAAATATACACTACATATAATATTGCATATAAAAAAGCAATTTTATTTTCTGTGTCTGAAGAAATTGTATGCCACTCCATAGCTGTCTTAATCTTATGGCATAGACGATATTATTTGCCATAATCCACAATTTATTTATCCGACCAATTGCCGTTGTTGTTTCATATCAAAATTGTGTTCAACTATTTTAATATCGAATTATGATGGAATTTTTGCTCTTCAGTGATTTGGTAAATATTCTATTTTATTTTATCTGGCTTTTTGCCGTTTCAAACGAAATTATTTCAAAGAATTTATACACAAACATGGCTGTTTGTTGTATAAATATTTGAAATGGAAAAAAATCTTATTAAAATATCTAGAAACAGATGAGAGAAAAAAAATATTCAAATTATCAAAAGCACAGCAGAAGTTGAGTTGAAACTAATATTGCAAAAGCAGACAATTAAAGGAGTGGACTCAATTCTGTGTAGAGAAATTTATGTGTAAGATTTACAGTTTTATGCGCTTGAAAAACAAATACTTTTTTCTAAAAATGGCAGATTTTTTAAACAAATATGTACATATATTTTTTGAATTAGTTTGAATACGTATTAACTAATAATAAATAAATTTAAATAATAAACGTGGGAATTATTTTAAGAATTTCAAAATTACCATGTTCGTTTAATACAGTGATGCCCAATGTAGTAGGATTGGTGAGAGTGACAAAATAACACTGGAAGAAAACAATTTGCTAATCATTTTATTTAGTCGTCAGCGAGATTGCGACTAAAGCATATGTGTGGCGGGTGTTGTCATTTTTTTTCTGTTTCTGTGTTTAACATAAGGGAAATAGTAAAATTAATGAATTAATTACCTATTCCTTCAACTTTTTAATAAAATTTTTTTTATAAATTGTTTTTCTTTTTCTTCCCCCTGCAAAGTATTCATATCTTTGTGAACATCTTCAAAATGTTTTTTTAAATTATATGTCTTAGTTTTTTTAAATGTCTTATGACAAATAAGACATTGCATGTCATCAAAAGCATTTTGTAACATAAAATACTTCTCGGGTGACATCATTATTATATCGCAATATTTTCCTTTTTGATTTCCATTGTTTGTTCCAAAAATATTTTAGTAATAGGTATTCGTTTTCTTTTATCTTGAATCATGGATAAGACACAGCAGTTCTGCAAGTGTATTTTGTCTCTCCCACTCAACATGCTGATTTTCTATTGGTTGATTGACGATTAAACAAAAGAGCGTAAGTATACGTGTGAGCACAATTTGCTGATATCAGCCTGGGCATCAATGGTTTAATACCATGTTCAGACGGGCACTGAAATTCGTGCTCTCTCATTCGTGATTCGCACCCCAATCATGATTGAATCAACGTGTTTCACCATACAAAATTTTGAGAGCGAAACATTTTGTTTCAGTTTGAAACTACTACCCAAACACAAATATTTTACTATTTTCTCTAATTTGATAACAAATTATCGCTAGTTTATCTGAACTAGCTGTCAAAATATAATGTAAACAAAAAAACTAAAAAGGTAAAAATAACAATTGTGAAAAATAATAAAAGTGAAAATAAATAAATATATAAATAAATAATAAAAGTGGAAAAAGTAAAGCAAAGGGATTAAAAAAAATCGCGCCAACTACTCACATTTCCATGTACATAAAAGATAACTGTCAAAATGAAACACGAATATGCCGTGTGAACGGAATGATTCACAATCGTAATTCAATAAGCGAAACAAGTGTTTCATATTACCATCTGAACATGGTATAACGAATAATTTAATTAATTTTATGAAGAATAATCGGGTTACCACCACTGCCGTTTACAAAGTTATCGTTTTAAAAAAGCATTTTTTGTATTACAACTAATTCTAAACATCATAGCCCTAAATGTCAAAATTAATGGAGCTTGTTCAGATTACAGCAAACATTCCCGCGTAAACCAAGCCCATTTTTGTAATTTGCCCATTTATTTAATATATTTTATATATAAATATATATTTTAAAGTGTATTTGAATGCTTGAGTTTCATACCAAAAAAGTATGTATTTATTTAATGTAATACCATTAAATTAAATTATTATGTATATATTTCTTTATTTAACATTTAGGAATTTTAACGTTTGCAAATAAACAATAAAAACCAAAACTCTATTGTTATTTACGCGTTCAAAATCTGATGAAATTCCGGCGTTTGGTAAACTCCAGTAACAAATCGTATAAAACGAATAAGTATTCTTGTGTTAATTTATCGTTGCTTTTAAAAGTTTTTCATAATTTTCTATTTAGAAAAATTATAACGAATTTTTTATTCAAATTATTTATTAATTATTCTTAAAATTTATCCCTAAAATAAGCAAACCAAATACTTATGTGATGAAACAATAGTAAAATATAGTAATAAACTAAAATATATCAATACATAAATAATTTAAAAGAAATTAATCTGGTATCTACACACAGCGAAAAAACATAATTGTGCATGTTTACCACAACTATTTCAACATTTTCAAAAATTTTTATTTCAAATATTATGGTCACTGTAATTATTTATATCATTTCTGTAACCAGAATATGGTTAAGTTTAGTATTCACATGATTATAGCAATCATATATATGATTATAGCAATTATGTAATGTGTATGGTGATCAGTTTTATGAAGAAAAATTATACCATATTATGTTGTTCTATATAATAATCATAGAGCAACAAATTATGATAAATAGATTCATCATAAACATGATTGCCACAAATATATACATAGTTACTACAACCGTATATATGAATGTAGTAATCATCTGAATCGTAACTTAACCATATTATGCTTAACACAATCATAAGAACAATTACAGTGACCATAACATTGTTGAAAAACTTGAAAAAGTGTTGACATTGTTGCGGTAAACATGTACAACTATATTTTTTTCTCGCTGGGTTTTAAATGAACCACTGTCATTCTAACCTAACAAATTATGTTTGTGAATGTGGTGTATATAACTGATGTTATTAAAGACAGCTTTAGACGACTTGAGGAAGAAACAAATTGTCATTTTATTTTATTTTAAATTGTTAAATTATTATAAATTTAATTAATTTAAAATATGTGATCGAATTATACAAGGTGGCGCAAAAGTAATCCTCCTATCAGAAAATGCTATAAATTTTGCGAGGCCCCTAAGTCAGTTCTGTCAGCAATATTCCGCGTTCTGGAGCAGTGTAGCGTAACAGAACTGACATTAGGGGCCTCGCAAAATTTATAGCATTTTCTGATAGGAGGATTACTTTTGCACCACCTTGTACAAACAAGTTAAAATTTCTTATTCAGATTATTAATTTTTTTATGTCAATAATTTTTAGACTTTAATCGCAGTAAAATAAAAAATAACATTTTGAAATTTGCATTAAACTCTGCCTTCATTGTCCCTTTAAATTCGTTGTTAACAAACAATCCTCTTAAACTAGAGCGTATGAGTATTTTTTAATATAATGCTATTAAATAATAATCAGACGTATAGTGGGTCAAATTGAAAAAGTAAATTTCTACTACACAAGGTACTAGTTTCAGTAACAAAACAAAAAATTTTATTTCGATACTGCTTTGAGAATTATTTTCTATTCTTTAAAGCGTGCTGTGTTGTTTGTGCGTCGAAAAAATAATTTTAAAATAAATTAATTTATTAATTATAATTAAATATAATTCATGATTTTAAAGTTGCTGGTACACATGGAAAGCAAAGTCTCCTAAAAATTTTAATTCTTTTATTCTGCGTTAATAACACTTAACACCTTTAACATCACTATATTTGAAGCCTAATATATGTTTTCATTATTTAGATGCTATTGCTGTTTGCTGATGAGCCTGATATCGCTTTGAGAAATGCCTTTCAACTACAAAAGAAAAGATTGTTTAAAGCCAACCGTTTGGAAAAATTAAAAAAAGAAAATATATAAAAAACAATTAAGACGCTGAAAATAAAACATCTAATTCGCAACTTAGCAAAGAAACTTAGGTGATGTTAAGAATTTGCTTGTAAATAATAAGGTCTACGGTTAGCCTTGAAGAAATTCTTTTTATTTACTTTTTATTACAGATGTAACTTTTTACGTTCAAGAAATTTTATTGATTTATTTATTTATTAAAGAATTTATTATAATTAAAATTAAAATAAATCTAAAAGCTATAAGCACTAGCATCAATGGCTATCGGCTTAATATTTCTTGAATAAGTATGTATATGTTACTATTTTTGTTAGATAATAAAATTTAAATTAGGTTATGAAAATAAATTTTCTTTAAGAAATCAAAGACTTTGGATATGTTATTACTTTTGATTTAAAGTGGCATCGAACACTGATCGACTGTCTGTGCAGATTATAAATTTGCTTTGTGAATCATCGCTAAGCTGAAGGGCCTCAAACATAGAAAAGCGTGGGGCGCCCATACCAACCTGAACTTAAAAAACATGCCTGCCGTGAGTACATTTTAATATTTCAGACCAAAAGAAATACAACCAATCATGTTTAAAGCTACGAATTTTCAATAATTGAGCATTTTGTTTCATAAAAACGAGCCCCACACTTTTCTTTAAGGGATGTGTGAGATTTTTTCCATTTTGATTTAAAAGTTTATGTTGTGTGAAATGTTCTTATTTTTTGACTTTTAGTCGCTTTTTTTAGTATTCATATTCATTTTGTATTCACAACTGATCAATATATTAAGGTAAAGAAAAGCGTTTCTTAAATTTTTTTTTTTATTTATTTTCAATTAACTAATATGATAAATAAAATCATTGAAAAACTAATAATGAGTACTAATTTTCAATAGGAGATCAAAGCAGAAAAACTCCCAATTGTGGGCACTGTTACTATTCAGAAGTACTAGTTATGAACTGGTTCTAAAGCAACCAATCGGATCAAAGTCTACTAGTTCACATCTAGAACACATTTTCCAAGCACACTCAATGCTAATTTGAGCATTAAGATCGCATAGGAAAGTTTACAGTTGAGAACTAGTATTTTTTGTACTAATCAAATTCTAGTGAAGTACTACTTTGATCTCTGACAGGGTTGTATATAATAAATACTTATACAAATTTTAAACAATTACGATCTTTGCAAAACTTATAATAGTAATAAAGTAACAGTTTAGCTTTTACGATGTTGTTAAACAATTTTTCCCTTGCTCTCTCAATTCCAAAAATGTTTTATTACTTTGTGCAAATGTACATATTTCTAAGTACATATGAGGCCATACTCTAACATTTATTTCAAATGCTGTGATGGGCTGTCCAATACATATCAAACTATGTTGCAGCAGCAGTTCGCCATGTAAATGATTTGTGTTGCCTGATGGCTTTCAAATGATTTTGGCTGACTGTGTTTATGTATACATATATACATACATACATACATACGTAGT
The DNA here is from genome assembly GCA_916048285.2 of Bellardia pandia. NCBI lineage: Eukaryota > Metazoa > Arthropoda > Insecta > Diptera > Calliphoridae > Bellardia > Bellardia pandia. Next base: position 22,637,322 of record OU696530.1, on the reverse strand, counting down.
TGCATTTGCATAATGTATGTGTATAATAAATCGACTCTGAGTTGTATGTTTATTGCCTTGAAATAAAATTGAGAAAATAAAAAAATTATGTACAAAAACACATGTGTATATAAATAAATATATAAATTAAGGATGTTTTATAGGTCACTGAGTTTATTGGAATCTGCTGATATTTTAGCATTATTTTCTTTGTTTTTGTGATAAGAACGTAATTCGAATTATGAATGAAAAATTTTTTAATTAAAAAAAAAATAAAGCAAAATAGAATTAAGATAAGAAATTTACTTGTATGTAAACAAAACAAGTACACAAACAACTGAAAGTTTTTACCCACTGTTTACACTAGCAATGGGTTCATTATTAAAAGTCATATGCCTATTTTAACAATTTTCCAATCGCCCAGGCATGTATGGAGGAAATCGAATGCTGCATCAGCGAAACTCTGCCACATTTATGAAAAATAATTAACGAAAATTTGGCTTTGCAAAACTTTGTAAAGCTTGGCATATATTTCAGCAATTTTTTTTAACAGTTTTAACTGACATTTCATAACATAATAATCTAGAGAATAAAACAGAACGACTTGATGAAGTCTTTTAGTAGGGATTTCTAGGAATTGTTTTTCGTTTCTGATTTAATCCAACATGGAAACAAATTATGGAAAGCAACAAAATTATTTATATATTATTATTTTGATATTTTAAGTATTTTATTTTAACTTTTTTTTGCAATCATGAATGCAAATAGAAATGACTATATTAACATTCATCACACACACTTCACTAATTTCTACGCCAGTGTGGCTGCAGTAATAAAAAGCATTTGCATTTTTCAACTCTACATACAAGAATACCTAAGCCTGAGCATGCACTGTTGCTTCTCTACATCCTTGAAAAGGAATTATAAAAAAACACAAACATGCAGCAACAACTTTTTTTTAAACTCTAGCTAAAGATAACAGTTAAACCATAAAAGAAAATCTACATAAAACACAAATTGAGAAAAACAAAACCATAAATTTAATTTACAAACTAATGAAAATTGAATTAAAAAAAACTGCTGCAGCAGAACGTGCCAGAGTATTTGTATGTTAAAAAGCATGTGTTAATTCCAACCAAACAATTGCATAGAAATAAATCAATTACTTGACTCATTGTTGTGACAAACACAACAAAGATTTATGTCAGTTAATTTGAAATGCAAATAAATCGCTAGTAATTGAGACTTGTAAACTTCCTGTCAGCGTTTCTTATTGAAAACGAAATGTAAATAAAGGTATTGTTTGATTTACAAATAAATTTTATTGCTTACATTGTGCTGAAATTTAAATGAAACTACAATAAGTTTAGTTTGTTTTTAACTGTTTGCAACATGTTTGCCACAGCAAATATTATAGCTGAGTAAGTCTTAAAAGTTAGACGCCATATTGTCACGCAAAACGGAAGTTAAATGTTGGCCCAAGAGGGGGTTTTTTTTTTGCTTTCTTTCTCTCCTTATGTGGCAAGTACAAAGTAAATAGTTTTGACTGAAAAACTGTGTACAACAAGTAAATCTTAAACAACTGTTTGATGTGTGTGGGTTGCAGAGTTTGTAACATGTTGCCAACATTTAAAAGAGTTTAAATTTAATTAAATAGTTGCTATAATCCCAGTCACTAAAGCATTGTTCACATAAAATCCAGCAATCTACAGAAGTTTGTTTTGCTTTTTGTTCACTGTAATTTGTTTTTGAACCATTGCTAGAGTGGCTTACAGCTTATTTTATGCAGTGCATTAAAAAAAGTAACAGGAAATAAAAAAAAGGAATTAATATCAAACAATCAACAAATATTATTACTGTTGTGTATTTTCAAGTGTCTATATCAGAATGTCTTTATTCATTACCAATAGTAGTTGATTATCTGGTTACTGTTTACAATCCATATGACAGTGTTGCCAGATATATATATTAAGTAAGGTGTCAGAAGTGGGATTGGAAAAATAAAATTATTAAAAGAGTTAAAAAAAAAAAAAAAATTATATATAAAGTTGTAAAATATAAAAGTATAGAAGGTCAAAATAAAATAAAAATGCCTGATGGACAAAATTTACCAGGTTCTTCGCAAATGAAGCTGGTAGAGGGTGGACAATTTTTTGCAACGACGTTGTCGCCAATTAACCTAAAAGCTGCAAATTTAGCGAAAGAGTGGAAAATGTGGTACACACAATTTAAAATTTTTATGACAGCCTCAAATTTGGAGACGCAAACGGATCGGCGTAAGGTGGCTTTGCTTTTACACCATTTGGGAGGCGAATGTTTGGAAATTTTTTATTCATTTAATGAAGACATCGACTCTATTGAGTATAAATGCTTGGTAGACAAGTTTGAAAAATTTTTTATACCAAAGGTTAACATTGCAATGGAGCGTCACAAATTTTTCATTTGCAAACAGCAACCGAATCAAACAATTGATGAGTATGTCACCATATTAAAAAACTTGAGCTTAAACTGTGAATTTGGAACGTTAAGAGAAGATCTAGTCCGAGACATATTTACGTGTGGCTTATCTCAAAAAATGGAAAATATTCGTGAGAGGTTGTTGGCTGAAGGGAATATTACATTGGAAAAGGCAGTTTCTATTGCTAAAGCCATAGCAATAGCCAAGGAAAATGCATTGAAACTGGAAGACACTTAGGATGATGAGCCGTTTGTCAACATGATACGAAGAAAATCTTCTGCATACAACAAACAGCAAAATACCAAACAAATACTATCTGTACCCGTTGTGGTCAAACCCACAAAAACAGATGTCCGGCAGAGGGTGCAAAATGTCACAACTGTGGTAAAAGTGGCCATTTTGCAAAAATGTGTTTCGTAAAAAAACGTTTCGTTAAAAACATTAGCGTAAAAAGAGATAGCGAAGATGAAGACGATGGTGAAGAAGAAGAAGACTTATTTATTGGCGCCATTTCTAAAGCAACAAAAACAACAGCAGCTGAATGGAATATTGAACTAAAGGTAGATAATAACATAATAAAATGTCAAGTAGACACAGGGGCGCAAGCCAATATAATCTCAAAGGAAATTGCTAAAAAGTTAAATTTTCTAAATTTATTAAAGAATACTGTTGTTAATATTTTTACATTTAGTGGTGAAAAATTGGCAGTTCTGGGAACTATAAAACTAAGCGTTGTTTATGAAAATGAGACGCATATTTTGAAATTCTTTGTTGTAGGTATGAAGTGTAAAAATATTATCGGTATTCAGTCAGCCATAGAAATGAATTTGATAAAAAATGTAAATATTTTAACTTTGAATAATATTATTGAAAAGTATTCTGATGTTTTTTCTGGTATTGGGCTTTTATATGAAGAATGTGATTTGCAAGTACGACAAGATATTTCTCCAGTAGTAGAACCACCTCGAAAAATTCCATTTAAATTATATGATGGGTTGAAAACAGAATTGGATAGAATGGAGAGTTTAAATATTATAAAAAAGGTTACTGAACCAACAGAGTGGGTTAATTCTATTGTTCTTGTATCAAAACCAAATGGAAGTTTGAGACTGTGTTTAGATCCCAGACATTTAAACAAAGCTATTTTGAGACCACATTATCCTTTCCCCAATATCGAAGATTGCAAAGCAAAACTAAATGGTTCAAAATTTTTTACTTCGCTTGACGCAAACAGTGGGTTTTGGATGATTCCATTAAACGAAAGATCTTCAAAACTATGTACTTTTAACACGCCTTTTGGACGTTATCAATTTTTAAGATTGCCATTCGGCATTAACGCAGCACCAGAAATTTTTCATGCTAGAATGGTCAAATTGTTTGGTGATATTCCGGGTGTCATAATTTACATAGATGATTTTTTGATATATTCTTCTAATAAAGAAGAACATTTAAAAATTTTAGAAATTGTTTTCCAAAGAGCAAGGGACGCAGGAATAAAATTTAACAAATCAAAATGCAAAATATACCAAACGCAGATTAAGTTCTTGGGGCATGATTTTAGTAACTTTGGTGTTAAACCAGATGCAGATAAAATAGAATCTATAGTGAAAATACCTAAACCAACGAATGTAAAAGAATTACAAAGATTTTTAGGCATGATAAATTATTTAGGTTCTTTTATAGACAATTTAGCTTCAAAAAATAAGAATTTGAGGGAACTTTTGAAAAAAGAAATTGAATGGCATTGGTCCGAAGTACATCAAATGGAATTTGAAAATCTTAAGAAGGAAATAACGAAGTCGCCAGTATTAACATATTTTGACCCAAATAAAAAGTTAACGTTGTCAGTGGATGCATCTAAATTCGCACTTGGCGCTACAATCATGCACGATAAACAGCCAATTGCTTATGCATCAATTTCTTTAACGGAAGCACAGCAAAATTATGCGCAAATAGAAAAAGAATTATTTGCAATTCTATTTGGATGTACTAGATTTCATCAGTTTGTTTATGGGTTTAACGTGTTAGTTGAAACGGATCATAAACCGCTAGTAAGTTTGTTCAATAAGCCTCTATATAAAATTTCAGCTAGGCTTCAAAGGTTTATGTTGCGTTTGCAAATGTATAATTTATCGGTAATATATAAGCCTGGAAAAGATTTACAAATTGCGGACACCCTATCAAGGGTACCTTTGTCAGAAATCACAACGGAAATGGATGAGGATCTATCACTTCATTGTAACTTTTTGTCCTCTTGTTTGGAGACACCATTTGCAAAAATATAAGTTCTTAAGGAACAAACAAAATCTGACGAAACTTTTTCAAAAATAATTAAATATGTAAAAAATGGGTGGCCTAATAATAAAAGTATTGTCGAACACGATGTGAAGCCATATTTTAGTATTAGAGATGAAATATCGGTGTTAGATGAAATTTTATTGAAGAATCATCAAATTTTAATTCCTAAAGCATTACGTAGCTCAATTTTATCAAAAATCCATGAAGGACATTTAGGAATTCAAAGGTGCAAGGATTTAGCTCGGCAATCTATTTATTGGCCAAATATCTATAACGATATTGAGAATGTAGTTTCAAATTGTGAAGTATGTATGCGTCATCAAAATTCTAATACTAAATCGGAAATGGTTCCTCATGACATCGTGGATATGCCATGGTTCAAGCTGGGATGTGATCTTTTTGAATTTAATAAGAAAACCTATTTACTCGTTGTTGATTATTACTCTAAATATATTGAAATAGAATCACTAAGTTCAGGATACAGCAGTTTTAAAGTTATAAATAAACTTAAATCTATTTTTTCCAGACATGGAATTCCGTACATTTTAGTAACAGATAATGGACCCCCATTTAATTCTAAATAATTTAAAGAGTTTTGTAGGAACTGGGAGATTGACCATAACACATCTAGTCCTTACCTGCCAAGATCTAACGGGTTAGCAGAACGTTCAGTTCAAACTATAAAGAAATTGTTTTTGAAATCTCTAGATAGCCACTCAGATCCATATGTAGTGTTACTGCAGTATAGAACGTCACCAAAGGGTACATTACCTAGTCCTGCAACACTACTAATGTCAAGATCTTTAAGGACAAAAATTCCTTCGTTGCTAAAAAATCTTGAACCAAAAGTTGTCGATAAACGGGAATATAGACAACAACTAAATTTGAATATACAAAAGTATACTGATTATTACAACAAAACTGCTAAGAGAGCAAAACCTTTCCAAAATGAGACTCTATTTTATTTAAGAAAACACCTACAAGCTGTTGGTTTAGGGGGCAAATTATAGATTCATGCAAAGAGCCAAATTCATTTATTGTTCAGGACAGCAATGACAATCTTTATAGAAGAAACCAAGACCATATTAAGAAAACACCAGATAGTATAACAGTTAAAAATCAAAAAAGCAATGAAGTAGAAGAAAATAATAAAACCTGCACAGAATCAACAGTCGCTGTAAACAGTGACTGCCAAGATTATGTTACGAGGAAAGGTAGAATTGTAAGACAACCAAAAAAGCTAAATTTATAAGTTGTATTTTATTTATACCTATCTTTACATAATAATACATTGTATTTATCTTCATATTTATTTATAAGCTGTATTTTATTTATACCTATTTTTACATAATAATACATTGTATTTATCTTCATATTTCCTTATCTTTAAGAGGGAAGATGTTGTATATATCATACATTAGTATTAATCATTATAATAACTTTATAATTTACTTAATATATATATCTGGCAACACTGTCATATGGATTGTAAACAGTAACCAGATAATCAACTACTATTGGTAATGAATAAAGACATTCTGATATAGACACTTGAAAATACACAACAATTACAAAAATGTTTTTTCATGTCACAGCTTATTTTATGCAGGCACCAATTTATCTACAACAGATTCAAGGCGATTTGGCATAGATGCAACCCGTTTTTTAATTAATACTCGGCAAAGTCTTTGACCTCTCCATTAGAAGCACTTTTTTAAATCGTTTTTGTTAGAAAGTTTGTGTTTCCTTATGCTGTTTTATAAAATTGATCATAAATCTTCGATAACATTAAGGTTTGGCGACTGTGGTGGCGTTGTTACAAATGTGCCACATTTACACAATACTTGATTTGTGCTTTGGATTGTTATGCTGGTAAAGTCGAAAATCTTATAACCAGGTTCTCTGTGCTTTCCAACAAGTTATCCTTCACAACCTGAAGGTACATAAACTTGTCCATGGTTGTTTTAGAAAATGTTAAATTCCTACTAGCAGACCACCACCATGCTGCACTGTTAGGTTTTCTTGTTTTCTTTAGGTTTTCTTTGTTAAGTTTTTCGGACTGTGGAAGCATTAATCTTTACCATTTCTCCTATTTTTCGCTGTGAGTGAACATTTTGGAAATAGTTTAAAACTAGTTCTCGTTGTACGCGGATTCATTGAACTATTTTAAATTGACACTTGACGTTACAGAATCTGACTCACAAATCAACAGAAAACTAAAAACCAACATCGCTGCATTGAGCTATCGGTATATTAGAAATTGACTGCATTTTTTAGTTTTAATATATTTATATGTGCATTCTTGCAATAAATTATTTTTGTTTGTTAGATTATAACATTTTTTCTTTTAAATTCCATTTTTAACAAAACAAAATCACTGCATAAATAAAGCGGTGATTCACTGTACGAGTATGGTAAAAAACCTTGTACGTATAAGTATTATTTAAAAATCATAATATTAGGCAATACTCATACGCACCAGATAGCAAGTATTAAAAATATAATCAGTCGGAATACATGTATTTGTACGAATGTTGAGCTTTGGAAAATAAAAAGAGTAAAACTCGTGAGATAATTCTGGACAATGAGACATATGCAGCGAAAGGAATAAATGCCGACTTAAAATAACAATATATATAAATATATAAATGTATATATTTAGTAAAAAATATTTCTGACCCAAAATGAAACAATGTAGAAAATGCAGTGAAAATCCATTTCATTATTTTGAAATTTAATTTGGATATTGAAAGGGTGATGTTATTTCTCTACTTTTGATGGAACCTTGTCTTGAGAAATTCTTCTCAGGCTTTTAGGATTAAAATATCAACAATGGACCATTAGAGATCCAATTTTGTCCTTCGGGATTACGTTCTTCTTTTAGTTGTTACTGAAGGTTTCTATCAGGTTACCCGCACTGTTTTTCAGCAGTGATTTACTGCATCGATACTGTAAGGATTCGAGATTTTAGTGTTGATGCGTCAATTAAGGGCGGCATGCGGCCACGGGCGGTAACAGTAGACAAAAATTTTGAAGTGTCTCAATTTACTTAACCGGCAGTGCGGCAAAGTAGAATTTTGTTCAACTTTAAACGATATTGCCATACACATGTACATATCGTTGGTCTCATGTAGAAAGGCCCTAACTCGCTATTTTTTTCGAAATTAGTTTTTTTTGCGATTCCAATGCATTTAACGCAAATACACCTCCTCACAAAAATTTATTGCAATGGTGAAACAAAACGCTTTTATAAGGAGTTGTACAAAAAAATTTACATGTTGAATATTAAAGTTTCTCTTATGTTTTTACTTTTCCTGTAAAGTTTCAAATATGCGAGTTAGGGCCTATCTACATGAGACCGTCGATATATAATATGTGACATTATTTTAGTTAAAAATAAAATTTTTTTTTTAATTTTTTTAATACTTGTTACACCATGTACAGACTTAAAAAGCGTTTATTTAAGAATTTATTAATGTAAAAACAAATCAATTTAATTTTTTTGGCATTTGCCGCCTTGAATATGCCGCGCACATTTTTCTACCTACAAAAAGTATAAGCGGCAAAAAGAACAGCTGATTTCCGCCTGCAGCCGCATGCCGCTGACATTGTAATAGTGAAATTACATTTCACTACATATTTTTTCTCATTATCAATTTGCTTTTCTAAATTGCAATTTGTTTTTTCCATATCAAATTGGATTTCTGAATTTCATATTCTGTTTTCTTAATTTCAACTTGAAAAGATGTAGGTCAATCATTGCAAAAAGCATTGCTGAAAATTGCCTTACACAAAATAGCCTTTTCTTAAAAATTATTAATTTAATATCAATTTGTGATTTAAAAGTATTCAACAATTATGCCTGTTGTTCCAAATTACTTGAAGCCTTGGAAAGATTTTGTTTGTAAATAGGAGCTGAAGCAGTGGTTAAACATTTTGCATTCTATGTATATGTATATGTATTTTGCTCTACAGATTAGTACAATTCATTAATACAACTTAATAATGCAGTGGTAAAATGCAAGACAGTTTTTTCAATTTTTCTAGCCTTGACGTCGTCGGTTCCTTGTCAATTCTAACATATCTGCAAAAAATTAACAGAAAGTTGCACTGTTTTTCTTCTGTTGATCCCAGCATGATATTTACGGATTCTATAGCTTAAACGATCTATTTAGTTCAGTTTATGCGGCCTTCTAAATTCACGGCTTATTTGTCAGAGTTAAAGAGATAGAGAGGTGAAAGACAGTGATAAAGAGAAAAGAGGAAAGCTAAGACATAGAAGATAGTGTAGTTTAAAAAATTACGTTGAAAGTTTCAAAAGAAGGAGAAAATTTCAAGCTCCCAGTCATTTGAAGTTCCTAAAATTCATACATCCGGTCACGGTAACCAGTTGCTGTTACTGATAATGGCTACAATACACTCAAATATTCCAGAGTGACAGGCATAGGAACAGTATCTAGGAAACCTAAAAATTCATTAATTTTAATTTATTTGGCATGCGCCCGATCTGTATAATTTTGTGGAATGTACATCTCATATTTGTAAAACTATCTTGAATATAAAGGATGCAAAAGTAAAAAAGTCTCCTTCAAATATTTTATTTATGCACTTCGCATACTCCGCCACAAAAAACCCAACCCTATTGTATTTTTGGTGACAACATTCAAACTAAAAAAAAAGGAAAAATAAAAATAACTACAATGGCTTGTTGCATTGTGTGTATTAAGTGATTTCGTAAAATGTATTTGAAGTCAGCCATTTATTAAATGTCCTTTTAATGAACACACATATGTATACGTAAGTGTATAACTTGATATCCTTTTAATATATAATGTTTTCATTTCGTACTCAATTTCTTTTATTTCATTGTTAACTTCTTCCCCCCCCCCTTTCCAGTACATTGTACGGACTACTACACAGTGTAAATTGCCTTTTCGTTTATTTGTTTTAGAAATTGGGTTTTCTATTTCCTTGTGATTCTATTTTGAAAGTGCACTTGCTGATGTTAGAAAAATATAAATTTATATTCTTGGTGTTGTAGGTATACATGTGTACATATATGTGAGTGTTGGCGTTTTTCCCTTTTGTTTAATTTATGGCCATTTCCAATTACAATTTTTTTTTCCTGTTTGGTTTGGTACGTTTTTGAACCTTAAAACGTTTGCATATCCTGTACCTACAGTCAGTGGCAACAGAAGAATCGTTACTTGTTTTATGTTTTAGCACTCGAGAATTTATGTCTGTCTAATAAAATTAAAACCAAAAAAATATTTGTTTTAAATTTATTGCTGTTTTTGGCAAATAAGAACTAGTCAAGGTAGTTTAGAATAGTTTTTGGAAAATTATAAAATAAAATATGTTTTTGGTGTTTGTAGTTAACATTTGGGGGCTGGTGGTCTAAAGAATTGTTTGTGGCAAATATTAACTCTTTTCCAATGGCGGAACATAAAATATGATTTTGGAGTTTGTACTTGGAGTTAACTCTTTGGGGACTTGTGGTTCATAGTTGTGGTTTTAGATTTGTTGAATTATAATAAAGAGATTGTGCAATTGTAAAAAAATAACATAAAAATGGAAGTTTAGTTTTGAGAATAGTTTTAGATTTGTTTAAATATAATATTGTAGATTAGTTTAGATCATAATAATGTAACTATGTGGGTTGAATGTTATAATTTCAGTTTAAAGTCTTTTAAGTCTCAAATGTAGACCAGCTGTCAGGAGACGTTTAAAGTAATTTCTTGGCATCAGAGCTGATATCGCATTCACATGAAACTTTCATGAAGCTTTTTGATACTAATTATAGGGCAAAGCAGGAGGATAATGAAACCTTCGAGCATTTCTCCTATCGAGTGACTAGTTTTCTTCTATGTTCCTTTCTAAGTTACATAATCTGAGCAATCCTTATAATTCTAAGCAAACTATTTTCAGGAGTTGATGTTGTTTTTACTAATTCACCTAAACTAATTCTCATTTTATGAATGACCTGTATTATCAAAGTCATTGTAAACATTTAACAATTTCTTATGTAAATGTAACAAACGAATATATTACCGAAAACTGACATATTTCATGCAGGATATGGTAAGCTGACGCCTAGAAATAAGAAACAATTTAAGGTAGCTCATTACTTAGAACCCATATACATATCAACAGCAATTATCTTGCACGTTTCCAACATACATAGATGCCTAACTTAGGAAATCACAACTCGGACGATAATTTTTCATACAAACAAATAAATTACCAAATTTCACGCCACACAGAGGCGTATTTGACACAAAAAGCCGGCCAAAAAGGCAAAAATAAATTTAAAGAAATCCTAAAAACTAAGTACGCAGCTAGATAGATAATAAAGCCTTAAACCTAGCTGGTAATATTCCAGACTTTAAGTTGAGATTCGCAGTTCCTGGGCAGTGTTAATGTCGGAAAAGTGGAGAAAATTGCATGGGGTTCCTCTTTGAATAAATTATTGTTTTAAATCACCCATAAATAATAATTACAATGTGCTCACTCATAAGCGGACATCTAAGGGACTAACAAGTTTGTCCGCTTATAAGAGGTGTCGGCTTATGAGAGTAATAAGCATCCCAAAGTGTTTTTTATTGTCCGTTTTAGTGAGGTCTCCGCCAGGACAGAGTCCACTATATTAGTTTTTCAATATCAATACAACAACGGGGTGTCAAAGCACATCGTGTAGCCAATAAGTAAATATACATATGTATATAAATATTAAATTTAAAAATTTATCCACACACATTATTGTGGAGAGGGTACGGTAGCCTCTTAACCTAGTAAATATGTAAATGTTAAAAAACAAAAACGCAAAAAAATCATGGGGAGGGGAAATAGGGGTATAATTTTTCCTCTCCTCCTTTCAAACCAACCAGAAATTCCAAAAAATCAAACTCTTAATTTATAATAAAAGTGTAGTTTTTTTGTCAAATACTCCGCTGTGCGCCAGTACAAAAAATACACACAGAACACGCATTGTATAATCCTACATATTAATTAAGTACGTTACCGGCTACCATTATGGCGTATAATTTATAAGCTATAATTTAAGACAAACAGGTCGATAAGAATAAACATTAATGTATTAACATTATGGTATAATTTTTTGGAAAAGGTTAATATTTTTATGTCAAAAACAAGCCCAAAAATGTGAAGAAAGTTAGGTAATAATTACATAAGTAATAATAAAATAAACACTACAAACAACATAAACAACAATTCGCATGTCAACATGCACAACAACAGTGTAGATGAAAGCAAGGTGAATTTCAACACTCACTCACATGTCAAGAATTAATAAAATAACAAACGCCCTAAAATATGCTTTAATAAAGTATACTTAATGACAAGAGAATTATAATGCGTCTAGGTAACAAAGTATCTATGCAAATGTAAGAGCTCAAATTAATGTAATGATTTAAGAAATAGAAAATTAGTTAAAGTTGATAAGATTACACTTATATATTGTTTTAATAATGTTATTACCATTAAGTTGTACTAAATGAATTGAAATGATATTTAACAAATTATATTGTTTATTCTTAACAAATTTCTTGCAAATAATTATATACTCTGATTTAATTTTAACTTTTCCAATTTCTTTTAGAAATCATTTTTTAATTTTTAATTGATTTCTTCTTAAATCTGAAAAAAAAGTTTTCCTTTACAGTCTTAGAAAGAAAATTATAAAATAAATATACTTTCATTTTCCTGTTTTTAGTTGGTTTTAGTTTAAGTACTGCCATGATTAATATTTTAAATTTTTACTTGAAAGTATTTTTATGTTCAGCAATTAAAGCTGTTTTCCGTTGCTTTATTTGTTATTTTTGTTTGTTGTTACTACTTCCTCTGCCTTTTTCTATCTCCGCTTTCTTCAACTTTTGCCTTAATCCTTAAAAGCTTTAACACGTTTTCCAATTTGTCTTTTAACTGCAAACGATGCTGGTTATAATGTTTTATATCTAGTCCTTTTTTCTAGTATTTTTTTCATTTTTTTTCGTTTTCTTTTGGTTTATTGCTGTGTGTGAGTTAAATTATTTTTTATTTAAAGTTTGTTTTTGTTTTGAGTTTATCTAACGATAAAGTTTGTTGTAGATTTTTGTTGATCTGCTTTGTTGGTTTTCTATTTCATCATGAAAGTTTTTCTGATTTTCTGTGTTTTACAACCAACATTTGCTGTTTGTTTACTGGCCAGAGAGTGGAAAAACTGAAAAGAATAGTTTTTAGCCAGGTTGTAAAATCCCTCAATGCCAGAGTTTTTTTTTTAATTAATCAAATTAAAAAGTACACAGTTGTTTAAAAATTTAAAATGAAATTGTTAAATGATGTTGCAGTTTTGCAGAAGTTTGTTTTTAAAGTTCAGTTAATAATAAATAAACAAAGCTTATGGCTGTACAGTAGAGTGGTTTGCTTTCAATACAAAAGGATTAAAGATAAAATAACTCCAGAAATAATTTTTTTTTGCCACGCCTACAAATACTGACCTTTTAGTAGTTTGTTCACTGTGTCTCTATTTTTAGTCCGATCATAACATTTTGTATACCGGTGTTCATGGCTCTATATTTCTGTCCTTAATCATTTTTTGCTACCACGTCAAATTCTTTTAAGAACTCGGTTCGTAAAATAGTTTTTACATTATCTTTAATCCTACGGGGTGACTAAAACAACTTTTCTTTCGAAACACTCTACTCTACAGCTATGTTAAAGTTTTTTTGTTCGCTGTTTAAAAATCGATCATACTTAGTAAATTAAATACATAATTAGTAATATGCATTATTATGTTGCTATTAAATATTACGTATACGCGCACTTATTTTCATCTAAGAATAGTTTTTTTATAGAAAAAATGTGTGTGTACATATAACATTTTTTTATATTCTACATTTTGTATGTTACAGTTTTATTTATAAAAAATTTCCTGTATAACAGTTTTTTTCTATAGAAAAAATTCTATATAACAGTTTTTTTCATAGATTTTTTCTATAAAAATTTCCTGAGTAACAGTTTTTCTGTTGAAAATGTCTGTATAACAGTTTTTCTATAGAAAAAATTTAGTATAACAGTTTTATGTATAGAAAGTTTCCTGTATAACAGTTTTTTTGTTGGAAAATTTCTGTATAACAAATTCAGTATAAAAGGTTTTTCGTTAGAACAAATTTCAGTATAACAGTTTTTTCTATTATTTGTTATAAATTTAATTTTAATTTTTTTTTTCCAATTTTTAATTATGCATGATCACATTGCTTCATTATTATTTGTTTCAAGCTAATTACTGACTTGTAATTAAAATACACTCTCTTTTTATGATTATTATTATGATGGCGGTTAAGGTCACACACACATACAGATAGCAGCTGGTGTGACACATATAAATTGTAGAGAAATATGGAATAAGAAAAATACAACTACAAAAGTACCATTGAAATGTCACAATAAACAATTTTTTTTATTTGTAAATCACAAATGACAACAACAATAGCAGCAACACATAAACTTACAAATAAACATACATTTACATTATTTACAAACACTTGTAACGTAAGTTTTACAATAACAAGAGACGACAGCGAAAAACGTCACACATTCGCCTACATTTGAATGGCGCAATCAGTTAAACAGCCTGGAAGTAGGCAACAATAAACGTTATAAAAGCCGGAAACCAAATGTAAAATAAAAAGCGATACGATGATACGTAATGAAACCCAGTATATTTACAAGGTTTTTTAAAGTTGCCAGCCAACAAACACTCTCCTACATATTACATATTCGTAGGCCAACACACCAGGATATTTACTAGGCAGCCAGCAGTGACGCTGGCTTTGATACTGCCACTGACTGTGTCATAAGTATTTAGTGATTTGTGGAGTTTTTCAAAATGTATAGTGCATTCAGAGTCAACACAATGGCAGATTGTAATTGTTTTCGTGATTTTAATGGATTTTATTTTTAACTGCATATAATTGAAACTTAAGCTGTATTTTGTGACCGCATACAAAAACGAAATGATTAGTCGTCGGCATCTTTTATTATTTTTAAATGCAACAAATGACTGTCGTTGAGGCTTTTGTTGGTTGCTGCCTCGTTACATTTAATGTCAAAACAATCCACTAAATATAATCTCTGCCCACAACTGGTACAATGTTGAGTTTTGAATGTGAAAATAGAAAAAGCGTTAAAAAAAAACAGAAAACCTAAACCCTGAAACTCAAAGACTAGAAAAAAAGAATATTTTATTTTTTTTTTTTTGTTTTTAGACACTTTATACATTTGTAGTTATTTGACTGGATATAGAGAACTTTGTTGGATATTTTGGTGTTTCAATGATATTTTATTGTAAATTAGGAATAAATATTAGAAATTAACACGTGATTGCAGTTAACGTGTGATGTTCAGTTTGCGTTTATTTATGAGAATTATTTTTCTATAGAAAAAAAATTTTTTTTAAAAGAAAAAAATACTAAATTTTTTATAGAAAACACAGTTATACAGAAGTTTTTCTATAGAAAAAACTTTCATACAGGAATTTCTCAATAGAAAAACTTATATAGGAATTTTTAACAGAAAAACTGTTACATACAAAATGTCTTGGTTTGAAATACTTTAAAAGTAAAATACTAAAATATCATCGATTAAAGACCAAAACAGCTTTTGATTTACAATGAAAATTAATTGGAATAATTCTAAAAGATAAACTATTTTTAATTTCCAGCCTATTTAATGAGTTTTTATTAGGGCATTGTGAAGTCTTTTACATTTAACAATTTTTATAATTTTTTTCCCCAACTTAATTCTTATTTTATCTAACTAACACCATTTCAGCAATTTTCTATGATTTTTAACAAATTTCTGTAAAAATTGCTTTTTTGTAATAGTTTTTGTTACAATTGTGGCTGTGTGAAGCCATTTTCTTTGTATAATTTTTTTTATCAGAAGTATGTTGACTGCTGGATTTTTCCGCTGTGGTTTTTTTTCTATTTGCCTTTCATAGCATTTTATTTCTTTAGCTCTGTTCGGTTTTTGCTGGCATTATTTTATATTTTATTCTGTGGCATTGTGTGGAATTCCGCTGTTGTAAAAATGGTTGCCAAAAATATAAAACAACAAAAGTACTTAACGTCATAATCATGATTTTATTGTTGCTGTTGTTGCTATTGCTCTTGCTGTTACCCCCTCATTATTATCTTATTTAATGGTAACATTATCATCGTCATCATCAACAGCATTATCCTGCTCGCTGTGTGGCATTATTGCAAACATCAAATCGAAAAGTATATACATACATATACATATTTATACATTTATACATGCATATATAAACTTAGTAACCCAGTATGATTTGTAGTTGTATGAGTAGTAAAGTATTGTGACGCATTCCTTTTTTCCCATCATTTTATATTTCTGCCTTCTTCTACTGCTCTGGCAAGTTCTTGTAGTTACAAGGACGTGCTTGTTGCAATGATTTTTTTTCTTTCTTATTCCCGTATTTTTTTATTCACATATTTTTTGTTTGGCTGTTTTAAACATTTCAATTTTAACAGTTTCTTTCAAAATGATACTTTTTATCATTGTGAAGTGGAAGAAATTGCTTTGCAAGTTAAATTTTCTACTTTATTTAACTAGATGGAATTGAGTGAAAATATTTTTTTTACAAAATTGAATATAATGCATTTGCTATAAAATTTCGCATAATTTTGTGTGTGGGATGGAAGACTAAATCGCTTAAATAAGAGTTTACAAAAAGTGTTTCAACTCAAGAAAATAATGTAATAGATGGAGTATTTTGAAAGCATCTATAAGTTATATATATAAAAGAATAAATGTAGTCAAGTATAATTTTACTCAAGTATTTACATATTGCAATTCTCCAAAAAATGTCAACAAGTTGAGCCTTTCTTTGTTTCAATTAAAGTTTAATGGAAGCCATAAAATATTATACACTTATATTAAAGTTTTATTTATAAATTAATATCAAAGCGAAGTATTTTAAATAAGTCTTAATATGATTAAACAATAAAAAGGACACATTTTTGTCTTTTAAAGGGTCCGCCAAATAACATTTTTTTAAATGCTATAAAAAAACTGCTAAATATTTTCTCAAATTTTTTTTTTTATTTGAAAGTACAATCCTTCCGGTTAATAATGGAAAATAATTTCATTGAAATGACTGCCTCGGCTGGCATTGCAGTAGCCTACATGATCGGTCCAATTTTTAAGCATATTATCGATTATGTGCAGCTGTATTTCACCAATAGCTTCACAAATATTGTCCTTTAAAGCGTCAATTGTCTCTGGCTTGTCGGCGTAATACTTGTCTTTGACGGCACCTCACAAACAATAGTCCAACTGTGTCAAATCGCAGCTCCGAGGTGGCTAAACGACATCAGCTCTGAGGCTGATAATGCGATCCTGTTGAAACCAAATGTTGCCAATATCCTCCTCTTCAATTTTTGTGAACAAAATTTCGTTCAACATGGCCCGATAACGATCGCCATTAACTGTAACGGCCACTCCTTGCTCATTTTCGAAGAAAAATGGCCCAATTATGCCTCTGGACCAAAATCTGCACCAAACAGTGACTCGTTTTGGGTGCATCAGCTTTTCAATGTATGCGTGCGGGTTTTCTGTGCCCCAAATGCGACAATATTGCTTGTTTACATACCCGCCAAGATCAAAATCAGCTTCATCTGAAAAGATGATTCTTTTTTTTGGCAAAATCGGCATCTTCTGTAAGTCGATCGCAGGCCCACAAGCGTATACACAGCCATATTCGTTCAGCGGAAGGATAAAACTAATTATCTGTCAAATCAGACATGCGCTAAGTGTTACCATTTACGAAATAAGCACTAGTTGAAACAAAAAAATTGTTTAAAAAATCATATTAAATACTAAATTTTTATTATTATTCATAACAAAAGAAACTATTTGGAGTTCTTTAAAATGCGAGTTAAAAATTTCCTTGTTTTATATTGAAGTGTAAGTTTAAAAGAAAGTTTAATACAATCATTATTACACTTTATTTAAATAGGTACCAAAATCTAACATTTCTAGTATTAGAGTTTAAATACGTTAAATAATTTATATTGTTTAGAGCTGTTTCACACGTTTCAGTTTTAGATAACCAGTTTGTATTCAATTCTCTTTTGAATCTCCCCATTTGTTCACATCTCAAATTTTCGTGCTCTTTTCCATCAAGTTTCAACTATTTCATGCATATCAACATGCAAACAACTTAGCGTAGAAAAAGACGAAGGAAATAAAAGCAGAAAACAAAAGAAACTAAGAAAATTAACTAGTACCGTCAAGTATGTACGCCTTTTATTATATTTTTCCTTATCAGCCAAAAATACTTGCCTTGAAGAGTCTGAATTAAAACGTGTGAAAGCGAGTTGATGCGTGTATTCCAAAAACTATCCAAAAATGCCTTTTAACATTTAACTGAGTACCAAAAAATATTTAATTAAACATTCTTTAAAGTTTAAAAGATTATCCACAAAATTTACACTACTAAAAAATACATTTAACACTTTCTTTAAAAAGTACCAAATATTTAAATTTCTTCCCTTGGATTAACAAAACATACATTTTTACAGTTTCATCGAAAAAGTACCAAAATTATTTAAATTTTTGTATTTGTTTCCTATGTAACCTAATTGAGCCTAAATTATATTTGTTTATTGTACTACACTTATACTTTATATAAAAAATATACCAAAAGATTATCATTTTGAAATGTTTGAATATGAAAAAATAACAAGAAATATTTTAAACATTCTTTGGCAAAAGTACTGAATATACTATATAATATTCGTACCTTGAGAAATAAATAAAAAGTTGAAATTGAAAAAGTACCACAAATTAAAATATTTAAAATTCCCTGCTCTTTTCTCCACCTTAAAAATACTGGTAAAATGGAAGCAAAATTTAAATTTCAACGTTCATTTATGTTTGGTTTTAAAAACTAAAGTATTATAGCACTCTTTCTTTATATCAGAAATTTCTAACCTCATTTCTTGATTTTTAGTACCAAAAACCGAAAACAAAAATTGTATACCAATTCCTTTCAATATCACTGAAACAAGTATAAATAAAATTATCCTTTCATGTTCCTTAATGTTTTCAGTTAAGAAAGCGGCAAACAATTTAAATCTGTACATATATACAATTAGAATTGTTTTTAGAAATTAATAACTTTAAATTTCTTTCTAATCTTTTTTGGTCCATCTGAAACAACAAGCAAAAATGTATGATTTTACTTTTACTAATATGTTATTTGCTTAAAAAAGTACCCAAAAGAAGTTAAACTCCCTTATTTTTTTCATTAAGTGCCGAACATAGACATTTTGACACAATTTTAAAGTTTAAAATTTATAGTATGAGAATTTTTCCTCTTGCGAGTATTATTGTAAAATTTTTTAAAAAAATTTATTTATTCGAAGGTTTACTTCTGTTAAATATAAAAACAGAGGTATACAAAGAATAAATTTCAAATAAATTTTTATATTTAACAGAAGTAAACCTTCGAATAAATAAATTTTTTTAAAAAGTTTAAAATTTATATTTATAAAATTGTTTTTTTTTTAATATTAGAGTAAGCTCAAACTTCAAATTCGTTTATTAAAAAAAATACAAAAAAACCAAATTTTCCTTCCGAAAAGTTTCTACTGCAACATGAACTTATGATCGTATAGATCAATATTTTAATTTGCATAAGTTCTGTCTCATTAAAAAAGTGACCATTTCTTGAAGTTTGAATTAAAAAGAATCAAAAATAGTATCAAAAATGGAAGTCATTTCTAATTAGATCAACACTGTTTTAATAAACTTTGCCAACTGCAATAAAGCATATATCAGAGAGAATAATCTATATCCATCAAAAGAAATAGTTGTCGGACGGGGCAAGTTCCGGACTCTAACGCAGGTGAAGCAAAACTTCCCAAGCACTTCTTTGGAAATAATTCTTAACAGCTATTGGCAACATGCCGCCAAACGTTGTCATGATGGAGTGGAGGTCTGGCCACATATTCTGGATGTTTGAGGTCAATGCTCGTTTTAAACGAATCAATTGCATTCAGTATAGGGCAAATTTCAGCAGCTCATAATAGTTAGGACGCTTTTGGTGCCAGCAAATACAAAGCATTATTCAAGCGTCATGTATATTTGGCTTTGGTGTCGATTTTACTGGTTAGGCGGATTTCACATACGAACTCTGACACTTCGGATTATGTAATAAATTAATTTTTTATCAACTAATGATTTATGATTTTATAGCTTTTAAGCAGCATTTCGAACATGCAAAATCGACTTTCAAAATCTCTCCGCACCAATTCATGTGGTGCGCAATTTTCCTGCTGTTAAAGTCGCTCCTAATGATTTTGCAAGGTCTGGTTGAGTTCTTCATGGAGTAGTGCCTTCAATTCTTGGTCTTCAAACTTTTTTGGCAAGACTAGGCGATGTATTATTGTAAAATACAAAGATATTATAATATTGTTGTGAACATCTATTATATGAAAAATGATTTAGTTGTTTACTGATTTGGTGAACAAACTATCTTCTTTCAGTAAGTTTAATTTTAAGGTGCTAAAAGTTTAAGTTTTATTTATTCATTGAAATGTATTTCTTTACCTTAGCTTTATAAAATTTTCAACCAAAAAATAACATAAACCATTACAGTTAGACATTAAATAAATTTACTCTTTTTTATAACAATGAATGGCAAATTCTACTGGCATTTCCGCTATAAATGCAAACAGACATTTTCATAAATTTCATTTGTTTTATTTCATTTAATTTTCTGCCAGACAACCTGACGTATAAGTGTTATGAATTTGTGTAACATAATTAATGTTGCTCATACGTTACGCATGATGGCTCATGATTATTTCTACAAATTTTTCAGTTTCTTTTCATATATTTTCTTGTTTTTTTCCTTTCAAACGCAACCAATTATACAATTTTACTTGAAATTCACAAATGCTTTCTTTGGCTGACACACATTTATTTCACTACTTGAAAAAATTTTTTTTTAAACTATTTAAATAAAATGTTCAACATTTCATTACATGAACGAACACATAGAAAAGTGAAAAATTATTTAAACATTTTTCATAACTTTGTTTTTCGTTAAGATAAATACGAAAATAACGTATGTAAGTAAACAAGTTATTTAGAAAATTTTTATTTCGTTTCCCTTAGCAGGGGTATGGCGTAGAAAAAGTTATTAAATTTCATAGTAAAACTATATAAATACTTGAGCAAACAACATATTTTACTAACTTGGAAAGGTAGAATACATAAGGATTACAAAAAGTACAACAAACAAAATATAAGAAAAAAACACCAAGAACAACAACAGTAGTAGTAGCAGCATCATCATCATAAAAAACAAAAACAAAAGTAATATTTTATGTATGTAAAATATGTTTACGTCATATTGTGTAACCACATTACAAATTGGTGACAGTGGTGTGTATGTTGGGTTTGTGGTAAAGCTGGTGACAGGTTTTTCTTTTGTTAGGAGTTAAATGGATGATAATTACTTTCAGAAATCCTTAGATTATTAGCAGCAGATTTATTAAATTTGTATATTGGTAATAGCTAAATCTAATCACACATGCATATATGGTTGCGTTAACTTTAGTTTACCGAATTTAATGTCTCATAAAATAAAGTTTTGAAATACTTTTTAAAGCACTGTTCACTTAAAAGTGTTAATAAATATTTAATATTAGGTAACTAAAATTATTTGAATTTAATTTCTATTGATCAAAAACATGGTTTTGTTTTGTTGAATGCAATTAAATGTTGCACAACATTTCGTTCTACCAAATCGCCAAAACAAATTTATTATCAAGAACTATAGTACTACTCTTTGATGTCCATACCATCATGATAAATATTGGCGGCATGTTGCTTCACCTGCATTATAGTCCAGACCTTGCCGCGTCCGACAACTATATCTTTTCATGGATATAGATTGTTCTCTTTGGTATATGCTTCACTTCAGAACAGCGTATCCGAAATTAGCTTAATTCGTTCTTGGTCTCAAAAGATGAGCAGTTATTTTGAAGCGAAATCCATTTGTTGCCAGAAAGATGAAAAAATTACTTTTAATAAATTTTTGCGGCACTTATACTGGTATTGTATTTTCAGCGGTCATTGTCGGAAATAACGGATTTTGCTGTTATTAATCTTATTTTCTTTGGAAAGGGGATAGATTGAAGAAGTAAAGGTGCAGAAAGTAGAAGAAAGCTTTATATCACAACTCTGCAATTGCGCATTATATTTTGCAGCATTGCAGCGCCTCTGGTGGTGAGTAGGCGCATTATTTTTTAAAGCTTAATTTTATAGCCTTTATTTAATTATTCTACTTTGGTGGCATTTGAATGCTATACCACCGAAGGAGGGCGCTGTGATAAATATTAGTTATGATAGGATAGAAAAACTAATAATTATCAAAAACTGAGTGGCAGCGGCTGGGAATCAAACCCAGGCCACAAATATCAACTCATACTAAATGATTAAATGCTCTAACCAATTAAGCTACAGCACCCTCATAACATAAATAACATTCTTGTTTTCTTTCCAGGTTTTTGAAAGAAGCTTTTGTAGTGTGACCGGATTTAATGTGAATAATATTCTATTGCGTATATTTATCTTTAATATTTTTATAGGTTATGTTTAGGATTTTTTCAATTTTAAAATTTTTTTAAAATTTTTACTACCCAACAAACAATATTGTTAAATAAAACTACCATGCATAAAACTACTGCAACTAATTATGCCGAAGTTTTAATAAATAATGGGAACAATCCTAGTTCTCACAGAGAATTAAGAGTAGTTCCTCCAAAAAAAAACAAATTTTTATATCACGCTTTGCATTCGACACTTCTGCTGATGATATTGATTTCTATATTAAATCAAAGCTTAAACAAAATGCAAATATTACTGTTCGTAAATTCACTTATGCACAAACGAGGAGCATAACGTCTTTTAAAATAACGTTGTTGATCGCGTTGTTGACCCGTCATTCTGGCCAAACCATGTTATAGTCCGAGAATATGAATACAATATAAACCAACGTGGAAATAATATTGTACACCTCCCACCTCGTCAACTAACAAGCCAAAAAAACTAATTAACACTAGAGATATTCAGCTTAGTATTATATATCAAAATGTTCGAGGATTAAAAAGTAAATGCTCTAAACTATATCGAGACAGCTTCGACCTTAATAATCATATTATTTGCTTCACCGAGACCTGGCTTAATAATACTTTTTTAAATACGGAAATTTTTTGCAATCATTTTCAAGTCTTCCGTCGAGATAGAAATACAAATACGACTGGGGGTGGTGTATTAATAGCGATCTCTAATAACTTTTCAGCTGAGGAATTAAAATTTGATATAGCCTGTAACATTGAATTTATCGCTGTGGTCATGAAAATTAGTCACATAAAAGTTTTTATTACGAAAATTCCTCCGCAATCAGATTTATTAATTTACCAGCAGCACATTGCTTTAATTAAAATGGTTTCTTTAAAGACTAATCGTGATGATCTGATTTTTGTTATTGGTGATTTTAATCTACCTCGAATTAGCTGGCAATTCTCCACTGAGAATTATAATTACATACCCATAAGATCTGATGAAAATGGTGCCGATGTATTTTATAATATTTCAAATCTATGCCTACACCAAATCAATGGAGTCTATAACATTTGTAGTAATTTGCTTGATCTGGTATTTGTAAACGTACCTAATGAATGCACAGTGAATCGTGTTGATCCAGTTACACTGCCCGAAGATCGTTACCACCCCACTATTGAAATAAGCTGTAATATTCAAGGTTTAAATTTCGCTAAAAATGTTACCAAAAAGGAAAAAAAATTCTGCTTTCAACGTACAAATTACGCCGACTTTAACAATCTTTTATATAATACAAATTGGCTTCAATTATTATCTATACCAAATGGCTTGGCGAATTCTGTTGATAAAATGATTAAAATTTTTTATGAAACCATGTACCAATATATGGATGAATGTATTCCAAAAACTACACCACGTTCTCAAACTGGTCCACCTGGAACTCTAAACAATTATCTTCCTTAAAAAATCTTAAAAATAAATATTATAAAAAATACAAGAAATATGGCCATGCATTTGATTACGGAAAATACTCTGTTCTTCGTGCAGAACACAATTTGCTAAATGCTCAACTGTACAAAAACTACTTAGCCAAAATGAAACATAGTTCTAAACATAATCCGAGATCGTTCTTTACGTTTGTTAACTCAAGATGGAAGAATTGTGGCACCCCCACATTTATGAAATATTTAAGTACAGAGTCAAGCAATGAGTCAGAGATTAGCAATTTATTCGCTGAATTTTTTGCCGCTACGTACTCTAACGCCGAATTCGATGATAATGAACCCTATCCATTTAATGTTCACTCTATTCAAACAATATCAATCCCATTACTTGACACTACACACATAATAAAATGTTTAAAAAACTTCAAATCCTCAATGTCGTGTGGTCCAGATGGCATACCTAGTTGTCTTTTGAGAAATTGTGCACTAGCTATTGCAACACCTTTATTAATTATATTTAATACTTCATTAAAATATGGCTATTTCCCTAAAATCTGGAAAAAATCGTTTCTTATTCCTTTATTCAAATCTGGCAATAAGTCAAATATAATAAATTATAGAGGCATAGCTAAATTGAACGCTATTCCAAAGCTATTTGAAAAATGTATTACTGACTCTCTCGTTCATCAAGTATCTCCCTTACTTACACCCTGTCAACACGGTTTTCGTAAAGGATCTTCAGCTATGACTAACATTCTACAATTAACTACTTTGGTTAATGAAGGATTTACTAGCGGTCAACAAACGGATGTCATTTATACTGACTTCAGTAAAGCCTTTGATAAAGTTAATCACAAACTTCTGCTTAAAAAATTGGATCAAATGGGTTTCGATAATACTTATTTAAGCTGGTTAAAGTCATATCTGTTATGCAGAACACAGTCCGTTAAATTTAAATCTGCAAATTCTAGAAATATTTTGGTAAAATCCGGCGTTCCGCAGGGAAGTCACCTGGGCCCAATTTTATTTTTACTTTTCATCAACGATTTGCCTGAGGCAATAAATTATTCTAATATACTGATGTTCGCAGACGATGTTAAAATATTTTTAAGCTTCAAGCATTCACCAGATCACAGTTATCTCCAAAAGGACTTGGATAATTTTTATAAGTGGTGTTACATTAATTTAATGGAACTTAATCTCAAAAAATGCAAGCACATGACTTTTTCGAGAAGGCGTGACGCTGTTGGTCACTATTATATCAGTGGTCATAAACTGGAGTCAGTAAGCGTTATTATGGATCTTGGTGTTTTGTTGGACGGAAAATTAAACTTTGTACAACATATTACGATGGCTGTTAATAAAGCTCGAGGTATCTGGGCTTTCATCAAACGATGGGCAAAAGAATTTAAGGACCCCTTTATCACTAAAAGATTATTCACGTCACTTGTAAGACCGATTTTAGAGTATGGCTCAATTGTATGGGACCCCTACTATAACGTTCACATTAATCTTATCGAATCTGTTCAGAAACAGTTTTTAATTTTTTGTTTAAGAGATGTTTATCGAGGATACTCTGCGCTTCCATCATATTCATCACGACTTGCTTTGATTCGACTACCAACATTAAAAAGCCGAAGAATTATGCTTAACGTTTCATTTCTTGTAAATCTTTTAAATGGTAATGTTTCATCAAATTTTCTATTAAGTAAAATATCATTGAATGTTCCTCAACGCACATTACGATTCAATAACCCACTATATGTTAAAACTTTTCGAACAAACTATGAGATGGCAGATCCGTTTAGGAAATTATGTTGTTGTTTTAATGAAATGTTTAACTTTATAGATTTGTCTTTAAATATTGATGTTATTAAACGCAATATTATATTAAATTTGAATGTGTAATTTGAGTTATATTAAGAAACTTGTTAATTAATATTTAGTCTGTAAGGATTGTATCCATAGACTTAATTAAATAAATAAATAAATAAATAAATAATAAATAATATTTTGATAAATGTAAAAGTGAAATGATGATGAAATATTACCTCATTTTTGATACTTTTGTCGGCCTGATTTTTTTTCGGTATAAATCCATTAGAAGTTAAGAATAATAAACTAAATTGGGCAAAAAGTTTACCTAACTTTAAGTGTGATGACATCTTCTAAGAGGCTGCAAACATTTTTGCAGTTATTTTTTATATAAATATTCGTTGTCACAGTAGTAAAGGGGGCTTTTTAGAACCCAATTACTAATTAATATGGAATATCGCCATTATCCATTCAGATATTAATGTTTTAGGTAGACATCACCTCCTTTCGCTGCAACTCAGAATGTATCTCCCAGTAGCTGTTTAAGGTAGTTGTTTATTTTTGTTAACACTTTGTCGTATAGAATGCGATTTTTAGTAACAATCTGCCTTTAACTTCAATCAATCACCATCCACACGTATTCTTCTTTCGATTTTTTTTACTGTTGTTGTAGTTTTTTCACGGCTATTGTCGGACTAGAGCCGGATTTTTCTTTATTGAACTTGTTAAAGGTGGATTCACTCATTTGTTACGAACAAAAATTTTGTGCGGAAAAAATTTTTTGCTGAGAGTTTTTTGCAGCACGATTCACGCATTTCAAACGATTTTTCTGTAAAATGAAAGCAGGCATATGTAAACAAAATCTATTAGTTTTACAAGTGGTAATACTGTGACGATTGATTTATTTTGCTTTGGTTTTTAAGTATCAAAAAACAAATATTAAATTATTTTAAAATATTGTGTATATTTTTCAAAAACAAGAATTTACAACATTTTTAATAAATAAATTAAATGAATAATTTAATTTCAACCTGGCAACTTGGTTTAAAATTAAACCAATTTAATCTGAGAGTTGTTCGTAAAAGATATTTTCTTTCTCTGAAAAAGAGAGACGTCAAACTTTATAAAAAAAAAAAAAAACTTTGTTCGAAAAAATATTTTGTTCAGAACCAATGGGTAGATCCACCGTAGTTTTCTGGTTTAGAGAAAAAATTAGTATTTGCTTTATCTTATTTAGAATCTATTCTAAAGGTTTGCTTGTAGCGTCTTGAAACATCATTTACAGTACTTTTTGGAAGCTAAGCTTTTTTGAAATCATTGAATTCTTGTCGAACCAATTGAACTAATGTTGGATTTTCTATAAATTTGTGCACAATATTCTTTTTATTTTTATTATCCGTTGTTCAGTACTTAACAGATGCAGAATAGAAATTTAAATAGTTATACATTACGCATGAGTAATTTTATTTATGAACGGCAAATGTATAATTAACACTTATACGTCATGTTGTCTGGTCGTAAATGAAAATGTAAAATGTAAGCTGAAAAATATTTCTACGAGAAATTTTTAGAAATTCAAAGAAAAATTAATATACCACAGAATTTGTTTCAACGTACATACATTTAGAAATATTTTTGGTACTTTTTATATTTCAAATTCAAATAAAGATCCTTAAAGAGTATGAAATAATTATAGATAAAAAGCAGTTTATTACATAAATAAGGAAATTTTATTGTTACCTACTTTGCAGCAGCATAATAACGCAATTTGATAAGTCTAGATCTTAATTTTTCGTTTAACGACAGTTAAATAAATTTGAAGGATATAATGGTGTATAAAGGGCAACTGGGAATTTACCTGTGTTTATTAGTAATCAGTAGAATTAGTTGAGAGAGATAAGAGCTTAGAGATTTTAGGGATAAATTAAGGGAATAAATTGTTTATAAATTAAGTAACTAGTGATTAGCTACTTTTATTGTTCTTCAATAGGATTAGTTGGGGAAATAACTAATCTATTGGAACATGAATAAATTGAGATGAATAAAAGGTAACTAGAAGTTAGCTGCTTTTATTCTTACTCAAATATAATTAGTATGGGAAATAGCTAATTCTATTGTAATTTATTTGGAGGATTTAAATTAA
This sequence comes from Bellardia pandia, assembly GCA_916048285.2. Classification (NCBI taxonomy): domain Eukaryota; kingdom Metazoa; phylum Arthropoda; class Insecta; order Diptera; family Calliphoridae; genus Bellardia; species Bellardia pandia. The sequence continues at coordinate 22,609,529 of OU696530.1, read as the reverse complement.
GAACGGAATGAACGGACACAATAGGATTAAGGTTGTATAACCCAGATGTTTATATGTGTGTGTGCTGGTCTTATAAGGGGATCTTATCATAATAAATAAAAGAGTTTCTTTTTCTATATATAAATTTTATGATTATGATTATGAAATGATTTAGATTTATTTATTTCAAATCCAGCCTTATGGTTTGCTGGATACCTAGACTGATATGTGGTTTCAACAAGACGATGCCATATGTCACTTAACACACGTAACAATGGCCCAATAGATTGACGAGTTCGGTGAACAGTTTATTTCACCTTTGGGGCTGATCTATAGGCCGCCTAGATCGTGCAATTTGACGCCTTTAGACTATTTTTTGTGGGGTTATGTTAAGGTTTATATCTAAAGGGACAAGTCCGCGTTGCCTAACTGGAAGCTAATATTGAACACTTTATTCGTGAGGTGCCGGCCGATATGTTGGAGACAGTATACCAAAATTGAACGATTTGAGGCGTAAGTAAGCACAGTCAACATTTACATATAATCATCCTTAAATATTGAATAAAATAGTATGTTATATCGACTAAAATAATGTTTTCATGCATATCTGTAAATTTTATTTGTTATTTTTTATATGAAATCCGAAATATCTTAAAAAATCACTTTTTACTATTTAAATATTTTTCCTTTAAAATTGTTTTTTTTTTTTGTAAAAACAAATATGTTTTCTTTTACCAAATAAGTTTCCCTTACTTTTCAATTGAACACAGATACTTCCAAAGACTGTTGTATTTCATGGCGAATACAAAAAAGGTTGTGCGTGTTGAGACACTTTGGAGTTATATCGCTATTTATTAAGATATAACGATTTTAATGCCCTTTTGAAGATTCTATACCAAATAGTAATCAACATGGCATTCAATTAAAAAAATATGTTTTTGTACCACACCCAACAAGTCGACCTACAGCAATTTGTTTTACACTTACTTTGTGCCTCTACAACAGATAAAAAAACAAACAAACAAAAAAAAGTGGCGCCAAGGAGAAGTTCTCCCACGCCTAACTGACTTATTCAAGTTAGAAACATAAAATCAAATAAATGTTTTTTTCTACGCCAATTTCATTTCGCTTACACTTGTTTCTACAATTCGCATGCTACGAAATGAAATGGCAAAATAACACAGACGCGTCCCATAGTTTTTTGTTGTTGACTTTTTTGTTTTTTTTTTTTGTTTTTGTTCTTAAGAAAAATTCTATTTGCATGTGAGTAAGAGTGAGTGTGTGTGTGTGTGCGGTGTAAGGAGTGTGTGGTTTTCTAGTTTCCTTTCGTATTTCATTCAACAAAACATTGAGTCGTTTACGGTTAAACACGACTACTAGTCAAAGCAAACGACTGAGCTACGAGTGGCCAAACGAACGAACAACTTTAATGGTATAGCAGAGCAAAGCACAACAGTATAGAACAGAACATAGCAGTACAGTACAGAACTGTTCAGCAAATAAGGTTTCAGTTTTCAGTTGACTGTGAAATAAATCGGTTTAAATAGAACGAAAAAAAAATTAAATGAGTAGATTTTTAATAAAACGTGTTGAAAAGCGTTAATAAAGTTTTTTTTTTTAAAAATTAAAAACGTGAAATAGCAATAATAGTTATTTTTTTTTAACAAGAAAAAGAAGCCTTATTTTTATATAATATAATAAAATAATATAATAAAATATAATATTATTAGTAATATTTATAATTATCCTTAAAAAAATTTATAAAAGCAACAAAAACAAAATGTCTTTAAATTTATTAAAAAGTCATTCAATTCTAACGGTTTTCTTATTAATGCAGTTCATAGCAAATGGTTGGTAAAAGAAATTTCTCAAATAAAATTAAATTTTTATATAAAGAAAATCATAATTAAAGTGTGAAATTTAATTCTTTTATATCTTTTCCTTTTTTTCCTCAAAATATCTGTGTTGGTGTATGTGTGCAAAACAAAAAATATATAAAAAATCTTGTCGATGATGCTGGAAATGATGTGTTTTATTACTGCTGTTGCTGTTGCGGTTTCTTGTGCGATGTGTTGTCTAATGCGTTTTTTTCTTTGTTCAACTTTATTTTTGCTATTTGCCGAAATTTAAATTCATGTTAATGGTGAAAATGAATGTGCTGCTAATTTCGGTGCAATAAATATTTGCAAAAAATCAAAAAAAAAAAAATTAAAAAATTCTTTTACTATTGGCTGTGGCACAAGGCTCTGCTATAAAGTGCTTTGTCTGCGATTCCAGTGATAATCCCAGTTGTGCAGATATTAAATCCAACAGCAGCATTGTTGCGGAGGTGAGTGTGTATTCCTACCACTATGAAAACGAATTTTGATTTTTTTTTTCATACAAATCTTTATATTTTAAGCAGGATTTTTTGAGCTTTTATTCTTAAACCTTCAGATTACATTTTTTTGATATTACCATGTAAGTGGAATTTAATGATGAAACACAAGGGATTTATTATTACGTTTTTTGTTATTGTACTGAGCAAGAAAAGTTAAGTTGCTATTTCAATTATTTGACGGTATGAGCAGTATTTTTGCAATGTTTTAATTAGGTTTTGTTAGATTTGGTTATAAAATATTTGAAATTTTGTGAAAAAAATCTTAAACAAGTACATTTTTGCAAGATTAGTAAAAAGTGTAAATGGTAAAAATATTAAATTGCTTGACTAATTAGATATCAGTTTATAAACTTACAAGCTAACATTTTTAAAATATGTTTATGAAATTTTGTGCCAAAACTATCTACTTAAGGTACGAGCACACTTGGCAAATATTTGCTCAAAAAAGCGTAACCAATTGTTCTAGCAAAAATTTGTCTTACAAGAGTTTTGCAAGATCAAACAGCAACAAATAAAATAAAACTGAATATTTGTGGTGCTTTGGCCTAAATAAGAAAGTTTTTTTTTTTAAATAAATAAACTAGTTCAAATATATGCCATTTAGTGGTTACGTCTTTTTGGGCAAATGTGTGTGACCGTACCTTTAGTTAAGTAAATTGTATCACGTTCTTATATAATTCTGAAATTGGCTTTATACAGCCATTAATAACAGAATTTAATTCCATTCGGAAGTTGATTTAATTCCGTTTTTTTGCTTCTATAGAAAAGGCAAAATTAAAATTTTTTTTCGGAATGAAACCACTTTTAATTTGCTATGTGGAATTGTTATTTTAAGCCTTTCTAGGTTTCATACCGAAAAAATTGTTGGTTTTACTTTTCTATAGAAGCAAAAAACGGAATTAATTCCACTTCCGAACGGAATTAAATTCTGTGACATGGCTGATAATATTTCTTATCTCGACAATTTACTTAACTTTAGTTCTGAAACTTTTGTTTTGCAGTTTTGAATCGAATAAAGATCCCTAAAACTTTATTTTTAAAGTTCGAATTCTGTGTAAAATATGTATCAAAAAAAAAAGTTAGCATCAAAATATTCATGTTAGTAATAGGCGTGGCACCTCCCATACAAAGCTAAAACATTACCTGCGACAATTTCTTGCTTTATGTCGCATTAGAGGCAAACAATTTTATATGAACACAATACCAAACTTGGACTATCTTAGGAATTTAAACTAAAAATAATGCGACTTTGTGTAAAAATCTTCGTTATTAACGTATTTCTTAGGGTATCCAAATTATTCGATTTACTATTTGTTTCGAATAAAATGAATAATTCAATTCGATAACATATTTAAAATTAATTGAACATTTTACCTAAAGAAAATTAAAAGAAACTTTACTTATACGTATAAAATAATTATATTCTTTATCTATTTCAACGTTATCATCATCTATGTAATCCTCAATAATACTTTCTGCAACATCATCAGGTTATTTAAGTTACAAGGATGACACTGATTCAATTAAGAACCCATGTATATATGAACTAAATTGGTCCGCTATGATTCCTTTTATATTATTTTTTGTGGTTTTCCAGGATTTTCAAGTGTACATATATCAATTCGATGTATTGATATGTTTCACTAATATCATAGTGTTTCCAAATTTTCTTACTTTATTCAACATTAGTATTTTGAATACATTACATAAGTCAGTTTTTCATTTACCAATATCGTGCAAATATATCGAGCCATAACCGCCGAAAAAATGTATCCCACAAACTCAAAATTTTACAGGGGAAGGTTTTTTTTAAATAAAATCAGTTTGAATAAAGCCATTATTTTAAAATTTATAATGTAAATATTGTTTTGTGTAATACATTTAATTTTAATAATTCTAAATGATGTTGAACTATCGATTTCGATAAAAAAACAACAATCGATTATGGTGTGGGATACATTATTTTGGCGGTTATGGCTCGATATATTCCGCCACCATATGTGGACTCTACAATTTCCAAACTTGTTCGCTATTTGATAACTAAAAATCAAATATTTCTTTTTGGAATTACATATAACTTATTGGAATACAATTACACAGCCCGACGAAATGGAAACTTTTTTTGCTGCCTTAGATTTCTTAATCAGTTTGTGTGCGTCTAGTATTGGGCTTCAATGTCTTTCACTTTTTTGATTTTTTCGATTTTTTATTTTTACTGAATAGAATGAATCGTTCATTAGTTAAGCTACTATAAATCGCGTAACTACGTAGTTTCTTCAAAAATAATATCTCGAAAACTAGAGCTGATCCAAAAAAAAGGTGAGTTAGAGGAACTGGATCCCTATATAAGATGTATACAAATTGGCCAAAAAATGTAAGGCACCATTTTCGTATTTGCATGAGGAACTACCCCCTAATTCAAAAAAGATTATTAATTTCAACAAACGTTTATTATGACAAATTTGCATATAAAAATGTGCTTAATAAACGTTTGTTAAATTTAATAATCGTTTTTGAATAAGGAGGCTAGACTTTAAGTAACTGCATATTAAACATATCTAAACGTTGCCATTCAACAGTATGTCGTCATTTGAAATTCATTTAATTTACATTTCAATGAAATTCTATAGCAAAATGAAAAAAGTTATTTGAAATTCAATATTTAACTTACAAATAAATAAATATTCAATATGAATGTGAATATGAATGCAAAAAAAAATGCTCATATAAATCGAATAAATTGCCTTTTTATTGAAGAAACACAGAACAACAAGTACGAGTACTCTCACAAATAAATGCTTTCATGCAAATAACAATTGAAAAAGCATTTACTTTCGTTTTGCAAGCGTTGTCAACGTGATTGTTGCCTCCTGAACCCAACAAACTGGTCAGCAGTAAAGAGGCTATTTAATGCTTTTCAGTTTGTTTATGGATAATAACAAAGTTTTTTAATACAGAAAGTTTTTCTAGGTTTTTATTTTATATTTTATTTTGTGGATTCTTTAATCAGTTTTGGTTTTTAAAAGTCAACGAACGGATTTGTTAAGAAACTTATTCTTATTCGTAGGTCTGTTCCTGGTGTGGAGATTGTAGTTTTTCTTACTGAATGTTGGTTTTAAGTACTTTCTTCAAGTTAAAATTGTTATCATTTTCTTTCCCCTCATATGTATTTGTTTATTGGGTTACTGCATGTGTTTAACTGGCATATTCCATTAAAATTTGTTTGTACTTTTTTAACAGTCAACCTGTTTGAAATAGAATTTTTGTCAGGGTTTTTTTTTTATTATTATTACTACTCGTATATGTATGTTTGCTTCAAGTGTGTGATTGATAGTGCCGATAATATTAATAGAAAGTTTGTAGAGGGTACATTGTTGTCTATAAGATAAATAGGTTGGCACTAAATTATAAGTTTTAAAATAATTTTAATACTAAATCGCCTAACATAACATTTAATTGGGGTTTTTTATATGGAAGAACAATTGTTTTTAATTATTAATTGGCTGACAGACTTTCAATTGCAAGTTGCTACATTAATATATATCGATGTATTTATCAGCTCAATCGATAAGATTTCATGATATATGTATATTGAACATAATTCTAATTTAGTACTGTCATATTTAAGCTTAGCTTTATTTCTTTCAAATATTTAAGTTTATTGCTAATTTATACTACCCTAATTATTACTTAGAAGTTATACTAATATGTAATTGCTCTTTTAAAAATTAAACACAGTCTAAACAATTAAGTCTAAAAATAGCTGCATGTTTTAAATAATAATTTAGAATTGCACCCTGAAAGGGAGAATCGTATTACATTTCCTATTTTCTACATATTAAAGTCAAATTAAATGGTTAACTGTAGAAATGATTTGTTAATAAAAACACTCAGTTAAATAATTCACTTCAGTGATGGAAAATTGAAAAATTGAATTGGTACTGACCGTCAACAAAAAGAGTACTTTTTTTAACATTTTGGTACTTTTTAGGAAACATATATTTTTATTCAAAAATAAAATTAAAAATCCATTCAAAAATAAAATTAATTTAGTTTAATAAAAAAAACTATTATATCAACAAACTAAAAATTAATTAATTTTTATGTAAAAATATATATTTTAAAAATTTTTATTTGTTGTGGGTTAAGATAATAAACATATAAGAATGCCTGCATTTTGTTAGTGTTAATGCTATATCATTAATACATCTTTCACCAATATGTTTGAAGTTTTCAAACTCATATGATACACAAAAAATCACAAACAAGAAATGAGAATTACAAAAATGTATGAAACATAAGAAATTTAAAAAATTTATCAAAATAGTACCACAAATAACTTAAATTCTTTATGCATCTGTTTACTTTTGTAGATTAGCTTATCCCACATCAAATAAATAACATGAATAACGAATTTGTGATTCCCTTATGTTCTTGTTTTGAAGCCAATGTTGTCAATGATTATAAAAATATTAACGCTGGATTTCTAAACAGGGAATAAAGCAAAACAAACAAAGAGTACTAAATATGTTGTGGGAGTACTGTGGTATTTTTGTTGTGAAAATAGTACGATAGTATTGAATTTTCCATCACTGATTCAATTGCTTATAAATCAGAAATAGTTCATATATTATAATATATTGTAGTTCACATTTATATTAAACTAGCGGACCCGGCGAACTTTGCCTCGCCCCAATTTTAGGCCTTCAGACAAACTTTAGAGTAATAATATAATACAACAGGAATAATTTCACACAAAATTTCGTACAAAAAATTCAATTTTCCAATTTTTCCCATTTTCCGACTTTTGCGAAGAGATTTTCCAATTTTCCGCGTTTCGCATTTCGCATTTTTCATGATTTACACTAAGAAATTTCTATTTTTTTAGTTGGAAAGTCATTAAGTCAAAAACTCGATTTTCCAATTTTCCGACTCTTCCGGAGGGATTTTCCAAAATTTTCTTCCGTAAGAACCTTCTCCTCGAAAATACGAACAACTGACAAAAAGTTTTATAGAAATCGGCCCAGCCGTTCTCATTTGATGAATTACTATACATTTTTTACACCATTTTTATATATATAGATTGCTTTAATTTTTATAATTCAGAAAAAATAAAGCATAATTCACTCTACAGCTAATCATATTCGTCAATATCCCAATCATCTTCCAATTGTACTTCACCTTCTACGTGCAAGTTATTGTAAAAATTATGAAACTCTGCATTTATAAATGGCAGAACGGACTGTAAATCACGTCTTTTATTGGAAGATATTGGCAAAGAAGCAGAATAACATTTATTAAATTCGATGTTATGTCTAGGTTCTTGAAGTCCTCGTCCGTCTGTAAAGACTTAGATTTCTCATATCGCATCCAACGTATTAGCTTCCATTCAAATTTATCACCTTTACAAAACAACAAATATGTTAATATGTATTTACAAAATAAAAATAATTCAGAACACCTTTTTAATTTTTCCAACAGTGCAAATTTAGAATAATACCATTCCACAAAGTACCTGCCGAATTTTGTGGAATGTTATAAATATTTAAAGAAAATGTCTAATATCGATTTAGTCTCTATAAGTAAAGAGACTATTGAGTATACTTGTTACAAGTGTTAAATATTACTCATACGCTGCCGTGGTTTTTAAGGAAAATAAAACTATAACTAAGATTAATTTAAAGCATTTATTATTTGTGAAATTTAGCTCATTTATTAACGAATAAAATATTTATTATTAAATAAATACATTTTGGGCAAATTTTTGGAATATGTGATTTCTATAGCGTATGAACATATAATCAGGGCACGCACACTTGATGCATCTCGGTCGATTTTAATTAATATTTTTAACTAAAACACAACGTTTGAAATATTAAAATTTATAATTTTTTTTAATTAATGCATATAGCACATCGTTATTTGTAAACGATTAATACTTTTGTAATTAAAGACACTTATTTACTTACTTTCATGGCTCATTTTGCCAAAACTGAAATGTGATTGAAGAATTTCGCAATAATTAAGTAACGGTAAATCAAAGAGAAGAGAAAAACAAATATAAAAAACAATCACCATAATCGATGCATGCCAGTCTATTTCATGCAAAAATATTGAAACAGAAAACCACCCGCTCAATCGATGCATCACGGTATGAAAGAGTTGTAGAACATTATATTGTGGGGGAAGTAATATCAAAGATTTACTTTTTTAATTTATAAAAAAGCCATTGATTTCAACATGTGAGAGACAAATTGTGTGATTCATAAGTGGTGATTTTGATGCGGAACGCCCATGACATCCAAAAAAGTTTAAAGACCAAGGATTGGCGACATTACTCCATGAAGATTGTTGTCAAACTCAATAAAAGCTATAACAATCATTGGAAACTATTCAAGCATCAACATTAAAATTTTTGCGAGCAGCTGAATTCATTCAAAAGCAGGGAAATTAAATTGAAGATCTTGAAAGAAGATTTCACATGTATAAAATACTGCTTAAATGCTATAGAAGAAAATCGTACGAACAGCCCAATAAGCCGAATTTGACAACAACGCCAAATATCCATGGCGCTAAAGTATTGCTCGGTATTTGGTGAGTCTAAAAGGGCGCTATATGTTATGAGCTGTTGAAATCTGAACAAAATATTACTGGGAACTTTTACGGAATGCAAAGGATTCATTTAAAGCGAGCACGACCCGAAGAACCTCCATAATATGCGGTCAGACATGTTGCAATACATTTTAAAATCTATTTAGAAATAAAGAGCTGGGAAGTTTTGCCTCACCCGCCCTATTGTTCAGATCTTGCCCTGTCCCTCTACTTTTTGTTTTGATCGATGTATAATGTTTTTCACTCTCTCTCTCTCTGTCTCTCTTTAGAACAAAGTATCCGAAATTGACTTGATTCGTTCTTGGCCTCAAAAGATTAGTAGTATGTATTATAAATAGATGAGTAGACGTGGAATCCATTTTCCATACGAAGAAAAATTAAATATTTATTCGAAATTATAGTTGAAGAGACAAAAACCAATATGCTAAAACCACAAATGCAAATTTCTTGTCTTTTTACCATAAATGTACGTTTTAGGTCGGCATTTCCTTGTTGCGCTGCAACATACAATTTTTGTCACGCCAGTTGTTGGAGTCCATTTTTACATACTTTTCATCGTCCAACTTTATTATAGAATGCGTACTCGATTTATATTTGCTTTTACTATGATTTTTCTTTTTTACCTACTTACTCATACACAAAAAAATAACTTACATTTTTATTAAAATTGACGTTAACACCTTATTGATTAGTTCATCACACAACACATATGTATGTATGTATGTACATATGTATATGAAATAATCTTTAAAATTATCTCAAATATAGGGTGTTTTTTTACAGGTTTGTTTTTCGAAAAGAGATAAAACTGGCATTTTGTGGTCAAATCTGGCAACTCTAATGTCATTTATGTTCAGTTTGGTTTGCCATTTCATCATGAACAGGTTGACAAAAGAACAACGCTTGCAAATCGTGCAAATTTATTTCGAAAATAACGGTTCAGTTCGCGAAGTTTACCGCAAGCTCCGTGCATTTTATGGTCGACATAATCGTCCATCAGAGCAATTAATTCGGTTAACCATGGATCGTTTTCGCACTACGTTTACTCTATGTGATAATACGCATCCGCAGAGACGTCGAACAGTGCGCACCGAAGAAACAATTGCCGCTGTAGAGCAAAGTGTTGAAGAGGACCAGAATTAATGGAGACCGGTATAGAGCCATGATAACCGACTATTTTGTTCCCGATGGATGACATGAATGTGGATGAGTTGTGGTTCCAACAAGACGGCGCTACATGCCACACAGCGCACGCCACAATCGATTTATTGAAGGAAACATTCGATGAGCGCATAATTTCGCGGAATGGACCTGTCAATTGGCCACCAAGATCGTGTGATTTGACACCATTGGATTATTTTCTTTGGGGATATGTGAAGTCGCTCGTCTACGCCAACAAACCAGAAACGTTAGGGGAATTGGAAGCAAACATTCGTGGCGTTATTGCCGACATACGGCCCCATATGCTCGAAAAAGTGGTTGAAAATTGGACCTGTAGAATTGGCTTTATTCGAGCCAGCCGCGGCGGCCACATGCCTGAAATCATATTTAAATATTAGTGGCATAAAATTATCCTTCCAATAAAGCCAAATTGATGGTCATTAAAACGATTTTCTTGTGTTTTATTTCAATTCGAAGTTCTATACCTCTCAAAAAAACACCCTATATAAAGAAAACTAAAACTACTCTAAAAAACACTCCAAAACTCTTTAAGATATCATATCAACCCTTTAAGATATCATATATATCTTTGGATTTGAATGCCAGATGTTAAGTTGTAATTGTTAAGATTTCCAAAATAAATGTTGTTGCAATACTGTTATTATTGTCCCATGATATTTGTGAATTGTTAACAACAAGTCTCGATCGCAATGTTAAGATTGTTAGACCATCATGGATCATGTATCATTTTGCTACTAAAAATTTATGCACAGAGTTTGTCTTTATTTAGTTTGGCAATATTTTACAAAATGTTGTGAATTGATTTGAAATCAATTTAAACAGAAATAATTTTGTTGTTTACTCTACTTAATTAGTTGGTAAATAATTCAATTTATAAAAAAATTTAATTTCAATGTAATTTTTTATTAAATAATTTTTAAGCTTGAGGTCACTTTTTTGTTTTTTATAAAATATTTTCTATTTTTATATATAAATTACTCGATATTTCGATTTTCTTGTAATTTAATTTCAATGTAATGCTTTAATATAAATAAGGTTTTTACGAGGGAGCAACTAAAAACAAGAAACTGACACTTTGTTGGTTGATTTTATATTGATTAGATTTATTATTGATTAGTTTTTCAAAAACATTTTTATTTTTCAATATAATCTCCTGAAACTTCAATACACTGAGTCCAACGCTTATCTAGCAATTCTATCGCTTGATTAAAATAGTTTTCCTCAATGCCTTCAAAATAGTGGTTTACAACTGTAATTGGGTTTAGCTAGGATTTTTTTAGATTTGGGAACAGGTAAAAGTCACTGGGATTTAAATCAGGAGAATCAGCTGGGTGGTCAAGCAACTCGTACCTTAATTTGTTGATTTTAGCCATTTTTAAAACACTCTTGTGCACTGCTGCGTTGACTTGATGAAAAATTGTTTTTTTGTGTTGTGTTCCTCGAATTTTTACATTTAATTGCAATAGTACTCTGAATTTATTGTTTTATCCTTTTGCAGATAGTCAATCAATAAAATACCTTTGAAGTGCCAACAAACCGTTGCCATAACTTTACCAGCCGATTGAATTGTTTTTGCCTTCTTTGGGGCACTTCCTCCAGCTTCAGTTCATTGCTTGGATTATTCTTTTATCTTTGGTATTGTGGTGGATCCATGTATCATCAACAGTTATGAAACGACACTTAAAATCCATTTTATTTTTCTTATAACGATCCAAACAAGCTTGAGAAATTTTCATTCTTATGCGGTTTTGGTCGACTGTTCACAAATGCAGCACCCATCTTCCAGAAAGCTTTTTCATCAGTAGTTCTTCATGCAAAATTAAATGGACTCGATCATTTGAGATGCCCATGATATTGGCTATTTCACGCACATTTATTCGTCGATCATTTAATACCATATCATGTTCTTTGGCTACAATTTCTGTTGTTGTTCCTGTTTTTGTATGTCCACAACGTGGTTCATCCGCAATACTTGTACGACCACGTTTAAATTCAACAACCCTATTTTTTACTGTTGCATATGAAGGACCACTTTCTCCTAACACATTCACCGATAAACCTTTTTTTTATTTAATTATTTTTTTAATTAAAAACAAAATCGCGGATGCGTCTGTTTTGAATGCCTATTTCTATATGAAGGAGTTGACAGATCGAAAAGAAATTCAACATGTGTTCATAGCACAGATGAGAGTTTCCAAAACACTTAAGTTTTTTATGTTTATGCCGCGCTTTCTGTTCTAGACTAAGAAGTTTTCCAACCGCTCTCGTATTTACTTGTTTTTGCTTTGTAAAGGGGATTTTTCAACATCTTTGTTATCAGATGATCTTAAAATGTTCGAATTTATATAATTAAGTGTTTTGAATTAGAATTTTGAAAAGGCATCAGCAAAATGTCTCGTATAACTTATTTTTGGTGAAACTTGTTTAGATATGTATGCGCATAAATCAAACATTTAAGACCGATAAACTCCTATTTTGGGAGTACATTTGTATGGAGGCTAAGTGAAATAATCGGTCTATTATTCCACCAATATCAATACCAACCAATCTTGTATCTTTAAAATTGCATCCTGTACTTTGCGAACAAGCTTTACATGGACAGCCAGCCAGACGGACGAACATTATTGAATCGGCTTAGGAAGTGATGCTGACTTAATTGTGTATACTTCAAGGTGAGTATTGGACTAATATCTATAAGCGCTACAAACATCAGCACAAGTCCAATAAACCCTCCCTTCCCACTATGGCAGTGTAGGGTTTAATAAAAGTAAATCATGTTAAAAACATGCTGGAAAACAAAACTACTTTTCAACATCATTATTATTGATTGAAAAACTCTTCTGACATTTAAAACCACTCAAACAAGTCTTCTCGCATTATTAATTCTCATAATCATACAAATCATTAACGAGCTTTTAATATTTCTGTGTTTATTTTTGCCATAAATTGTCTGTAAATAAATATTTCAAAGTGCATTATTTAGATTATTTTTCTTCAAATTCGTATTCATAAGTACTCGTACTCGTAATGCTAAAAAGATTTTATTTTATTTATCATTTAACCTTAATTTAATTGTTCAAGTAGTTTTACAAGTGAGGTTTATATAGCAGTTTATTTGCAGTTTTATTTTGTTTATTTATTTACTTGATTTCGTACTTAAAAATCCATTCAATAATTCTTGACCCAAATAAATTGTGTGAACAAATTCTAGTATTTTAGGTTGACAAACAACAAAAAAAGTGAATTTTATTATCTAAGTACACATGTACTTACATATTTCTCTCTATTTATCGTAATTTCCTAAAAAATAACATTAGAAAATAAAAATAAACTCAGAGGAATGAATATTCCATACAAATGACATTTTATTTGAAAATTTATATTCCATGTATCACTTTTACTGCATTCTATATGTACCAGTCGGTGTTGCATGTCTTTCCGTTGTATGTCTTTATTTTTATTTAGTTTTTTGTCTTATTTGAAAACAATTTTTTCTATACTCATTCCTTTTTAGCAGGGTTTTTTTTAGTTTTTGTCGTCTTAAGTTATGACTTCCTTGTATGACATTCACGTATGCATGGAAATTCTATCTTTAGTTGTGTGAGTGTTTTTTTTTTGTTTCTTGATTTCTCTGAGTAAAATCCTGTGTATTTTTAATTTTTTTTTTGTTTGTTTGGATGAAGCCAACGATAATGACCTTTTCAATTGCCAAATTTTGCTTTCATGTTACAATAGCCAGGACATGAAGAGAAAAAAGTTTGACAATAAACATAAAGTTTTTATTTTACTTACAAGTTGTAAATATTGTAGGTATGTTTTATTAAATATACAATGGCGTGGTTTATTATTTGGAAAGTTGTAATTACTCTATTTACTATATCTGCAGAAATCTTTTAGGAACTGATTTATTCCAACTAACAAATAAAATGCAGCAACAAGTGTTTGTATAATATTTTCAAGAACTAATTATGCTCCCATAATCTCAATCATACTAACGAACTTGATGCTTTATATCAGGAGTGCCCAAAAGTTGCTTATGTAAGAGCAAACACCAATACATTTAAATAAAAACTAATTTTTATCCAGTATTTTTTGTTGTAAAAACCAATACATAAGAAGAAACAACACACTTTTTTAAACGTTAAACAAAAACAAAATCTACATTGACGATCGCAGTCACCAATGTTTACCAGTAGAGCATACGAAAGCAAAGTTGTTTGTGTATTTCGTATTGCTAGTGCTGAGTGCTGTAAAGAGTATACAAAGCACACAGCCTATAGCTAAGAGTTTTTACAAATACAAAAGAGCACCAAGAGTATAGGGCTTGGGCGCTCCTGCTTTATATTATAGTGAAATAATATTTAAGATCTTGTTACTTATGTTGCAGTTAAAGTATGTCTCTTTACCATATTACAAAGTTAAAGTGTTTTAACAACAATTCTATTATTAAATTTTACACAAAAAAAAAACATCATCTTAAGTGCAGGAAATGTCAAAAAAAGGTCACCCAAAATAAACACACTCATGCTTTGCAGTCAAACATCATAGTAGCAATTAAACAACATTATTGTAAATTTACCAACAATACCGACAGCTGTTATTGCAAAAAGCTATATTCATTGTTCCCACATGATTTGGTTGCAAAATCGTCAAATTTCAAAAAACAACCAAATCGCCTAAATGTAAAAATACTTTTTTTCATAGGTAATGATGATATTCTTACTGGAGGGCATTCTCTAATAATATAATAATATTATTTGTATTAAATTATTTCTTTAGTTTTGAGTGTATAGAGAATTGTTCAGCTTAGTCTGAATTTACACGCTAAGCTAATTACCTTTTAGACATAGGGGTGAGGAAAAAATAAGACCAGTACACACTTGATTGTACTAGCAATTCGTGTTACTCTCTTATTCATTTGTGTATTAGGTTGTCCTCAAGCATAATTTGAAAGCTTATAATTTGGAATTTTTTCGGAAAAGGTTTTAAGGTCGCACAAGTCGAATTTTTACCAAAAATCGGCTTTGCCGGCCGTTTTTTAAATTTTCTTTATAACTTTCTCAAAAACCACAACATTCTTTACTTTTGAGGAAACAATTTCAAAGAAAAATGTCCAAACTTTATTTTTGTGTGCATCTGTGTTTTTGCTCATTTAGGTACCCTACATTACAATTTTTCATAAATTTCGTAAATAACGCTTTACAACTTCTAAAATTTATATGAAAATGAAAAAAACTCATGATGCTGTTTTAAAGATCTATTAATTCTAAATAATTTAGAGAAAATAATTTTTAAATTTGCTCTTGCCGTTACACAGTTATAACGTTTTTAAGGTTTGTTTGTACCCAATGAATATGAAATGTTTAAATTTCGAATTTTTTGCTTTGTAATCTTCTTACACGTCATGAAGAGCTTGTTCAGAAAATAGCTCAACCTTCCGAAAAATCTAAAGTACAAAGAGAGTTCTCAAAATTTAAATCGGAATTTTTGGAAAAGTGGATAACTGCAGCGTTCATAGCGATTTTTAAAATTGCGTTTTTATTTTCGCTACTTAACGTATGTAGATTTTTTACCAAACGCTAAAGTTTTGGTGTTCATACGTTCATCAAAAAACGCTAAGCTAGCCAATTTTATAGTAATACTGTGTTCAGATATGCAACTTTATTAAGTCAATATTCGGTAAATTGACAATATTATTTTAAGTGTTCAGGCATACGCAATTTTGAGCTTACTCAATAATAATTTGACAGCTGGAAAACAATACAAAAATTCTGTTTCTATGTAAACAAACTTACCTTCACATTGATTTTTTAATGATTTTTTATACAATTTTGCTCACTAAAAACAGTTGTGAATAGTGTTGCAATATTTGTACGGACAAAATTTTTTTTTATGTGAAGTTTAACGTCTCTCTTTTTAAGAGAGAGAGAAAATGTTTTTAATTATATTTCTCAATATTTTTTATAAAAATTTTTTTATTCGAAGGTTTACTTCTAGTTAAATATAAAAATTTATTTGAAATTTATTTTTGTATACCTCTGTTATATGTTCTACATAGCTTTCCGTTGGAAAACATAAATGCAAAATCATACAGAAATATACAATTTTTAATTTTCTCAATATAAATTTTAAATTCGCTTTATGCAGTGGTCGGCATAAGGAGAATTGATTATGTTTTTGGTTTATAATTTCTTAATTTTTATGTATTTTACCTACACCGGCCACTGGTTAATAAACACTTAACCGGAGTCATCCAAAAGTGACACGAACTTTTGTTAAAAACTAGTGTTAGTTACATTCTCTATTTTAATCTGACCAGCTATTATTGGTGATATTGGTTTGAAATTTTAACATTTATATAAACATCATTGTTTACAAGTAAATAAACTATAAATGCTGACCACTCGCTTATAATACATACCTTAACTAGAGTCATTCAAAATGAGAACAATGATGATTTTTTGTTACAAAGATTAAAAGAAAAATCAAGATCAATAATTCTTTCTAATAAACTGCTTTTGCAGATTGTAGATTACTGACCAGTGTAAGAATCAGTATAAATATTTGTAATTAATAATTATTTCCCCATTATTGGTGTTAAAATCTCAGAAATTCAATATGTATTAAGTGTTGTATTGAAAACATTTCATGTAGCCTATTTAATACTTCAATGATATCTTAATTTGTTTCCCTTTACTTATTCTTCTAGGAATGTACCCTCGAAAAAATGAAATCGATTGACACCTGGCTTTTTGAGCTAAACAAAATTGCATATTTCGATACGGGAGCCAATAGGAGTCCTCAAATGAATTGTCAGAAAGTGGTGGCCAGAGATCGTAAGTCTAGATTTTGATAAATGACTTATATCACATTTTAATAATATATAAATGAACACTTTGACTTGCAGCCAACACTAACAAAATGGTAACGGCCCGATTTTGTCAACTCAGTGCTGGTGAATCGGATGCCTGTCAAATTTTACGCACAAAATTAAATCTGCCACCCATCGGCAGTACACAATCGACACAAAGTAATATAAACAACAATAATGGAAGACGCGTAGCACAACAAGAAAATAAAAATGAACAATTTCACTGTTCTAATTGCTACACAGACAATTGCAATGGTGCCTCCTCAATTCTGGCTGATTCTATGCTTATGGCCCTAATTATAGTTCCTGTGCAAAACATGATTTTTAGGCTGTGGTGAAAGTTTTGAAATAATATTTAGAATAGATTAGTTACACAAATAAGTGGTTAAATATTAATTATTACTTATTATGGTTTATTATTAAATTATTAAAAATTATTTCATTTCCAGTTATTTTTATTTAAATGTATATACATATGTAAGTGTTAAATAAATATATTAGCGCAATTCATAATCTTATGCAAATGGTATTGCTTCATTGCATTTGCAAAAAGGTTTAGCATATTGTCTATACACTAACAAAATACACAGCAAGAGCAAAAATATGCTAAACGTTTTTGCAAATGCAATGATGCAATACCATTTGCACAAGATTGTGAATTGCGCTATTATGCAGTTAAGTGTGAGTATGTGTAAATAGGCCTTATTGTAGTGAACATTTAAAACAAAAGCGTAGAAAAATTTATGAGCAATGTGTAGCTTAAAATAACTTAAAATAAAGGAAAATGTTAAGCAATTTATTTATTGGTATATAATGGTTTAAAAAAAACAAACTTGAAAAGGATAATTACAATATTTATGCAAATTTATTAGAATATTAAATTTTATGGAAAAAAATGAAATTATGTGAAATGTTTGCAGAATTTATCAATAATTGGTTTAAGCTGTTGTTTAAATAAAGTTTAAACTAAGTTTAAGCATTTCCAAAGGTTGCATTAAACTTGCTTTGTTTGGTTAAACCATAAACAAACCTTAAAGATTATCTAACGAAGCCAAAAATATAGGCCACCTTTGGTCTGCCATATTTTGAATTAGTGCTCAACCAGAATTTGTTTCAGTTCAATTTTAAACATTTAATATATTTAATAATAACAAACATTAGTAAAATAAAAATGCTTTAATCAATTTAAGTTATTATTATTATTATTATTATTATTATTATTATTATTATTAACTTAACATTAAATTATAAATAATTATTTATAGTTTAAATATATTAAATAACAATATAAATTAACAAAAAGACAACAAAATGAATTTGTACTTATTTTCAAAAACACAAATATTTTTTTTAAAAATTACCAAAAAAAAAACGCAAACAATTCCAAGACAATGTTTAAAAAATAAGTTTCAAAGAAAGTATTTAAAGGAAAAACCAAAAATAATATTCACCTAAATGCCTTTTTTTATTAAAAAATATTAAAAATAAAAGAAAAGAATTATAAATTATTATAAATTAAAATAAAAAAACCCACAACAAATTATATCTCATTACACAAAACAAAATAAAACATTTGCATAATTCAAATTAATTTAAACCATATTTTTGAATCTTATTAACACAACTTTAAGCAACAAATTAAAAATCTTAGGAAAACCGCAAACAAAATAAAATATAAATGTTAGTCTTAAAAATGAATCATGGAAAAACACACACACACATTTAAAGCAATTGTTAGAACAATAAAATTGTTAGTAATTAAACCTATAAATTAACAATAATCAAAAAAAAAAAATCAACAATAAAAAAAACTATGTACTTGTAAATTAGTGTTTAGCAACAAAAACCCAAAACAATTGAAATTAAATGAATAAAAAATATGTTTTTTTTTTTTCTTCAAAAAATACCAAACAAACCGAAGAATTTTATTGCAGTGAGTCATTGTGCAGCAGCTTGTGGAGAAAATATATCTTAAATGGTAAGAAAAACATAAAGGAAACATTAAATAAAGTGTTAATAACAATCAAAGCAAAACAAAACGATAAAAGTAAAGAACAAAGCTTTTAAACCAGTGGTCGACACATAGAGAACGTTTATCATAACAATCTCGATATAGCAACAAAATCTATGCAAAATGAACTCAACATAGCAACAAAATGGTGTCACGATAATGGTTTAATCATTAATGCTAGCAAAACCAAGATCATGCACATAAAACCACGGCACTTCAGATATACTAGTATTAAACTTAAATTCCACGGTATTGACTGCATCCACGATGAACAAATAAATAATGATGATAACTGCACAACTGTAATCGAATTAGTCAATACATACAAATACTTAGGCGTGCACATAGATCATAATTTTAAATGGCGAACACACATCGATGAAGTGCAGAAGCAACTACGTAAGTCTTCAGTTATGCTTTACCATCTAAGCAACTCGTCTACTTATAGTGTCTTGAGGCAAGCATATTTTTCACTCTCGGAGTCCTATATTAGACATGGCATCACCGCATGGGGAAGCTCTACGTACTGCAGTACACTACAAAATCTACAAAACAGAGTACTCAAAATACTTTGGAAAAGTTTATATAAATCTAAACAAAGCAACAACACCAGCACAAACAACAACACCAACACAAACAACAACACCAGCACAAACAACAACACTAGCGCAAACAACAATACCAGCATAAACAACAACACCAGCACAAACAACAACACCATCACAAACAACAACACCAGCACAAACAACAACATCAGCACAAACAACAACACCATCACAAACAACAACACCAGCACAAACAACAACACCAGCACAAACAACAACACCAGCACAAACAACAACACCAGCATAAACAACAACATCAGCACAAACAACAACACCATCACAAACAACAACATCAGCACAAACAACAACACCATCACAAACAACAACACCAGCATAAACAACAACATCAGCACAAACAACAACACCAGCACAAACAACAACACCAGCACAAACAACAACACCAGCACAAACAACAACACCAGCACAAGCAACAACATAAACAACACCACTCAAATCATCAATATAAACCAACAACAATATAAATACATAGACCAAAACACTAACATCGCCAAAAAACTTAATATACTTAATATAAAAAGCATTTACGAAACAACGTTAATAAACAACTTCCAATATGAAAATACATATTTAAATAAAATAAACCATAAATACAACACCAGACTTCGCGCAGAAGGACGATACAAGCCGGATAAATACAAAAACAATTATGGAAAAGCCAAATTGGATGTAACACTGCCGAAAATTCTTAATAATTTGCCAACCAGTATATTATCTATTACAAATAAAATAAAGAAAAAGAATGAAATAAAGAAATTTTACATAAGTTCGCAATAAATAAATAAAAAATAATTGAATAAAAATATAATATTGTTAATATTTAAGCAATTAATATTTAAATAATTCGAATAACATTTATATATCTCTCTTGACCTACAGATAAGCCAATTATCGGCTTCGTGGGTCCCTTGAATATTAAATGAAATGTAATTTATTTATTAAAATAATATTCAATAAAAATTCTTCTTAAAAAAAAAAAAAAAAAAAAAAAAATAAATTTCGTATCATTACATTCACTTTCATTCTCTGTTGTATTCGGACCAAATTTTCTTATTTAATAATTTGTATGAACTTCGCTGTTACTCGTGTTATTTACCGATCATGTTCACCTAGCCTTCGCTATGAGAGCTGGTCACCGTTTTAAACCCGCCCAAAATAGCATCAGCTTTATCTATCATACGCAATTTGCTGTAATATTTGGTCTCAACATAAACAGTTGCATTAAAAAGTCTTTTTAAAGAAAATCTTTCTTATCTTAAAAAAAAAGAAAAGCATCGAAAAGCTTGAGCTCAAAAATTGGTTGGATTTGTTGTCTGTTGAATTTGGCTGTCACTTGTTAGTGGCAACATGCACTCGTATTTCCCATAAGACTTCTATCAAACTATTTAATTTTGGTAAAATATTTAAATTTAAGCGGTCGTTGGGGATATGTCAAAGGTTTTAAGAGAAATATGTGGTAAATTACTTTGAAATGCTAACTGGTGTCTATTTAGACAATAAATCATCACCAGCTTTTCTTGTGTTAATTTTGAGCTAAGTAAAATTAGAAGTTCTCAAATGAATTGTCTGAAAGTAGGTACAATAGATCGTAAGTATACAGTGATGCACAGCTTATTTTATGCAATACATATTTTTTGTTTTAAAAGCTACATTAAAAAAAAACTAAAAAAACTTAACACAAAACTTGGTGTTATTTAATAGAAAAAATATTATAGTCTAAAGATACGGTCACACTTGGCAAATATTTGCCAAAAAAGATGTAGCCACATAAATGACATATTTATTAAAAAAAAAAAAAACCTTTTCTTATTTAGGCCAAAGTACAACAAATATTTAGTTTTAGTTTATTTGATGATGTTTGATCTTGCGAAACTTTTATAAGTGTAAACAACATCAAACGAATTTGAGCTCAAATAAGTGGTTACGATTTTTAAAGTAAATGTTTGCCAAATGTGACCGTACCTTAACAAACAAAAATAATTTATTGCAAAAATATACCTAAAAAAAATTTCCGTTTTTCACGTTACAGCTTTTTTTATGCAGGTTTTGAAATGTTGTAATTAAAACCGGAAATAACACGATTTAATATTTGGTGTGATAGCCTTTGTCATCGACAACAGATTTAAAGCGATTTGGCATAGATGCGACCAGTTTTTGGCTAATACTCGGCGAAATATTCGACCACTCCGCCAGTAGCACTTTTTTAATTGTTTGTGTTAGAATTTTCCTGATTTCTAACAAGTTGTTCTTCAGAATCTGAAGGTAAACTTGTTCATGGTTGTTTCAACAAATGTTAAATTATAGACCAAATTGAACAGTAACATGTTACATGAAAACAGCTGAACTGCACAAAAACAGTTTTGCTAAAAGGAAAGTTGTTAAAAAATCCAAAACAATTTTCCTCGAGACCAATTGTATGGTACATACCTACTCGTACATATGTATTTAATTGAAGAAAAATAAGACAATTATAAATCTTTTTCTTTTTAAAAACATTGAGTCAGAGCAAAATTAATACTACTTATTAAATATTTTCAATTTGATATCACTAACTGCATATTTTTACCTCATTGATAAACCAAAAATATAAATTGCTTTTATCAATTTTCGGTTTTCATAATGATACCTTTTAATTTCAAGTATTTTTCAAAGTATTGTTTATGTAATTTGGTTTTTGTTTCAGTTATTGTCATGTTAACATGACAAAATAGCAGCCGATTTTATCAGCTGAAATTGCAATTTCTTTTTCGCAATTTTGTTTTGTTCTGAGATAGAAAAACATCAAATTCTGAACTAACTGAAGATTCTTTTATTAAAATTTGATTTGAGGTGAAAAAACGAAAAGTTCATTAACAATCAGTATAATTCTAGACATTGAGCGGTTAAATTGTTCTTGCAATTTTAAAAAGCAGATCTTAAAAAAACTTTCTTTTATTTAACGTAATTTAAAAGTGAAAGTTTTAATAAAATGTGTTTAAAAAGTTTAATTTTCAGTTTTATATTGTTGGGAGTGGCCACAAAGTATCTTGTACAAGGTATTAAATAATTGATTTGTAAATAAAGCCTCTAACATGGCGATATTTCTAAAATAATAAGAGCGTTAAGACTTGTAAAACGTTCAAGTTCTCCGTTGCTAATATTACTTTTGAAAAGAAACCGAAATTAACATCATTATACGGAAAAAATAACCTGTGAAGACATGAGAAGAGAGAAGCAATTTTGTTTACATTCTTTGCGCAATCTTTATTATTTGATTCATGATACCAAACCATGTAAACAAAAATAATTATATAACAGTTATTTTGCGTGATTTATTTTTTAAAACAAATTATAAAACCCTTTTTTGTATTTTAATCATATGGGGCAAGTTTTTTCCAGTCTCTGCTTTTAAATATCTTATTAATACGGGGTCTTAATCGTATGTGAAAACCAATATTGTCTGGTTCAAATACGACAAGTCGTTGTAAGAAGTAAACTAGAAAACATAAACGAGTTTGACTTCCTAGCTTGAAATTAAATGGAAACACAATACTAACGTTAAAGTAAAGGTACGGTCACATTTGGCAAATATTTACACAAAAAAGCGTAACCATTTTTTTAGAACAAATTTGTTTGATGTTGTTTACTCTTACAAGAGTTTCGCAAGATCAAGCATCATCGAATAAATTAAAATTATATATTTGTTGTGCTTGGGCATAAATAAGAAAAGTTTTTTAATATATATACGCATTCAAATACATGTTATTTAGAGGTTACGTCTTTTTCGGCAAAGATTTGCCAAGTGTGACCGTACATTTAGATAAAGGCTGTTGTAAATAGAAACATCTAAAAAGAAAAGTATATAGCAAATAATTACATTTCTCATGCCCAAAGATACTCTTGCAAAGTAGTCTACTTTATTGCCACACACACACACACAACCCGGGCTACAATCAAACATAACTAAATAGAAACGATTAAATGAATCATACAATTTGTAAATCCCCATTGTGCAAGTAGCCGCAGTGGCTGTCAAGTGTTTAAACTGTGATAACAAGTGTAATTAAGAGGGCTGAATGGAACTTGACAAAACATCAATAGGAATTTTACACATTTACATTTACACATATACATCATTTACTTATGTATGTAAAATATGTATGTATTAAACTTAACTTTATTGCCAATGACCGATAATGAAGCTCACCTTCTAATGTCCTTAAGTTCTTAAGTGTTTTTTTTAAAGAAAATTAACAAGTATGTAGAGAAAATGAAAACATATTCCTTGGGGCATCATAATTGGTAAAAAAACTTAATGAAATTAATTGTTATATGTTCTCGTACATTACAATTAAATTGTTTCTGTTGAAATTTTCGATAAGATTCATTATCACAAAAAGATGAAATTACATACTTATTTTTTGCCAATTTATCATTTAACATTGACACAGTTTTTTTTTTATTTATTTTCTTTGCAATAATTTTCAATCTTTTGATTTCTTTTAATTAAAGAAATTTTTTTTTATTGTTTTGAGCTAGAGAAAAGAAAAGCAATTTAGTTTTTATCTCATTAATATATCAATTTTGTATAAATATGATGCATTTAAATATTATTATTATGTATTATTAATGGTAAGACTACATGCATTACCCTCAAAGTCTTTTGTACAGCCCTAAAATTCATCATAGTAGTTTTAGGCTACGTATGAAGCGAATTAATCTATTAGATGAAATAATAAAAACATTACAGCATTGGATATTCACAAAGTATGTGCTCCGAGCTTTCATTGTGCAGCTAGCAAAATCTACCCTGTGCCAACATAACCCCCCGTTGCCACATGCAAGTGCAAGTTCGAAAAACTCAATACAATTACATTTTTTTACTAACACAATCATATTTTTCGCACTTACAACTCAACTTTGCGAGAGAATTTGGTTGTAAGCACTTGCCGTAAGTAGAATGACAAATAAATAAACAGTGCTACCAGTGTTAAAATAAAAGTTATGTTTATAACAAATTTTCGGGGTTTTACAAAAAATTTTTAAGAAAAATGAACAAAACTATTACCCAACACATCTTAAATAGTATTTTTAAATATTAATTTCATGCATTTATTAAAAAAAATTGTAAATTATAAATTTTTTTTTTGTATTTTTTTCTTTTGACAATACGGCAATACTGGATCCTTATGAGCTTGAAAATTAACAGAATTTTATGAAAAAATTTTGTTTGAAGTTTATTTGCTGACGACATTTCAAAAATTAACTTGCACTTGCTAGTGTAGCCACTCAAACAAATATTGTTGTTTTTCGGTATTTTTCGTAGATAACATGTATACTCAACTTGCAAGTAATTACTTGCATGTGGCAACGGGGGGTTAGCTAGAGTAGACTTGTGATATCTAAGACCACAATATCTGGTTAATAATCCACACAGTATTGATCTGACCGAGCGATAATAACTTCTGTGATCTACTTTTGCATTTAAGTACTAAAAAAAAAGAAATAAATTTAAAACACAAATGTGTTTTTGAAAAGCCTGTTTAAGATATTTATTTTTAAGAAAAAATTATAGCAAATACAACAAAAATCATCATAAAAAAGATCTCAAATATAAAAAACAAACATTTTTGTAACTAAAAATAAGTGATAATTCGGCTTCTGCTTATTAGATTCTTGTATCGAAAAACATTGATGCAATGCAGAAACTTATATGATTTAAAATGAACGCTTGCTTAGCCCCCCAATTTAAACGAAGCAATTCTTATTGAAAATATTAATAAAATATTTTCCTTGAAATGTCTACAGTGTTCACACTGCACAATTCTTATTGCTTAAATGGCTCGTATTTTCATTTGAGAGTATACACACATTTGTATACTCATATGTAATAAATTAATAAGATACTAAGAATAATTGCTAGTACAATCAAGTATATACACATCTTAGTTTCCCCTCACCCCGATGTCTAAAAGGTAATCAGCTTAAAGAATTGCATCATGTAAATTGGGACTAACATTTAAATTTGCATAAGAAATTGGTTTTCATAAAAGTCACTTCCTCTTGAAAATACAATGTGAAATGACATAAAATATTTTAACATTCTAATGTTTCGGGTCAAACGCAATGAAATAAATTTTACAGAGCTACTGGATGAGATACCGGTTTTGAAACAACTTCTAAAAATACTCAATGGAAAAGAGAATCTATTTTTCTTTTTCGTAAACGTTGCTTTGGAAATATGTATGCAAAACCACGTATTGAAATGAATATGATTGGTTACATTTAAAACTTGCCTCTACTAAGTTTTCACTACCTCTTAGTGCCCCATCCAATGATTTAATTTTTATAACTATCACCAAAAAGGTGGAGGGTATATTAAGTGTGTCATTCCGTTTGTAACACATCGAAATATTGGTCGTATAACCATAAAGTCTTTATATTCTGGGTCCTTATATGATTCTTAGAAGATCTAGGCATGTCCGTCTGTTGAAGGCACGAACAAGTTTCCAAAAAAAAACATTCAGCAATGAAATATTTACCAAACATTTTTTGTTTCACCGCAATATTTGTTATTAAAAATAGGCAAAATCGGTTTTGTGAAACCGACTTACAGACCAAGATTCAGACACCTTAGATATTTTAAGATATTTTTTTCTATTTTCTTCAAACACACTGCAGATAATATCATGCAATTTTGCATACTTTGTTTTTATCATTGAAGGATACGTTATGTTGAAAATGGTAAGAATCGGTACACGATTTTTCATAGCCCCCAATGTCTTGCCGGAATATGGCTTATGAGACAAACAGCATCCATCAAAATTCATTATATTAGTTGCACGTAAAGATAAATTACAAAGCGTTATTTTGTTTGAATCGGTCCATATTTGACCATATCCCCATAGAAACTGTGATTCCGAAAATAATTTAAGTGTTTAACTTAAAATTTACCATAAATCATCCACATTTAAGTATTAATTAACATGCCGAATTTTATGTTGATCGGTTCATATTTGACCATATCCGCCACTTTCGAAAATTTATTGAATACACATAAATCTCTTATTAACCTCATTATCAAGTTGAAATTCGACATAAATAATCCACATACACACATAGTAACCAACTTTATGGTGATTGGCCTATAATTGGTCATAGCTCCCATATAGGGACCACTTCCGAAAATACAGTAACCCTCGTAAATATCTTATAAGTAGCGATATCTTTTTTTTTAAATAATTAACAAACACAAACTGCGAAGCTTTTGGCTTATCTGCAGAAAACACCCAGAGTCTTTGGCGGGAATTGAACCCGCAGCCCTTTGACTGATAGTCCGGCACTCTATCGCCTAGTCTATCGGGGTACTCCTATCGAATAATGATTCTTTGTATAATTACTACACAGAACCATTAGTGTAAACATTATATTTAATCGGTCATGTGAAGGGTAATAAACTCAGAAAAGTGTGATTAAAAAAATGAAAATCATTAAATACTTAATTGTCAATAACAACACCAATAATGAAACTTATACTCAGAAATACATAATTGTATATACAGCTATGGATAGAGAAATAGCGCACCCATGTTCCATGAAGTGCCTTAGAACATTGTTTCTATTGAAAAATGGAATGAAAATAACATGCAATTCTATGCTACTCTTTTGCCTGCTTTTCCCAAACTTTGTTGGAAATGTCCTTTTAACATTTTTACGTTTTTTATTATTTTTTTGTACATGGCTTCTTTCGATCTTTCTTTAAATTAAGGAAATTTGCTGCTGACTTAACACATTTAATGACATTATAAACTGTCATTCGAGAACAAACAATTATTTCAGCTAATTTTTGTTTCTTTTGTTGAAGTTCCCAAATAACTTTTATTTCAAGTAAGCAGTGTGGTCCTCCTCCCATTTTGGTTGACAAAATTAATGATAAATAAAAAATATTTTTGTTAAATTACACAAGAATTTACCACCA
The DNA here is from genome assembly GCA_916048285.2 of Bellardia pandia. Classification (NCBI taxonomy): domain Eukaryota; kingdom Metazoa; phylum Arthropoda; class Insecta; order Diptera; family Calliphoridae; genus Bellardia; species Bellardia pandia. The sequence continues at coordinate 22,581,914 of OU696530.1, read as the reverse complement.
AAATTAGCATCAACTATTTTTGTTCAAAATCGAATTAACTGTGCGCTATTTCATTGTCCAACCAAAAAAAAAACTTATTTTTTAACAAAATATGACAAAATAAACAACGTGCAAATGTTGAAAGCAGGGTGAAGGTTCTATGAAGTGTGTGCTATTTCTCTATCCATAGCTGTATATGCAATTATGTATATCTGAGTATACATATGTATAAATACTTAAATAAATGATGATAATAATGTTGTATCTAAATAATTACATAAGATAAGATAATTTCGATAATAATAATAATAATAACAAGCAATAAATAACTACTATCATAACAATAAGTATTAACATATGTACCTACATTAGGGTGGCCCCAAAATAAAGTTGCGGATGTTCCCGACTAATATGAAAATTTGATTAATTTTAAGACTACGTTTCTCAATTTTTTTGTCCTGGGGTCAGTATTTGGTGAGCTGGATCAAAGGATAAAAATGTCCTTTTTAGAGGTTTTTTGATTTTTTTTACATTTCTTCCAAAGGAACTATATGTAAATTTGGTATCACATGAAAGGTCTTTGAGAGGCGTATTCAATGGGTTATCAAAAATTAAAAAACAATTTTTTTTAATTCAAAAATTTTTAAAATTTCAGACAAAATTTTAGTGTTTTTTATTTTTTCATAGAATTAACTTAACTAAATAGTTGAAATTTCTTGATTATAAACATTATGCAATTTAACCCAAATGGGTTTTCCCGTTTTTTAGCTTATAAAATTTACGTAATTTTAATACCCATTACATTAACGAATTGAGTTAACAGAGATTGTCAGATAGGGAAGAATTAAGGTTTAAAAAAAAATTTATAAAAATGGAAATAGGTAGAATTTTAAAAAACAAATTTCAACTATTTATTTAAGTAAATTCTATGCAAAAATAAAAAAAAATAAATAAAATTTTGTGTGAAATTTGCAAAATTTTTGAATTTAATTTTTTTTTTTTAATTTTTGATAACCCATTGAATGCACCTCTCAAAGATACCAAATTTATATATAGTTCCTGTGGAAGAAATGTGAAAAAAATCTAAAAACCTCTAAAAAGGACATTTTTGTTCTTTGATACAGCTCGCCAAATATTGACCCCAGGACAAAATAATTGAGAAACGTAGTCTTAAAATGAATCAAATTTTCATATTAGTCGGAAACATCGATACCTTATTTTTTCTCCATACAAACGGGGCCACCCTAATGTACATATGTACATTTAAGCAGCATAATAAATAATTTCTCAATTGATTATAAAGAAAAAAATATAAAAATGAATTTCGTTATTTTTGCCCCCTTTCTAACAATTCAAGGTCTCCAATGTTATGTTTGCGAAGATTGTAATGAGTATGAAGATTTCAAAGAACTGCATATTTGTGGTGAAATTCCCATTGTGGCAACTCCAAAACCCATAATATTGCCAGGGCCATTGGATAGCAGTGTCACAAAAGAACCAGAAATAAAACCTACCTTAAAACCGTTAGTGGAACCTACGTTAAAACCCATATTGCCAGAAAATCCAGATGATTATCTAGATAGTGACGAGTCACATAATGAGGTGAAAACAACCACAAAATCATCCACAAATGCTACTGCCACACAAAGTAAAACTACCACAAAGCCAGCAACAGCGAATACTCAAAGTAAAACTACCACAAAGCCAACTAATACTGCCACACAAAGTAAGACAACCACAAAGCCAGCTATGACGAATACAAACAGCAAAACTACCACAAAGCCAACAGCAGCAACAGTAACTGCCAGACCTACTGCTCTGACTGAGACTGCTCTGAAAGAAACAAACAACAAAACAACTACAGCAAATACTACAACATCTTCTACGGTAACAAACCCACAACCTGTAACTTTACCGGACTACGATGACTATTTGGAGTATGAAGATCCCATGGAAAGCCGTAGTGCCAGATCGTTACTGAAAATTAATGAACCTGTCTGCTATATGATTAAATATCAAGGTATAAAATATATTTAATTTCATTTTTACTTGAATTACTTTAATTTAATTGCATCATTTCAGTCAATAATACCGTTTTCACCAATCGTGGCTGCACCTCCTTTATTAATGCCAACAAGTACTTGACCTGTCAGACGTTATACAATGGTGCTCCTATGGATGCCTGTCGCATTTGTTCTTCAAATGGTTGCAATAAATTTCTTTCCGGAGAAAGTGAGGAAGATGATCATGGAATTGTCATTAGTGCTGCCGGGATTTTGGAAAAATTGAGCATTGTTGTTTCATTAATTTGTGTTTTAATAAATCGCTGGGTATTTTAATGATTTAAACATTACTTATGTCTGGATTTATTTCAATAATTAAAACAACTTGTGTTATTAATGTTTCTAAAAAAAAGCTTTCATTGCCAAGTAATGATATAAATTTTTAATATTCCGAAACTCAACTACTTGCACAAAAGTAATTTAACCCCCTGGCCCACGATGTCGAACGCTAACGTTCGCTTAGATAAGACTTAAGACACAAACTTGATGGTGGAATAAACAAACTTGATTGAGTAAAAAATAGATACGATAAAAAGTAGTGGACATTTCCATCATAACATTGAATGCATTCTTTTATTTTAATTTATACTATGTTTCCACGGTACATGCTTCGCTCTCTATTCATGCTTCACACCCCAATCATGAGCGAAACAACTTGCTTCACCATACAAAATTTTAAGAGCGAATCAGGTAGATTCATATTAAATCTACTTGCGAAGCACGAAAAATTGCACTCTTCTCTAATTTTTATCGCAAGTTTATCTGCACTAGCTATACAAATTTAATATTATTGTAACCAAAGCAAATTATTTTCTTGTTGCTGGAAGTAAAGAAAGTAAAGACGTACGAATGTATGTTTTTTTTCAAATAAGCTAACTAATTTCCACTCACTTTTGTTTGTCCATTAAAAAAAATTATTTTCCACAAATTGTAAATTCTGTTTTTTTTTATTCTGTTTGTTTATTAAAGACAACTGTCAAATCGAATCAAGTTTATTAGTCATGTAAACAGCATGATTCAAAAACATGATTCAGAAGACGAAGCAGGTGATTCAAGTCGTCGTGGAAACATAGTATTAGTATTAAACTAATGATCTAACATTGCATGATGATGACAAATATATACTATGATTGTTTTAACAATTTTTCCTTAAAATTTGAACATGAATTATATCACCTTGATTTATTTCACCAATGAAGTAAAAACAATACAAAGAAGGGTTAAATAAATTAAAGATTTTTTTTATAAGAATTTCAAAATTCCAAAAACTGTAGACACATCAAATAGTCCGTACGAGTTTGGCAATTCAAAGTTGATATTAATTCTTTCACCTTTATTTCTTCGACAAACGTTTTAAAATTTAAATATTGGTTGATGACTTTGTAAACAAATACTAGTTTTCGGAATTTGTCCCAATTTCGGGATTGGCATCCCTAGCATAGACTCTATTTTAAACATAGCCTCACATAAAATAATTAAGTGGTGTTAAATCGCACGATTTTTTTTAAATTGTTTGCTTAATAATTACATTATTTGAGATTTTACTTAAAGGTATTACAACAAATATAAACTTATGTTTTTAAAAATAAATATACTAATTAAAAAGATATATATTTAGGAAAAAAGATAGGAAAAACCTAGTTAACAGCTGAATTTCGTAAAATTGTGCGAACGGGAATTTTGGTTTGCAACTTGTGGCACCGTTCTGTTTAACCACATGTCAGTGATACCCATATCAACAATAACAATTTTGTTGTAACATCGTTCGATATGCATTCTTTTACCATAACCAAATTTCCAGCCGAATTAAAAAAATACAAGTAAGAAAGTATAGTCGATCATGCCCGACACTATAATACCCTACACTCAGTACACGTGTACAGTTTTTTTTTTAGAAAATATCGCAATTTTGAAGTTATTACGATATCGTGGAGGTATTTTCGCGGTGATTTACAGTAGATTTGCAGTTTTTTGACATCGTAGGCACCAGTGGGCGGCATCTCAATGTTCAATGTTGGGCCTCACATACTTTAAGAAAAATCGCTAAAAATTCCATATTACTCGAATGAGCTGAAATTTTAAATATTAATAGTCATTAAGATGATCTACACTTATATGTACATACAGATATGTTATCTCGAAATACCGAATTATTTCCAAAATAAATTTCCAAACCACTATCCGCTGTTAATGATTTTCAATAAGGTGCTTATGTACATCTCTGAACTATGAGAGAATTGTGTTTCAAATATCATCTAATTATCTTTAAAGTTCCTGTAATTTGATGAAGAGTTTTATAGGGAGATAGGACCTATATTTTTGTCCTTTACAAACATTAGCCCAAACGTACATAACTTATGATGAAACACAGCAAGTTTCTTAGCAATGTTTTCATAACTTGGGAGATACAATTAGCAGACTCGAATTTAGGATTTAATTTGAGATTTGTGGGTTGCTGTTAATGATCTATGTGGATAAAATTGGTGTAATCTAAGAAATTTCTGAGATTGAACCAGAAACATGATCTAGAAAAGTAGGGTAGACAAAATACATTAATGCAAAGTCCGCCACATTTGAATGGAGTCTAGAATTAGTTTTCGTGCGGAGAATATATGCCAATTGTTTTATTCAGTTTGTCATTTATTTAAGGTAACTGTATTGAAATTACGTAATAAAACTCAAACACTTTTGTGATAATTGTTTTACAATCAGACATTTTAAAGTTCATATTTAAAATTTCTACATTAACAAAAGTTCAATGTCACAAATATCTCTCTTTTATGCAAAAACGTAAGTTCTGTGTATCTTTATTTTTGTGAATGTTGTAATCATTTGAAGCAGGTAAGAAAATAAAATAAACATATTAAATTTATTTACCTAAAACAATAAAACTTACAGTTTATTGATGGATACAAATGAAGTGGTGTTGTCGGCGGCTAAACAAACGTTTCAATATTTGTTGCACTGTAAAGTTTTGGGAGTTCATTGAACTTTTTGACAAAAATGTTATAACATTTTTACATATTCGACTGTTTTGAATCGAACATATGCAATACTTAAACATAAGGCTTTGTTCACATAACATCCGGCTATATTACAAAAGCCTTCTTTACATTACAAAGTCTATAAATAAACTAAATATGTTTTTGTTTCGACCTTTTAAATTCTAAATAAATTAGGTAAATAATCAGGCTCGAGGCCTGATTATTTGTCTATAAATAAACTTAGCCAGTTATGTACCACTTACAATAACATACTAAAAATTGTTTTGAAATAGACCACCACCAAAGAGATTAGGGGCATATTAAGTTTGTCATTCCGTTTATAACACATCGAAATATTTTTCGTAAAACCAAAATATGTAAATATTCTGGGACCTTATAAGATGCTAAGACGTCCGTCTGTGGAGGGCACTATAGAGCTTCGAAAAAAAGACCTAGAACAATAAAATATTTACCAAACATTCATTGCTAATTTGATTTTTACACTGAAATGTTTGGTATTACAAATGAGCAAAATCGGTTCAGTAGGATCCGAGTTTTTTGAGATATTTTTTGCTAATTTATTTAAATATTATGCAGATAATATCATGAAATTTTGCACATTTTATTTTTATTATAAAAAGACAAGTCCTGTTGAGAATGGTAGGAATCGGTCCACGATTTCTCGTAGTCCCCATACAAATCTCTTCCCGGAATACGGAATTGTGGTAAATGTTTATAGAAATGACGAATCCAAACGAAATTCTGCAAAAATAAGTTTTATGAAAATTGAAATTTCAAAACGATATTTTGGTCCATTTTTTAACATAGCCCTATATAAAGTCCATAAATCTTTAAAAAAAAAAATTCACTATCAATTTGTAATTCAATATAAATAATTTAAATGTGTATTCATCGGTCCATATTTGACCGTAGCCCCCATATAAAGTCCACTTCTCCAAATTTCTTATAAAAATCACTTTCAAGTTGAAGTTTAACACAAACAATTCACATATACGTAGAAATCGTTGTGCCAAATTTCATGATTATCGCTCTATATTTGATCGTAGTCCCATATATCCACTTCGGAATGCTCATAAATCTATTACAGACATCACTATCAAGTTTAAATTCAACACAAATAGTTCACATATACATATATATGTGTAAATAGTCGTACATAATTTCATGATGATCGCCCATAACAGGTCATAGCTATCTTATGAGGAATGCTACCGAAAACTCATTAACCTACATAAACATCCATATCGAACCGAATTTTTACAATCGCTCCAACTTTGACCCCCTGTAACTCTGGCACTTCTAGACTGATAGAGCTGAAAATTTGTGTCTGGCCTACTATCCAATAGTACTAACCTTGGTGCAAATTTCATTCAAATCGATTTTTAACATTGGGTCACTTGACGTGAAATTCACCATATATAACTTATACTTGTTCCATTTCCCAACTGCATGTCTCATTATACTAAAGGCTTTTACTTATAACCCCAGCTATTTATACTCAATAAATTTAGTATTTGTTGCAAATTCTCAACTTTTTATAATTAACTGAATTTTATAATCTGCTCAAAGTTCTTTAACACGCCTATTTTATGTTGATAATATCGCAATGAACCAATTAAAACTGAGATCATTTAAAGTAAAATTTGTTGCTAAACTCTGCTATTTTTATGAGCTATTGATTCATTTATTAATAGAAATTGTTGGTGCAATGAAATATGTTAGAAATGATAAGAATGATTTAGAATAACAAAATTATAAACAATTTACTCAAGCGTTTATGCATTTAAACAGTTGCGAACAAAATACTAGAAATTAAACTTTATATATATTTTTTTTTTATTTCGCTAATAGTTCAAGCTGAAGTTATTTTTTTATTCAAATGAAATTTTTTATTTTTAATATTTCGCTACTTCTTTGTGCAGCATTTTCAGGAAAAATTTTTGTATTAAATTCATAATAATAATATTGGATTAATACAAAATTGAATCCTGAGAATCCACAAAGAAGTAGCGAAATATTGAAAATAAAAAAAGTTATTTTCATAAAACAGATCTTAAGCTTGAACAATTAGTGAAATATTAATGAAAAAGGTCAAATAAACTATAATAACAGCCATGTCACAGAAATTAATTCCGTTCGGAAGTGGAATTAATTCCGTTTTTTGTTTCTATAGAAAAAGTAAAAAAAGAAAACATTTAGAATGAAACCACTATGTGGAATTATTATTAAATTCTAGGTTCCATTCCGAAAAAATAGTTGGTTTTCCTTTTTCTATAGGAGCAAAATACGGAATTAATTTCACTTCCGAACGGAATTAAATTCTGTGGCATGGCTGTAAGATATTTTTTATTTATTGTTACAGTATTATGATTGAAGAGACCAACAAACTATTAATTTTTTTTAATTAAAATTCTTGTAAAAATTGGAAAATTGAAAATTTCCAAACCATATTGTTTTCAGTCGTTTAGAAACAAATACACATAATATTTCTCGTTGGCAGTGTACGAGTATGTTGTATTAAAATAATTATTTTAGCTCAATTTATTGTTTTATGCTCTTTTTTTACCCACAATGTCTGGAATAGTCTTGTGGTCTTGTGCTTATAAGTCATTTTGATAACAGGCCCAATTATGACTCTTTCTAATAATCCATAAAATCACAGCAGAGGCACATAATTTATCATGTGCTTGGTGCACAAATTTTTTTTGTATTTATTTATTTATTGTGTTTTCCGCTAATGAGGAAATTTTTTATTTTAATATTATTAAATTATTTTTGCTCTATTATTTTCTATCAAAATCAAAATTATTATTATACATGTATTTTACTATTGTATTTATATCTTTTTGCCAATAAAAATTCAATAATTCGGGTGATAAAAGTAGAAACAAATTTATTTCATTTTTGTTTGTACTAACTTTATATACTTTTTATACTATACACCAATACCTCTCTTTACGTCGGGGTTACGTTCCAAAAAAACATGACGCAAAATGAATTAAAATTTTCTATCAAGCTATGTAAATTGTACTAGCAACTCGTGTTACTCTCTTATTTGTATTACGTATGTATGTGTGATTTGAGCAATTATATTGTGTTGTGTAAACATTAAAGAAATTTCAGGAAAAATATTGATTTTCAACAAAAATTGCTTCATGTAAATTGGGACTAACTACTTGAAGTAATCATAACCCCAATCTTTTGTGATAATCTACTGTTTAGATTTGTTAATATAAAGTGGTTCTTTAAACAAAAAGCTATTAAAGGCGCATTAATCAAAATAATAAAAATCCTAGTTAGAAAAAAAAATTTAACAATATAATTTTCCATTTCGTTCTGAATTTTTTTGATTATGCACTTCAGTTATTTTAAAGTACTGCACAGATTTATATCAATGACATTAAATTAACTGAAGCATTTGCAAATTAATACAATTACTAATATTACTACAGCTTATCTGAAAATAAAACGAAACACCATGTACTATTGTTAGACATTGTTTAACACATCAATTAATTAATTTATAAAAACCCCACATAATCATTGGTAGCAGAGGTACTTTTCTCAACTAACGGTGGTTTTAGACGGAATGTATTTTGCAGTGTGCTTGTCTAATTTCCACTGCAAAATGCATACACGTCGTGTATAAGCAAAAAAAAATGATCCTGCAATGTCAGCCTGCATTTACAGTGTAAAATTTTCTGATAAAGCACCTACAATAAACAATTGTTTATGGCGCCAAGAACATAGTGTTTGTGATTCAGCAAATTTATATAAAAAAAAATTATATTAATCAAAAGAATAAATTTGTATAGAAATATTTAATGAAAAAACGTATTTATACAAATTAATTTTTATTTTAACTTAAATACAAAAGTTTAAGGCTCCATATGGTACATTTTTTTCTTTAACTCTTGCTTAATGCTTTTATTTTTATATTTTATAGAAGTAATTATTGCAATAATGCTGCAAGTTACAATTATTTAATTTTTTTAGTTAATTTTTTAAACTATATTTGCAAGAACACAAAACTTCCGCGAAAGTAATCATAATAAAAACAGCTGTTGTCTTCTATTTTAGATTATGTCATATGAAACTAAAACCCGATTATAAACTGCCTGTAAATTGTAAATTTTGACAGACATGCACTATTACCTATGTATCGTACAAGCGACAAGTACACTGGCAAATACATACCGTCTAAAAGCGCCTTAAGGATTTTACTGATAAAAACACATGACAAAACAAAATTAAACGTATGTACTTGATTGGAATGTTTTAATAAAACTAGCCAAACTGACCAATTGTTATTATGTCAGGTAATTTCTAGATTTGTTTTATTTATGAGGAGTTGTCAATAGTTTCTGGTCTATTTAATATCAAAATACATACATACGAGTGTGTAAATAATTTATCTTGATTGCGTGTGGAGAGTTATAAATTTGTCATTATATCTTAAGGCTTTCATATATAATTGAATGCGTGCGAAAATAAAATATTCATTATAAAAAATTTTTAATTTTAGCTACATTTTGTCATAATTTCTCACGCAAACGCACTTGTTAACAAATTATTCGTCTGTTATAATAAATTTCAAATGTTCACTTAATAAATTAATTTGATTATTTTTAGGGTAATTTATTAATAAAATTTAGACTGCATGACAAATTTTATTAACTTAAACCCAGTAAGAAAGTATGGTCGGTCAAGCTCGACCATGTAATATCCTATACCGAGTATATGAGCAAAAGTGGTTTTTCAAAAGTAGGCGCTGTATGGGAGCTATGACCTATTATAAACCGATCATCACAGTGTTGCATTACTATAATTACACTAGATGTTTGATATTTGCTGTAAAGTTACAAACAGTTTTTTTAAACGTGTAGATTTTTCCAAATGTATGTTTTAATCTCTTTTTATTCAAAATTAGCAAGACAACTTCATTAATTTAAGAGACAGATTTTGCATTAACATTCTAATAGTGTTTCATAGCTATAATTACATTTTATGATAAATAAAAAAAAAATACTAAAAAAACAAAAGTATAACTCCTATTAATTTTTATTATGAAATTTTCAACAATTTGCTATAAATGCCGCGCGGTTCGTAACTAAGTGATTTTAAAAACGTCTATATTTCAGTGGCTTGAGTTTTCGATCAATCAGTATTATTCTGAACGCGACAATCGCAGAATTATAAATTATGCCAGCAACAAAGTGCAGAGTCTTGGTCATATTATTAATCAATGTGAGGTAAATGTGTCCAAATCAACCATAAGTAGACTGATAAAAAATATCCCAGACTATCACTTGACAAAAGATGTTGTCTGTGCCAAGGCTATTTATTACTACTTCACAAAACTTTTCAACCTGAATTCTCGCTAACTTTGTTAACAGTTGCACTATTTAAACATATAGTGTCGTGCAAAACAATCCCAGCGAAACGCCGGGACACGTATAAGTTCTTTTTTACCGATATAACATTTCCCGTTGGTTTCATCCCATCCCGATCACTGACCCCTACCATTTGTCTCACGGTGTTATTCGAGCGATCATATTCGCGTGAATACCCAACAAATAGCCAGAGTTTAGAAGAAGTGCGTCACATACTTATAAGTGCTTTTTAGGACATATTACATTTTCACACTAACATATTTTCTTTATATGAATAGTTTTCACTTTGTTATTTGATACAAGTTGCTTGCAAAAGACAATGGATGAACATTTTTGATATCAATAGTCGAGATGTTAATAAATGTCCATTAAATTTTTTTATTTTCAAATGTTTTAAGAATGGATCAAAACCTCGTTGATGTCTAAAAATGGAGAGTACCACCTGCTGAAAAAGAACTTTATTATTGTTTTCTCCATCAGACTGAAAAACTCATTCCAGTTATTTGAATTACTTCAATACAAATGAAATTGTTGTCTATTTTAAAACGTCACCAGATAAAACGTTTGTTCGCGCTGGGGAAACTAGTTAATTTTGCATTAATGAAATAAAGAAAAGAATTATATTCAATAAAAAAAAAGCGTGAATATTTTTTTAGGTAAAATCATTTTTAGAACCAAAATCCTTTAAATGAAGACCCCAATATTAATCCATTATAATGCTCCAATGCTCTAAAACCAATTAGTTAAAGCTGCAAAAAAGGAAACATTTGAATGATAGTTAAGACTACTAATGTCACAGGACTTAAATTTTATTCACAATAGAAGTCTCGATATCACAAAGTTTCCAATACATATGGTTCGTTATGCCAGGATTTGCCTGTATAAATTAAAAGTATTTGGCAACTTTTTTAAAAATCGAAATAAAAAAAGTGGACCTTAATGAATGAATTATTTTTTATAACAAAGGTTTTATATTTAAAGTATTATTAAAGTTATACTTTTAATTAAACCTTACCGAAAACTTTCCATTCCTCACTTAATGTGTTAATAATAATGCTCTATAATTGTAAATTGATGCATTAGCGTGTGTCATGGCTTATACTCTAATCACACTTTATACTGCATTTACATCTACGCAAAATCTACTAGATTTCAGTTTAAATCTTCAAGGAAATCTTTGCCGTTTACACTACTGTTTTTTGTCATATTGTGGGATTTCATTTTCATAACAAAAACAGCTGACTAAAAAGGAAGGAAAATTTTTAAATTTTTTTGTGGCAAAAAATGAGCTTCACAATGAGTTTTTTGTTTTTAAAAAAGTACACAACAATATACTTACACTTTATTTACTATTTGGTGCTCCATTGCCAATTATCTTTAATAATTATTACGATTTTAAATTTTGCCGCAAAAATTCCAAAAAATACCGCCCTTTGTTTGCTTTTTTTTATTGTCAAAGTGTCAAAATTTAATTGAACAGTGTTGCGTTTTTTAGTACATTAATAGGAAAATCACGGTTGTATTAGTAAGTAGTGCAAGATTTTGAAAGATTTTGGCGAAATCTACTAGATTTGCTGCATTTTGTTTTGTATGGGAAATCTCATCAAAATCTACTAGATTTGGCTTGAAATCCCGTAAGTAGTAGATTTCGCTTAGGTGTAAATGGCATATTAATCATCATTGCCATCATGTGTTTGATTTGAATTAATGGATAAATTAACACATGAATAAAATCGTACGTTTTAACAAACTACTATGTTTAATAGGTTTTATAGAATTAAATACAAAAGCAGAGTAATTTAAATTTAACCCCTTGGCCCACGATGATAAGATAAGACTTAAGAGACAAACTTTTTATCGTATCTATATTTTACTCAATCAAGTTTGTTTATTCCACAATCAAGTTTGTGTCTTAAGTCTTATCTAAGCGAACGTTATCGTTCGACATCGTGGGCCAGGGGGTAAATAAATCTCCATATTATTGCAAAAGTTTTTTTGTTTTCGTTACATGAGAAAATTTAAACAAAACAAAACGTGTTGTAACAGGAAGAATCAGCTCAATTGAAAACTTTTAAGGAAATTTTAGCAGTTGGTTTTTAAAAATAACTACAAAATAAAAACTCACATCTGTTGTTTAGTCATGTTTAAATAAAAACAAAGACGCTTGTTATTGTTTGTGTAATTTACACATTTTATGGGATTTTTTCACAAGTTTTTGTTGCTGTTTTTAATTTTTTTTTTTTTGGTTTTATTGCAGGAAACTTAATTATTTCCCCAAATTTAAAAAAAAATATATACAACTGTGAGACAGAAAAAAACCATATCACCAACTGAAATTGAAACACAAAACTTCCCCAATTAGTTTGTATGCAGCACATACGTATAACCGAAATCAACCAACAACGTCATACACGTACTAAATTTGTATTTGTTTGTATTTATAATGATTGTCTGTCCGACATGTCTGTAAACAACAGCGAAACAAAAACTTGTTTAATTTTATTTTACCAAAAATTTAAAATAACAACAACAACAATAAAATCTATCTGAAACACTGACAACATTTAACTGAAATAAATAAATATTTATTTATTTATTTATTTTTGTCAAAGTGATAAAAGCAAATCAGTTGCAGTTTTAAACAAATGTTACTTCCTTAAAACTGAATTATTTTCAATTCGTTATTTATTTAATTATTTGCAATAACTGTTTATTTAACTTTATATGTTTATATTTAACGATTTAAGTTAATTAAGCTAAAAATTTGATTATAAATAAAATAGTTTTAAATTTTGGTTTTGAATAGTTAAATAAATTTATTTTTCTGGACAATCTTTTCTGGAGTATAGCTTAATTAGCACACGGGCTAAGCCTACTTTTTATGGAGATTGAGAATTTAATATTATCACAGTCAAATTTCTGTCCAAAGAAGAGTGTAACTATTTAATCATAAAGAAATATTGCATAATTTTGCTAGCAACTTTAAAGACAATAGAGGTTTTTAATCAGAAACAGAATTACAATGTAACGAAATAAAAATATTATAAGAAAATGTCCCAAAAAAGTACTTAAAAGTGGCCACGAATTGTTTCTAAACTGTATATTGGATTTCCGCTGACACCGATTTGTAACGCCCAAAAACATGAGTCTAACATCCAGCTTAAAGAAAACCGGTCAACCCAGAATCACTTTCTGAGTCAATTAAACTATGTCCGTCCATCCGTCCGTTTGGCTGATTGACCAAGTAATCCTTGTGTACAGAGTAAAGGTGTGTTCACATTATGTGTATTTGTCATGTGGACTGTCACTTTTTCGCATGTCAAATTTGTACATATAGTCTGAACACCTTCAAACAATATCATGTGTTATTTCTATGTGTGCAATACACATGACATTTTTTATTTAGAACGAGTTCTATTTTCAAGTGACAAACCATCTGACATCAGCTGTTTTTTATAACAAAAATTTTGTGGCGGCAAAAATTAATTAAAATTTTAATAAATATAATTTATAAATAGTAAAACAAAAATACAAAAAAAACTATACAAATTTATTATTGAAAATGGAGGGAAAAATTGAAAAGTAGTTAACAAAAGTAAGTACATATGTATGTATTTTTTATTGCAATTTTTATAGTTATTTTTATGTTGTTAAAGTATGACTGGTGCAAAGAAGCGGTTCTACAGTTGATCGAAATGTGACAAGAGAAGGAATACTTGTATAACCCGCGTAATAAGTTTTACCATATCAGCTGTTTTAAGATTTTTTTTGATAGGTTATGTCAAATGTAATTGACATACCAACATTTGAACATGTAAATTATAAACCGTATGTGAAACTCAATTTTTGACATACACATGAAAACACATGTGGATAGAAAAGTGACATTTCACATGACAAATACACACAATGTGAACACAGCTTAAATGTCGATTAGAATTGAATTAGGTTGAAATTTGTCCATTATTTCACCAAGCCCCAATACAAATGTTCTCCGAAGTAGAGTTTTAACAGTTGTAAATGTTTGCTTTTTACACGTACCCAAACAAATTTCAAATTTCCTAATCACACCTATAAATTTTATGCAGATCGGTCGATAATTGACCATACCTTACATATAAGTTCAACTTCCGACAATCACTTTAACGAGCATAACTCTGTTAAAAATATTGGTATCCAAATAAAATTCAACACAAATAAGTTTCATACATATAGAGGTCCTGATACCTAATTTTATAGCGATCGGTTCAATTAGTCATAGCTCTCATAAAAAGCCCAATTGTGTAAAACACTTCAACATGCATACATTTTTTAATAAAAATATTCACCCTTATTCTGTTTGGCCTCGTCGACATCGTCGTCAATTTTGAGTCAACGTCAATTTAACACGACATCAATACAAATTTGGTTTTCCCTAATAGTCTTGTGCCGATGTTGTCTTATTATCGATACATACAACAAACATATCTAATATTTGAGTCAGCTGATGCGTTTTGTTATTTTGTGGGTACAAACAAAACTTTGTGAATTAATAAAAACTTTTTTAATATGTACCTATATTATTAAAATAAAATGATTTTTTTATTCGGATTCCAGAAAAGAAAAAACAAGAAGGGATTTTCTCCTTTATGGTATACAAAACACCGGCTTCGCACAATAAAAATTTTCTGTCTTTTTATGTTGAAATGTCATAATCTTTCTTTAATATCTTCATATCTATATTACCTACACGGCTATATTATATTTGAAATTAAACCTTAATTCCTTGACTTTTAAATTTTGTGATTTACTTACTTATTCATATAGACACTTTACCGGATTTTTTGGATTTGTTTAAAAAAATATCGGATCAAAAAATTATATTCCGAAATTGACTTTCCACATGTTATACAACGTTGCAAAGACCTTTAAAATACCTATCAGTTGATATATATATAACAAATTTAGGAGCCCACTCGAAAAAATAGGCGTGTCCGACAAACATTTTTTTGTTTGAATTTAAATTTAAAACTATATAAGTGATAAAATTTGGGAAATGATTTGAAAAATGTTACTAAAACCGACTTAAGCCAAATTTTTTTCAGTTCTTCCACCAGCTTTCACAAATTGATTTGTGTTTGTAATTTGAATTTTTTTTTTCCATATTTTTTAATTATAAATTTTTTCTTTTTATTTTTTATTATTTAAAAAAATACAACAGAACACAATACAATACGATACCAAAAAGACCGTCGACAAAATGAAGGGCAAGTTACAGAATACCAAACAATGTCGACAGTCATCGATAAATGGCAATATTGACAACGAAAATACGGATTTACAATAAACGATGTCGTCTTGTGTCGACGACGCCAAGCAGAACAAGGATGATTTATATCAAGATTTAAATTTAACACAAACAATTTAACAAAACAATTTTTTGGATGCTCGGTCCATAATAGGTCATAGATCTTATACAGCGCCCATTTCTAAGAAAAACTCTTTTTGCAGATATATTGGATGTAGGGTATTATATACGAGTAGTTGGACTTGACTTACTTACTTGTTCATTATAAATCGTAGCAAATAAGTAATAAAACTTTACTAACAGTTTATAAAAATATTTAAAACAAAGGAATTTAGAAAGTTTTTTGTTACCGCATTTGCACACTAACACCATGAAATGGTATGCAAGTAATATCTAAACCAGGAACTTTCATTACATTCCTTAAATCCCTTAACATGTCACATATAAAGTTTTGCAACACTTTTACATGACGTCAATAGAATTGCTTTCTAATTGCAGTACTTAATAAAAAATGTAATTGTGTTACTTAACTTGTCATAAATATAATTAATATGATTTTATTCATAAATAAAAACAATTTAGAATATCACATACATACATACTACACTCTAAATTATCTGTGAACAAAGAAAAAGTAAACACTTGGACAAAAAATTCCTCGCAAATTGTCAAACAAATATAATAAATGATTTTATGGCTATAGAAAATTAAATGTTCAAACAAAAAAACCAAAATAAATAATAACCAATATGCATTTGTACATATAAAATAACATAAATAATGTAAATATCAAATAGAGTAATGCACTTTTAAGTGATATAAATAACTATATTTTTATAACTTAGGGAACTTTACAATTGGTGCTTCTGAACAGCAAAAAACCTAAAGGACTTGAAGAATGTTAATTTAGTAAAGTGAAATAATTTGATAAGTCTTTTGGACGTCATTTACCTTAAAAACTTAAAATATTAAAGAGTGATTTTTTAAGAATCTTCGGGTTTTAATACACAAAAATACATACAATTTATCATGAAATCTTTATTTGAGTCGATAAAACGATCTGTATAATTTATTGTTTCTAAATTTCCTGTAAATGTTGACCGTGACTACGCCTCAAATGTTTCATACGCTGGGTCCAATTTTGACATACTCTCTCCATATATCGGCCAGTATCTTACGAATAAATTCAATATTAAATAATTCCGGCTTCCAGTGCTTCAAACGTTACGGGCTTGATAGATATGAGCCTTAACATAGCCCCACAAAAAACCGTCTAAAGGCGTTAAATCGGACAATCTAGGCGGCTAATTGACCGGCTTCAAACGGGAAATAAGCTATTCACCGCACTTGCCTCTCAACTGGGCCATTGTTTCCGTTGCTGTGTGGCATGTAGCACCGACTTGTTCAAACCACATCTCAGCCAAGTTCAGCTCGTACATTTTGGCCAACATTCGCCATTCACAGTTACGTTCGAGCCATCGTTGTCTTTGAAGAAGTACGATACAATGATGCGACTGGCACATAATCCACACCGAACAGTGCATTTGTCGGTATGCATTAGAAGTTCTTGCAACGCTTTTGGCTGCTCTTCATACCAAGTACGACAATTTTGCTTGTTTATTTAGCCATTCAACCACAAATTAGCTTCTCACCGTAAAATTGAAGAATTGCACGATGTACTTTCCTAACCGAGAAATTGATAATAAAATTGAATAATCTTTAAAGGCTGCTCGTTTGTAAGTCGCGTCATGTTTAAATTATAGACCAAACTAAACATGTTGGACGAAAAGAACTGATCTGACGAACATAGCCTTGCCAAAATGAATATTCTGGTTTTCCATGAAGACAAATATAAAATTTAAATAAAAGTAAAATTTTAACGGTCAACGATATCATAACAAATTTTAAAACTATATATTCTTAAAATTTATGCAATTTTATTTATTTTCAAATACCTAAATTTTTAAAACCGAAACGCTGTATTCCAAAGTTTTTTTAAAAGTTCCTATGGTGACATTATTTACCGTGTGAAAGTAAAAAAGCCATTCTATGTATTTATGTAGCATATAGAGCTATACAAATATAGAACTTCTTCCAGAATCGGTGCTTTGCGTTTTTAGAATTTTTCACTTAAACCTAAATTTTATTCAAAATTAAGCAAGTTTGGAAAGGGCTGGGGAGGCTTATATATCCACTTAAATGAGTCAAATTTAATTTCACACGCATATACATTAAGTTATCTTTCTGGATCATATAAAAATTTTATATAATCTTGAAGAAAATGTTTTCTATAAATGAAAAAAATTATGGACTTTTTCAGGAAAAATCGTAAAAAAATAAGAACCTTTTTACATGTTCCAAATTTGGATGTGTGTAACATTTTATAGGAATGATATAATTGCTAGCAAGTTTTAGCCCGCTATATCTAAAAAACGCAACAAAAATCGGGTAAAATTAAAAAAATAAACCTACATATCTCTTGAACTATATAAGATAACATACACATGCAAGAGTTTTTTTGTAGATCTTCTTAATTAACTAACTAACTATTTATATTTTAAATTTCAACTGCAAATTTGTATCATCAATGGATTTTTGGCGATTTAAAAAAAATGTGAAACCCGAGATGAACAACTTTAAGGGGTCACCCCTTCTGCCTACGCTATGAAAAAACCTTAAATTAACTCGAAAATACCTCAACTCAAACCAAGTGAAATTTTTTTACGATATCTGTAATACCTCCCAATATATAAAATTTTATAAAATAACATAAAAAGTGTTTATAAAAAATTTATAATTCTAATTTATAGCTATTTTTATATCAAAAATACAGAAAGAAAAACGGACCAAAACACTTTGCACAGTAGTTTAGCAATGTTTTAGCACTGTGCAATGAATTTTTTTGTCTGTAATATTTTATCTGTTATAAATTAGAAAAAACTTAAATGTTACCGTCGTTTGGCAAATAGCTATTTACTCAAAAAAGAGTAACCAATTGTTTTAGCACAAATTTGTTTGATGTTGTTTACTCTTAGGAAAGTTTTGCAAGATCAAACAGCATCAAATAAAATAACATAAAATGAAATATTTGTTGTGCTTTGGCCTAAATAAGAAAAGTTTTTTCTTAATAAATAAACTAATAAATCTAGCACTGGCTGGACTTATTATTTTCTTTTAGTATTAAGATTCGAAAACTTATTGTCATTTCAGCATCTGAAGATTCAATAAATAAATAAATGGTATATAAAAAAAATAAATAAACGAGTTTAAATATGTTCTATGTGGTTACGTCTTTTTTCGGCAAATATTTGCCGAAGTCAAAACACAGACCTAGTTTGTGGTAATTTGCCGGTAGTTATGGACTTTGCTGTTGGTAAATAAGAAAATTAATGGAAAATTGAGGGGTTCGGTTTTTATTCAAATCGAAATTAAATTATGTTTAAGTGGACTTTTAAAAGTTTTGTAAAACAAAAGAACTTTATAGATCTTAAATGATATTTCAAAAACATTTTTCCAAAACCCGTAAAGAACTGTGGTTGGATTTTCTCTTTGAGATTATGTCATTCTATATCTTATAAAAATACTCATACATTTTATATTTATTTCCTTACTGATATTTCTCTACAAATTACATATACGTAGTATGTATATGTGTAGTAATTTTTGTAATTTGGACCCAGGGTTTTGAACTGCATCTTTTTAAAATAAAAATTTAGCTTAGTGTTTCTAACAATATAACAAAATTATAATAAAAAGAATCTAGAAATCTGTCATAATAATTCTCTATGTCTAACAATTACTGGCACAACAAAAATTTTTACAAACAATTAAACAACAGTTTCAATTATTTTTGTTTTATTTTTCGTTTAAAAACCTTTAAGCCAACAACTCAAAATTAAATGACAATTAAATTTTATGACAAAAATTCCAAAATTAATTAATAAATCACGCGCCTTATTTTAAGCCATTTTTTACGTTTATAATTGTGTAAATAAATTTCGTATAAAAAAAAAACATTTAAATTAATATACAATAAACAAAAAAAGGGGTAAATCTTGATAAAATAAATAAAAAACAAAAAGAAGCAAGTAAGAAAGTATAGTCGGTTAAGCCCGACCTTATAATATCCTACACTGAGTATGGAAGTAAAAAAGTTTTATTCAGAAATGGAAGCACCCATAGTAGCGTGACTTCTGAGCATATACAAATAATTTGCATTCAATTTTACCTCGATATCAACACTTTTAAAGGATTTATGCATGTTAAAGTGATATTCCAAAAAGGGTCTTATATGGTAGCTAGGACGAATTATGAATCGATCATCATACAGGGTGGCGCATAAGTAATACTCCTATCAGGAAAATGCTTTAAATTTTGAGATTGGCCCCTAATGTCAGTTCTGCAATATTCCGCGTTCTGGAGCAGTGTAGCGTAACATTGTTTATTAACGTGTATTTCGCATGTGTTTACTACACAAATGTCAAAACAGAACTGACATTAGGGGCCTCGCAAAATTTATAGCATTTTCCTGATAGGAGGATTACTTTTGCGCCACCCTGTACAATTTTGCTGAATGATTTGTGTATATATGAAAATCATTTGTGTCAAATATTATTTGGATACCAAAATTTTCAAGAGACTTATGATCAATGTACAGCGTGCATAAATGCAATATTTATAACTGATAAACCTCATTTCAGGAGAACATTTGTATGGAGGCTAGGTGAAAAAATGGACGGATTTTAAACACATTTAATCCCAACTGTCTCATACTAAATTTTATCGAAATATCTTTAAAATTGCGGCCTACTCTGCGCACAAAGTTTACATGGACAACCGGCCAGCCAGACGGACGGACATAGTCTAATAGACTCAGTAAGTGATTCTGAGTCGATCGGTAAACTTTAAGTTGGGTGTTAGGCTAATGTTTGTGAGCGTTACAAACATCAGCACAAATACAATATACCATGGTGGTGTAGGTTATAAAAATCAAAAAAAACAAAATTATTTATCATTAAAAAATAAAAAATAAAACATTTGTATACAAAATTTAGATATGGAAGACATGGTAGCCGATGTACTCTGTTCCTAGTTTAGGTGATAAACTTTGTTTGAAATTTCAAGACTTTTTAATTCGATATGTTGTTTAGAAAATAAAGCATTATTCACATCAGAATCAGATCACATAAATGTTTAAATATTTATGTTACCAAAAAAGTAATGGAATATATTTGAATCAGAAATCATTCCAGAATCATCTCATTGATTACTATTTCAGAAAAGCTTAAATTATATTGGATCGTATAATTGCATACTTACTCCAAATCACTAAAGCTCAAAGAAAAGATGTTATATCAGCATGGTCGTTCTTATACGAATGAGTTAGCTAAGTACCTTTAAAAAAATACTAATTTCATTTACAATGGTGATAACTTTTTTCTTTTTATTTTTGTGTATTGGACAAAGTACTGAGCGGTTGTTTCATTATTAAATGTAGTTACTATGCTAAGCCATCAATTTTTTCACTCTGCGAACAATTTCTTGGCCGAAAATCAATTTTTGTTGAGAGGACTCGTAATCAATCACATTTAGTTATTAACTATGAAACTAGTTTCAAAAATTATTTTCCCCTTAAACTAAAACACTTTGCACACATTTCAGAAACCTTGCCAAAGCAAAAACTTACCAGACCAAGTGCGATTTTTGTTTTCAAACAAAATATTATAAATATTATTTGATTTTTTAGCTTGATTTACTACTAATTAAACAGTTTAACAACAAAACAAAATTTTAAATATTCCTAACAATTCTAACAAGTTTTTAATAAATTTATTTGCCATTTATTCATCGTAGATACATACAAACAAACTAAAAAATATTTATTACAGATTTCCTTGAAAAATAACTAAGGTTAGCAGAAGCAACGTCTTTCTGTCTGGCCCCCTGACTTTGGTTAGTTTATTGTTTACAACTAAATAATTACTTCACTGAACAATAAAGGTTCAATGTTTGCAAACTTTATAACGCTCTAGACTAATACAAACTTAACTTGTTACACTTTTTTTGGTTTAATTAAAAAAAACTAATAAAAAATAGTTTCTATGCGAATAAAAACAAATTATTTTCGTGCTAACAATTGAGCTGGAAATAGTAAGATTACATATTTATGTTTGCAACAACGAAAGTATGTCTGTGTAAAAAAAATAAAATTAGCACTTAAGATACGGTCACATTTGGCAAATATTTACTCAAAGGAGCGTAATCACTTGTTTTAGCACAAATTTGTTTGACGTTGTTTACTCGTACAAAAGATCAAACACTAAATATTTGTTGTGCTTTGGCCTGGTTATTTTATGGTTACATCTTTTTCGGCAAATATTTGCCAAATGTGACCGTACTTTTAGTGTAATACGGCTACTTACAACATAAAAATTGTAATTATTCTGTATTTAATTTGTTTTGGCGTTAATTTCGCATACTACGACTTGTACTTTATATTTTTTCTATAAATTTGCATAATAATCACGTAAAAATGTGCCACAATTTCACGGCACAAAAGAATTAAATGAAATTAAATGACAAATTTGTTTACTTGCTGCTTAATTTGTTTTCCGTGCGAGTATTATATCAAAAGTACGAATGCTCGCACACAATGTAATTATTTGTTTGAACTTGGACAAGAAGGTTTCAATTTAACAGAGTTTATTGCTTTTTTTTGGCAAAAATGCATGTTGATACAAATGTTTTCCCAGTTTATTGACTTTTGATCGGTATTTAAATACTGTTTGGGTTTTTTTTCAGCAGACCCTATACACAATTCTAGCTACGGCAATGTCGTTACAAATTTGAGTTCCTTCCTTGTGAGATAACAGCGTTTGAATCACGCAATCGCTAGATGTTAGCGACCAAAGGTTGGCCTATTATTGATAATATGGATATCAATGACATGTGATTTTAACTGGACGTTATCATATGCTACACAGTCACCGAAACAATGCAATATTGCAAACCAAATTCACCGGTTGCACAATTTCAGAAAATTCATTTATTGATTGGCCGCTTTTATCAACAATTGAATTAATGACTTTTTTAAATTCACTTCGTAATTGGCCGTCTGGATCATGCGATTTAACACTACTGAATTAATTCGTGGAGCTATGTTAAAGAAAAAGTCTATACAGAGCTAAAAGAAAAGATTGCAGCCTTAAAACTCAAAATTCAGAACGGTATTAATGAATATAAGGACCTTGTTTTATTTTGTTTTGAAAAACAAAATTCTCGTTGAGAATAGAATTGTAAAATTAAAAAGATAAAGTTCCCTGCAGGAAATGTCAATAGTAAAATTATACTGATTACCTATTGACGATGTGACCATTACCTATTGACGAATTATACCCTTACTAATGCTATCTACTTTTGACATTTAGCACAGGCTTGTCCTACGAAATCTACCAGTAGACTGCGTCAATATTGACTAAGTAGTTCTCTTGGGACCACATTGCCTACACTTTGGTACTTTTCTGAAATAGAAAATAAAAATGCATTTTTTTTTGCTAATGTTTGGAGTTTTATTAAAAAAAAAATAAAATACAAACAAATATTTAATTAAAAATAAATTTGAAAACGCCCAGAGTCTTTGGCGGGAATCGAACTCGCAACCCTCTGAACGATAGTCCGGCACACTAGTGCGTAGTCTATCGCGGCTCACTATTGAGAAAAAGTAATTGTATAATAATAACCATTGTGACAATGCTGTTGACAATGTCGCCAAACCGTTACCAAAATAGTAGACGAAAGTGGTGACTTGGAGACACTTGACCCCAGGTTTCCTTCAGGGTTGGGATGAATAGTCCAAATACTCGGCATATACTTGAACAGGACTTGCAATTGCTAAATACTAAACAAGTGGTTACTGTAAGTACTTAAAAAAGTGGTTACTGTAAGTACTTCCCCCATTTATATCAGCGTGCTAAAATAATAGAATTGTAATAGTATAAGTATTGAGATTTAAAATATTAACTTAATAATTGGTTATGCAAGTCCCCCAGTCGTCTTTATAAAAAACTATATTTTTACTTTGGATCATCATGTTTCTCTCGTGGTGTTTTCTTTTACAAACAAGTCTGAGCACCACCAAACTCACAACGAAAAGGAGAGACTCTACGAGCAAGAATATGCAGATATAACAGAGGAACATGATAATCCAAAGCATTTTCAAAGATCTGAAAAGGCAATTCGGTCTGAACACCAAATCTATAAAACGCAGCACACTCCGCCAAATATAATAAGTGTTCTCAAGTAAAAGAGTCTCTAGGGACTAGAGCGCTTTCACACTCTTCAATGCTGACTCTTCAAAGCAAGTATTTTTGTGAGTAAAGGGAAAAGAGAATAAAACGGATACAAACTTGACGGTACTAGTCAATTTTCTTATTTCCTTTTGTTCATATATGTAGGTATATGCAAATCATTTTGTGATAATCTATCCATAATTAGTCGTAACATAAGACCCATTTCCTAAAATCACTTTAACCATAAATTTCTTAAAAATGTTTCTATCCAAATAAAATTAAACACAAATAAGTTACACCTAATTTTACATCGAACAACCAATTCAATGTCGAAGAATACCACGTAGTTGGTGTTAAGAAACACGTGTGAAAAACACTTTCACATGTGTAATTCTTTTAAAAGTGTTTATATCGAGATAAAATTTATCAACTAAATTACAGACTGATAAGTGCGCAAAGGTACAAAAACCGGTTTTTAACCGTAAATCCGGATTTTGGAGGTGTCCGGCATATTTCACTATTGGAATCTTGTTTTACTTGACAAGCTATACAAGAAAAATAATATCCGGTCCCAGGTTTTTTGGACTGCCGCACTGTGTAATATTTCCAATGAAATATTTTCCCCTCTTTTTAACAATTCACTGGGGAATGATGCTTGTGAAAAATTTAAAATTCAAACAAAATTTCCCTTATCGTGAAAATATTTCTCCCTCGAAATATTTTTCTTATTCCCTTCATTTTGTTGAATTAATCATGTTGGTATTTATTTTTTTTTTTTTTAATTAGTTATTCAGTATATATCAAAACGCTGTTTTATTTACATACCCTGTAATTTTTTATAAATTTAATACAAATATTCTTTTAAAATATTTTTTTTTCTTAAATTGGTCACAAGGCAGCTCCAAGGGGTCAGATAAATGGCGCAAACGTCGGCGAACCGTTCGTTACTGCCTATTTTCTTGCTGCTGCAATAAAATTGTTGCTCCAATGCTAAACATTTTTTACGCAATTTATTTATTTTGAACTTCTTTTTCTTATTTACATTTACTGTGCGTTGATAATTTTCTTTATTTTAAACAGATAAGCAATGAAGGGAACAAAACTTTTACGGGAGATTCACGATAGCATTTTTCACTTCAAGGGGAATAAAAATTTCATGGGAGCAAAAAATCCACTTGTTATTCACGATAGGGGTGAATATGAAAGTAAACCAATAGCAGTAAATATTTTAACAAAAATAGCGTGTATCTAAATTATCAAATTTTATTTAAAAACAGACAAGACTCGACAAACGATTCAGACTTATTTAAACTCATTTAAATATTCCAACACAAATTAAAGCAAACTATTTACATACAATTAACTTAAATTCATTATCACAGCCCATTCTCATTTAAAATGGGTAAACAATATTGCTCTATAAATGTGACTCAAACCAAATTTTTACTTAAAAATATAAAAACATGACAGGCAACGATCAAAAGTGACGTCAATGTTTTTGCTAAGCAATCAAATCAAAACAAAATAATGAGTTCTGCTAACATAACAAACACTCACTCACAAAATGTCAGTATGATAACAATAAATACTCTTACTTTTTTTAATAAAACAAGTAAGAGTGCTATATTCGGCTATGCCGAATCTTATATACCCTTCACCTTTGTTGTGGATGCATAATTATATTATGCATAATAATGTCGATAAACATCTGTTGATGAGTTTGTTCGTAACAATATTAATACACTTTGTTTTTTGATGAAATTTTCAGAGATTGTCTCGGATTTTTGCTCATATCTCCGTTATTTATGGACGGAGTTTGCTGATTGCAAACTTCTCGAAAGCATGTCTGACAGAATTATTGAAGATTGGGATTCCGAAGATATCTGGGGACTTCAGAAAATTGATTTCAAAATCCAGACAGACAGACGGACATGGCTTAAGAGGCTATCTATAAGGATCCAGAATATACATACTTTATAGGGTCGGAAAATTATATTGTGGAACTTACAAACGGAATGACAAACTTGTATATATCCTTCTCATGAAGGTGAAGGGTATAAAAACAAACTCAAATATCAATAAAACTCATTAATATTTTCATATAGTGCCACTAAAAAGAGCATAACATTTAAATCAATACAAATTATTATATATTGAGAGAGTAAATATTTATGAATACATTTAACCGAGAGTGAGTTTTGTTCTTTTAACTGAAAATCACCATATTGCTCTCATCTAAAATTGTGTGTGTTTCGTTTTTAGGGTAAATCAACCACTAAGAAGATCAGTTAACCGAACCAGCCAACCAAGCGGCCAAAATTGAAATGATCAGATCAATTGCAAATTGAGAGTTCATTAGCGTTCAAAACCAACAATAACAACAAGAAGTCAAACAAATAATACTTAAACGTTAACGTTTGTTTTTCGGTTTCTGTTACTGTGAGTTTGGTTAATACTTTTCTTACGATATTAATGTTGTTATTGCTGCTGCTGTTGTTATTGTTGTTGGTTTTTTTTTAAGTTCTACATGTTTGAACTCCGTTGCTTATTCAGCGTTTTAAATGAAACAAACTAACAAACACAAACAATACATACCAACCAAATAAGCCAACATATACGATCATTTTGTTGTCTACAGGTATTACCATTTTAATATCGTTTTTGTAGCGTCGTATAAAAACTACAATTTAATATAAAAGATTTTCAGTTGCTTTTTTAATTTCACAAACGACAGTTGAACATAAAGTTATTAAACACAATACTTAAATGAATATAATTATTTAAAAGAATATTAACGGAAAAATACGAAATACCTACGGCTTAGAAACAATACGTGAATTTAAAGCGGTTTTAAAGACAATTTTAGAGTTTGGTGCAAAAGAAAAATAATTGAAAATATTGTGTTGAAAATTTGTGGAAATAAAAATATTTAAAAAAAAGTTTAAATTACAAAACACAATAAAAAGAAACGTAAACTAAAAATTGTAGTAAAAATGGCGTTTAAAAATCATATTTCAAAAAAATTATTGTGCCTGTTTTTAGTATTAAGCATAACTAGAGGTAAATTTTGAAAATTTTTTTGTTTCAAAAAATTTATTTATGTTTTAATTTAAAATAATTTTAAAATGAAACCTGAAATTTTAAAATCTTGAAATTCTAGAAATGATCATTTCATGGGAAATGATTTATCGATAGATCATAAAAACGGCAAAACTTCGAATTTAAATATTTCAAGGTCTAAAAAAGCATAAATTGTGTTGTATTGACAAATTAAACAAGACTTATAGATAGATGACTTAAACTAAAGGTCTGAGACGGGGAGGAAACCGGTTGTAGCTCTAACACGTTACAAAACAGACACTTATTGCTTTGAAAATGCATTGGCTATTGGCCAAGTAACTGGTTAATTGACACCTTTTAGCCAGACTGTTAATAATTATTTTATTAAAAAAAATAATTTAAAATATAATGATAAATGTATTAATAACTGTTAAACATGTTCAGTTTGGTCTATAATTTAACCATGAATCGACTTACAAACGGAAAATTGTGTACAGCGACGAAGCATATTACTGGTTCAATGGATACATAAACATGCATGCGAAAATACACTGTTTGGTATGGATTATGAGCCGTTGGTATCATTGGACCAAAGTTTTTCAAAGCGATGAAGGCCCAAAATAGAAGAGTTGGACTTGGCTGACATGTAGTTTTCAATAAGATGCTGCCACACAATACGCAAGTTTTCGATTTCCAATTTCTTAATATTTACAATAGAAAATATAGAGAAATTGCGACCATGCTGAGTTTAAGGCAAAATTGTAGGGTTTTTTAGCAATCTCCTTTTACCTACCACTTCTACTAAGAATTATAGTCAATATAAGAAACAGTTTTATAATTTTATTTGATTTGTGCAACTTTTAAAGAATTTTGACTGTCTGTTTGTTAAGTATTATGGTGAGTAAATTTTTAATTAGTTAGTGATAATTAGTTTATCAGTATTTATTATTATCATGTTTATGGTAAAAGTTTCAGCTATAAATTCTAAACGAAACATGTATAAATTATAAATTGCACTTTAAACGTGTCATTTTTTTATAACTAATAATATTAGTAATATTATGAATAAAAAAGGAAATTAGTTAGAATGTTTAGGTGATTTTTATAATACTTATAAGTAGGCTGTAATATATACTTAGTTTGTACCTATATGAAATAAATGGAGAAAACCTACAGAGTTATTTATAATACTGCAACAGGTTTTAGTAAAATATTTATAACAATCAATTATTAACAGTAATATATTTAATAAACAAGTCTATATGTAATATGATTTAATTAAATTAGTTAAGGTGAAAGTTCTAAATAATTATTATTATTAATTAATTATATTATTAATCTTTTGCAATAAATATAATTGAAACATTTACATAGAAACAAAAAAAAAAACAACTGCTTCGTGTTGAAGGGAAGATAAGGCGAGTACACACTTGTTTTTACTTTCAATTCGTTTTACTCTTTTATTCCATATATATTTTCAAATCGTTGGATAGTTAGTTGAGTTTCTAAAACATCTTCTTTAGTGATATTTTCACAGCTGTTTAATTAGGTCGATTTCAAAATGGTTTATATAGTTAATATTAGTTCTGTAGCATCTTGAATAAGATTTTCTAATATTAGTTGATAAATTTTATTATTTATAGAGTCGACCAATTCGGGGCATTTGTTTTCGGCCACAGGCCACTTTATGGAGATCAGTAGTATTAAACAAAATTTTATGCAAATATGTGTATATACAAATACAAACGTATACAAATGTGTGTATGCGATCAAATAAAAATACGAGCGATTTAAGCAATAAGAATTGTGCTGTGTAAGCTCAGAAGAATCAAGGAAAAAAATTGTATCAATATTTTCAATAAGAAGTGCTTCGTGTAAATTGACACTAAGTGCTACAATTTGACACAAATTTTAATATTCTTTATATCTGTGTGGTTATAGTTAACCCTTTTATGCCACAATAATTTTCTAAGTAGTAATTTGCTGTAGACATATAACAACAATCAATAGCACATATCAATAAAGTAAAGAGCTTTTAGATCAGTGGTCGACATAAAGAAAACATGGATCCTAAATTATAATAACATGTTATACAATTTATCTCTATGTTTGTATTGTTTGTTTGATAATTAAGATAAACTTCTTTGGTGTTGTTTATAAATAGATGATTTACCGTACATCTTCGGCACCTAATGGTTATGAGTGCCGACCACTGTTTTAGAGAGGATGTGCCTACAATATTGTTTTTATTAAGATTGTTTTATGTAACTTTATAAAAATATTTTCACTCAATTTGCTTTTATTTTCAATTTCCTCAACTGTTTATCAATATAAAGGTGAAAATTCAATACATTTCCTTCCAATTATAATTAATTTCTTATATTCCTATTAATATGCAAACAATCCCTCTTCGTCATGTTAATATATTTAATGTTTTTGTTTATATCCCCTTGGATTAAATTCACATTTGAATCATTTTTTCAATAGTTTCTTTAAGTATTACATAAAATCATTATCTATATGTAGTTAAGGCTACAAATCAATTAAATTAATTTTGTTGAGAAAATAAATCAACATAAAAAATACTGAATAACGTGGCAAATAGTGGCATTATCTTAGTGTATTTTTTATTATAAAAATAAACTTTAATATTTTATTGGCCAATAAATAAGAAGATAGAAATTTTGGTAGGGTTTTAAAGCAATAAAATGTGTAAATAAATTTTGTATAATAGAAAATATGAACAGAACTTTTAAGAAACAATATACAATACTACAAATATACTACATCATCAGGAAAAGTTTAAAGTTGTACATCATTTAGAATTTTCATAATTTCAACTTTCTGAGGAACTCTTAAAAGCTCTGGAAAGAGGCAAATATACGTATACAAGAGTTCTATAAAGATTTTATAAACATTTTAATCAAACCACTTAAGCTTATATTTAATCATGCATATTAAATACTTATCTGTATGATATCGTATTTTATATTGCTGTTAAATTTGCATACACTTTCATTTACTTACTCAAATTTAAATACATTTCCGTTTTACTTTAGTTCATTTATATTTAGAAAAGTAATTCAACTAAATCAGGAAACAGAAAATATGTTTTTACAAAAGCTGTTGATTATTTTTGTGATTTATAGATAATTTTTTAAAATACTATATTGAATAATGTTTAAGTTATTTTTTATTTACTTCTAAAATAGAAAACAATTGTTCATGGTCGACTTTTTTATAAACTAATGAGTTTAAATATGTAACTAAGCTAAGAATGTCTCATGAATAACTTCTTTAATATTAGCTTCCAGAGCGTCAACCATTGCAGGCTTGTCCGTATAGATATGAGCTTAAACATAGCCCCACAAAACTAGTCTAAAGACGGCCAATTGACTGGCAACAAACGTAAAAAAACTGTTCACTGAACTTGCCTCTCAATTGGAAAAAAGTTTAAAAGCCGTTTGCCTGTTGTTTTTGTTATTTATACCAGTGCTGGGCACTAATAACTACCTGGCGCAGAACATGATCGGACATGATTACTGTTATTCTGTATTTAATTTGTTTAATTATAACTTAACAAAAAGTGCTTGACATTAACTTGAGTTTGGACTTTCCCATATGTACTTTTTTGCACAAAAAATTTGACTGATTAATACAAAGTGTTGGGGAGAGGGGGCACGTTTATACCCGGGGCACCTTTGAACTATGTTGATAAAATCTCAGTTTAATGCTTGGTTTTCACTATGTCAGTTTTGTTGTCAAATTGTTCAAATTGTTGGTAATTTCATAACAATTTAGACAATTTGACAACAAAACTGACATAGTGAAAACCAAGCATAACATTTTTTCCGACTATTAACCGAGTTTTTCACATGGCAACCTTGTTTTCTAGCAACGTTAACAACTTTTGCTAGTTTTTTCAGTCGTCGACCGAAAACTTGGGTGAACAAGTTTTCGCAGTGCCATTGTAAATTTTTTTATTCAGTGATCGTTTTCTTTCGTGAAAGAAATTTATTGCAGTTCAAAATTCATTTCAAACAAAATTAAGTTAGGTTATTTGATATTTATGTAAAAAAAAATATTTATTATAAATTTCCGTGAAATGGCATGGCAGTTCAGGTTTGAACAAAGAAAAAGGGGGCACCTTTGAACATGTTAATTTAACAAACGAAGTACGAAACATTGTTGATTCTCTCTTATTTTCTGAAGATGACGAATCCAATGCTGATCATGATGCTTTAAAGGAAAATGTAATGTCACCTGAAATCGCAAGGCCTTTTCCGTCTTAATAATATAAAACTTGTTTTTGATCTGAATTTTTTTTTATTTTTTAATTGTTAATGTTTTTTATTTTCAAAAATAAACAATTTTCAATTGTGAAGTAGAAAAAATTACGAATTTAAAATTTTTTGGGCGATAAAATGCCACAACTCTCTTATTAAGCGGAACATTTCTTGAAGAATATACAGCAAATTTATACTTTTCTAAAAGGTACCTTTGCAGAAATCATTGTAATTTAAAAAAACATGTCCAATTTTCCAATTGTTCAAACGGCCGTTATAACGTTCTGTATTTGACCTATTTTTATAAAAATTTTAAATTTTGTCCATTACTTGCCAAAGCTGGGATTACAAAACAGTAAACAGACTCGAAAACCTTCTTGTGTTACTTTTTTAGGCTTAAAGTATTTTACCAGCTGCAAATTGTAAAAAATTTAATTTTTGGGATTTTCTTGAAATTTTTGGGGAATTAAGGAATTTCCTATAAATTTTTTATATCTATCTTTGATTTTAGAAACATGTTAAGTTTTGCTATTAACTTTATTTTTTAAAGAATTTTAATATTTTTGGCATGAAGTAAACTTTTAATAATATATTTCAAGACACTAACTCATTATATTTAAAGTACAACAACATTATTTTTAAAATTTATTTAAATTTAATCACTTTAAAAATAATTCAGAGAGAATAAGTTAATTAGCTAAAACGGATTAAGTAATTTTTTTACAACAAACAAGAAGTTAGTTTAAAGCATTAGTTATTAATTAATTATATATTTTTTCTTTAGCTTACTTCACACTGAATACACCTAATTCTGTTTTTACACGGACTTTTTTTACACGATTTTGACTTAACAAATTTTAAAATTTTAACACGATTTTATTTCATTTAGAACGATTTAAAATCTTTCGAACTTAAAAATTAAAGATATTTCAATAAAATTTAGTACGTGACATTTTTCGGCCCAAGGACGAATGGGATTTAAACTGATGAAAATCGGTCCATTATTTCACCTGGCACCCATACAAATGTCATCCCGAAATTGGGGTTTACTGATCATAAATGTTTGAATTATGCAAGAATCCAAACAAATTTCACCATAAATGAGTGCTTATTGAAGCCAAATGACATCTACAAATGTTGTGCAGATCGGTACAAAAATTATCATAGCTCCCATATAAGGCCCACTTTCGAAAATTACTTTAAAGTGCATAACTCTCTCAAAAATGTTGGTATCCAAATAATATGGAACACAAATATATTTCATATATATACAAATAATATGGTACAATTTTATAATGGTCTGTCCATAATTAGTCGAAACTCCCATATAAGACCCCATTCGTAATTCACTTTAACCTCTATAAATCTTTTAAAAGTATTTCAGAAATCATGACATTAAATTTTGGGATGATCGGTCTACAATAGGTCATATCTCCCATATAGCGCCCATTTCTGAAGAACTATTTTATACATATACTGGGTGTAGGGTATTATATGCTCGGGCTTGACTGACTATACTTTCTTACTTGTTTTTGATGAAATTTAATTTTTACGAAATATAGATACATACAAGCAAATTTACTAGTGAGAGCAATTGTTAATAGCACAAATTTAGGGGAATTCCCTTTTAGTGCATACAATCAAATGAACTTGTTATACTTTACTTTAAGCTTAGGCCCAATAAAACAACGCCTATTTAAGTGTCATTTATTTTTGAAGTGCATGTAAATACAAAATTTAGTTTTTCACTGAAAAATTAAATGCAACTTAAATGGCCAACGATGTTAATTTAAGTTCACGTTAAGTTGTAAACATTGAACATATGGTTGTGACATTTGTTTTTGTTTTTTTTTTTCAATCACGCTGCTATATTTCTCAACAGCGTCCAACAAGAAGTCAATCTCTATTAAGGTAAAGTTGGGACTTCTTTTATCCATATTTATGCCACCAAATTTAATATATAAAACACACAAAACAATAAAACAAATAAACACAAAAACCGAAACTAAAAATTGTTGGCAAATTTTAGTTAAAAAATCGCCTCTTTTCTGAAATATATCGATAATTTTTTTGACATTTCAAAGTGCTACCATATTTTTACGACAAAATCATAACAGCAATTAAGTATGACTGAAATAATGAATCTATATTTAAATGCAACTTAAGATTTTATGAAAATTAACTAAAACTAAACTTAAATACGCACTGTTTTATTGGGCATTAGAGTTTTTCACTAATTGAAATTAGGTTTTTTTGTTACACGGGGTTTCCTGGACCCAATTATCGTGTAAAAACAGAATTAGGTGTATTTTGAATAAACACAACTCATTGAAAGCGTTTTTTGTTTATATCATTTTAATGTCTTGACTCAAAAGTGGGTTTTACCACTTTTAAGCGATTTTAGAATTGCACTTTTGGCCAGTTTTAAGACAGACAAACAAGTTTTTTGAAAGTGTTTTTTTTTCTTTTTGTTTATAAAAATTTAAATATTAATTTTGTTTACTCTATGCTAATTTGTTTTTATATTTCTGTTGTTGTTGCTCTGTATTTGTTTAGTATAGAAATTAAAACTTGATTTAGATTTAAAAGTACATTGTATTAAATTTGACATTGAATTTTGATTTGAATGAAACAAATAGAACAAAAAGGTTAAATTTCATCAATTCAATTTCATTATTTAATAGAGCAAAAACTGGCTTTTAATTTGACTTTAAATACCTCATATGGTAATAATTGTTTTAGGCAATTTATGGCATATAGAGTGACTAAGATCTATCTATTAACCCACTAAACAGCAAATTATTGTATTCCTTTGCTGAAGAAAGAATTTTAGTTAAAAAAAAAACAAATTGAATTTGAAAGCCATAAACTGTTTTATTTAGCATATTCCTAAAATTCACATGACCAATTTAAAATTTCAAATCAAAAAAATCTTAAATTATTTAAACCACTAAATCTAGAGCAAACTCCACGAAATAAAATATTAACAAAGTCTGTTATTAATTTGTTTGTAAATTAACACCTTTAATATAAAAAAACTTTTTGTTGACTTGTATAATTCTGTTTTTCTTTTAGTTGTGTTAACCATAATAAATACAACACGTTCTCAATTTGAATGTGCTTGTGAAAAATAAAACTTAAAAATACAAGTTGTATATGTAACTTTGACAACAACAAAAGTACATGACTGACGGAAAATAAATGGCCTTGAATTTAAACGAATAAAAAAACATATTATGGATAGAATATAATAAACAAACAAAACTGAAATTAAGCAAAGAAATTTATTAAACATTCAAAAAAGAAGAAGTCACAAGTTTAAATTATAAAGGGTGAACCGAAAATAAGACCTCAAGAACTAATTTAATTATTAAAAGTACCTGCTTTAAACATTTCAATAAATATTTTAATAATATAATTTGAAAGTTACTTTTAAACAAAAACTTATTTAGCTTAACCCTAGCCATTGTACAATTGATGCTACGCCACTTCCTCGTAACCTTATAAGATGACAGGTCATTAAAATATTAATTAAAACTTTCTGTGGCCACGTGCGACTTACGCAATTCATTTCTTGATGAAACAAACAAAAAATAAACAAATAAAATAAATTCACAGCCTAACAAGAAAAATGGTGTCTTAAATATTTTAGTCAATTTGTATACATCTATAGTTTTCGAGATATAATTTTTTTATATTACATAGAGTAACAGAATTGAAGAACAGTTGAACCTACTTAGTGAAAAGAAAAAAAATCCAAATTTAACTACAATATTACCTTCGTGCTGCCCTAACATAATATTTACTCCACTCAGTAGTTTTGGAGATATAGCCAAATAATATATGACAAAATATTATTATTATTTATTTTTTTTTTTGTTTTCAAAAAATTCATACAAAATAGAGAGAATGACAAAAGTTCCAATATTTTTTATAGCCATTTAGGCAGATGTATGTCCTGCATAAAATGCTATATTTCTTGTTAATATGGA
Source organism: Bellardia pandia (assembly GCA_916048285.2). Taxonomy (NCBI): domain Eukaryota; kingdom Metazoa; phylum Arthropoda; class Insecta; order Diptera; family Calliphoridae; genus Bellardia; species Bellardia pandia. Next base: position 22,546,561 of record OU696530.1, on the reverse strand, counting down.
CGAAATAGTTTTGATTTTAGTATTAATTTTGTGATATGTTTATTAACGTATATTTCGCATGTGTTTACTACACAAATGTCAAAACAGAACTGGCATTAGGGGCATTAGGGGCAAAATTTATAGCATTTTCTGATAGGAGGATTACTTTTGCGCCACCTTGTAGTTTCGAATCTAGTTCAAACTCTAGTTCAAAATATTGTTCAGATTCAAGTTCTAGTTCAGATTCTACTTGCGATTCTAGTTCAGTGATGTTCAGCCCAAGAATGATAAAATAAAGATTACGCCATGTGCATGATTTCCCGTTATGTGACGTAGAAGGGTCATTCTAAGGGTTACCAATAATGTTTCATGTGTTAGAATTAAAATTGCTTGCGAAAAATTTATGTTTTATGTGATAGTTGGCAACCTTGCAATTGAAAACTCTGAGAGTTCTAAAATAAAATCTGTTTAAAAAAGAAAAACAAACAAAAAAACACAACAAAAAATATAAACATGAACATTGCAGTGAGCAAATGCAAGCAAAACATGAGCAAGAAAAATTTAGCCAATAGAAACACAGAATGTGTGACGTCACAGGGCCTAAATGCGTAGAACATTTTAAAATTTTACGCGCGTTGGCGTAATCTTTATTTAATCATTCTTGGTTCAGCCCATTCAACAATTGTTTGAAAAATTTACACACATTTGTTATGCTCTTTTAAAAACATTCATTCAGTCGTCGTTGAGCAAACGATGAGAACACATGCGACGGATTATCGTCATTTTTTTCAGAAATTTGTTAAGCATTGTTGTTGCTTCTTGTTGATCGAAGCATAGCAAACACACGCGATTCAATTACAATTGAAGACGAAAAATAAAAAACTATTTTAGATAGACTTATTTTTGTTTTTTATCAAAATAACTGTTCTAAAATTGGTTTTCGATATTGATAATTGTTATTTACGGTCCCTGATATTGTTTCATAAGGTGTTTATATTTGGAAAAAATTCTTTACTTTTTTCTGATTTTAAGCGTTTGACAATATGTTTGCTGTGCAAAATCTCTCACAAATACATCTACATTTTATTTTTGAACACCACTGTTCTAGTTCCGATTCTAATTCTGATTCCAGTTCAGATTCTAGATGAGATTTTAGTTATGATCCTATTTTTTCAGTAATGAAATGGAATTTATTAAAATAATATTCAATAAAAATTCTTAAAAAAAAAAAAAAGTTTTATTCTAATTGAGATTCTAGTTCAATATCTAGTACAGATTCTAGCTCAAATTCTAGTTCACACTCTAGTTCAGGTTCTAGTTCAGATACTAATGTAGATTCTCTTTCAGTGACTAGTTCCGATTCTAGTTGAAATTCTTTTCCAGGTTGATCATGTTTATGAATGTTTTAGGAATATGCCTATAATGTTACTGAAATTTTACCTTGATGAAAGCCCACTGTATTATTTGGTCAATGTTATTGAACTACGGTGAAAGAGTTCTGTATACACACATAAAAATTATTACTTAATAGATCTAAATGTAGAATGAATGTAGATTGTAATATTCAGTAGTGAAATAAAACTGATAACACTCTTAATTATTTTACAATTATGATAATCACAGCAACTTATTAAGTGCGTTAACTGGCATAATATCAATAAAGATTGTACGCACTCTAAACAATAAATGTTAGAACAAATATTTAATTTAATTAAAATACAATAAAATGTATTATTCATTAAAACAACATTCGTGTGGGTTTTTCTTTGTTTAGCATTTAAATGGGAGTTTATTTGCTTGTTTTAAATAAATCATGAGACCTGTGTTGCATTTAATACAAATTTGTGAAATATTCGTAATATATTTATTTGACTTTTGATAATTAACTGGCTTTTATGAATGTATCTTTTCAAGTGTTATTCTTTTTTACTACTTTTGTGATAAACAACAAAAGCGAAAAGTTATAAAACAAAAAAAAAAAAACAGGAAAAAAATCCCACATAATAGTAAATAAATGCTAATCTGTAGATATACTCAGTCACTCATTTACTCAGACTTATGGAAATAATGAAAATTTATTAATTAATATTGAAATTAGAAATAATAATTAACATGTTACAGGATTTACACAAAAAAAAAAACGGTAAAAACCAGAGTTATTAAAATACAACGTCATTTACAGTGCAAGTTTTAACCCATGAAAAGCTAAAACTGTTTGTTTTAATATTGTAACATTTGCAGATATTTCATTCACATATGGAAAATCCGTTTGCTTGTGTAAATAGATGACTCAGTGGGAGATTTAGTTCAGTGATAATTTGGAACTCCTAAAGCTTTTGCTCTCACGTCCTTTTCTTTTGGCAAATATTTGCCGAAAAAGACGTAACCACTAAATAACATACATGTATTTGAACTCGTTTATATATTTGAGAAAACTTTTCTTATTTAGGCCAAAGCAAAAGTTTTAATTTATTTGATACTGTTTGATCTTGCAAAACACTGGTAATAGTAAACAACGTCAAACAAATTTGTGCTAAAACAAGTGGTTACGCTTTTTGAGTAAATATTTGCCAAATGTGACCGTACCTGTAGTGTATTTCTTAGGGTTTAAAAAGGCATTATTGCAAAGAACTTTAAAACTTGAATTATATTGAATGGAAAAAGTACTGAACTGGAAAAAAAAACTGAATTTCCTTACGTCTCTAAACAGATGTTTTTGGCTTTCACAATCATCAACTGGATGTCAGGCCGTTTTTATATATTCATTTTCCCGTAATTCCCCATTGCATCTCGTAAACAATTTATTTACATTATTAAATTATTAGCAGCTTCAACCAACAGACGTTGTAAATAAGAATAATTTATTTGAAATTTTAAACAAAATAATAAAACCAGTTAATAACTGAATAAATATGTTTGTACTTGTATGTACTAACTTAAAGAAATGTTTTTTTTTTTTTTTGCTAAAGATTGATATGGTTTTTTATGAATTATTTTTACATAAGATTGTGTTTTGAAACGTGCTGCTGATTGCGCACAAGAAACCGGTAAGTTTTAATTAAAAATTATGGCAATTAGTTGTTATTTTCTTTTCAAAAAAAAAAAAACGCTATAAATGAGAAGACACGTTCACGTTTTCAAAAAAAAAATATAATATGTAAATAACGACGCCTTATAATATAATAAAATTGGCTAAATATTTGTGGCAAAAATATAATAGATTAAATCATATGAATGGCGATTTCATTCAAATGAAATTTTTAATCAAATAGATTAGCACATGATGTCTAAATGAAATCTTTTTATTGGAGGCAGCTAGCAGCCATCTCAAATATATATAATGACTTCATACATGTTGTACATATGTATTTGAATTTGAAGAAATAATTATGGATTAGAAACTTTGTTATAAATGCATTCTACAAATACATTTTTCTAGCTCTGTTCTAGTTTCTTTGTTACATACTAATGGAATCCAAGGTAATAGATAATTTTTTAGTAACTTTCTTTTTGGCAAGCCTTGTTTTGGCAGCTCAGCTGTTTCTGTGTATCAGGCTGCTATTAAACATGTTCAGTTTGGTCTATAATTTAACCAGGAATCGACTTGCAAACGAACAACTCTTGCAGATTATTGAATTTTATTATCAAAATTCATGCTCATGCATTCATGAATTTTTATCTGAAAACTGTCTTCAGCTACGAAACTCATTACTCATTGAATGGATGCGCAAACAAGCAAAATTTTCATATTTGGTATAAAAAGCAGCCACACACAGAGAAAAAATATAGTTGTACATGTTTACCACAACAATGTCAACATTTTTACTAGTTGTGCAACAATATTATGATCATTGCAATTATTTGTATGATTTCGGTAACCATAATATGGTTAAGTTACAATTCAGATGATTACTACAATCATATATAGGATTGTATTAACTATGTATGTATTTGTGACAATCATGTTTATGATGAATCTATTTATCATAATTTGTTGCTCTTTGATTATCATAGGGAACAACATAATATGGTATAATTTTTCATCATAAAACTGATCACCATAAACATTACATAATTGCTTGAATCATATATATGATTGCTATAATCATGTGAATGGCAACTTAACCATACTATGGTTGCAGAAATCATATAAATAATTACAGTGACCGTAATATTTTAAAACAAATTTAAATAGTTGTGGTAAATATGCCAATATACCCCGAAATATATGCACAGTTTAGTGTGAAATGGAGCGCTATCGGGCGATAATTAATAATTTTTTTCCCCCCTCAAAAAAGGAAGACTTGGACTTGAGAAAAAATTCTGCCTTATGTCACACAGCACGCAAAACAATGGACCAATTGAGAGGAGTGTTTGCTGAACAGTTTATTTCACGTTTTTGGCAGGTCAATTGGCCCCCTAGATCTTGCGATTTAACGCCTTTAGACTATTTTCTGTGGTGCAATGTCAATATATCAATAGAAACAAGCCCGCAGTGGTTGACGCACTAAAAGCTAACATTGAAGAATTTATTCGTGATATATCAGCCGATATGTGTGAGAGAGTATGCCAAAATTATACACAGCGTAAAAAATATTTGAGGCATAGCCGCCGATCAACATTTACATGAAATCGTCTTAAAACATTGAATTGTATAGAACGTTTTAAGGACTCAAATAAAGATTTCTTACATTTCTCTTGTATGTCTTTTTTTTAATAAAATCCGAAAGCTCTTAAAAATCACTTTTTATTAATACAAACTTATTTTCTTCTCGTTTCAGTATGTCAGGCCCAACTGATGTGTTACGTCTGTGAAAATTGCGCCCATGTTACCTCAGAAACTCCACAATTCGAATGTAATGCAGACTTTTTCAATACTGGCGGAGCAACAGATTCATCCGTACAAACGACAACAGAACTGGAAAAAACTAGTCCCGGTGTAACAGAAGATAATGATTCAACTACTAAAGAAGAGACTACAGCCACACCTTCAACTATTACTACCGAAGTGTCAACAACAACAGCAACAACAGAGGTCAACACTACAGAGACCAATACAGAGGTAACCACTGAAATGGTAACTGAAACTACCACAGAAATGACAACTGAAAATACTACTATGGAAGCTGTAAAAACTACACACGGCACAACAACTACCACAGAAGAACAACCGCCTTCACCACCCACAGTAGGACCTCCCATGACTACCACAGCTATGCCAACACCACCCAACCCCGGCACTGTGAAACCCTTGGATGATGTAGATAATTTGAACAACCAAACTTTAGCTCATGCACAACACGTGGATAGGGATGAAGTTGAAAGTGTGGAAATTGAACATGGCACCACAAAAGCCTACAAACCATCAGAAGAGTTTAGAGTACGTCAGCTGAGATCAGTCAGTGATGTAACTTATCATTGCTACAAGATTCATGCCACAACAGGTGAGTTAAATAATTAAGAAAAGTTCTTTGTAAAAGATGTTTGAAATAAATTTAATTTCTCTTTCAGTAAATGGCACCATGGTGGTCAAACGTGGTTGTTCGCGTGTTCAAACCATGGAATCCGTATGTGGCCAATGGGAGACCCAACATCCTAATGAACAAATTAACAAATGTTATCCCTGCTCTCGCACCAAGTGCAATGGCAGTTCCGCCTTAAATGTATCAATTACAGCCTTATTTGTGACTGTGGTGGCAGTATTTTTTCACCGGAAGTAAACCGGTTACAGCAGAACTAATTGCGTTTTATTTACTAGGCAGGACAGCAGTAAAACGCTTTTGATGTTTTCTAAACGTACTTAAAAGGCTTTATATCGCAAAGCTTTAAAACAAAGTATTTAAATACATATTTCTAAAACAGACTTTAAGCTAAAATTTTGTAAATAATAACTTATTTTCTTGGCCTTTACTTCCAAAACAAAATTGTGAGAAAATATTTTTAAAAAAAATCAAATAATGAAAATTATTTTTATAAACTAGTAGGATCCTTAAACCAACAATTATGTATCCTTCCGAAAAAAATCAGAAGTAATCATTGTTATTTGTTAATATAACCCTACATTTTTCAGTCAAACACAACAAAAGAAACGAAAAATATTGTATGAATCCATTCTACAAAACAAAACTATTCGAATTATTTTATTTTTTTACTTAAAAATTGTTTTTTTTTTATTATAATTTACTTTATTATAACATTTAGTTGTATTTTTAAGTGTACCGTTAATCTAAGTAAAACATTTATTGCATATTTAAAAAAAGTAAAAATAAAAAAAAAACATAAAAATATTAAATTTACTAAAAAAAATTCATGTAATGAGTGAAATTTTTTTTGTGAACTTAAGAAAAGTAGAGCTGAACTAGAACTGAAATAGAATCCGATTTAGAGTCTCAACTAGGAACTCAACTAGAATCTTAACTAGAATCTGAACTATATTTAAACCAGTCTCTGAACTAGAATCAGAACTACAATCTCAACTAGAATTTGAGGTAGTATTAATAGACTTGGAAGTAGCATCTGAACTAAAACTGATCTCGACACTCAAATAGAATCTCAACTAGAGTTGAACAAGATTTTTTTTTTTTTAACTAGAATTGAACTAGGAACTCAACTAGAATCTGATCTAGAACTGAACCAGAACTGAACTAGAACTGAACTAGAACTGAACTAGAACTGAACTAGAACTGAACTAGAACTGAACTAGAACTGAACTAGAACTGAACTAGAACTGAACTAGAACTGAACTAGAACTGAACTAGAACTGAACTAGAACTGAACTAGAACTGAACTAGAACTGAACTAGAACTGAACTAGAACTGAACTAGAACTGAACTAGAACTGAACTAGAACTGAACTAGAACTGAACTAGAACTGAACTAGAACTGAACTAGAACTGAACTAGAACTGAACTAGAACTGAACTAGAACTGAACTAGAACTGAACTAGAACTGAACTAGAACTGAACTAGAACTGAACTAGAACTGAACTAGAACTGAACTAGAACTGAACTAGAACTGAACTAGAACTGAACTAGAACTGAACTAGAACTGAACTAGAACTGAAGTAGAACTGAACTAGAACTGAACTAGAACTGAACTAGAACTGAACTAGAACTGAACTAGAACTGAACTAGAACTGAACTAGAACTGAACTAGAACTGAACTAGAACTGAACTAGAACTGAACTAGAACTGAACTAGAACTGAACTAGAACTGAACTACAACTGAACTAGAACTGAACTGGAACTGAACTAGAACTGAACTAGAACTGAACTAGAACTGAACTAGAACTGAACTAGAACTCGTGGCTTGTATTTATTTAACAAGCATAAAATAAAAGTTATAGTCTGGAAAAAATGGTAAAACATACATATAAGTAATAATTTATTTTTACATTTATAGATTCTTAAATGAACTCATTTATGTAGGTTAAAAATAAAATTGAAACTATGTATAATAAAAAAAAAAAAAACTTATAAAGGGGACACCCGGGTTTGAACCGGGGACCTCTCGATCTGCAGTCGAATGCTCTACCACTGAGCTATATCCCCACTTATAAGAACCCAGCAAAAAACTAAATACGAATTTATGTGTGCATAACGTCACACCCTTAAACACAATGAATAACATTCGTATAAAAAATTATTACAACAACGAACAACCACCAAATATGTGTGAATATGAAATTCATGCTCAAACAAACAGTCATACATTCTTCAAAACCTAAATCAATCATACGCAACCAAACACATGCAGGCGCATACAAACAAACACCATTAAACGAACCACTGACGAATGAGTATTAAAACTATCGACATGCAAAATAAACCGTATTCATACGCCCTATTTTGGTTAATAGTTGTTGCAAAATTTGCAAAAAATGTCTATTACTGACATGCCGTTAAAGAAAATATGCAAAAAAAAAAACTGCACAAATAATAAAGCATACTTTATGGATTGTTTTTTATTGAACAATAACAAATTATTTCCCACCCAGTCAATCGATTTTCTGTTGAATTGATAAGAAGTCTGTTATAGAGTAAACAGCAAGAATTTAAATGTTAATTAGATTTTTTGTTTACAACTACAATTATTAGTAATGTGTTGCATAATACATATGTATGTACATGCATATATAATAGTATTGTTGACATTTTTATGTACATATGTTATTTGTTTTATTATTCTTCTTTTTGTATCTATTTTCGATAGGAGAGTTGTGAAAAAATTACGACATTATAACATTGAAAACAAGGTATGTATTGTTTATTGATTAGGTTATAAATATTTATACATTTATCATAATATTTGAGAAGACAGTTATTTAGAACAAATTAGAAACAATTATCTAAAAACAAAAAGAAATTTGCAAATTGAAAGTCGTTTATTTTTATGTGAAACAGATGTATGTAGCTTGTTAACTTTTACAAGTGTATGATTGGAAATTTTATTGTTTAACTAACAAAGAATCTGGAGGAAAAACTCGTCATTATTAACAAGTGACCGAAAACAACTCGTGCACAAATTCATGTGTATAAAGTTATAGGTTATTTTCAGTAATGAAGATAAAAAATAAATCTAGATTTGGATTGTTCATGAACGAACAAGTTCTATCGAACAATTCAGTTTAAATTATTACTGAACATATTTAGTGTTTTTTTTTTTTTTTTTTTTTTGTTTTGTTATTTAGTTTTATTTTATTTACTTTATTATTTATTTATTTAGTATCAATTTGTGTAACGTTTTTTGTTGTTACATATTTATTAAAACAATTTTGTTTTGTGAAATTGTTGACAGTTATTTTCTATTGCTACTTAAATAATTAATAAATCTGGTTTCACACACTTCAGTTTTAACTGGCCAGTTTTTATTCAATTCTCTTTTGAACTTGCAATTTCATTCACACACGTCAACTCAATTTTCGTACTTTTTAATAAAAATCAACATGCTTGAAAGAAAAAACAAAAGAAAATAAGAAAATTGACTAGTACCATCAAGTTTGTATTCCTTTTACTCTCTTTTCCCTTCTCATCCAAAAATACTTGCTTTCACGAGTCAGAATTGAAGAATGTGAAAGCGGACTAACAAATTTCTCTCATACAGTAAATATTGATTTCTATATAATAAATGACAGTCTCTTTTGATAAATTATCATGATTATTAAGTAGCTTGATAACTACTTATTATTTTCCAAGAAATTATGAAAAATTTAAACATTACTTTCAAAAATATTTTGTGTCCAAAATCCAAATAATACTTTAATTTATAATTCATTGTACCAACCTTGAATGTCAGGTAATAAAAAAATTATTTTATGGCTTGTTTAAAGATAAATAGAAAAATAAATTTTCCGAATCTATTTCTTAGAAGAACAATATAAACTGTGTTGGTATGGAGCATCCAATATAATATGCTGATAAAAACTTAAAAAAAGAAAAACAATAAATACGAATTTTTATGGCAAATTTCCTTAAATAAATCCCACACCTTGCAAAATAAATAAAAATTGTTTATGTAGTTCTAATAAATACAAAGTACATATAACTCATGATACATTTATATACCTACCTATACCTATATAACTAGGCTATAATAAAATTTATTACAAAAAGGCAATTTACACCCAAAGGATCTGCTATAAGGAATTTTAACAAATAAGTTCTAAGTGGCCAAGTATCAATTTAGGGGAATTATGTTTATTTATTTGTGCTTTTGGGAAGTTATTTCGTTATAATGTCTTGCTTTTGAAAACTTAAGACCTAATTTTCTTTTTGTTGCTATGGGCATAAAATATAATCATTACTAATTTATAAGTTTAAAAATCAAACAAATAATTGTTTACTAATAGCTATTGTTTTATCATGTGTTTGGAAAGTAAATGCTTGCAATTAGCAATAAATTGGCTAAAATTATCAGTATAGTAAAAGTATAATATAATAAAACATATTTGTCACTTTAATAAAACTATAGCAAATACAATGTCATCGTTATTAGTAATATCAATATACGAAAGCAAAACTTTATTTAATAACTATATTAAATTTCAGGATTCAATCTCAAATTCTGTGATTGTTTTATTATTCCAAACTTTATATTAAAAAGGATTTTTTTTTATATCCTACATAGTAGAGAGAAAATGTTTGTAACTCCCATAAATATTGGTCCAACACGCACCTTAAAGTATACCGATCGACTCAGAATCACTCCCTGAGTCGATTTAACGATGTCCGTCCGTCCGTCTGGCTGTCCATGTAAAGCTTGTGCGCAGAGTACAGGTCGCAATTTTGAAGATATTTGGATAAAATTTAGTACGTGATATTTTTCGGCCCAAGTACGGATGACATTGGAACTGGTGGAAATCGGTCCATTATTTCACCTGGTCCCCATACAAATGTCCTTTCAAATTAAATGTTTGAACTATGCACGTACCCAAACAAATTTTGAGGCCTAATCAGATCTACAAATTTTGTGCAGATCGGTCCATAATTGACCATACCATACCTGCCAGATAAGGCCCACTTCCTAATATCACGTTAAAAAGCATAACCCCTTAAAAACTTTGGTATTCAAATAATATTTCAGACAAATATGTTCCATATATAGGCAAATTATTCGATCCGATTTTATGATGATCGGTCCATGATTAGTCATAGATACCATATAAGGTCCACTTCCAAAAGTCACTTTAATGACCATAAATCTCTTAAAAATATTGATATCTAAACAAAATTCAACACAAATAAATTTCATATATACAAAAATCATAACATCTAATTTTCTACTGGTCGGTCCATAATTAAGCGAAGCTCCTATATAAAACCCCCTCCGTAATTCACTTTTTTTCAAAAAATACTTTTTATTAGCATATTTCAAAATTACAATAATAATAACCTCTATAAATTTTTTAAAAGTGTTTATATGGAGATAAAGTATTTTTTATATTCCCGCAAGTCATGGCACTAAATTTTTGGATGATTGGTCCATAATATAGCGCCCATTTCTGAAAAACTGTTTTATACATATACCGGGTGTAGGGTATTATATGATCGGGCTTGACCGACTATACGTTCTTACTTGTTACACTTGTTATAGAATGGAAAAAATTACAAAACAACATTCGAAACTTTGATTTAAACGGAGAATTAAAAAAGCATTTTAATTGTTAAAGCTGCTTGTCCAGTCGTCAAAAAACAATTACATTGCAATTTACTTTGGACATGCGACAATAAAATGTAACCATTGAATGATAATTCGTCAAATGATTTCGTATTATCTTATATCTTCAGAGACTTCATACAAACTAATTTGAAGTAGTTTTTATGACAGAATCAGACCATTTCGTGTGCTTACAACATTTATTTGATTGGATTTGACTTGAAGGATCTCCTTTGAGTGCTTTTCATGCATTTTCAGGCTTTTTTGTAATATCCGTGATTCATCTTCAGTCTCTTTAATTAACACCATTTGAATAATAAAAAATTTGCTAATTGATGTCATCATTTCCATTCAATATTCAATACATGTGTATGGAACACTTGCTAAATCTTGGCTTAATTTTACGATAAGTCTTATACTGCTGTGCTTGTAATATTAGTTCCAGCAAAACAAACATATAATAATAAAACATATAATTACAGGAGTTCCATTCCATTTAATCAATGTGCACCATTTACGCTGATGTTGATATTTATTCGAGAAGAGAACCATAATCAATGATTTATTAACATATTGTAGTGAATTGGAAAATAATGATATGTAGTTACAAGGGGAGAACGTAACTGCAGGCTGTCAATATTTTTCATTGTGCATTTTAATTAATTTGACCATTGCAGTACCGTGAGTTATTGTGAAGGATATTAAGTTCCAAGAGCAAAAAGCACAGCTCTCGCGACTGTGAATATCTCTATCTTTGGATTCAGTTTAAGACACCAGTTATGTGAATTTGTTCCAGCTATATCTGGCACAGATGCTGTATGAGATTTTTTTCATGTTGTACTAAATTGAATAGAACATTGTACTTTTTGTATCCTTAAACAGTTTTATTATGATTATATCAATGAGCATCATCAATATGTAAATTATTTGAACTATATCTGTCAAATTAAATTGAATTAAAAATTGTTATCTTATAAAATAAAATTTAACACAAAAGTCATGCCACTAAATTTGTGAATTATCGGTCCGTAATAGGTCATAGCTGTCATATAGCGCCCATTTCTAAAAAACTGTTTTTGCACACATATTGAATGCAGGGTAGTATATGGTCGGGATTGATCGATTATACTTCTTAATTGTTTTTATTATGATCAAAGGAATCAGGATCTAAGATTATCGAAATATTATTATTATGACTCATTGGTCAGATTGTGCGGCCTCTTTTAAAATCCGAAAATACTACGTTTTATTTTAAAATTTTATAAATAACATTCAACACATTAAAAAAAACAATATACCAAATTCGATGTTAATGAATTTTTTCTTATCAATATTACCATGTCGATTGATAAACAATTTGTTGACCATTTAAAAGATTGCATTAATCAAAAATAATATTTATTTTATAAATACTACACCAAAATCTCTGAATTTATAGATAATAAACGGCCAAGACTCCCATACATAACTGCAGTTATAGACTATTGGTATTAAATTGTCTTTTTTTATGATACTTCTAAGAAAACTTGTTGAAATTTTAATACCCAGATAAAATATTTCAAACGTAATTCATACAACTGGGGGTTTTTGTGAACTTTTTTTATAATGGTCTTTGAAGGTCTTAGGTATTGTAAAGGGTGACCCAAGATGAACAAATGATTTCAATTTGTCGATATTTGATTGAAACCTAAAGACACAATTTGACAGCTGACAGTTTAGATCATATGAAAAATGTAACATTGCTTCGAAAGAACAACCCACTTTTATTATTGAATAATATTTCAAAGAAATCATTTGAGGCGTGGGATGCCTTGACGAGTTATCTTTTTGTATGAACAAGAACAAAATGTGATCATAATTAGGCACACAAATTTGTTCATGTATTTCTGTATGGGGAAAATGAGACGATATTACTTTTTGATAGCTTTCTTTGTAATGTTGTAACAAGAGTTGTCTACACGAAAAAAATTCATGTGCAGATAAAAAATTGTCCGCTGAGTAAACAAATTGATAGCTTGTATTGATTGCTTAGGCAATCGTTAAAGCGTATAAATTTTAGTAATAAACAAAGTCAAAGACCTGACATATTTCTTCAGGTAAAGAAATTGCACTTTGATGTTTTGCCATAATTAGTCATTAATGTAAGACAATTAATCAGAATTTTACAATTAGTATATAAATTTACTCAATACAGGTAGCTAAATAATGTTCAATATCATTTACAACACCAAACATCGTTTATTGAAAGGTTTAATTATATAAATATCGGAATGTGGACACCTTATATAATACATTTTCTATAATATCAAATATTTATACTAAGAATCATCATCGTCTTATTGAATAGAAATCATAGTTTAAAGTCCTGACTTTATACATTACATTCCAACTTTCTTCTTGTATTATTAATTCATTAGGGTAAAGGGTATACAAAATTCGTTACTGCACAATACAGATCTGTTGTATTTTTACCAGAGACCGAAAATAACATGTCCATATAATCAAGTCATCAAAATTGTGATTTATATTTCGTATTTAAAAATAAATCACTCATAAGAACTGTTATGAAATGATTCTTGTTTACATGGTTTGGTATGACCTTTATTAGTTTTTGTTGTTATAACTTACACCACAATTGTGAGGAGGGTATATTGGATTTGTGCTGATGTTTGCAACGCTCATATATATTGGTCCAGCGCCCACCTTCAAGGATACCGATCGACTGTGAATCCTGAGACGATTTAACGATGTCCGTCCGTCCGTTCGTCTGACTGGCTGTCCATGTAAAGCTTGTGCGCAGAGTACAGGTCGCAATTTTGAAAATATTTCAATAATATTAGTTTTTTTTCTGCCCAAGGATGTATGGGATTGAAACTTGTGGAAATCGGTCCATTCTTTCACCTGTCACCCATGTCAATATCCTCCCGAAATAGTAGTTTAACGATCATAAATGTTTGAACTATGAAGGTATCCAAACAAATTTCACTACAAATGAGTAGTAAATGAAGCTACATCAAATCTACAAATTTTGTGAGGATCGGTCTATACTTGATCATTATATATATATATATATATTGATTCCTATGGTTCCAAGTTGGAACAAAGGGTCGTAAATAATAATTGATCATTGCTCCCATATAATTTCCACTTCATAAAATCACTTTAAAATGCATAACTCTCTTAAAAATACCGGTATCCAAATAATATTAAACACAAAGATGCTTCGTATGCATACAAATAATATCGAGCCATAACCGCCGAAAAAATGTATCCCACAAACTCAAAATTTTACAGGGGAAGGTTTTTTTTAAATAAAATCAGTTTGAATAAAGCCATTATTTTAAAATTTATAATGTAAATATTGTTTTGTGTAATACATTTAATTTTAATAATTCTAAATGATGTTAAACTATCGATTTCGATAAAAAAACAACAATCGATTATGGTGTGGGATACATTATTTTGGCAGTTATGGCTCGATATGTTATAGCCAAGTTTCATTGGTTTGCTTAAGTGAACTTTTGTCATTTATTCTAAAAGTTCGAAAATAAAAGTTGTGATTTACTCATCTTGGTTATTTCCATCATTTACTTTTCTGTTTCTCTCAACCACAAACCTAAAATATTCTCTTATAATTCACTCTCTCAGTGATATAAAACAAAAAACTAATTTGAAATGGTAAATGGTGCAAATTAACCTGTAAAATTAAAGTGCACCCGTTATTTTCGGTCTCTGATTTTTACTGATATCTACTAATACTTTTCCTTAACCTGCAGGTTAAATAACTTAATTTCATTCATTCATTTGTTTCCATTCAATTTGTCTAGAACATTTCCTTCAAAAATTATAAAGAAATTTGTGGCAACCATAAATAAGCATTAGCTCTAGAAATCTAATCTCTATAAATTCAATACTGGGAATCAAAAAGTAGTTAAGGCACTAATTGCCAAAAAAAACTTGTTAATTTATGGGTCATTAACTAACTATAATTAATCTTATCATAGCAGGTTTATGGAAAGCAGTAACAAATTACAAATTATTTCAATTGCCATTTGAAAATTCTAAAAAGTGACGACTTATCTAGGAAGATTGTAGACTTCACATAAGCCCAACGAACAAGTATGATATCATACGATTTAGGTGGCTAGGTACGATGCAAGACTTGAAAGCGTAATTTGCGAGATACCGGTAACAATGCTGGCAACAGTAATAGAAAATTTAACCTTCGGAATGGGATCATCTGTAGCATGGTCACGGACAACATTTTAATGAAATAATCTTTAAATGGTAAATTTAAATTTTAATTCAATTATAAGAAAAAATTGTACACGCCCAATCGTAGTTGTTTTATACAAATTTCTATTTCGTATTTAGAGTCATATACTATATTGTGCAATATACCTAAGAGTCAAAGTTTTTCAACATATATAAATTAAAATTGATGTTTATGTGTTTACGATAATAATTCCTAATAATTAAAACAATAACAGTATTGTTATCGTAAAAACCAATCATATACTTATAATGTTTTTCTGTGCTGTCGCTCAATCAAATAACGAAGATTTTCAAATTTTGTTAATGGAATTTCAATTATACAAAAAAAGCTTGTAGCAAATTTCGAACTTAAATAATTGATACGATATTACCACCTTGATCTAAATACTTAACAGTATTATTCAAACAGTTTGTTTATAATGGCTAAATACACTCTAATTTTTTAAGTTTTAATTGTAAATTAAACTCGACCAATCAAATATGTGTGAAAAAAATTGCCTAATTAAGTAAAAACTGAGGCATATTTTTTATTTAATTTTATTATGTGCCTAAAACCTTTTTTTAAACCTCTTTTTCATTTTGCTTTTAAAAGTAAAATTCATTATATTTGCAATTCTTAGTTTTGTGTTTGCTGGGCAATATTCTCTTAACCAATACAGACGCATTTCATTTATTGAGAGTTTTGGTTACCTCTGATGTAACATATCTTAGCAAACCGTCTTTTGGATTCATTGGCCAAGACAGGAGAGGGAGAGACAAAACGACTGTTTGGAATTCCGCTTACATTGTCATTTAGTTTGATCTAAACTCTAGAATTGCTCGCAAACCAGTTGATCGTTTCAGAACACCAATTATGATTGTCGCAAAACTGCAAAACTAATCGACTACGGAATGTGGTAGCAGTGATCAGTATCACTATCAGAATGGTGTGAATGCTGAAGATTAAATCTATCTTATAACTATATATTTCAGTAGCAGATGTAATGATGAAGCAGAGGACGAAACTATACGGTATCTCCCTGACAAATCAGAATGAAAATTTTCCAACACGACTGTCAGATGTCAGAAAGGGAGATTTGGTTGATCTTTTCTTTTCAGGTATTACAACAGAACCCTTGGATTATCCACTTGTGTCAATTTAAAATCCAAGTTGGCTCTCTTTTTTTTAATCCTTGAATATATTTAAAGAGGAACGACATTATTTCACACTTTTTATACCCACCACCAAAAAGATGGGGGGTATATTTAGTTTGTCATTCCGTTTGTAACACATCCAAATATTGGACGTAGATCCTTCTAAGATTCTAAGACGACCTTGCCATGTTCGTTTGTCCGTCTTTCTATCCGTCTGTTAGTAATTTTATTTTATTTACACCAAAATGTTTGGTATTGTAAATGGACAAAATCAGTCGAGTAGGACCCAAGTTATAAACCAAAGTTTCAGATAACCTCGATATTTTTTAAATATTTTTTGAAATTGTATAAACTTTATTTTTATTATAGAACGACAAGTCCCGTTGAAATTGGTAAGAATCATTCCACGATTTCTCATAGCCCCCATACAAATTTCTTTCCGGAATATGACTTTATTGTACATAAATGTCTATAGAAAAGCAGAATCGACATAAAATTCTGCAAAAATAAGTCTCATGCAAAGTGAAATCTCAAAACAATATTTTGTTTTTTTCTCATCGGTCCATATTTGATTGCACTTCGGAAAACCAATTAAATGCGCATTAAACTCTTACAAAATTCACTATCAAGTTGAAATTCAACACAAATATATATATAAGTATTTATATCCAGTTTTATGACGATTAATGTTTACTTACATTATTTAAGTTTTTCTTAGTATTATATTTTTTTTTTTATTATATTATATTTTTATTATTATATTTTTCTATAAATATCGATGTTTCGGATTGGACCGAAACAAGTGTTGCTCTAATTGTTTGCAGTTGAACTCGAGGTTCTTTATAGCCACTATCAGTTACAGTAACCATGATCACCACACCAACAAAAATATCCTGGATTAAACATCTTCATGAATTGGGTTTGAGTAGATGGATATTATCATCATAAATGATGCGTGGTTCCCAGCCCTGTATATAATGATTCATTCAAAGGTTTCATTTTTTATTTGTTTTAGTTTCACAGATCTCCAGAGACTGGTGTCATACAAATTTTATCCGACCGATTTTCTTTTCTACATAATTTCTCTCATCGATCCGTTTTCTTTAAAAATTTTTAATAGAACAATTTCTGCAGAAAACTAATTCGCCTATTAGTTTTTCTATAGAAAACTTTAAGTCTGCCTGTTAAGTTTTCTATAATAAACTTACCTACGATCCGCTTAGTTTTCTATAGTTTTATCTTTGAATTACTTTACAATATAATATAAAAAACACTTAACACTCAAAGTCAATAATTTACATTCTCTGAAATACATAAATGTCAATTGCAATATCTTGTTACAGATGATACATCATCATAAATGGTCTAATGCAGTAATTGAATTATTTCACGGTCTGTATTGTGTTGTTGAAAACACTTGTCAATATGTTCCAATTTATCCAGAAAAGACAAAATCACATGATCGGGACAGTCACCCAGAACCGCTGGGATGTGAGCAAGAACAAGGATGTTTATGAATTTATATATATATAAACTGTGGATGTGTGTAAATAGTTGTTAAAATTTATTGTAATTTGTTTGTATACTTTTATGCTAATCAAATGTGTCATTTTTACCACCACAACTATAACTACTAACTGTTGTTATCTGTTCTGACAGAATACTATAAAATTTAACACATTTACACCCTAAGTGCTTGCAATATGCATATATGTACATATGTATGTGTAAGGACAGTTTGAAACAATATTTTTCCAGCATTATACTGAATGTGTAAATTCAGCTATTTTGAATGTGAAAAACATTAAAAAAAATTAAAGATTGACCGTAAAACCAAAATGCTAAGACCAATTATCCATCTGTTGTAGATATGATAGGGCCTCCACGGAAGAATTTAGAATAATGAAATTTAAAATAAACATTTTTCTTAATCAGGACTTTTTGGTATTGATCTGCTAATCTGTTTAGTAGAATTTTTCAAAAATTAAAAAAATTTCAAATATTTTTCAATCTATATTTTTCAAAATTATTGCAATTATCAAAATAATTTTCTCATATTATTTTTATTGCATAAAAAAAGTCGGTCCCAGATTTCGTATGCCCCCATACAAATGTCTTCTAAGCGCATAATTGGTCACAGCCCATATATAAGGAATACTTCCGCAGATCACTTAAATACGCGTAAATCTCATATAGAAAAATCGCTGTAGCGAAATTTATAACGATTTGCCCATAATTGGTCGTAGCTCCGCTATATGTAGGTATCACTTCCGTAACACATTGTCCAAACACAAGATGTTGAGGTAATAATATACATTCAATAATTAAAAATTAAAATTGAAAAAAAAATTTTTTTTATTTTATTTTTTATTAAAAATTTTATATAGTTCATTATTATTTTGCTAAGTGTAGTGTATAACACAAATTAATTGTAAAATATTAACTTAGTAATAATTATTATTTCGGGAATTGTTGACTAATTCATCCTCAGGTTCTTGTAAAATAAATATCTTTTCACGATATTTTAGACACCAGCCTTATTTCAAAATCCCAACTCAATGATGTCTTTTGTGTTTTAACCCTTATGTGTGCACCAAGGTAGCCGTGTACCTTTGACGTTTTGAGTCAAAGTTTTTTCATTGAAATTAACAACTTGTATATCGGAAACTTTTTCAAATAATTTAGTTTTTTTTACTTTTTTTGTAATTTGCCTGAGGGACCAATTTACTTTTAATGCGCCTCAAGGTATCGTACCGGGACCTGTACGTGTTTTATATGAGAAAGCGGCCATTGCAAGTATATTTTTTAATATTGCTAGTAGCTTTGCATGAATAAATAAAAGTCTGTATAAATTATAAACAAAACCAATTTATTACATCTTATTTGGAAAGAAAACCACAAAATTCAATAAGTAATGAAAACACTCGACTAATCGAGTGTTGATTGCAGACTAGATTTCTCTGCTTCATACGTAGCTGCGAGCACCCGTACCAACGTCCTAGTACTGGAATGCGTCTGCTTGTGTCTTTTGTTTGTAAAGGAGATGTTGCAGATGATGTCGATGACTGTGAATTTATTTTTGTATTTTTAGCCCGATGCTTAATATTTGCCTGGCACAAACCAATGCTTAGATCTTTTAAGAAGTTTCACTATATATACATAATATAGGATGCTACTGCTGCTATGGACTTGTTCTCCGTTTGCACGTGTATTCACCTAACAGTTTATCCATATTATCTTAACTGCGCTCCAACAATATATTTAATGCGAAAATGCTTTTTCTCTACTTAACTTTCATATAGGTATCCAGGTACCTTGCAGCATATTAGAAGGTGTGTTTATTGCCGCACAAATAAGGGTTAAATAAATCTATTTCAAATGACTCCAATCAGTAGTGAGCTATTAATGTTAGTTTTATAGTATTTCAATTAAAAAGTTACTGGCCTATGTCAATAAAAAATCATGATATATTTACTATGTATGTACTCGTATATGCAATGAGAATAACTACTGTTTTATATTTGTTCAATACAATCAATATTTATTCACAATTACTAAATTAAGTGGATGTTTTCTTGTCATTGGCATACATACTGGTATGATATCAATATAGACTGAGGTAGACGGACCAAATAGTACAACAAAGATTATAATTTTTAATCGAAAAACATGTACGAATTTATTAGGTGGGCCTTATATGAGGCCTAGCTCCCAACACAAACAAACAAATCTTAATATATTTAACTGAAATATAAATATGTATGTGGCGCCCTGTTGTTAAGTACCACTACTCGATGTATTTGCTTACTAACTGCACCTAACTGCAACTAACGTAACTGGCTTTTTTGACCTCTTCTTACCGGCATCTTCGAGACGACAACACATGTCTTATGTTGATTAAATCCTCTTTAACCAAATGTTAATGCATAGACACAATTAAATCTAATTATCATTTAACGTATTGAAGACGCTCACACGATCGGCTTTATTTAAATAGACTCAGTAATTACAATTATTCGATTGGAACTATTAGAAATTGCTCTTGTTTTCTATACTTATCAAAGTCTTAAAATAAACTTTATACTTTTCAAACCATAACTAGCAATGCAAACAATTAAGCATAATATTTAACAAATATAATGAATGGCAATCCAAACAAAACTAAATAATGGCCAGCCCCACTACCACTCATAGCGCAGATAGCAGCTAGATACAGCACGAACGTTTTTCCATTCTAATCCTAAAACTTATCAGCTTAGTATTATTTGTGTTGGCAATTATGTAGTAACCTACATACAATCGCTTAATTCTCAATACATAATTGAATTTCGAATATTGTTAACAAATTTTTATAACAACAATAAAAATAACAACAGCATTAGCAAAAAAAAAACGCATAAAATATTTATATTTCTGTTTAACTATTTATGCATATGACTTAAATAAAATATATTTTAGTACCTCGTTATTTCTTATCAATTTATCAAAAAGAAAAAAGACAAACTGTTAACTAAATACATTTTTAACACCTGACTACTCACAATTGAAAATTCACTTTATATTTACAAAAGCACACAGTACTTACCAAAGAGTTGTGAATTAATAACATGAGATAATTTTGATTACGATAATAACCATCCATCTTAAATTTTGATATTAAACAAATAGCAATGGTAAATATGTAAGGTCACTAGTGTTATATGGACTTATTGACTATTTTTGTCAGTTTGTACCTTCAGTTTTCTGTAGAAACTCTTTTAATAGAGCAATTTTCTTTAGAAAACTTTTCCACCGATTAGTTTTCTTTAAAAAAATTTTCAAACGATCAGTTTTCTATAGCAAACTTTTCAGTATAAAACTTTTTAAAACGATCTGTTTTCTGTAGAAAACATTTCAAACGATCAGTTTTCTATTAAAAACTTTTCAAACGATCAGTTTTCTATTGAAAACTGTTTTCTGATCTTTTCCAACGATCAGTTTTCTATGGAAAACTTTTCTAAATATTAGTTTTCTGCAAAAAAAATTAAACGGTCAGTTTTCTATAGAAAACTTTTCAAACGATTAGTTTTCTATAGAAAAATTTTGCAACAATCAGTTTTCTACAGAAAACTTTTGAAACGATCAGTTTTCTATAGAAAACTTTTGAAACGATCAGTTTTCTATAGAAAACTTTTGAAACGATCAGTTTTCTTTAGAAATCTGTTTTCTGATATTTTCCAACGATCAGTTTTCTGTATAAAATATTCAAACGATCAGTTTTCTATAAAAAACTTTTGAAACGATCAGTTTTCTAGAGAAAACTTTTCTAAAGATTAGTTTTCTGTCGAAAATATAAACTTTTCAAACGACCATTTGTCTTTAAAAAACTTTTCAAACGATCAATTTTCTATAAAAACCTTTTTAAACGATCAGGTTCAAACTAATCGTTTGAAAAGTTTTCTGATCTTTTCCAACGATCAGTTTTCTATAGAAAAGTTTTCCAACGATTAGTTTTCTATAGAAAACTTTTAACACGATCTTTAAAAGCGATCATTTTATTTTTATATAGAAAACTTTCCCTTAATCAATTTGGTTTTATATCGTTCAATTTTGTCGTTCAATTACTTTCCTTTTGTCTTTGAGAAATTGTTTCAATATTAATTAGGGGTTTTTGTCCTATTGAAAATAAAAATTACTTTGCTTTTCAGGAAGCACTCTAATGCAATAATTGAATATCGAAATTGTACGAAAAATATAAATGTAAATTGCAATATCTTTGTTATGTATGTATAACAAATTTATTATTTTATTAATATAACAATAATAAAAGCTAGAGGTCCACACCAAGCGTCTACGCGTTTCACGCGTTCTAAGCAACTGTCAAAAAAGTAGAATCAATGTAGTAGTATGTTTTAAGTTACACACTTAAAAGCGTAGGACGCGTTGACGCTTGAAACGCGAAAAGTTCGTTTACTTTCTGCTTTTGAAAGCGTCGCAGGCGTCGAACAGCTGACATTGACAAATGACAAATTTTAAAGATGATGTCACTAAAAAAAATGAACAAACCGATAAAAAAAACTTCATATAAAAACAAAATTAGCTGTGCTTATGGCATCACCTCAGAAACTACATATATATAAGACACAAATGATTGACGCGAAAAATCTTAGCATGTAACTTGAAATGCTTGACGCTTAAAACGTTTAGAAAGTTAAAAACGCATTGACGCTAAAACGCGAGTTGTGGACCTCTAGCTAAAGTACTACGTACTAATGCATACAGTTATAGATAGGATGTAACTATTAAACAAATGCAATATATTTGATGTTGTTTTGTTGGTGTACTAGGGTTACTATTTATGTTAAGAGAAAATGCCAAAATTATCACATTTTCATATGCTGCTCGAAAACTGTAATGTGGACATATAATAATTTCTGATATGACACTTACATCGTTTAAGAAAATCTGAATCATGATATTTTCAGTTCCTCAAAATTTGTTAATCGAATGAATAATTAGTATTAAGTGATATTTTAATATCTTCTTAAACGTTTACAGAATTACCTAAAATAAAAATTACCCTTTATTATCATTGTTATTATTAACTCATTTCCTTTTTTTAATGATTACAAAGAATTTTTTTTTAAACAAAAGGCTCTTGTTACAATTTAAAAATAAGATTTTTTACAATATATTCTTTTTTGTTTTATTATTTGTATTTTTTTTCATTGTTTAATGTAGACAACAATTTAATTGTACGAGTATGTATCATTTTAGCTAAATCGCAAACAAAACCCTTGTCTTATCTAATAATTTCGGTGATTTTTTTCGCATATTTATTTAACTCTTTTAACCAAGTTTATTTATAAGAATAAATTAAATCATTGTATTTTATCTCCAAACTATTGACAATTTTGGGACACAAGAAATGTTGGAGGGGTAGGCGGGCAGCCGTAAACAGTGAGTTTTAACGCATTTACCACACTATGGCTACGTTTTTGCTTGTAGCGTATAGAGCCTATCGGAAATGCAAAAGAAATGATAAAAGCCATATGTTAACATACAACTAATTGTTAGTAACAATTCAAAAGCCGTGGCAATACGAACGTGCTCGAATCGATATCATCAAATAATTAAGGGCAGTTGTGGTGAAAAGAACGTTTTTTTTTGTAAATCGAAGTGTCTAAAGAACTTAAATTATATTAAAAGAATTAAAGAAATTTTAATATTTTTTCAATTAAATAAAAAAATATTTTAAAAAAAATTTGTAAAGAAATTAAGAAAACTACATAAAAATGAAATTAATTTATGTATTTATATTAGTGGCTCTGGTGGCTTATTCCAAAGGTACGACACTTTAATGGAAACTTAGTTTTTAATAAACTATTTTCTAATAATTTTAAAAATGTGTCCGGAATTAATAATAACCAATCAATCAATCATAAGTTAATGAATATTAATAATAAAAACTACAACAAATGAATTAAAAAACATATAAATTTGAAGAAAAAACAAAATATTGAAAAATGCATTTAAAAATCTTATTAAATAGATGCCTGGTTCACAATAGTGTCCATAAAATAAACCTGTCAATTGAAATAAATTTAATATTTTATAAAAAACTACTTTACAAAAATCCAAAAATAAATTAAAAATAATTAAATATATTCAAAAGAAATTTGTTCAAATCAAATACCAAAACTAAAAAATATCATTTAGCAACATTTATGTATAAAGTAATGAAATCCTAAAACGACAAAATATTTATTTGCCTAGATTCTATATTCCACTACAAAGTGAAACTGAATTCGTTTTCAATTCTACATAAACAATTTCAAGGCGTTTTAGAAAACGAGTGAAACTTTTACTCTACGATGAACCAAACGGCAATAGATATTTTACTTTTCAAATCATTTTCATAAAATTAAGAATACAAACTTAATGAAAATGCATTTCCACTTCATTTTACAAATGTAGAACAAAAACAAAAAGTTTGAAAAAAAAAATTAATTTTAATCTAAAACAAAATTTAAAAATTTCGTTGTTGCAATAGTTTTAAACAAAAATCCCAATTTTTGCAAAATCTTAGCATATTTTTTCTCTTGCTGTGTATTTTGTTAGTGTAGAGGCAATATGCTAAACTTGTTTGCGAATGCAATGATGCAATACAATTTGCACAAGATTGTGAATAGCGCTAAACACTGTGAGACAAATGGTAGGGGTCAGTGATCGGGATGGTATGAAACCAATGAGAAATGTTATATCGGTAAAAAAGAAGTTATACGTGTCCCGGCGTTTTTCTGAAAAAAATTAGGAATTACAATTCCATTAATGTTGATACAACGTTTTGCTACATAAGCAACAGTTTTGCAGTTAGAAATAAATGTATGAAGAAAAAAAATATTTTTTGCCTAAAAAATTTAATTTTTTTATTTTTAATTCATAAGAAATCCAAAACGTTAAAAAAAAAGTGTCAAGTCCTATTACTTTCTCGTAAATCATGAAAATCGATGAACGCGTTTCGCTTTTATTCACAATTAAGTAAAGGTATGAATTTCAAAAATTTGCTCGAGATATGGTTTATTACTTTTTTTTAATTCTGAGAATCATAAAAAAGTCATAAATGTTTTTTCCAAAGAATTTTGTGCATATCCCGAGCAAATTTTTGAAATTCATACCATCCCGATTTTGACTGTCGCAGTGTGTTATTTATAGGATAATAATATACGGAACCTATTGGCAGCTACCGAAATATTCTGATGAATATCTACCTAATTATTTTTGACTTTTATTCTCTTATATATTCTTAATAAAATCATTAATAGTAATTATTCAATTTTCTGAATTTGTATAACAAAAATTTAAAAGGTTTGAAAAATTAGTTTTAAAAATGCTGTAAAAAAATTTCAGAATTATAAAATTTAGCTTACGAAAAAATTTCGCCAATTTTACACGTTTCAATAATTTTAAAACTTTTATATCTTTTTAAAAATCTGATCAATTCAAAAGTTTTTTATAGAAACTGATCAATTGAAAAGTTTTTTTTATAGAAAATGGATCATTTAAAAAGTTTTGAATAGAAAATAGATCGTTTTAAATGTTTTCTATAAGGAACTGATCGCTTGAAAAGTTTTTTAAGAAAACTGGTCGTTTGAAACATTTTCTATAGAAAACTGATCGTTTCTAAAGTTTTCTATAGAAAACTCATGGTTGGAAAAGTTTTCTAAAGAAAACTCATCGTTGGAAAAGTTTTCTAAAGAAAAGTGATCGTTTGTAAAGTTTTCTGTCAAAACTGATCATTGGAAAAGTTTTCTGTAGAAAACTGATCATTGGAAAGTTATCTATAGAAAACGAATCGTTTGAAAAGTTCTCTATGGAAACCGGATCGTTCTTAAAATTTTCTAAAGAAAACTGATCGTTTGAAATTTTTTATAGAAAACGCATAATTTGAAATGTTTTCTGTAAAAAACTAAACGTTGGAAAACTCTTCTATAGAAAACTGAGAGTTTGAAATGTTTTCTATAGAAAAGTGATCGTTTAAAAAGTTATCTATACAAAACTGATCGCTTGAAAAGTTTTCTAAAGAAAACTGATCGTTTGAAAAATGTTCTATAGAAAACTGATCGTTTGTAAAGTTTTATATAGAAAACTCATCGTTGGAAAAGTTTTCTAAGTAAAAGTGATCGTTTGTAAAGTCTTCTGTAAAAACTGATCATTGGAAAAGTTATCTATAGAAAACGAATCGTTTGAAAAGTTCACTATGGAAACCGGATCGTTTTTAAATTTGTATAGAAAACTGATCGTTTGAAATTTTTTATAGAAAACGCATAATTTGAAATGTTTTCTGTAAAAAACTAAACGTTGGAAAACTCTTCTATAGTTTGAAATGTTTTCTATAGAAAAGTGATCGTTTAAAAACTTATCTATACAAAACTGATTGCTTGAAATGTTTTCTATAAGGAATTGATCGCTTGATAAGTTTTCTAAAGAAAACTGATCGTTTCGATTGTTTTCTAAGAAACCTGATCATTGGAAAAGATGTGTATAGAAAACTGATCGTTTTAAAAGTGTTCTATGGAAACCGGATCGTTTGAATAGTTTTCTAAAAACATTGAGCTAGTTCGTTAAAATGAAATCCCAAACTAAAACCGTTTTTGCCACCCAGTAACCACGTGACTAGCTTTGTGTCATTTATTTTACTTCTAAGCGATATGTTTTTATTTCGGCAAAGTATCATAAAATGATCGTGAAATACATTTGTATATGCATATGTATGTATATACAAATACATATATCGTATAACATATAAATATGTATATATTTACTGTGTGTACGTAAACATACATATGTATTTGTGACTGGCAATGAGAAATGTAGTAGAATTTTTATTTAAAATCAGAAATATTTATAATGAAATGGAATGAAGTTGATAGATAAAAGTCTTAGTTATCAATTAATTTAAATCAAATAATTTAAAAATCATGTTGCTTCTTGTTTCTTACAATAAATATTTATAATTGTAAATGAATCATATCAAAGTGTTTTCAAAAAAAATTAAAAAATTCAGTTCTTTTCAAGCACTTAACACTATAAAAAATGTACTAACTACCAAACTCAGTGAAGTACATAATATTTGTTAAGGTTTTATATTACAATTTAAAAAATGTTCATCAAATCATATTATTTTAGAAATCATGGAAAAACAAAACTTCTAACATACATACTTACATCTAATTTAACAGACATTTCAGGTTTTAAAAACTAATTTGTGCTTTGAGAAAATATTATTTTTTAACTTTCAGGGTTTGATTTATGAACGAAATTTTTCAAATAAATTTAGTAATTTAGTAGTTAGCTGCACTTAAAAATTATTTATTTGCTTTGACTTAAACTAAATTCTTAAAAGAATTTATAAATTAATTTTAGAAGAGTAAACTTTGAAAGTCTAACTTTACAGACATTTGCTTAAAAAAATAACGCGAACTTTGTGCAAGATAAAAGATTGAAATTAAATTATTTATTTTAAATGTAGTAAAAAGTACAAAAATTGTCCCTGAGTAGTTTCAAATGATCGGCTCAGTTGGTTTAATTCTCAAGATGTATGTGGTTGTTTTATATTCAAGACCAAGAACTTTAAAATAGTGGATTTAAAAGAAAGCTTTTAAGTTACAAAGAAAAAAAAAACAAAATAATTCTTTATAAAAAACATACAAGAGAATAATAAGGAGCAAATATTTATGTAAATGTATTAAAAATTTGTTTTTTCTTCGACTTACAGCTCAAATATTACAATGTTACGTCTGCGATGGCGATGATTGCAATGATAAGTCAACCATGAAGGTGGAACGTTGTGGTCCAGAGGAAATAACAACACAAGAGCCTGAACCAACAACAGAATCACAGGACACCACACAAGAACCAGGAGCAGGAGAAACTGAAACAACAACTGAAGCCGGCGAGACGACAACAACGGGAGAGACAGAAACAACAACCACAGACCCTGTAACAACAACTATTGAGCCAACAACAACAATTGAACCTGTAACCACAACTGTAGTTACTCCTGAACCAACAACTGTAGACCCTGCAACGACGCCTAATGAGCCTAAAACAACAACCGTTGTTGACCCAGAAACAACAACTGTTGAACAAGAAACGACAACAGTTGAACCTGTAACAACAACAGTAGAACCTGCTACAACAACTATTGAACCTGGAACAACAACTATTGAACCAGAAACGACAACAATAGAACCTGTAACAACAACAGTAGAACCAGCCACCACAACTATTGAACCTGAAACAACAACCGTTGTTGGTGCTGGAACAACAACTACAGGACCTGTAACGAATACTATTGAACCAGGAACAACAACAGTGGAACCTGCTACGACTACACTTGAACCCGAAACAACAACGGTGGCTTCTCCTGCTGAATCGAGATCTAAACGTTCCATTTCACCATCAGCCATATTGATTAACAATTATCGCCGTATTTCACGTAGTCGTCGTGATACTGCCGCCAGTTTAGGCTATAGTTGTTACTCTGTACAATATAAAGGTATGTGTCCTAAGACTTAATACACTGCATTGCATGTAATATAAAATTACTTTTAAACTTTGTAACTTGTAAATAAAGATACAGAAATACATCAGATATGTGTAAAAGCTTTTAAGCTCTGAAATATATATTAAAGCTTTTAAGCTTTAAATTAGTAAAAGCCTTTAAAACATGTCCAAATAGAGCTAATCAGTAAGCACAGTGAAAAGCTTTATAATACATTGTTATTTGTTTTTAATTTTTTAAGCTTTCCATTGAAAAATAATTAACATATATAGTTTAAATTATTATTTTAAAACAAAAATTTCGAAAACATTCTTTATACTTTAAACTTGAATTTATAAATTATTTAATACGTTTTTGTTATTATTTTTACCACAGATGATGATCAAATTAAAGTCAAGAAGGGCTGTGTAGCAATACCAACTGAAAAATCTGCCTGTGAAGTGGTTGCCGACAAGGTCGGCGATGACATGGTTGCTGATTCCTGCAAAGTGTGCATGAGTAATTTATGTAATTCCAGTTCCATGCTGAAACTCTCCATTTTAACAGTGTTCATTGCCATATTTGTTAAATTCCTAATGTGATTTTGTATTTGTACATATATTATTTTATAATAATAAGTTTTATATTTATAGAAATAAAAATAATATTAATTAAGTATAAATTACTAAAAAAAAAATAAATTAAAAAATTAAACATTAAATTTGACTTTTTTTTTAATTTGACATTTATGCTTTAGGTAAACAAATGTTCCGGGTCACTTTGGTGTCAAGGTATTAAAAGGGTTAATTTTCAAAGTTTTCTTTTCATCAAAATTTATCGATAAACATGTAACATAGGTGTATTTTTTTTTTTTGTTTTGTTTTCTATAGAAAAAACTTTTCTACAGAAAAAATTTTATTTGTACAAAATATTTTAAATACATTTCAATTTCGGCCTCAGCGCCGTAAGGCATTATTGAGGCAAGTTGGCAAATTAATTCATTTTCAAAAGTACAAATAAAAGATTTCACTTAAGGTTAAGATTATTAAATTACACAAAATATGTATAAAAATTGTTTTACAAAAAATAAAAAATTACAAAAGCGTTTCGATGTATAGTGAAATTCGATTAATTGACTAATTAATGCAATTATGCAATTTAACAACACTGGATTACTTTTTGTGGGGCTTTGGGAAAACGTTATTCTAATTAGTGAAAAAGTCATACCAGAGTTTTTATTAATCTTAAGGTACGTTCACACATGGCAAATATTTGCCGAAAATGACGTAAGCACTAAATAACATGTATTTGAACTCGTTTATATAATAAAAAAAACTTTTCTTATTTAGGTCAAAGCGCAACAAATATTTAGTTTTAATTTATGCGATGCTGTTTGATCTTGCAAAACTCTTGTAAACAACGTCAAACAAATTTGTGCTAAAACAAGTGGTTACGCTTTTTTGAGCAAATATTTGCCTTTAGACCTTTAGACAGATAAAAAAAAATATAGATTAGAATTCTAAGATAGAAAATTAAATTGTAAAAGATAAAATTTTTAACTGAAATTCACTTTTTCAATTTAAACTTCTCTATTGCAAATATAAATTCTTATATGCTTTTACAATTTTCTCTATTTCAAATTAAAATTCTCAAACTCTTTTAGATTTTATTTTCATTTTATTTGTTTAATTCAATTATGTATTTCGTACTATTTATAATCAAATAAAAAATTTCTAAAATTTTGTTTGGTTTCCAAGATATGAATTTTTAAAGTTGCCAAAAATGACAGGGAAGTTATGTGATCATTAATAATATATTAAATTTTTAAGTTGTAAGGCCTTTCGTGTAAATTTTCATATATGTACAAGGTGGCGCAAAAGCAATCCTCCTATCAAAAATGCTATAAATTTTGCGAGGCCCCTAATGTCAGTTCTGTTTTGACATTTGTGTAGTAAACACATGCGAAATACTCGTTAATAAACAATGTTACTCTACACTGCTCCAGAACGCGGAATATTGCTCACTATTTATTTGACCAATAATCGGTCGGTGACAGCCAAAAAACATCGGAAGTTTACTTTTGCGCCACCTTGTATGTACAACGTAATTGACTTTGTACTCATTGGTATATTTTTTTGGTACTTTGGTTAAGATACCTGGAACTGTAACAAAGAATTTAAAAATGTTAAACAAATACTTTTTGTATTTTTAAATTATAATACATTTTAATACTGTTTATAATCAAAAAGTAAAATTTGAAAATTGTTTTAAAACTCATAGTATGAATTTTTAAAGTATGTAATAAGCAAAATTGGTGGGAAAGTTATGTCATCAAAATTAAAGAAAAATGTAATTTTAAAATTGTAGTGCTTTGCGGAAATATTTGCATATATCCGTAATTTTTATAAAATGACTTTGTATGAACTGCTACCATTCTGTAAAGTACCAACAAATTTAAGTACCCGGAAAGTACCAAAAAAATAAGAAATTTTAAAAATGTATTTTTAATTTAAAGTGTCATTGAATAAATATTTATATTTAAAAAGAAAATTTTCAAATATTTGTTTAGAACCTAAGATATGCATTTTTAAAATTTGTAATAACCAAAATTGGTGGGGAAAAATGTAATTTAAAATTGTACTGCTTTGCGTATATACTTGCATTTGCATATATCTATAATTTTTATAAAATTATTTGGTATTAACTGGTACAAATTATTGATACTTTCTGTAAATTACCACCAAAAGTACCAAATAACTTGTATAACAGGATTTATATTAAATTAAAAATAAGTAAGAACGTATAGTCGGTCAAGCCCGACCAGTAGATGTACAAAACAGTTTTTCAGAAATGAGCGCTAGAAATATTATGTGTGTTAAACTTTATCTCGATAAAATAACATTTATAAGATTTATGAAGGTTAAATATGAGAATTTCGACCATTTATGAACCGACCTTTTTCAAATTATTTCTGTATATGAAACTTAAATAATTTTCAGTTTAAAAGCTACTGATTTGTACAGTTTTTGTACTTTGTTTTAGGCACCGGTAAAGATATTAAATAATTAAGTTATTGATCGCAATTTAAAATTGAATTTCGAATTGAAAGGTTTTAATTTTATTTGGAATTTTCTCAATTTGAAATTTAAATTTCGACTTTCTTTTGGAATTTTCTCAATTTCAACTTTAAATTCTTAATTTCTTACGAAAATACAGAATTTTATATACGAATATCTAAATTTCAATTAAAAGCGATAATTCCCCGCCATTTGTTAATAAATTTTCTATGACCCACCCGGTTTATATACGAAAATAACGTTCATTACAGTAATAGGCCATATTAAATGTGCAGCAAATAAACACCATTCTGTTAGCTAACATTTCTACTCCAACACTAATGGTAAGTTAATTTTGTTTTATACATTTTAACTACAATGAGAATAATGTACTGGCTTTTTGTCTATAGCAGTAGCGAGTTTATTTATCAATTGATAAGAAGAATTTAATGAATAAATAACGTTGAAGAATTTATAATCAAACGCAAGTCTCAACAGTCAACTAGTAAAACTGAAAGTGTTAACAACGTTATATAAGCGGACAATCGAAACAAAAGTTTAAAATATTATTAAAATTATTTATTATTAAAACTTAAAACGAAGTAAAAACCATGATGTTTTCAAGAGAAAATTATGCAAAATATATTTGTTTATTTGCAATTGTTTTAATGCAATTAAGTGTTACACATGCAGGTAAATTTTTTTTTAAACAGAAAAAATAATTTCTAGCAAACAAGCGGGATTTCGCTGTAAATTCAGGTTTCATTAGAATAATGTGATTTTAAATACTTATTATGTGACAATATTTTATTAATAAATACTTTTTTTAAGTAATTAAATGTATACAATGTGGAAGCAGTGGCAAATGCAGTACAAATCTTGCAGAAACAGTTACAGATTGTAATGATGATAAACATACAAAGTGTTTCACAGAAATTGGTAAGTATGTACTAATGTTTAATATGTGTACATACATTTATGTCTATTTATTTCACAATATAAATACGTATATTCCTCAACAGGTACATTGTATTTACTATATACATTTACAAATACACCAATACCTCACTTTGCGTGGGGATTACGTTCCAAAAAAAAAAAACACGACGCAAATTGAAACGACGCAAAGTGAATTAAGATTTTTTATAACAAAACATGTAACGATCGAAGATAGGTTCTAGGATTTCTTTCACATAAAAATGGTCGTTGTAGCAATAGTCTGTATTACTACCACTAGCATTATCGTTTACTTTTTATTTTATCAAATAAGCTTTTTGCTTTTGTCTGAAATATCATTTTACTTAATGATATTCTCTGCGCAACTTAATTTTCTATCCAAATAGAAAGCAAAGACTGCATTTCAATCATCA
This sequence comes from Bellardia pandia, assembly GCA_916048285.2. Classification (NCBI taxonomy): domain Eukaryota; kingdom Metazoa; phylum Arthropoda; class Insecta; order Diptera; family Calliphoridae; genus Bellardia; species Bellardia pandia. The sequence continues at coordinate 22,513,569 of OU696530.1, read as the reverse complement.
AAGCACTTCTTGTACGGCTCATCGTTTTAGCATCTAATGATGTTGCAGATTTTGCAAAAATTTCAAAAAAAAAATTTAAGACTCGAACCCAAAACAACGCAACTCCGAAAATCTAACGACGCAACTTAGAAAAAACGCAAAGCAAGGTATTGGTGTATATTTAGATATGACTAATATTTTAAACAAATTTATTATTTTAATAATCAGTAAAACTTAACCAAGTAATAGAAAAACAAGAAACAACTGATAATAATTTAATGGGTTATACCGAATTTTTTCTACCTTTTATCAAAGTTCCAGTATTTTGAATTCAATATAATAGAAAGAATTTTCAATATCATTCATCAAAGCTTTTATTATAGTTCTTATTATTAGAAATGCTATACAAAAGGTCATTGTTAAAAACCTAATTAGACAGTTTCTGTGTTTTCTACGTTTTTGACTTTCTCAGCTCCAGAAGTTATCTGACATTTGCACAAATATTTATATTGAACATATTACTGGTAAACATCTATCCACTGGTAAACATCTATCCAACAATATTTTTACAAAATTATATTTCAATTTCAATTTAACGGTTGGTAACAGCTGAACAAACAGGGCCACTCAAAGTTAGTTTATTGTGAGTTATCGTTGAGTAAACATCAAAGTGTTCTCAAACTGTAATTTAAGGGAAACTTTTAAGTGTGTGTGTGTCAAAGTAAATTGTAAAAGAGTATTAAAAGCCAGACGCATTATAATTTGAAACTACTTGACGCTTTTATTTTAAATTAAAAATGAATCCGGTTTATTTACAGAAAATAATTCACCGTTTTTAAATGCTAAAAACGTAACAATATTGTCAAATCGCAACACCAGACCTCCAGTGACACCTTCAACATGCAAATCTTCGGGACAATAACTCTTGAATTTTCAAAAGTGTAGGGTTGCAATTTAATGACCAAATTCTTTTAAGTGTAGCTTTTACAGATCCAAAATTTTATTAGTAAATTTTCGAACAAAATTTAATTTATTGTAACGATTGTGAAAGCTTCTAATACTGGACAAGTAAAATTGTAAATCGTTCATGTCCCTGTTGGAAAAAAGTTCTTGTTGAAAATCCCTTTACTTGCAACAATGCCAATTAGTCACTTATATATAAAAGATAATATATACAGTGACTCCAGCGCATAATCGGACAAGAGTTTGACTGATCTAAAGATGATGTGATCAAAGAAAAAATATACTAACGGGTGTTAAAATAGGAATACTTTTTTCAATAGCCTTTTTTGGACAGATCACGTGTGAGTCGTGTCATGCTGTCATGTTATTTTTGTTTAGTATTGTTTGGCATTTCATAATGGAAAAACTTACGCCTGAACAACGTTTACAAATCGTTCAACTTTAATACGAAAATTGACGTTCTGTTATGAAGAAGATCCGCCGTTTTCGAGGCAAATTTTGTTTAACTATGAGCCTATTTCCGGCTCAATGGGTATGTAAACAAACAAAATTGCCGCATTTGGGACGAAGAGCAACCTGAAGAGGTTTAAGAACTGCCACTTCATCCAGAAAAAACAACGGTTTGGTGTGGTTTGTGGGCCGGTGGAATCATCGGTCCATATTTCTTTAAAAATGATGCCGGTGCGAATGTAACCGTCAATGGCGATAGTTATCGTGCCATGATAACCGACTATTTGATGCTTGAAATTGAAGCTCGTGATCTCGGCAACCTTTGGATTCAGCAAGACGGCGCCCATCAATCAGTGTATTTATTGAAAGAACACTTTGGTAAGCACATAATTTCACGTTTTAGACCGGTCGATTGGCCACCAAGATCATGTGACTTTTTCCTGTGGGGATATGTAAAGTCTAAACCGCTTCGATTCAGGCCTTGGAGTAAAACATCACGTGTGTCATTCGCCAGTTACCAGTCGAAATGCTCGAACGAGTCATAGAAAATTGGACTCAACGGATAGACCATCTGCGACGTAGCAACGGCCAACATTTGATAGACATAATTTTCAAAAAATAAATGCCAAAGAATGTTCTTTCAAATGATAATAAACATTCCCTATTAAATTTGAATTTTCTGTGTATTTTTTTTTTTAATGTGGAAAACCTCGAAAAGGATCACGCTTTACTTCTGATTTATTGAAAACTGTACTATTTGATGCAACATTTTCATTACCAGCAGACAGATTATTGACATTAGCAGGACTAGAGGTAGCTGAGTGTTGAAAAATATTATTTTTATTTACATATACATAGTTATGTATTATTAAAATGCTTACAATTAATGTGAGAACAATCTTTTTGTTTGCACTGTATTGTCCCGATTGAGTTCAGAAACTGAACAGTTTGATAATATTGTATTAAGTTACTTAAGAGAGTTATTTCTTACAAACAAAACAAATCAATATATTAAAATTGTTTATTGAGTTCTTAAAAAATTAAGCAATGAGCAAATGCTTGATAATTTGCTATCACTACTAGCATTTACTTCATAAAAATATTCTTGTATAAAAAGCCAAGCACCTTGACAAGCTTTTGGATATTCTAAAGACAATGTATTAAATATTTTAAAGCAAATATCTAAACTTTTCAAAAAAGTGTCAAATTTTAAAAGTGTTTTATTAAAATACACGTAAAACTTTTCTAGTTTATAAATACTCTGCCCTACAGCTATTATAAAAGGTTGAACAGTTAAACTTCTATTGTAAGATTTGTTTCTAAGTTCTGATATTACATTTTCGTAGTCATTTATAGTGGTAAGGTAAACAATAAAACTCTCGTTAGCATCTGGTATAGAAACCTTCTTACAATTCTTACCAACATTATCCGAAAAACGTGCCGTTGGTAAAATAACTGCATTTAGTAAAATAGTATATAGATAATCTAATGAATCTAAAAGAAAGGTGTAGATTTAGAATACGATCTTTAAAATATATAGTAAATAATAATAATTACTTTGCTCTGTAGTATCCTTTGAATTTGTCAGAACTTCCTTAGATCTTTTATCTTTTAGATACAAACGGTAATATTTTACTATTTTTTGCTTAAATCCATGCCATTTACTGAAAAGAAGATGGCTTTTATTTGGGTGCAGCAGTTCGAAATCGATATTAATCTATAAAGGAAAATAAATTTAATTTACGCAATAGAATAGAATAGAAAGCTACGTCAAAATTTACTTAAACTTACTAGTTCTTTACATCGTGCATTAGAATAAAGCGGCCAATTGCTTAGAAATTCATAATTATTTGTAGATGACTTCAATTCTTTTTGCCTTAACACAAATGTGCGTTGCCATTTCTCTTTAACTTTATCCCAGTTAGAAAAATCCCTTGAAAGGAAAACTTTTAAACCTATAGCAATGGATTCATCAAGTTCAATATCAACTATGGGCGAAATCGCATTCAAAGTGTCTAAATTATCTTTTAGTTTTACTGATAAACGAGCTCGCTTTGCCTTTTGATTAACGTATTTATCCCAAAGCTTACCACCTGGATTAGATTTTTTACTTCTTGTTCTAAAATAGTATTCCTAATAGTCAAAAATATATAAAATTAATTCTCTGTTAAATTATGTAAAATGAATTACTTACTCTTAACTCATTAGGAAAGTTTTTCACGATTTCGTCAACTATTATTGGCAAATCTTTTGGTGATAATTTAATTTCATGATGAAAAATATCTTCCAAAATTATATTGATCAGTTCTCCACGTAATGAATCGGTCAAACTATTATTTTGTTTATAAAAAACAGTTATAGACTTCCCTTTAGGACTATCTTCTAACATAAACTTAAGATTCTAAAATGAAACATTAGAGAACACCATTTGTTCTTAACAAAAAAATTTTCCAGAGAAAAATTTTTTTACTGAGAGTTTTTTGCAGCACGATTTACCCATTTCGAACGATTTTTCTGAAAAATCAAAGCTGCCATATGTAAACAAAATCTATTAGTTTCACAAGTGCGACCATTGATTTATTTTGCTTTAGGTTTTAAGTGTCAAAATATTAAATTATTTTAAAGTATTTTGTATTCAAAATTACAGATATAAATTCAAAATGAATGAAAAAAGAAAGTTGCTTTTGCTGATGGCCATGGAAATACATAAGGCATTGTTATTTGTATGAAAAAAATGTAACCTATTGGCAACTTAATTCATGTTTGTCCAGAAAATATATAAAATTAAACCAATTCAAGTTCGTAAAAATATTTTCTCTCTCTCTCAGAAAGATAGACGTCAAACTTCATATAAAAAAAAAAAATTCGAACAAATTTTTTGTTAAGAACGAATGGGTGAATCCACCTTAAGAAACCAGTTTTATAGTTTACCTCATGGTTAAATTACTTTACAAGGTTACAGCATTGCTACAACAATTACAACAAGTTAAGTACAACAGGCATTTTTGTTTGTGTAATACTTTCGTTACTCTCAAAAACATCTGGCATAAAATAAAGAAAACAAACATACAAACATTGATAAAAACAGAACAAACAAAAATTAACACTTTTAGTAAAACAACTCAAAAAACAAACACACTATTTAATATAAAATAGTTCTTTAACACTTTTAAACTATTTTACGCAGATAAAACGGCGACAAAAACTCACAAAATAATTTTTTAACTTTTTAATATAAACTTTGACTATTTGTAAACAAGCTTTTGACATTTTCATGATATCAAAAATTTCACCATGAATAGAGCAAAAAATAATCAGCTGGCGCTATGCTGTCACCTTGTAAAGTAATTTCACCATGGTTTACCTTAGATAACTTAGAATTTTCAACTGATGTAAAAGAAGATAATATTGTGCCAATATTAGATTGCTTTTGTAGCCAAGAAACTATTTTGTTGTTAGCAATCGTTTCAGACAATGTTTCGTCATCTATTCCGTACTGATACATTAATAAGAATATTAAATAATGTTTGCATTATAATAAACGTTTTTTACCTCCGTTTTTCTCCAGCTAAACAGCTTTTCTCGAAAACAAGCTCGTATGCCAATAGGTGGTATAGCTTCCTTAATGTCCTCCTTGGATAAATAACGTAAACTCTCAAATGTAATTTCCGCTTCTAAATAAATAAAACTAATTTGTTAATACATATTTGTATTATAATAAAAAAAATGCATGTATCTCTGGTACTTACTTGTCAAATAAGGTTTTACTTTAGTTAAATTAAACGTTTGCAGTAGCTTGTCTAATTGCGAATCATGTGGATTGCTTAATATAATATTGCCTTCTTTGTCATTTAAGAAATTATTATTTTCTTCAATGGTTGCTATATTTTGCGTAACACTTGATAAATTAACATTATTACTTTTTCCCAACGACATAATTACATCATTTTTTATTTACACAATACTGAGCAAAAATACAATATAATTTATTTAAAAACCACGCTAAAAAATACAACGCACACGACACTCACTGAAGCTGTACAAATAGAAGAATGACTGTTTTTGTTTCGAATAAACTAACTTTATTTATATTTTATAAGTATAAAAAAACTAAAATGTTAAAAAGTTATTTTAACATAAGCCACATTGTTGATTTAACATTCTGCAATGTGGATTTAACATGAAAACATGTTATTAAAAACTCGATAATAAATTTTAAATTGCTAAATGTTGTTTTAACATTTTGCAATGTTGTATTGATTGCCTAATTCTAATTAGATCCAGCACAGCAGAATCTTAGAAATTAGAAAAACTTTGCACATCGGGCAGTTCTAATTTCTGAAAAGTTCTAATTTCTGGACATTTTTTTACAGAAAATTTTAATAAAACTATAGGTTATGTAAGCTTTATTTTAACACAAAACTATTTTCATTTAATACATAATGTTTAATTAATTTAATTAATTCTTTGATTAAAATCTTGTGAAACCAATTATTTAAAATACGCATTCTTTTTGGATTTAAAATCCTTGGGCACTTTTTTCACAAGCAGTGACAAATGTTTCACCCGGAAGGCAACGGAAAAATAATCCGCTTTCATCAACATTATAGATTTGTGTTTCTAATAAACCCATTTTTGCGACTTTTGCACGAAATCTGTGTAGAAATGGAGTGGCCGCACCAGTATTACTCGAAAGTATTTCACCACCAATTTTTAAAAACCGTATTTTATGACGGGTTTAAAATTTGGAAAACCATCGATCACTTGCAGTAAATGCGTTTTCACCTTTTTAGGTGTATGTACACTTCACTAAAAATTGACTTAGCTTTTGCTTTTAAGATGGGTCCTGTCAGTGTGTTCTTCTTTTCAATTTGGTTTAAAACCCACTTACATATAAAGACACTTTTCCATTTTCTCATATTCTGCGTTGTGTAAAGTTTATTATTTTCATTATTTAATTTTTTTTTTATTTTATGTAGCTTAATGCAGATTTTGCAACAATAAAATCTTAAGCTAAACGATTTTCTTTTGCACATTCATTACGTTTTTTTTTAATATTTTAACCTTAGTACCCAAAGATAAAGATACGTTTGTCATTTTTTTTTTTTAACTTTTACACGTATTTAAAAACTTTCACTTTGACCTTCAGTCATCAACTAACCCAAATTTGTACCAGCATATCAAATTTCACATGATTGAATTGTACTCACCACAAATAACTCGGGAATTCCCCGTTTTATTTTTACTTTAAAGAACATTAAAATAATTTGTAGTGAAAATACAAAACCAAATAAAAAAAAACTTTTAGAAATTGGACTGGGCTTCTAATTTTAGAGCGTACAATACATTTCTGGACGTTTCTAATTTGAGAGAGTTTTAATATGTGTTGTTGACATTGAAAAATTGTTAGCAAAAGGTAAATTGTCAATGCTTTTTCTTACAACGTTGTCCGAAAAATTTTCAGAAAATGTCTAATCATCGTGTGAACTTAAAATGTTTGTCTTCCAACGTTGTAAGAAAAAGCATTGACAATTTACCTTTTGCTAACAATTTTTCAATGTCAGTACATTGGTAGTTCTGACAACATTGTATGATCTGACAAACGTCTATAAATAGCTTTACTGTGAAAAGCCATTTTATTGTTATTAATTAATCATGCACAATATTATTTTAAAGTAAATAATGTTAAGTCTACCATTCCTAATATTAATTCAATACAAAAGAATGTTAAATATACAGTCGTGTGAAAAATAATAGAGCCACCCCCGAACTTCGATTTCAATACTAAAATATTTACACAAATAATAATTTTCTTTAAACTTTTTTGTTGTTTTTTATTAGGTATTATTATAATATGAGAAAATACATAATTAAATATTTGCATCCTTTGCCTTAAAAATAATTGATATACATACATTAATTTGCTCTGTGAAAATAAAAATAGAGCCATCTAACCAAACCTTTTAAAATTATTAAAAAATATAAAGTAAATAATATGCTTAATAAAATATTTATTAATACTACCTCAGTACTTTGTGGAACCATCATAATTTTTTATTACTGCGAAGCAGCGCTTCAAGTCATCACTGGAATGTTCTTCAACCATTGTCCTCATTTTTATCATTTTTATTTGATGGATGTTTTCCTCTGCGACATCTTTTAACCACGCACACAAGTTTTCGATGGGATTTATGGCTGCTAACTGTGAAGGCCATCCCAAAACCTTCACATGGTTTTCCCTCAACCATGCCTTCGCCAACTTCGATGAATGAATGTTTAGGTTCATTGTCCTGTTGGAACATCCATAGAAGTGGCATTTCACACTCAGTTTAAGGCATCATGACTTCTTTTAAAAAAATTTGTATAAAATATTGCATCCATTATGTCCTGAATGCGGTAAAAGGGTCCAACTCCATAATAGGAATAACAAAATATTACCCCCTCCATGTTTAACGGTTTTAATGGTATATTAAGGAATAAAGTCTTTATTTTTGGGTTCCGGAACTTAAAAAGAACTCGAATCCGAGTTAAATAGGCACTTTACTTGCTCTTCTTGCTTTTAAATCATTTTTAAGCTGCATAAGCCGTATTGTAGAAGTATCCACAATAAGTTTGTATTGTCTTTTAAGTGCGAAAGACGTCACAAATAAGTTCCGTTTCGGTGCTCCACGCTACAGTGTTTTCTTCTGCCCATTCTGTTAAATAACTTTTTAATATTTTGTTTTCATTTATAATAGAAAGTCTTTTTACTTACTTCTTCAAAAATAACTTGAAGTTGCTTTTTACTTTAATATACATTTTTTTCAAATTTCAAAATTGGCTCTATTTTATTTCACACTTGTTTTTCTCTATGGTGTAACTATACAAGGTGAGTGCAAATTAACAACAAATACAACACAATACAGAAACAGCAGGCATTTTGTTTGTGTAAAATAAACAAGGTTAAAAAAACATTCAATTTATAGAGCAGCAGTTGGCTCTATTATTTTTAACATGACTGTAGGTATGTATTTTGTTTTTTTTTTCATGTTGATTTTACATTGGGATATTTTTCTGTGTGTACACAGCTTATTTCAAACCATATCATTATCGACCCGCTCTAATTGGAAACTCCTCTAATTTCAATACATTTATTGTTCGCATATATCCGTCGCAATCATAGCTGTCATTTTGACGATTTTTTGTTTCCAAAATAGCAAAGCGGCGATTTGACGATTTTTTCATTGATAGTGACGATTTTCTGAATTATTAAAATTTTCTATCTTTTTTTTTTTATTAATTCGTTCTTTTTTTGATGTTTTCCTAATTATTGAAAATTTTTAAGTTTAAGTATAATAATTCCATATAATATTGAGTAGAAATTACTTATTTATAGGTAAAAAGGATACAATTTCTGAATTTCAGAGAGAGAAATTCTACAGAAACTTTACCTATTTTAACATAACGTCGAAATAAGTTTAAATAAAACAAACCAGTAACCTGCATATGTACATATATTGAATGAATTGAATTATTTACTCAAAATGTTATTTAAAACCTAATAAACTAAACTGTTTTGATTGTAATTTAACTTGAATTAATAAAATTTGTTAAATTCAGATATTTATTTGTGAAATACTGTAAGATATTATAAAAATATTGTCCGCTTTCACACTCTTCAATTCTGACTATTCAAGGCAAGTATTTTTGGGTGAGACAAAGGAAAACAGAATAAAACGGTACAAACTTGACGGTACTAGTCAAATTTCCTATTTCCTTTTGTTTTTTCTTTCTTGCATGTTGATTTGCAGTAGAAAGTACAAAAATTGGTGAATGAAATGGCAAGTTCAAAAAGAGTTGAACAAAAGTTGGTCAGCTAAAACTAAAGAGCGTGAAACAGGACTTGCGTATATTTTTTGTGATTTCTTATTTACAAAAGTTAAAATTTATGTATTTTAATATTTATTGTGCAAGAGACTATATAAACTTGAACTTTTTGTTTTCGTTTAAATAAAAATTTAAAAATAGTGACATTTTATTTTGACGATTTTTAAAGTTCGAAATGAAATGTAGCAAATATGCAGAGTTTTGAACTATCAGTATAGCTTTTGTTATAAACGGAATTGCAAAATAAATATGTTTATTGCTGCACAACTTTCTTTGTTTTATTTATAATAAATAATAAAAACAATATCTATTATCAATAAAATTTTCCCTGTCCATATGTATGTACATATATATAGATAATATACATATATAGATAAACGTTTGCCACTTATCTGTATTTATTTCTGCGAACAAATACACACATATTTACTCGTCCCGTTATAAATACTTATCACTGTCCTATTTAATAGGTTAAATTCTTTCAAAACTAATTGAAAATATGAACATATACATATCTACATATGTATATGTATATAGTTTTATATACATATTTATAAATTTAATTTAAATAAATTCCAATTTAATTCAGAAAATACTTTAAAGTTAATTTGTTATTAGTTTGAAATCGGCATAATGAGAAGTTGTTAAAAGGTATTAAAAACAAATTTATTTAAATTGTATATGTAGGTATCACACATGCATATGTACATATATATGTACATTAATGGCAATAATTAAATATATGTACACCTAGTTTTTACACGGTCTTTTTTACACGGTTTAAAAATAAAAAAATTTTAAATTTTTTACACGATTTTTTTCCCATTTAGCAGGATTTAAAATTTTTTGGGTTTAAATTTTTTTGCTTAAATTTTAATTTTTGCGAAATATGTTCATATCATAAATTTAGAGGAATTAACTTTTTGTGTATACAAGCAAATATACATTTGGCAAATCATTTTATTATTATTATTATTTTGAGTGATTTATTTTTAAAAATAAAATATAAATCACAATTTTGATTTTTTAATTATATGAACGAGTTATTTTCGGTCTCTGAGTAGAAGTAATAAAAAACACCTTCATTTTAAAAGAATTAAAAATAATATAATGAACATAAACGTAAACATTAACTCGTATGTATGTACATATAATATGTAATTTAATAAAACTGATTATTCTCAAATATATTTTGATCTTGAATATTATCAATCGTAGAAGAGAAGAAAGACGGTTTAGCAATTTTTCAAACATCAGCATTTTCTATAATTTCATTTCTCATTTCTCAAGTTTCAAGTTCTTATTAAATATATTTTTGCATTATTCATACACAGATACCAGTGGAAACATTGTAAGGGGCTGTAAAACAGTTGAAGAAGCCAACACTTGCACAGCCCAAAATAATTGTATTCTCACTGAAGCTGAGAAAAATAATCAACTTATTTGCAAAAAATGCGATGGAACCGACGAAAAGTGTTCGCAAACCGATATGACTGCCAACGATCTTAAGTACAATCAAATCTGTGACGCAAGCGTAAAGAAATGTATAAAGAAAGTTGATAACAAACTTGTCGTTAGAGGCTGTGCCAGCGATAGCGATGTTACACAGTGTACCGATGCAAATACCTGTGAAACCTGCGACAGTGTCAACTGCAACACCGGTATATTCCCCACCAAACGCATCAACTGCTATCAGTGCACTGGCAGCAACTGTACAGATGTGAAAGCCAATAGTATAGTTTCCAAGCCCTGTACTAATTACGAAAACAAGGACCAATGTTATACCATTGGTAAAAATGAGACAGACATGACACGTGGCTGCAAGTCCGATATTAAGGATAATCAATGTACGTCTAATGTGGAAGGTTGTGCCTTTTGCTCTGAGGATAATTGCAATTATTTTAAGTACAAATATGATCAAGAGCTCAAGTGTCATCAGTGCTCCAGCAGCGATGAAACCAATGAGTGTTTTAAGCAACAAACTGCCCAGGACTTTAAGAACTGCGAAAAGCAACTTCTCTACAATGCCAGCCAATATTGTTACACTCAACTGACTGAGGATACAATTAAACGTGGTTGTCTCCATGATAATGCCGAACTAACGCTGGACACGTGCAAAGATGGTGACAGTGCTACTTGCAACAAATGCAATAATACCAATGGTTGCAATAGCAAAGCCGAAACACTAGAATTTACTTGCATTATATGTCGCAGTGATTTAAATGAAAAGTGTTGGAATAATGCAGATACCCTGACAGGCCAAAAGTGTCGCACTAGAAACAGTACAACCACAGAAGGTTGTTTTCATGGAATTTGGGGTTAGTATTGATTTGAAAAGACTTTAGATTTATAATTAATTATCTGTCTCTTTATCTAATTTTATACCTTTCTAGATGGTGTTGCCATACGTGGTTGCATGGTTGATGCCACCGTACAAAATCAGGCAGTCTGTAAAGATTTAAATAAACGTCAGTGTAATGCTTGCTATAAAAAGAACTGTAATACAGGTAAATCAACTGCCGCTGCTAAAGTTGGTGTGCAATTTCCTTTATTGCTAATTGTTTTAACAACATTGTGGAATTTTAAATAAATTATTATAAATGTTAATACGTTTCTTATTTTATCATTGTATTTAATACAGTTTTCAAAAATAAAATACAAATATAAATATGTATGTAGTATGTAATATGTTTTAATTAATTTGTTATGATTGTTGTTTTCATTTTTCTAAATGTTTATGTAGTAAATGTGTTAAATAAAATCTGTTTTTGTTTCCAATTATATTAATGAAACATTTGTTAGTTTCTTAATTGTTATTATAAAGAACATATTTAAGAACAGCATGGAATACAAGTTAAACTGCTGCATATTGGCATGACTGGGTGCCACTTCATTGTTGCAACCGTTTTTGTAGCATAAATTACAAAGTTTCTCATTCGTTAGGCAATATTTGAGACCCTCTTCGACCAATTCATCCACACAGCCACGCATGGTTGTATTTGTGTCAGCTGAAACAAGGAAAAGAAAGTTCGTTATAGTAAGAAAAGCAAAATGCCATCAATTTGTTATATAAGCGAACAACATACATTTTTCTTGTGTGGACTGCTCTTGTCGATATTATGTTCTTGTACGAACAGCGTTATCAGAACATTTGTCAGCACAAAAATCTAATGTAATTTGAACACAAAACGGCCGGCTTTTACAAAAAAAAAATAACAAAAAAAACTATGAGAATAAACATCAAAACGTTTTTGCCACACAGAAGAGCAGGTACAAATTTGTTTGGGTAATTCTGTCGACGAGGATTTGTCAAAACGTGGGGCAAATTTTACATAACCCAAAGCAAATCGGCAATACAATACAGAAACAACAGACATTTTGTTTGTGTAAAATAATGTACTATGTACTGTCAAAAACACTTGAAAAAGTATTACTTTTGACATCAGTAAATTATAAACAAGTCAGACGACAGCTGTGCTACTGCACTCAGCCTGTATAGTTACACCATAACCCAAAGTAATTTTGTTCGTACAATAAAAACAAGTCGGCAGAATTATGGACAGAAATTTGTTAATGTTCTTCCATTCGGGAAAAAAACATGTCGATGTTTAAGTTCCTGATTTTTTTATTAATTATTATCAGCCTTATGCAAAAAAATTAAAGTAGACTTCAAATGTACTTTAAGAAAATTTTGTATAAAAATTTTGTCTAAAAGCACACTTTAAACCTACTTTATTTTTTATGAATACGGCAGTATATATTTAATTAATAACTCAAAGAATACCATTGTAAATTTAAAATTATATTTTTCTAGACAATTGGCACACTGGAATGCATTTTCTACCCTGCCAAGGACGTCTTCAGCAATGTTTATTGTTCAAGATCTAATTGTAAACATCATCTGTTTCCTGTTCCTGATTTTCTTTGAATGTTTTAAAATTTGCCAACAAATGTCGTGAAAATGTTGTTCAAACAAGAACGTAATATCAACAAGAGTTCTCCACACAACACATATTCATATGCGGACATGAAAATATTCGGCGAATGAACAATGCCAAACCATTTTTTTACCCACTACCAAAAACATGGATATATTTTCTCATAGAACCAAAAAGTTATACATACTCGTATATGTATTCTGGTTCTTTATAAGTTTGTAAGACGATCTCGTTTTGTCCATCGGTCTGTTCGTCTGTTGAAGACACATGAAGCCTCGAAAAAAACTTAGAACAATGAAATTGTTTCCAAACATTCTTTGTTTCACCATATTGGTATTGAAAATGGGCAAAATCAGTCCAGTACGATCCAAATTATAGACCAATATTTTAGACAACCTCAATATTGTTTTAGCTTACGTCTTCAAATATAATGCAGATAATACCATGAAATTTTGCATACTTTGCTTTTATTATAGACAAAAAAGTTCTTATGAAGACGAATAATCGGTCCACGATTTCTCATAGCCCCATATGAATGTCTTACCGGAATATATGTAGCTCTATGGTGCATGAATGCCTTTAAAAAAGTATTAATAAAATTCAGCAACTATAAGTTTCACGTAAAGATAACTCACAAAACGGTATTGTGTTCAAATTGGTACATATTTGACCAAAGCCCTTATATAAAATCCACATCCGAAAGTAACTACAATGCTCATAAATCTCTTATAAAAATTACTATCAAGTGTAAATTCAACGTAAACAATCCACATCTACATATAAATCGTCATACCTTATTTTATGATGACTGCGAAAAATTTTTGAATTCAGATTAATCTTTTATAAACCTCATTATCAATTTGAAATTCGACAGAAATAATCCACATACACATATGTATGTATATCTATATAAATCAACTTTATGATATAGGGACCAATTCCGAAAAACACATTACCTTTGTAAATAAATATCGATATCGAATTGAAATTTTTCACCGATCAGTTACATGTACATATCATTATTGAGATAAGGGTCCGAAAAATCAAATAACATCCTTATCGTTACAAAATGTTACCCAAATTTTCATTCAATAGATCACACTACCGATATAAGATTTGGCACAGTCAAATATATACTCTTACTTGTTTGTCTTATCAATACATTTTATGAATCTAATTTGTAATGGATTTAATATGATTTTAAGAACTGAATAATTAATAAAGTATTTCAAAAATTTTAATGGAGATGTTAAATAATTTTCTGTTGTATAAGTGAAAAAACCTTAAAGGACGTAAAATTTTTAAAATTCCATGTGACAGCCAATGCGGTTTAATATAAATTGTTAAAAACTGTTGGTATTTGGACACACCCAACATACATATTTAAGCCCATTTGACCTACCTTGATAAAGCGTATAACATCCATTGTGTTTTCCCGCATCGCCCTCATTGACTTTGGGGCATGGAACTTGGTGAGTTGCGTTCATATGACACTTGGTATCCTCGACGCTGGTGCAAGTAAAACAGGAAACTTCAGGCTCCACATGATCTTTAGCAGCGGTAGTTTTAGTTTTTGCATCTTCTGCTACGTTTTCAACATCTTTTTTATCATGCTCTTCATCTTTAGCAGGTTCATCATTGGGCATTTCAGAGTCATCATTAGCAACAGCAGCTTCATCAGTGTTTGCACTTTCCTCGGATTGAGGTTGTGCCTCGGGTGGTGTATCTTCTTTTTCTTCTTCAACAGCTGGTTCAGCCTCTGGTTCCAACTCTGGCTCGGGTGCCAGATCTTTTACTATGTCCTCCTCTGCTTCAGATACGGTTGGAACTTTTTCGCCTTCTTTTGGCTCGTCAGGTTTAATTTCTTCCTCAGCAGGCGCTTCTGCTTCAGGCTCAGCAACTTCTTCGACCTCTGCCTCGGCTGGTGGTTCAGCTTCAGGCTCAGCTTCTTCTTCCGGTTTCACCTCTTCAGCATCAGCTTCTGCCGGAACTTCTTCACCTTCTGCTTCAGCCTCCGGAATTTCATCTTGTTTTTCCATTTGTGGTCCTAGATTCTCTTTAAATACTTCTATGTCATTTCTTAATTGTTCATTACTTTTATCCATCGTAGCTTGTAAAATTTCATGCTCCACCACTTGTATGGAGTTGGATAGGTGTAGGGCTATGGGAAGAGTTGTTGCAGAGGCTCTTAACATTTCATTTGATTCATCTAAAATTTAAAAGCAAATAATCTTTATACATTTCTGAAGCAACAGCATATTTAGTATCTTAAAATTCTTTATCATTTTTATCTTTCAGAGACTTTAGAGAATTAATTTTACTTAAAACTAAAGGAGTTTCGATCGGATTATTATGACACTTTCTCAGGTTTTGAGACAAAAAAAGTAAGAGAGTATAGTATATACAAGAAGTAGCCTGACTTCTGTGCATTTAAAAATTATTGGCATTAAATTTTACCTCGATTTCAACAAGGATTTATACATTTTAAAGTGAATTTCAGAAGAGGGTCTTATATAGGAGCTATGACTAAGTATGGACCGATCGTTATAAAATTAGGTGTCATGATTTCTGTATATATGAAACTTATTTGTGTTGAATTTTATTTATCGGAAGTGGGGCTTCTATGGGAGCTATGCTCAATTATGGAACGCTCTGCACAAAATTTAAAAATTTTAAATTAGGCTTCATATATAAAATATTTTTACCGAAATTTGTGTAGATACGTGCATTAGTCAAACATTAATGACGGATAAAACCCTAATTTCGGAAGACATTTAAAACATTTGACATGTGAAATAATGAACTAATTTCAACCTTCAATACCAATTCAATCCCAACCGTCTCTGGGTCGAACAAAAGTCTCATACTAAATTTAATCGAAATATCTTTAAAATTACATCCTGTACTCTGCGCACAACGTTTACATAGACAGCCAGCCAGCCAGCCGGAAGGACGAACGGACATCGTTTAATCGACTCAGAAAGTGATTCTGTGTATATCGGTGTATATTGGAATCAATAACTCTCTAATTTTATCGTAACGAATATTTCAACTTTAAGTAAAAGTGATTTTTTAGCATCTTTTTTTTAAAGACTTTTTTTGTCAGCTCAGCAGTTTTCATGTAACATGTTACTGTTAAACATGTTCAAGTCGGTCTATAATTTAACCACGCTCGGTTAAGAAAGTGCATCAGCGTGCAATTTTTCATCGAAAAATTATGTTCTGGAAAGAAGCAAATTTCTGGTTGAATGGAAACGTAAACAAGCAAAATTGTCGTATTTGCTGTGAAGAGCAGTGTTGCAAGAATGCATTCTGAAAAATGCACTGTTTGGTATGAATTATGATCCAGTGGCATTATTATATCGTACTTTTTCCAAGACGACAAAGGCAAGAACGTTGCTGTGAATGCGATGTTTCTTTTTTTGCCCAAAATGGAAGAGCTGGACTTGGCTGGTAAGTGGATTCAACAAGAAGGTGCTACATGTCACACACTACGAGAAACAAGACATTGAGAGACGAGTTCGGTGAATAGTTTACTTTACATTTGGAACCAAACAATTGTTCAGTTTTAATGAGACAAATTCAAAATATTATTACTTAATCTATATAAAATACGAGGGCGGTTCGGAAACTTCTTAGCCTAGAACAGAATGCGCGTTATAAACAGAAACCGCCGTATTCATAAAAAATAAAGTAGGTTTGAAGTGTGCTTTTAGACAAAATTTTCTTAAAGTACACTTAAAGTCTACTTTAATTTTATATGAATAAGGACAAAAAAAATTAAGTGTTAAAAAAGGAGAAATTAGAAATTCGTAATGTCATTAAATATTTAAATAAAAAAGGTTTATTGGGACAACAAATACATAATGATATCGAGCCATTACCGCCAAAATAATGTATCCCACACCATAATCGATTGTTGTTTTTTTATCGAAATCGATAGTTCAACATCATTTAAAATTATTAAAATTAAATGTATTACACAAAACAATATTTACATTATAAATTTTAAAATAATGGCTTTATTCAAACTGATTTTATTTAAAAAAACCTTCCCCTGTAAAATTTTGAGTTTGTGGGATACATTTTTTCGGCGGTTATGGCTCGATATGGTGAATGTGTTACAACACAAAAAAATAACCCACCAGCAACAATGGCTAAACTCAACGAATTAAAGTACGAGTTGCATGGTCACCAACCTGATTCTCCTTATTTAGATCCCAGTGACTTTTACCTGTTCCCAAATCCAAAAAAATTCCTAGCTGGCAAGCGTTTTAGCTCAAATAAAGATGCAATTACAGTTGTAAACCTCTATTTTGAAGGCCTTGAGGAAAACTATTTAAAACAAGGGAAAGAATTCCTAGATAAGCGTTAAACTAAGTGTATTAAAGTTTCAGGAGATTATATTGGAATATAAAAATGCTTTTGAAAAACTAACTATTCTCTTTCTGTGGTAGGCTAAGAAGTTTCCCAATCGCACTCCTACATAGTGAAGTCGCAATAAAATCAGTGTCAAAAATAAAATTTTTGAATAAAGTACCGATGTTTTGTGTCTTTATCAGCGGATTTTAATGAAATTTCAGGGAAATATTCCTTAAAATCTGAAGATTTAATTTTAATCAAAATTAACTCTTTTATATAGTTGAGTTGTAAATAAAGCCAATATTTAAAAATAATTAAAAACACGGTGTTTAAAAAGAAAATAAATGTTTGCAGTTTCGGTAAAAATATTCGGATGAATTTTGTTCCATGTTCATAATACAAGATCATTAAATATATTTTAAGTTCTTTCACAAAACTATGGAAATAATAGTTTCTAATTTTCATGAAAATGCTTTAATAATATTGAAGAATTTCTATGAAATTGATGTTTTTTTTCTTATTTATTATATTAATAAAAAAAATACCTTTTCCTACAACTTCTGCGCCAACTTTAATAAGCATTAAAAATGTTAAAAATACACAAATTTTTAAACAATACATGACTTTCTATAGCCTTAATAGTAATCAAGTATATACGTTCTTTAGCTGCGGCTTTTATCACAGTGTTTACTATTTATTTTTTATTTAATAATTCTTTATGTATTGTACATTTACATAAAACAATAGTCACACTAAAGTTCAAAAATAAGTTTTAAAATATTTGTCCATGCACTTGAAGGTTTTAACTAAGACTGGGGTAATATTTTACAAAAACTAACCAACTATGTACATATTTCTGTGTGACCAGTCAGTCAACTAATCGATATTTTAAAAATGTTAACCTTTTTTTTATAAAATTTTATATTATAACCATTATTTAGTATTTGTATGTTGTTCTTCATAAAACAAAAAATCTAAAAAAAAACAAACAAATTAAAAACTAAAATAAAAACTATATCTACAAGGATTACTTTGCATGGTAATGTCACTGTTAGATACGCACACACACACACACACATAATGGTCAGTGGAACAGTGTGACTCATGGTTTGAATCACTAGTGTTTGGTGTAACAGGTATCTCAACATATGAGAATATGACACGCCTATAAAAAGTACTCACTTACTCTAAAGTTGTAGAAGTTTGAGTTTGCAACAATCAATTGAATAATAATACGAGTATATGCAGTTTAATTTTAATTACTTTTATAAAGTTTCGATAACCAAGGACCTAAGGTAATACTTGGTCACATACTTAATATTTTTACTCTAAACGAACAATCAACTGATGTACAATATGAAAAATAATACAACACGACTTTTTAATTGTAAAGTCTTCATTTAGCTTTAATCGTAGATCTTTATAAAGTCTTTATTTAATCTTAGATCAAACTAGATCCTAAATTTGTTCCAATCGCATATCGTATGAATTCACTTAAATTACAATTTTGTATATAGTAATAATATAACTTAAATTGTAAATAGTAATTTTTTAAGAGCTTTCGTATTAGATTAAAAACAACACATATAATTAAGAGTTATGTAAGAAATCTTTATTTGAGTCTATAGAACTATCTATATAATTGAATGTTTAAAGATGATTTCATGTGAATGTTGACCGCTGCTACGCCTCAAATAGTTCAAACACTGTGTCTAATTTTGGTATACTCTCTCCAACATATCGGCCGTTATCTCACGAATGAATTCTTTAGCTTCCAGTGAGTCAACCGTTGCCTTAACATAGACCCACAAAAACTAGTTTAAAGGCATAAAATCGCACGATCTAGGCGGCCAATTGTTCGGCTCCAAACGTAAAATAAACTGTTCACCGAACTCGTCTGTCAATGTTTTGTTTCGCGTGCTGTGTGACATATGGTACCGTCTTATTGAATACACATGTCAGCCAAGTCAAGCTCTTCCATTTTGGGCAAAAAAAAAACATTGCCGGTAGCGCTCGCCATTCACAGTAACGTCTTTGCAAAAGTACGGCACTAATGCCACCGGCCCGTAATCCACACCAAACAGTGCACTTTTTGGAATGCATAGGCAGTTCCGATAATGCTTCTTTCTGCTCTTCACACCAAAAATGGTAATTTTTCTTGTTTACATATCCATTTGCCTAGAAATGGGATTCGTCGCTGAACACAATTTTCCGATAAAAAGTGAACGATACACTTTCTTAGCCGAGCATGAATTTTAATAATAAAATTCAATAATCTTCAAAGGTTGTTTGTTTGTAAGTCGATTCATGGTTAAATTATATACCGAACTAAACATGTTTAACAGTAACAGCTGAGCTGCCAAAACAAGGCTTTCCATAAAGAAAGTTGCTAAAAAAAAATCACCCTTTATTTCTATGGCTTTAAATTCCATTAATTTGTAGGGGTTTTATATTGTAAAAAATTAACTTTAATCGTAGAAATTAGTTTGTATTTAAGTAGATCCAATCTTAGATCTTTAAAAAAGCTTTATTCAGCATCAATCGTAGGTCTTAAAATTGTCTTCAATCGTAAATCTTTATAAAGTCTTAAATTAGCGCCTATTGTGCCTTAAATTGGCTTCAATTAATTGTAAGGCTTTCTAAACTACTAGTTAGTTTAAATAAAGGTATTTCTAAAGTCTTAAATTAGCTTGATTTTTAATTAGTTTTAATTAGCTAAGGCCCAATAAAACAGTGCGTATTTAAGTGTAGTTTTAGTTAATTTTCATAAAAACTTAAGTTGCATTTAAATACAGATTCATTTTTTCAGTCTTACTTAATTGCTGTTATGATTTTGTGGTAAAAATATGGTAGCACTTTGAAATGTCAACAAAATTATCGATATATTTCAGAAAACAGCTGATTTTTTTAATAAAATTTGCCAACAATTTTGTGTTTCGGTTTTTGTGTTTACTTGTTGTATTGTTTTGTGTGTTTTATTGTTTTGTGTGTTTTATATATTAAATTTGGTGGCATAAATATGGATAAAAGAAGTCCCAACTTTTGACTTCTTGTTGGACGCTGTTAAAAAATACAGCAGCACGATTGAAAAGAAGAAAAAAACAAAAACAAATGTCAAAACCATATGTTCAATGTTTAAAACTTAAGTTGCACTTAAATGAACATCGTTGGCCATTTAAGTAGCATTTAAGTTTTCAGTGAAAAACAAAATTTTGTACTTAAATGCACTTTAAAAATAAATGGCACTTAAATACGCACTGTTTTATTGGGCCTAAGTCTAAAGTCGAATAGTCTCAAATTAACTTCAATCGTTGGTATTTCTAAAATCTTAACTTAGATTCAGTTGTGGGGGTTTATATAGCCTTACATTTCTTAGTAGTTAAATAGTAGTTAAGACCTTCAATCGTAAATTAGCTTCAATTGTAGGTCATTAGAAAATCGTAAAATAGCTTCAATCATACAAAATATTTCTAAGGTCTTAAGGTACGATCACACTTGGCAAATATTTACTTAAAAAAGCGTAATCTAAGGTTTTTCTAAAGTCTCAATTTAGCTTCAATCGTAGACCAAAAATGATTGATTGATCACATAGTATTGAATAAAAAAACATTCATTCACTAAGAGAAATATATAAATTAAAGGAGATAGTATACCGAAACTAACACACTGTTCAAACAAATAAATGTCCTGACACACTCACAATAACTTTGCATGTATTTTAATATACAATTTATTAAATAGTTAATGATGAGAAATTTAAATATGACACGACACAATCATAATGTTTGTCTCTTTGTTGTTCTTTGACCGATTATATACATACATATGTAATTGTGTTGGGGTATATATATATATAAAAACAATACATGAACAAGAAATGGTTATGTACCCGCTAGTTCCAATGCAAACCTTGGAGTCTAAACTTTTCATGGAACTGGTCATATACGAGTAGTATCTGTAGGGCGTCAATTGTCACTTCACTGTTCGTAAGAAATTGTTGGTTTTATGCCTGGTTATCTCTTACGGTGAAAATTTAAACTTTACTATGCTTTTAAAGGAAAGAGACTTTATCGGACTAGCCGTCTAATTTCGAGATATCTATGCTGGTGTCAATTTTCATTTGACTGTTTCTGAGTAGGGCACAGAACGCTCAGTTAGGAAATAAACAAATATAATAGAGAGGCAGAGCAGCAAATCAAATTTGCTTAAACCTCTTGGGACTACTGAAGTTCTATGAAATAAAAAAAACTATGAACCACTTAGAACTGGTGATCTAAATAGGGAAGTTTTACTAATCACCTCAAAAACTGCAGGGGGGTATAAATGAAGCATATACATATGTATATATGTCAGTCAATACACTATGAGTGACAAATACACATAGTTCTTTGTCACTCACTAACCACTATCATTATTTTACAACTCTGCGGTGAAAGGTATCTGTGATGTTATTGATAGTAATTATTGTGGTCGACTTGTGTGGGTGTTATCGGCTCAACTATACTTTCTCACATTCATACACATTTGTTTGTATGTGACTTTAGAAATCAATAGTCCAAGTAATAAAATAGTGTATTAGATGAATAATAGTTTTATCGAGAATTGTAAGGTTAATAATCAGATGTTATAAACAGATGTATAGAATTCTTGGGATTACTGTAGAGGCTGTAGGGTTAAATATACTTATATGGTAACTGGAAACAAAGTAAACCGTTTTGTTATATAAAGATCAGACAAAGCTAGTCACTCGATATGTTTCTCTAATAAAATGTCCCATTCAATACTAGTTAAAAAGGGACCTTTTAGAATTTAACCCTTTCTAACCGTTAAAGAATTGTCTTAAACATTAGCATGCCGGCTAAAAAAAATCAAAATCAATATTTCACTTTTCCTTTCAACAAAAATATATTTATAAAATAAAACAAAAGTTTTAATTAAGAAAAGAAACACTAGAAGGTCGTTATAATATTTTGTTTGGCGTTGTTTGCTGTAACGAAATGCATGTAAGCTGAAATAAACATTTGTTAAAAACAGTGGTTACGCTAAAATATACAAACATTATTTAGACCACCAGTATAAAGTATAACATGCATGCAGCTATAATATGCATTGAGGTATATTATGAAAATCAATGATTAATATTAAATATTACCATATTCTACTTTAAGCGGTTATATGGTGTTTTCAATTGATTAAAATCAAATTAAAAGCTTTTAAGCAACGACTTTAAATATTAGTCATAAAACTTTCTGATTATTTTAAAATTAAATAAAACTATTAATAACACTCATTGCACTGAAACAAAATTTTATATAAATTCCAAAGAATAAATTCATTAAATTGTGACTTGATTGAGATCCTATGGAATCATAATCAATGGAGCTAATGGCTTGGGCCAATATAACACAAAACATGTCTTACTATATTGATTCAATGTATATTGTTCCAAAAATCGTATAATTTTAATCTTATATGTATACAGCTATGGATAAATGACACACTTTACTGTTTTAGTAGTCATGTTTTTTCTCTGTAAAAACATTTTGCCGTCAGAACCAATCAGATCAAATTTGGTTTCATCTATGAAAAGCACTTTTTTCCAGAATATAGTATCCTTGTTCCGGTGTAGTTTTGCAAAAGACAATCGTGCTTTTATATCCTTTTTTTGACAGGAGTGCTTTTTTCTACTTACACTCATTTATTTCATTATTGTCAATATAGTTATCGATGACTTGAAAGTATCTAGCTTACTTCTTTTTAACTATTGCCTTATGCTCACGAACTGTTGTCTTTCGCGATGGCTTATTTCGATTTTTCTTTATATTAAGCAAATTTGCACACATTTAGTGACATTGTAAACCATCTTTCGAAAACATGCAATTATTTCAGCTAATTTTTGTTTCTTTTGTATCCTTTTGGTGAAGTTCCCAAATAAGCTTTGGATGACAAAATTATCGATAAATTAACCATATTTTTGTTTAATTACACAAGAATTTACGACCAAAATTAGCATTAACTATCTTTGTTTAAAATCGAATTAACTGTGCGCTATTCCATTGTCCAACCAAAAAAAAAACTTACTCCCTTATTCATAAAACTTGTCAAAGGTTTATAACAGGCTTTTAAATCAAATTTTGTATGGATATTTGCTTTATAAGCTTGTTATAAACCCTTGATAAGTTTTTATGAATTAGACTGTTAATTTTTAACAAAATATGAACATGCAAAAGTTAACAGGACATTTCCAACGAATTTTTGGAAAAGCAGAGTGGAGCCAAAGAAACAGCATAGAATTCTATGTTATTGTCATTTCATTTTCAATATACATATAACGTTTAGCACTTTATAGAACATTCAGAATTATGTTAAATAATATTTTCTGTGTATAACTTATTATAATTATGTACTAGTTAAAAATCGATCCCATCTACCTTAAAAAATTAAAAGCTTTTTTATTCAACTTTTACAGCACTTTTAATTTACTTGTAATTAAAATATTGTAATCACATCAATGTTTTAGTTGCCATTTCAATTAAAAGTATGTACTTAATATGATTTTAGAATATGTGTATTCAACGCTATTGCTCATGTTTAAGGAATTATTTATGACTTTTATTTGAATAATTTTACATGGTATCCAACCAAGGACTTGTAGTACGTGTATTAGATTAGAGAGATAAAATCGAAAAAAATAAATCAATACTAGTTAGGAAACTATAGACGGCTGAGTCGAATCTAATGTACCCTTTCGTCTCGGCACGCAGAGAATAATAAAATTAACATATGTTTTCAGTCTTCATTATAAAGCCTTTAATTAGCTTCATTTTATACCTACAACATCATATATCTGAATTAGAAAATTGGCTAAAGCAATGGGGATAAAAGTTAATGAGCAGAAATGCACACACATAACTTTTACATTGCGTAAAGAATAATAATCAAGAATCCGAAGTTAAATACCTAGTATACACCTCAATGGACGCCTTTCATGGAAATCCCATATAGATGCAAAATTGACTCAAATGAAATTGAAATTATTCCAAATTAATTGGCTCATTGGCAGTAACTCTAAAATAAGTTTAGATTGCAAACTCTTACTTTACAATTCAATCATATATGGTATTATGGAATTCAGCTATGTGAAACAGCCTCAGCTTCAAATGCAGACAGAGTTCAAAGACTCCAAAACAAATTGCTACGAATGATCACAATTGCCCCTTAGTATATAAAAAATTGATATTCATAAAGACCTAAACGTGCCTTTGGTAAAAACTGAGATCCAAAAATATGCAGAATAATACTTAAAAAAGCTTGAAGTACAACCAAACCCATTAGCTCGCAATATATTAAATAATAGTGATTATATTCGACTAAGAAGAAGGGATACAGCGGATCTGAGCCGAAGACAAGAAGGAAAAATGACAACTTAATAAATAAAATGGTCAAACAATTTTCGTCCGGCACTGGCTGGACTTATAATTGAAATGTTTTAAGTATAAGACTTGAAAAACTTATTGTTGGTTCGTTTTTAATGAAGATGCAATAAATAAATAAAAGTACAAAAAAAATATAAAGACTTAAATTAGCTTCAGTCGTACATCATTCTAATACATATCGCACCCTAAATACAAAAGGGTCACAACTCAAAATTTTCCAAAACTGACTTTTTTACATACACATCTCTAACTACTGCAAAAATTTCTTTCACATCACTATCTTCTTTAACTGGAAAAATACAATTATGTATGTCTATTTTTATGTGAAGTGTGTTGCTTGTACACGATGAACCTTTTTTGTCTCTCCTGAAAATTTTAGTATTTTGAGTTGTGACCCTTTTGTATTTAGGGTGCGATATCTTAAATTAACTACAATCATACGGTCTCTATATAATCTTAAATAAGCGTTGATATATATATATATATATATATATATATATGTATATAAAGTCAATTATAGATATTTGTAAAGTCTTCAATCTTCAAAGTCTTAAACTATCTTTATCAAGAGTTCATTATTTAGTCTCAAATTATTATCAATGGTAGGCCAATCGGTCAGTATATATTTCCAAATGAACTTCAATGGTGGCTCTTTCTAAAGTCTTAAATTAGCTTCAATAGTATTTCAGTATATAGTCTCAATTTAGCTTCAATGGCAGGCCTTTCTAAATTCTTATATAAGCTTCAAACGTAGGTCTTTACATAGTCTTAAATACGCTCCAATGATAGGCCTTCCTAAAACCTTAAATTACTTTTAATTGTAATTATTTTAAATGTCTTAAATTAACTGCAATCGTAAGTATTTCTATATCATTATATCCTACATCGCAGTTTCAATCTTAGGTCCTTACATAGTCTGAAATTATCTTCAATAGGTAGGTATTTCTAAACATTATACAAGCTTCTAACGTAAGCCTTTCTAAGATCTTCATTATAGGCATTTCTACACACACAAAAAGATGATTCAAATCCAGTCCGTATTAATCAATTAGCACCAATAAAAGCTCATTTATAATGGTTATATGTATATCGCTCGCGAGAGAGAATTTCGACTGGTAACTGGCGAATGACACGCGTGATGTTTTCCTCCAAGGCCTGAATCAAAGCGGGTTTGTCCGCATAAACTTTAGACTTTATACATATCTCCACAGGAAAAAGTCTAACGGTATCATATAACACGATCCTGCTGGCCAATCGACCGGCCCAAAACGTGAAATTATGTGTTCACCGACGTAAATTGCGCCAAGTCGTTCATACGTCAGTCCGAGTTGTTGTAAACGGCGCCGAATCGAGTCTCCGCGGTCTTAGTGTACACTCTCAGCTATGACCGCTATATTTTCTTCACAGCGTGCTGGACATGGTCTATTCGGTCGAATATTATCCTATAATGAATTCTGGGTCTCAAAATGGGTGATGGTGTTGCGAATAGTACGCTCAGTGGGCCGATTATGTTGACCATAAGTTAAGCGAAGTGCACGAATAATAAAGTAATAAAGTTTAACGATGAAATGCCAAACAATACTAAACAAAAATAACATGACAGCATGACACGACTCACAGTGATCTGTCAAAAAAAAGGCTATTGAAAAAAGTATCTCTACTTGAAGCACCCTTTATAAGTCCAATATTTGTTTAATTAAACAAAAATTAAGGACTCTTAAGCAAAAGTATAAATGGAGCCTGCACACAACAATGGGCTTTTTATAGGTTTTAAAGAATCAAAATAAAATTAAACACATTTTTCATTTACTATTTCACCATTATTAGCGACTACAATTTGTGGAATATATACAACAATTTTTGAGGTACTTGTTTTGTTTTTTTTTTTATTGTAGACATGATATTTTATTGTTTTAATCGATATGCACTTTTAAAAAACAATAGAAAATAATCTAACAAACGTTTTAATCGTTGATAAAACAACATGCTAATCTTGGCAGAGATAAACGCGTGCAATATTATAGCGCAAAATTAGCAACAGACAATTATAAAAATACTCGTAGTATACCAAACATATAACGAATTTTAGACCCTACTTAATGTTGAAATATATAAAATTAAGGGCACTCACATACTCAAAAAAGTTAATCTAAAAGAATATTGTTTGTGAAAATAACCAATTCACACACAAGAGACACTTTAAGACACCAAAATTTAATACAATGTCGGCGTAAGAAACATTTATCGGTTTAATATATTTATATATTGCTTTGTTAACTTGACTTGATGACCATAAATGCACAACTGTGACCATCCCTACTGTTGTTTACCATAAATCAAACTTTGCCTTTTAAAATGTGTTTTAAAATCAAATAGATTTTTAGTAGTAGTACTTTAATTGATCTGAACGTTAAAAGAACCCCTTCCTGTTGGATTTATATGGTCAGCTAATGACACACTAGTAAAATAATGTATTTTAAAGTGAAAAAATTTACTTACTTTTTTATAATTTGTTTCTTACAGTTGAGCACAAAATGTGAGTAAGTAATTAGTTTCTGATGGATAACAAATTTTTAAATTAAACTTCTAGATTTAATATTAATTTAATGAAATTTCCTCTATTTTATTTAAATGTATCAATCATTTGAGTAGTAAATATTTGTGATGCAATTGTGTGCTATAAATGTGACTCGATATCGCTGGAGGCCTGTGCAACAACATTAAATGAAACCGATTTGCCATATGAAAATTGTAAATCACTGCAGTGTACAATGTCAATAGGTAAGTAAGTATTTACAAATAAATGTACATACATACATATGTATACAACATAAATATAAAAGATACAAATATTTATAAATAATAATATTTTAAATAGACAAGAGAACATATTTAACAAATGAACTAGCTATAGTGGGTAGTATAAGTAATGATGCACTTAAAAGTTATTCAAGAATATTGTAATCCTCCTATCAGAAAATGCTATAAATTTTGCGAGGCCCCTAATGTCAGTTTGTGTAGTAAACACATGCGAAATACACGTTAATAAACAATGTTACGCTACACTGCTCCAGAACGCGGAATATTGCTGACTATTTATTTGATCAGTAATCGGTCGGTGACAGCCAAAAAACATCGGAAGTTTACTTTTGCGCCACCTCGTACATTTTACAGTTTCTATATCCACCAGTAAAAAGGTTACACCCTTCATCTTTTTGTAAGTTTTTCATTCCATTAGAACACATAAAAATATTGGTCGTAGAACCAAAAATTAAGATCTAGTAATAATCTGGTGTAGACACATTAGGGTCTCGAGAGAGAAACTTAGGGGCTATTCTTTCCAAATTTTCTTTGTTAATCAAGATTGTTTTGTATTAAAAATGGGCAAAATCGATTAAGTAAAGGGTGATTTTTAGTAACTTTCTTTTTAGCAAGCCTTGTTTTGGCAGCTCAGCTGTTTTCGTGTAACATGTTAATCATGAATCGAATTACAAACGAACAACCTTTGCAGATTATTGAAATCATTTGGATGAAGATCCACTCTTTTATCGGAAAATTCTGTTCAGTGACCACGCTCATTTCTGGTTTATGGATACGTAAACAAGCAAAATTATTGTATTTGATGTGAAGAGCAACCAGAAGCATCGCAAGCACCGGCAATGCATTCCGAAAAACGCACTGCTTGATATGTATTATAGGCCGGTGACATCATTGGACTATAATTTTGCAACGACGACGAAGGCAGGATACTGGCACGTTACTGTAAATGGCGAGCGCTACCGTGTGATGATTACAATTTTTTTTTGTTTTTAGACCAAAATGGAAGAGCTGGTCTTGGCTGACATTTGGTTTCAACAAGATGGTGCCACATAGCACATGAAACAATGGCCCAATTGAGAGGCGAGTTCGGTAAACAGTTTATTTCCCGTTTGGGCCGGTCAATTGGCCGTCTATTTCGTGCGATTTAACGCCTTTAGACTATTTTTTGTGGGGTTATGTTAACGTTCATATCTATAGAGACATGCCTGCAATGGTTGACGTACTGGAAGCTAATATTGAAGAATTTATTCGTAAGATTCCGGCCGATTTGTTGGAGAGACTATACCAAAATTTGACCCAGCATACGATCTATTTGAGGCGTAGCTGCGATCAATATTTACATGAAATCGTTTTTAGATATTATTTTTTTTTTGTTTTTTAATTGAAATCCGAATGCTCTCACAAACATTCCAAAAAGTTGATATTTTTCAAAAATGTTTTCCTATTTTCATTATATATATTACAAATAATATCATAAAATTTTGCATATACTCGTAGTACTTATATTATTAAAGGTCAATCGGTCCATAATTTCTCCTAGCCCCTGTACAAAAGTATTTTCGAAATATAACTCAATGATTTATGTATCATAAAAAGTATTATAATTTATTGCGATTGTGATTGTTAATTAATTTCAAATAAAAATTTTGTATCCATATACAATTCTGCAAAAAATAAGTTTTATATAAAGTGAAAACGGAATTGTGTTTAGATCGGTCCATATTTTGTCATAACCCCCATATAAAATCCAATTCCGAAAATCACTCAAATACGTATAAATTCAAGGTAAATAATCATCATGCTCATAAAAATCTACCAATTCGTACCAACTTTTATAAAGATCAACCCATTATTGGCCAAAGCTCCCATATAAAGTCCACTTCCGAAAATCACTTAAATACGCATAAATCTCATATAAAGTTGAAATTTGATATACTGATTATTTGACATTAATACTAAAATTGAAGTAATGAATTTTGTGAACATCGGTCCGTATTTGATTATAGTTCGCCCATAAAAACCGCTATTGAAAATCACTTTAATATATAAATATGTAAATCTATAACATAAAAAATCTGTAAATACATAAAAATCTTTGTACCAAATTGTATGACGTTTGGCCCATAATTGGTCATATCTATCGTATTGGGTCCACTGCCAAAAATCACTAAACTACGCATAAATGTCTTACAAACATAGTTATCAAAATGAAATTCGACATCAATAAACCTCATACATATACATATGTATATAAAATTTTCCGTACAGGATTTTATGAAGATCAGCCTATTATAGATCAGCCCATAAAAGCTACTCTTCCGAAAAACACATTAACCGATATATCATTCCTATATATATCGATTTCAAAACAAAATTTTACAATTTCCAAGCTCATATAAAGATATTGGTCGAATTGGCTTACCTTGGCAATTTGATATCAAATCATTTAGGCCCCCCACCGTTTTTTGTCAATAAATCTAAAAATACCTTTAACTGAATTACACATAACAACATTTCCTCTATCAAATCGCAAACATTTTAATGCAGATATAAATATAAAACATAAATAATAACCAACATATTTAATACTCGTAATTATAGGTCGTGGTCAATGACCTTTTGTTGGCCAAATGAACTCAATATTGTTTTTATCAGTTTTATCACAGGCATATTGCATGACATTCTAGCTAAATGCAATCAAATAAAACCAAATCTGAAAACTTGTAATGATATCAATTGCATGAGTATTAATGTTTAAAGTGTTGATAAAATAAATTTATTTCTAAATTTTTCTTTTTTGCTAATTTTATAACTACATATGTATAAAGACTTTGGCAAACATTGAAAAAAGTTCATTTACATTGAATAACTAGGAAAATAAAGCAGGTTTATTAAAATAGTATGCATGTAATTTTTGAGAATACAAGAATCTATTACATTTTTTAACTGCAGCAACAAAATATTGATTAAGGCAAACAAAATTGTTATTTTAACTCTTTAATTATTACTATGTAAACTTATTATTCTAATTTGTATTCACCATTTCTTCTTCAGTTGATTCTGTAACATATCGCGGCTGTTCCGATACCACACCCATATCTGGAACATCTTATACAAAATCATGCAATGATAATCTATGTAACAAGGGCGTCTATCCACCTGGACGTTTAAAATGTTACCAGTGCAGTGGCACGGGATGTGATAAAATCTCTGGTAAACCCCATCCCTGTCCCAATCACCGTGAAGATGATGAATGTTATATTGATGTCATCGAAATAGACGAAATCTATCGGGGTTGTCGTTCCAATACCAATCATACGGTAACTACGCGAGCGATTTTTTGCGATTATAATGGTTGTAATAATGCGGCCGCAACTCGGAAATTAAAATGTGCCCAATGTGACTCAAAATTGGACCGTGGTTGTAAAAGAGATCTGGTACACAATCACAATATCACACAATATGAAACCTGTGAAATGGACGTTAAAATCAATGCCAATAGTTCATGTTTTATTTATCACAATTTAGATCATGTAATGCGTGGTTGTTCGGATCTTCTGCCCGAGGAAGTAAAGGAAAACATGAATCGCACTTTGTTGTGCAGTGGACCGGATTTTTGCAATACTGGCAATTTGGAAATACAGCAATGTTTGGAGTGTAACTCGGAAAAGGGAAATGAGTATTGTCGTTTTGATACCTCGGTGGTGGCAACATCTTTTTGTAGCTCTCCGGAGGCTAGTTCCTGTTATGCCATCGAGTATAAAAACTGGCATGTGGAGAGAGGTTGTTCCGTGTCACCCCAAAATACAACGGAGATAAATCGAAAATATGAATGCGACATACCCAAAGATTGTAATAGACTGCCATTTACACGCTGCTACAAATGTTCCAGTGAAATCGATACGAATTGTGCTGCCTGGGAAAGACCAGGATTTTTGGAGATCGAAGAATGTGAAATAACGGCAGCAAGATGTTTAGTGGCCACCTTTAGTGATGGTGTAACGCGTAGAGGTTGTGAAAGTCTCCAGCTTAATTGTAATCATACCTCTGGGGCTCACTGTCATTTGTGTGAGGGCAGCTTTTGTAATCGTGGTCCGTTTCCTGCCAAACGGTTGCATTGCTATCAATGCGGCACTTTGGAAAATAATTGTGCTGAAATAACTAAACGCGATCCTTTGCCATGTCCCTTAACTGAACTGGAACCTAGCAACATGGGCTTACAGAACTGCTTTGAATATTTCAGCCAACAAAAGGACCATATCATACGAGGCTGTGCTTCCAATGGTCTGGAGTATTACAAGTGCATGTTACAATCACAGCCAAGTTGTCAATTGTGCAACACGAGTGGTTGCAATAAAGTTTTAAATGCAGTAGAACAGGAAAAGTATATTATTAAAAGCTTAAAATAAAAAATATTGTGTGCTTCCGGATACAAATAATTGATTTTTGGTAGGAAATATAAGTGATCACAGATTATCATTACTTTTTAATTTAGACCAGTATTAAAGGATATCCTGCCGATTTTGTAACTAACTATAAAACATCGATTTGTGTTGAGAAATATAAGTGTAATTTATATAATTTTTTTAATGAACCATTATGTAAAATTCCCTAAAAATCGTAATAATAATTATATAGTACATATTTATCTATGTACAAATTATAAAAAAATTATATTATTAATTAAATGAGAATTATTCCTCTTGCGAGTATTAACAAACAAATTTTTAAATTAAATGAGAATTATTCCTCTTGCGAGTATTAATAAACAAATTTTTCAAAAATTTTAATCGAAGTTGCCTTCAAGTTAAATATACAATTTATTTGAAAATAAATTGTTACACTACATTTATTTTTTGAATATTTATGTTATATGTCTTACATAGCTTTCCTTTGGAAAGCATAATGCAAAATCATACAAAAATATTCAAAAGGGACACTAGCAAAATGTAATGCATTTTCTGGCCTGCTAAAGCCGTCATCAGCATTCTTTGTGTCTAATAGTGTTTTATTTTCAAACTTTGTATATTTAACTTTTTTTAATTATAAATTAAATGAGAATTATTCCTCTTGCGAGTATTAATAAACAAATTTTTCAAAAATTTTAATCGAAGTTGCCTTCAAGTTAAATATACAATTTATTTGAAAATAAAAAAAATTTGTTTATTAATACTCGCAAGAGGAATAATTCTCATTTAATTTATAATTAAAAAAAGTTAAATATACAAAGTTTGAAAATAAAACACTATTAGACACAAAGAATGCTGATGACGGCTTTAGCAGGCCAGAAAATGCATTACATTTTGCTAGTGTCCCTTTTGAATATTTTTGTATGATTTTGCATTATGCTTTCCAAAGGATAGCTATGTAAGACATATAACATAAATATTCAAAAAATAAATGTAGTGTAACAATTTATTAATCGAAGGCAACTTCGATTAAAATTTTTGAAAAATTTGTTTATTAATACTCGCAAGAGGAATAATTCTCATTTAATTTATAATTAAAAAAAGTTAAATATACAAAGTTTGAAAATAAAACACTATTAGACACAAAGAATGCTGATGACGGCTTTAGCAGGCCAGAAAATGCATTACATTTTGCTAGTGTCCCTTTTGAATATTTTTGTATGATTTTGCATTATGCTTTCCAAAGGAAAGCTATGTAAGACATATAACATAAATATTCAAAAAATAAATGTAGTGTAACAATTTATTTTCAAATAAATTGTATATTTAACTTGAAGGCAACTTCGATTAAAATTTTTGAAAAATTTGTTTATTAATACTCGCAAGAGGAATAATTCTCATTTAATTTATAATTAAAAAAAGTTAAATATACAAAGTTTGAAAATAAAACACTATTAGACACAAAGAATGCTGATGACGGCTTTAGCAGGCCAGAAAATGCATTACATTTTGCTAGTGTCCCTTTTGAATATTTTTGTATGATTTTGCATTATGCTTTCCAAAGGAAAGCTATGTAAGACATATAACATAAATATTCAAAAAATAAATGTAGTGTAACAATTTATTTTCAAATAAATTGTATATTTAACTTGAAGGCAACTTCGATTAAAATTTTTGAAAAATTCAAACAAATTTTTAAAAAATTTTAATCGAAGTTCACTTCAAGTTAAATATACAATTTATTTGAAAATAAATGATAATAATTTGATAATAAATGTAGTGTACACAATTTATATTTAAATAAATTGTATATTTAACTTGAAGTGAACTTCGATTATAATTTTTGAAAAATTATATTATTTGAAAATTTGGATATATTTTGAGCCCCCTTAAATGCTAAGCAATAAATAACAACTCTGTTCATATTTATATTACAGTTTGGAAGCTACAGCTGTAGATCTAATTGTCATTTTAATTGACAGTTGTCTTTATTTGGTTAAAGAAAAAGAGGAGAGACTGAAAAATATTTTCAAGCGTGTAATATTCTACAAAAATTCAATAAAAATCAAATAAATTAATAGAAAAGCCAAACAATTTGTAGAAATTAAAATGAGCAATACAGTTTTTAATAAATTTTTGCTACTAGCGGGATTTGTGAGTTTAGCTCATGCTGCTTATTCAGCTGCTCATTGTAAGTATCACCGCACTCGATAAAACGAAAAAAATGCAGGTCAAATTATTAATATACTTTGGAATTAAATTGTTTCTAAATAGATCGCACTTATTTACGTTTAACGGAACAAGAGTTTACTAAACTGCCCTTGGATGTAAGTAATATTAAATTATTTCTCAATTTAATCGTAAATTATTTGTAAATTTTTCTCTCAGGTCGTTGTTCAAATTGTTGCTAGTTTGATTGTTGTCATTTACAATCTTATACAAATTGTGGGTAATTTCAAAGAAATTCGTGCTACTGTAGATATGCAAGCCAAGTCCTGGGATACTTTGGGTAATTTTCCCTCATTTTATTCATTTAATCACAGAGGTAAAGCGCTATCACACACTTATATTCCCTAAGAGGAGGCCGAAGGTAAATTGATGTTGAATGAATTTAACATAAATGTTTAATATATTATTTGTGTATAATATTAGTAATTACAATTCTTTTTCCTGTGTTTTAAATAGATGATTCTTAACTGTATGTGGATTTGTCAGAAATTATTATAAAGTCTTTAATTAAAAATACCAAAATTTTAATTTTAAATGTGATAAAACAACATGCAGAAAGGGGTTGAGCGATGACTTTGACGAATGGTAATAGTATATTTTTTAAAATAAAAACAACTTTGGAAATTGAACTGAATTGAACTATTCATTTTTTTCGAAGATAACGAAAAATTGAATATATTTGTATTCCTCCATATCCCGGAAAAACCCGGAATTTTTAATCCGCTTAAATTGGTTTAATTGGTATTTTGTCCATCACTTTAAAATTATTGAAATGATATATGCATGGCATTTTACCTGAAGATATTCATGGAATATTTTCAATAGAACTGAGTTTGTTTTTAACAGAATGTCACGTTATTGACGAAGAATCCTTTAAAGTACATTTTTAATAACTAATAGGAAAATAAGTGATGTAGAGGAGTATATAAGAAAATACATTAATTCAGTATGTATAGGGAATTGTGTAGTACAGAAAAAAGAATAAAGCTTA
Organism: Bellardia pandia; assembly: GCA_916048285.2. Lineage (NCBI taxonomy): Eukaryota > Metazoa > Arthropoda > Insecta > Diptera > Calliphoridae > Bellardia > Bellardia pandia. Next base: position 22,478,126 of record OU696530.1, on the reverse strand, counting down.
AAGAGAATATATGCAAAAGAAGCATATAATTATTTAATCTCCATTGAGACTAGCTCACATAGTTTCATCCTCTTAATTATTATGATGAATTCTACAGTAGTCAATAATATTGGCATATACACCAAGTCTACAAAGTCCAGTGATAATCGATACTAGGGTGATAAGTTTTAAGCATTTCCTAATGAGTAGTTTGGTCTATATAAACATCGTTATAGAAAAGATTTCTGTCTCCTAATAGTTATTTCTACAGTGTTCATTGATAATCAAACATAGGGTAGGCATTTCCTAAGGTCTAATTATAATTTATGTACTTGCTTAATGTGCATTCACCAGCAACACTTACAGCTTACTTAATAGTGCATCAAAATCTAAATGAAAATTGTTGATCAAAAAGTCGAAAATATTATTAGTTTTTCATACCATTGACTAGTTAGAAATGTAAAAAGTATGAAATTAAAATGACTGTGTTTTTCAGAATATTTTTGAATATTATTTTAAAACACTGATAAATTTATTTAACTACATACATATATTCAATCAAAACAAACTTAAATGATTCAATCGGGGGGAAAATCCTCTCAAGCAAACGCTGAACTCTATTTTTTATTTTATTAAAATCACTGAACATACACTACAAAACAATGCTGTCAGACAAGCGGTTTATATTTATATACAATTTTTGGGAATAAATAAAGCATAAAGTTTCTATGAATGTTAAAAATTGTAGAACAAATTTTGTACTTTTATACCAAATTGTGTTAAGGAACATTTTGGAGTTCATTCTGAAATCACAACGAACGTTTAGAGGAAACACAATTTAAGTTTGTTTAATAAAGATCTTTAAACAATTAAACCAACCAGTACCAGATATAATGAAAGAGTTAAAAAATAAAGCATATGCAATTCTCCATCACAGTTAATGACAAACACGTGTCTCTAAATTATATTTCATTTAAGACAAATCTGTTTTATTCTCCTATCAAGAAACCACAATTCAAGTTTAAGGACTTCCAAAGGTATCAGCTGAAAATTGTTAAAATTAATGAATAGAAATTTATTATTTTATAAAACCTCATGATGTCGTTTACTTTTGTGTGTGTATTTCAGTTTTTTCTTAGAATTTCAATTACAGCCATACCTAAATACCGGCGTAAAACGGAACGTATTTTTACGCTGAGCATTAGCGCTGATACCCCATCCCTAAACAAAAGCACAGAGTATAACAGAGGGGACAACTTTGACAGTTCAAAATCGCTACAATCAGCTGACACAGTAGGTATATTAAAAAGAGAAAGAAAATATTTTCTGTTAGTAAATTTGTAATGTGAAAAAGCAAAGCACTATATAAAAGACGAAATTTGTGAACAAAGCAAAATAAACAAAACAATTTTGTGTCAAAGCAAAATCTGTGGCAAAATAAATCAAACAATTAATTTGTGTTGTGTTAAATTATTTAATTTTCAGTGATTCCTTTAAATATAATTAATTATAATCTGTGCTTTGTATATTTTACGGTTAAGTACGTTGTGTTTTGTATAATCTGCAAAAATAATAATAATAGAAATACATGCACTTAACTTTTCCACCAAAATTGAATTTTATTTGAGTCAGAAATAAAGAAAAATAGTAACATAAAGAAACCGACAAGGCAGTTCTCAAAGAAAGAGACAAGAAAAAACCTACACTATCTTTGCTCTTCTGTCACCTCTGTTATACTCTGTGACAAAAGTGGTAACGTTATGTCAAAACAACAAAAACAGGGTTATCAAACAAATAAATAAAACGACCCTGTTTATTGTAACAGCTGGACATTGTTGTTTTATTTTTCTTTTTTTTTTTTTTGTTTCGTTTTCTTTTGCAACTAACTTCATTATTAAACGCCTTGTCAAAATCGGATTTTCCAATAGCAAAGCGTTGCCGCCGCGTTGTTTCGGTATGCTCCATACAAAATGTATGGGAGCATGAGAAATTTTGACATTTAAAAAACGCTTTCCGTCGATATTTAGGTATGGCTGTAGGATATATTGTTGTTCCGACAGAAGAGATTTTGGATGACAGTCAACTGTTATTGAAAATTCCACATGAAACAACAATTGCCACTTTAATTATTTCGCTGGGGAAAAATAATGTTGCCAGATACATTTCATCATATATTTCTGACAAAATGAACAGAGTACTACTACTTCTGCAACATCTTTTCGTGTGATTTTTTTTAATATGTAATTTGACAGCATTCCACTTGAAATTTTGAACAGAGTACTAGGCTTAATAGTAAAAATACTCATATATGCTATTCGAAAATGACAACACTGGTAAGAAGCATAATTACATTGGATCACCTTGTTTGATTTTTTGGCTACAGGTTGACTCAAATATTTTTTGACATCCTTAAGTTATGCTGCAGAAATTTTCTTTAAAAAGCACATTGCCTACTTTTAGGATGACAAATTTCAATGACCTTGAAAATTTGTAATAACGATATTTGTGGTGAATTTCTAAAAACTCACCATGATTTTTATACTCACCACGATGTTTTCACCACATTTTTTTAAATTCACTCTGAGCAAAAAAAATTTCCGCTAGAATTTTTATTTATTATTTTTTTTAACACCAAGCCACCCATGGTGAAATTAAATACCAGGTGACAGCATTGCTACAACAATTACAACAAGGCAAGAACAACAGGCATTTTTCTATATGAAAAACTTTCGTCACTGTCAAAAAGTTTTTTTTTATATAACTTTTTGACATTTTCAAATTCACCATGAATAATCAGCTGGCGCTACGCTGTCACCTAGTATTTAAATTCACCTTGAAACCACCCACCTTGCTTTTTTCTTTCTCTTCCTACATACACTTCTCATAAATTCATCGGCGTAGATAGCCCGGTCTGGGGGTGGCTAAGCCCCTCCCAGAAAAAATTTAGCCACCCCCAGAATTTTTATTCTTTTATTGCAAATTTTGGCAGAAGATATTCTTAATATATTTTGTAAACAAAATAGGAAACTAATCTTCGACTGAAACTAACTATTTTTATTAATTATATTTTTTATTACTTTTATTATTAATACAAATTAGTTTAAGTGTTTTACTTTATTTTTTTAATGTTAATTAAATGACTGAATTTATTTTTTTAATTGACAATTAATTTAATGTTATATGTATTATAAAAATGTTTAATACTCTTTATTTTTTTTTTAATAAAAATAAAAAAGCACAATTTTTTTTACCGTAAAGGGCTAGAGACCCCACCCCAGGAAAAATGCCTAGCTACGCCGATGCATAAATTTTCTTTCGTCTGTCATCATTGTTTGTTTTTTTGTGTGGTGTTGGCGGTTGTGTGTGGTGCTGTGTGCCGTTGAAATTTTAGAAGAAAACCGGGTTCGTTGTATATAAGCGAACTTTAAAAAAAATATGGGATTATATTCGTTTGTTAGAGAGATACCATCGTTACCTATTTATTAATTTATTGCAGTTTGAGGACCATTGTTTATTTTGCATTATTTCTACTCCGCATTTTAAGCAGCACTGTTTTTGAAATTTCGTAACAGTTGTTGAAAATTAGTATTAAAGTATTATTTGATTTTTCTTGTAAACATCAGTCATCCTCCAACTGTCTTGTACAATAGTTTAGTGCGTTTCGATCGCGCAAAGGAAAATTGTGTAAAAATTATAACGGAAATTAAGTAAATTAATTTAAATTTCATAAAGAAATAATAATTAAAAATTGATTATTACAATTTAAAGTAAAAAAACATCCTTCTCTAGTTACAAAAAAAAAAAATAAAGTGTTAAAAAAGTAAATAAAAAAACTTTAAGGGTGTGTTTTTATTAAAATAATAAACTTAGCAGAGAAACAAATAAATACATACCTATTCATTGCACTTGCTCATGAAACCTAAAAACAACAACAAGTAACATTTATAAAACTAACTGCACAAATATAAAACAAAATAATTTTGAATAAATTTATATTAAATAAAAATGTCTGTGTCCTCAAATGCTTCTTCGGCTGCCTCCTCTATTTCTGGAGCCAACACCTCAAATGGTCGTCGTTCATCTTTGGGCCGGCCCAATAGTTGTGATTCGGGCTCTACCGACTCATCGGAATTGTCACACATTCTAACTAGACGCCAGGTAATTATGGACTCACAGGAAGCTGGCATCGAAGTGCCACACAATTTCAAGGTGGTCAATGTTTATACAGAATTTCATGAATTTTCACGCAAACAAATTAAGGATTATCAAAAAACCTTTAACACGTAAGTGAGCTTTCGATTATTACTTATTATTTTAACTTTAATTTAAAAGCAGCTACATGTGTTCTTCGATATATCTACCTATTATGTATCCATTTAAATAATAAAATGTCAAGATCCCAGCCAAGGTCATCATGATGTAAATAAATAACAGAAAAAACTTGTCTAGATTTCAAAACTGCTACTATTTTCCATTAACATCCCTGCTACTGTATTTCTAAACATCCTCCTACATTCCCATACACAATACAATATTTTCTGTATTGCAAAAGAAAAATCTATAACAACAAAAAAAAAACGCCCACATACCAAGAATATACACCAACAAAATAAAGTTTATTTCATTTGTTTTTACTCCTCATTTTCTCAGTCACTGATGCTGTATAGACACCTTAAGTACATATTTATTTATGTATTTCTGTATAAATGTAGGTTTTTAATAGCCCATGCTGAACAAATCATATGTATGTTGGTTTGCTTTTTTGTTTTGTTTTTTTTTATTTCACGTGACTCCTCTTAATCTAAGGTTTTGTTATTTCATACTGCGCTCTTTTTCCTCTTGCCATCACCACCAACCACTACCATCACTTCGTTTCATGATTTGACATTTTGCATATAAAAATTGGTGGTATGTTTAATAAAAAGCTGCAGTGTTTAAGAATTTTTTGTGTCTGTCTTTTTTTTGTACTTGTGCCAAACTCTGTGTCTTTCTTACATACCTATTTCTTGTTTGAATTTATAATTTCAATACACAGCCCATACTGATTGTATATACCAAGCTCCTTGAAATTTCTTCATAAATTATAATTTTACTTATTTACTTTGTAAACTGACAGTAGATACTAAATCCTGTGTGGTGCTTTTTACAGAGGAGTAAGACTGTGCCAAATTTTGTATTTTTACGTCGTACAATATATTCAATTTAAAATTTAATTTTGTAGACAAATTTAAAAATGTATGTTTGTTGAATTTTTATTTGCGTTTTTTAACAATAGCTTTGCATATCAATATCCAAATGTTCACTTCTTCTACGTAGTTTTCACTAATTTTCCAGTCATGTATAAATTTAATGATTTTATTTGAAATTCTGTTGTTGTTGTTGTTGTTGTAACAGCAGTAATTGCTGAGTTGACAGCCCTTGGCCGAGTGATCTCGGTTCATTCCGGTGCGTAGAACCGGCTGTCGTGGGAATGTCTGTAACGTACAGTGGTGGTCATATAATTAAAACATTTATCAAAACAGTAACTTATTCTACTGCTACTTAGGGATGGACACTGTAAAAAAACATCGATTTTTTTCGATGCGATGCATTACAAACAGACATCGATGTTGCATCGATATTTCATAAAATACATCGATGTTTTTTATACATGATTGCTTTTTTTAAATTATTTATTATTATTATATTTTCGAAAAATCTTAAATTTATTTAACATCTCCCAATACTTTTTTTCAATACTGTTTAGAAAATAAAGTTTACCAAGTCTTTCACCACTCAACCTGGTTCTTTGTTGACTTCGATGTTCCCACCATTGTAAGGTATTTAAAAGCGATCTTGTAAAACTTGGGCAACTGTGATTTATAATCTTTCGAAATATCCAACGGATTTTCGTTCAGTCTTCCAACAGGATTCCTCAACTAAACTGAAAGTTCATCAGACAATATAAATTCAGTCTTGTTGATTTTCCAATTTCTATGAACCACTTTATAATGGCTACTCCATAATGAAAAAGTAGCGTCACTTTTATCGGATTTTTCTGAGTCAGATTCAATATCTTTATTTTGCAAAAGAGTATTTTTCATTAATTCCTTGATCTTTGATACAGCATTGGCAACGGCTATTGCATCATTAAAGTGCATTTTTTTGAATCGAGGGTATAAAATTTATATATGTATACACATTTATATACCAATATACACGTTCTGTATACAATTTGTCATTTCGATGCATCGAAAGAAAACATCGATGTTTTCCGATTGTTTAGGAGCAAAAAAAAAAAACATCGGATTATATCGATGTTTTCACATTAGAGTCATTGTCGTGCATAAAATTCCATAGTAGCGGTAAATTTTCTACAATGAATAGTATCATCGTATTTTCTAATACATTTTCATATAAATGTTGATTTATTTTTGAAGAAATTCTGACTATTGGCTTAATCCCGTGCCAAGAAAACGCACACTAAACCATTACATTACCAGCACCGTGTTTAATTATTAATTAAGATATCTAAAGCCTCTGAGGCTTCAACAAGTTGTTTTTAACAGACAGACGAATATAGTCCAAATATAAAACTACTTCTGCGGCGTCATTTTTGCCTAATCAAAAATTATCTCAATAATACAAAATATTGTAATTAAAAATTGAGTTTTATTTACATTGATTAAATCTAGGCCATATTAGCTTAACAAAAATAACAATCATAAATATCCTTTTTTATTTTATCCTTCAGCTGTTAAATTGTTATTAACGTGTCAATCAACTTACCGCAGCATTTAGTTTATTTTAACTTGTCATTAGTTTTTAGAAAATCACATGTAAAAGGTATTACCCGAATATGTATTCTGTGGCGTTTTTGCATAATCACTGCTTGATCCCAATAATATCCTTTTTTATTTAATCCTTCAGCTGTTGAATTGTTATTAACGTGTTACTTTAGTCCTAATTCCAAAAAAAAAAAAGAAGTCCAAGATGCACAAAGTCTTAATTCCAGGCAGATTTGATTGTTTGTATCTTAAAATTGAAAAATTAATTAAAAATCTTGTTATATTAGTATCGATCAATAGCTTTAAAAATTATTTAAACTATTAAAAGACTTCTCTAAACGTAAAACATTTGACTTTTGAACGTTGCTTTCCTTTAACATGATATCAACTAGTTAAACTTCCCTAATCACAATTGGAATGAAGTTAACTAAATTTCTTGGAAAAAAAGGTTTTCTGTATGAATATTTGTTTAAATTTTATATTTTCAGTTGTAAGATTGTGAAATGCACTCAGAAAAGCATTCGCCATGTTAAATGATTGTCCAAAATTTAAGAAGTTCATTTGAGAAATTATTCTGATTTATAAAGGGGAATTTCAGCGTTTCCCCTTTAATTTTCGTTTATGAACTCAAGCTTCTCGTGCCAGAAAACATAAAAACAAATATTGGGAAAACTTGCAATAAAAATCTTCCTCAGCTATCAAGCTGTTCAAAAGCTTTATTTAAATTTGAGAGGAGATTAAAGAAGATGCCGAAAGTTTATACCTATAACAAATGATTTCTAGCAAGCGATACAATTTCATCTCGTTTCACAACTGCTTGAAAACCAACCTTAAACTATGTACATGAGGTTGTGAGTTCATACACTTTAAGAGATTAAAAAGTTCTTAGAATTGTGTGTTTAAAATAAATATTGCCATGGAACAAAACAGAGCAATTGAAACAATTTTAGAAAGTAAAAACAAAAACACCGCACAGTCTCAACTTCCTTGAAAAGTTTACTTTTATGTTTTATTACCTTTTTGCGGTAGAATTTTTGTCTCAGCCTTGATTTTTTTGTCGTTATTGGTGACTGAATAGGAAAATTTAATTTAAATCTTCAATTTTCTTTCACTTTTTTTTTAAATATTATTGATACACACTTTTGTTTGTTTATTTATTTATATACATACCGAGTTGCAAATACATACATAGAAATAATTTCTCTGACAATGTTGCCATTGAAAGATGCATTAACTTTGCACATCAGAGAATAAAAAATGTTTGACAATTATCTTACAACAATCTTACAATGACACAAAAATGTGTTCACACGATTAAATGTCTGACAATATTTTTATCTTGCAATGTACTGAAAATGCTTTTTCTGACAACGTTTGAAGACAAAAATTGTAAGTTCAAACGGTTGTTAGATATTTTCTGAATCTTATTTTTACAATATTGTAAGATCTGACAATCGTCTGTGCATAGCTTTACTTTGACTCTGAACTACGTTTACTTTTAGATTTGTAACATGAAACATGACTTCTTTTTACAAACAAACAACAAACGTGTAAGATACTGTAAATATATCTTTTATCATTGGTGTTGGTTCTTTGTCTGAGTAAACACTTAATAGAAACGACACTTTATTATTAACTTTAGATCAACACTACATCGTTATTAAAGTCATGTGAATGCAACCTTTTCATCTTTCTTTATTTTCTAAATAATCTCGCCCCTCTACATAATAAACACAACTAACAAAGGAGCATGTACAAATATTTATAACATTTATTATAACGTTCATACGTCCGTCCGTATGTCTGTACACACACGTAAGGTTGAAGGTGTCTGGTTTATAGAAATACAAAAGATATATTTACATAATCATACTTGTAGATAATGACGTTAATAATTAGAACTAAAGGTGTTTTTAACACAAGTATAAGCAGCCTAATTGAAATTCTAAAAAAACTGAAATACACACACAAAAGTAAACGACATCATGAGGTTTATAAAAGAATAAATTTCTATTCATTAATTTTAACAATTTTCTGCTGATAACCTTTGGTAACCTTAAACTTGAATTGTGGTTTCTTGATAGGAGAATAAAACAGATTTGTTTTAAATGAAATATATGTAATTTAGAACGTGTTTGTCATTGAAATTTGACTGTAATGGAGAATTGCATATGCTTTATCTTTTTAACTCTTTCATTATATCTGGTACTGGTTTGTTTGATTGTTGTAAGATCTTTATTAAACAAACTTAAATTGTATTTCGTTGTGATTTCAGAATTAAGTCCAAAATGTTCCTTAACACAATTTGGTATAAAAGTACAAAATTTGTTCTACAATTTTAACATTCATAGAAACTTTATGCTTTCTATAACCAAACAATGTATTTTAAAAACAAATCTTTCAAAAGTTTTTTTGTGGCCTGACCAATTAGAACCTTCTACCTTTTATACAAATCCAGACGATATGTTCCTTTGTCTTCGAAAAACAACTTGAGAATCTTTAATTTATATCTTCGTTATACTCTTTACTCATTACTGCTCTAAAAAATATCAATTAACAGCAAATGTTTTCCTACAAAATTGGAAAATATGTTTGTTTTTTGTTAAAATAAACATACAAAACAAACCTGCTGCCAATTACCAACTGCACTGGAGCCATCTAAACTCATTTGTGTATTCAGATTTTCTTGTGTTTTACTAATAAACGTTTTTCAGTGCAATCGATTGCTGTTTATTTATTTGAAACCAATCAACAAACATTCAGTTGTAAGATGACGATGACAAACAGATTGACTGACTGACACAACAAGACATTTTGCCTATTATCGAATTAAATTACATGATGTGGTCTAAAATCACACATCTCATCTACAGTCGTCAGTCGTCTCATATTTAACAATTTGTTTTGGAAAAACAACAGCATTAGGAAGAAAAAAATCACTTGAAACTAAAAGGGAAATAAAATGAAAACAAAAAAAATCTAAACAGAAACAAACATCACGAAAATCCCACAATAATAACAAACAATACTTAAGGCACTAAACCAGTGATGAATATGTAGGTACATTTGTATTATTTGGATACAAATCAAATAAAAATATGTAGTACCATGCTTCGCTAAACTTATCTGGTTCAAATTCAGTTATTCAACATTCGATTTTTATTATAGTTTTAAATTAGTTGAGAAATTATTAAAATGGTTTTAAAATATGAGATTTTGTATATCTACTCTTTATACTGCAGGGAAGTATAAATAACTCATATTCTTTCACCAACATCTTAAGGTATGGTCACATTTGGCAAATATTTTCAGAAAAAGTCGTAACCACTAAATAAAATATATTTGAACTAGTTTATTTATTAAAAAAAACTTAAACTTAAAAATCAATGAAAAATGTAAAAGAGCTATAATACACAGGCCGATTTAAGCTTCATAACCTGAGACCCAATATTATTATTCTTGTAGGGCTTGTCGAGTAAAACAAGATTCCAATAGTGAAATATGCCGGACACCTCCAAAATCCGGTTTTACGGTTAAAAAACCCGGTTTTTGTACCTTTGCACACTTATAAGCCCGTAATTTTGTTGATAATGATCCGATTTTCAATTTCTTACTAGATTTGGAAATAAGAAACTGAGATCTTTCGAATGATATATATATTATCTAAGAAAATTTGAGAAATTTGGGTGTTATTGTCGAGCAATAACACAATTGGCTATAACGGTCCCAGGTTTTTCTATTTCATTCAATTTTGTATCACTGTATAATCATTCAGATCTCACATTCCTAAATCAAAGACATTATCAAAGTTATAATCCTGCAGGCCGATATTCTAATTTCGTCATGTTATTTGCCATATCAGAAGCCTTCAGCTATCCTGTAGCACACACTAAAAGAATACGAAGAGACAGCTAAACAAGCACTTCATTAGAGCAAGGTTCTTTAGCAACTTCTGTCTAATATCTATCCCACAAGGAATTCAAGTGATTTCCTAAGTGGTCATGAAGATAGGTCACAGCTTGGGTGACCTAATCGCTAGAGCCTAGTAAAGTTGTCTCAAGTAATTATACAATTTATTTATTGTACAAAATGGATTCAAAAATCCCAATTATTTGATTAAAAAATGCCAAACTTTGTCTAAAACAGGCCTCAAATTAGCATTTACATGAGACATCAGAGGTCCTTCCGATAAAGAATCTTATATTGACACGATAGTTGAAGATTATTAAAGCTGTAGTACTTTTCTGCATGTACAAAGAACCTCGATGGTTACCTAGAAATCATTTGGTCACATATTATTATTTATATACACTGCTCTTAAACATAATACAAATTAGCTTCTACATAAACAAAGATAACGAATCCTTATTTTATATTGACAAAACGTTGAACTTGGGATGTATCTAGAAGTCGTACCGAAGTAAGATAGGACCTCTTTCTTTAATTTGCTTCTGTCCGATTCCGCATAAATGGCATAATAGGAGGCCAAATATACCAAGAAGAACCTGACTTGTAAAACAGAGTATTTTTGAACCAACAAGCTTCATGTATTCTAGTCAACTGGTTTAGCATTTGACAGTACCAATCCCAATTTATGATCTGCTCGCCGACAAAGTCCCCAAGATACACTACTTTCTGATGTCTACAGGACCCGCTTAAGTCCGTGTAATATCTTAATTCACTTCAAGGTTTTCAACCAATCCTTGTTCAATGCATTTGTGGACTAACTCATTTCTTGATCTGGATCTCGATGAAGAATAATTTATACTATATATATTTTTGTCATATTGAGAGGTTAAATATAGCTTAATCGAGCAGAACTTAGGTCGTAAAACCAGAATATTTTTGAACCAACATAACGCTCCATAAATCATTAATTATCCAACTACTGGGTATCGCATGAATGTCTCAATGGGATTTCACATATAACTTATATGTCATCTGGTCATATTTTACTATATTAGACGAAGCACACAAATTGGCAAATACCTATCTTTTGAAACGTCGGTGTATAAATTAGTTTGCACATAATAGCAGCTTCATAAGCTTCGTTTCTCACATATTTCTAAATAAAGAATAGCTCGAAATAGTTTTCATTCCATAGCTAATCTTAAGTTTTGAGAGAAGTTTTGTTTTTAGAAAAGGTTTAATATCATTCTGGATTCTGGAAGGCCTTAAAGGCAAATGTCGTTAAACAAATTAAATGATTTTGGAACCGAAAGGCATGAAGCCTATAAGTTAAACTTTCAGAAATAAATTTAAAAATATATATTTTTAATAAATAAAGTCGAATAAAGGAGAAAATGTAAATTTTTCAACTACTTTGAAATTTAATTTTCAATTAAGCAACCCGGTATTAAAAAAAATGTAAACAATGCACTCTTGCAAAAAGCAATATGTAATAATAAATAATAAGAAAGATCAAAGAGTAAACGAGAGCAAGAGATAAATTAACACGCACATTAAACATGTATGTAAGTAAAATTTACATGCAAAGCAGTAGCAGCATCTAACAATAGTTGTTTTTTTGTGGATTCATTTTTTGTTTTCTTTTCAATTATCATCTCATTCTCATTTGTAATTACAAGAAAATAACTAAACTAAAGATACGGTTAAGCAAATATTTGCCGAAAAAGACGTAACCACTAAATGACATACATACATATATTTGAACCCGCTTATTTATTTAAAAAAAAAACTTTCTTATTTAGGCCAAAGCACAACAAATATTTAGTTTTAATTTATTTGATGCTGTTTGATCTTACAAAGCTCTTGTAAGAGTAAACAACGTCATACGTGATAAAACAAGCGGTTACGCTTTTTTGAGTAAATATTTGCCAAATGTGACCGTACGTTAATACTTAAATAAATAGGCAAGCTAATACAAACAGGGAAAAACAAATAAACTAGACTTTACAAATTTGTCGTCCCTTAATTTATTTGTACAAGAAATACAGTAAGGGACAAAACTTTTTTGTTTTATACATATTTAAAAAAAACTTTTAAACTCAATTAAAAACATTATTTGTTTTTAATACAAAATCTAAAAAAAATTCAAGTTAATCAAAAAACGTTGTGATTTAAAATATACTTGTCTAAAAATTCAAGTGTGAACAATTATGCCCACTAAAGAAAAATTCTCTTTTTTACGACCACTATTACTGTGTATATCCTCCGTGTGCCTTTTGTATCCTTTTTGGCATACTTTTCACAAGGTTATTAAGAATTTCTGGATCGATGCTTTCCCAGGTAACTCCAAGCTGATTTCCACGAAAACATCCCCAAGTCATCAATGATCCATCTCCAAATTTCATTGTTTGGCATATGTTTCGTTCCTTTAGCCCAACACATTTATCAACCCTTTTCGATTTTTTATTAAAAACAAATAATGTTTTTAATTTAGTTCAAAATTTTTTTTTAAATATGTATAAAACAGAAAAATTTTCAATTAGTTGTCAATACTTGTCCCTTACTGTAAATAGAAAATGCACCAAAAATTACAGCAAATATTATACATAGGATACATATGTATATACATATGTATATTTTATTTGAGATAAGGTTAAAGAAAATCCAGAGAAAAACAAAAAAAGAAACAAGACAAAGAAGATAACAAAAATCTTTTAAGCTGAGTAATATTTAATATAAGTGTTTTTGTTGTTGTTATAATAGTTTTTCTTTATTACTACTTTAAGCAAGTGATATCGCCGACCAATTAGCAATTGCATGTAATACGAGAGCATATATCAGTTTGTTTGTTTGTTTTTCTCATGTGTATGTCTGTCTGTTGGTGTTAATGCTGACTTTACGCCTAGATGACTCACTTAAATTTATTTATTTTATTATTATGTTTGCCTCTACTGGGTTTATTGCATTTAATTGTTCCTTAAAAAGTTATCGCTTTCATATTCGGTTTCACACATGCAGTTTTTGGCGGGCACAGTGTAACGTAAGGGCAAAATATTATGTTTAATCATATCTATAGCAATAAAAAACATAACGTGTAGCTGTTTTTTTTGTTCCACCTACAAAAAATCATTAAAATCAAAATCTGCTTAAATGATAATTGGAAAAAAACGATTGGATTCTTTAACCAAATTCACAATTTAAATTTTATATTTATAAAATGTTTATAAACAAAATTTGCCTTATATATCTTATATCTACGTTGTGTATTTCAATAGCAATTTTTATACACATAAACTTTATTAAATTTTATGCACTTTTTATAATTTGTTAAACCACTGTGCCTTGCTGTAAGTCAGCATAAAATTTTCGTGACTTCATTTATTTTTATTTTTGTTCAAAAAGACTTGTAATCATTAAACTCACTATTACTAACTATTAAGGAAAACTCACTTAATATTTAACGCAATAAAAAGTGTAAACATATAATTAGTCATTTATTCAATTTCATTTTATTTTACTTCTTCTTCTCATAGGAAAAAACTAAAAACTAGAAAATAAATAAAAAAAATATTGAAAAATTCTGCTTATTAACATTAAAGTACATCTCATTAAAATTTAAAGATAACTACCAGTTAAATGATTTATGTCAAACTATTAAAGTATTTAAATTATTTAATTTTAAAAATTTTTTTTTTTCAAATTTTTATGTAACACCAGGTGATGATGCAATTTATTTATTTTGTCTTTTTTTTATTCTAAAGGGTGTGTTTTGATGATGATTTAATAAAAAGGTTTATACGTAATGAATTGAATAGATAAGTATTTTAGAATATAATGAAAATGAAGGCAGAGTAATATTCAATCATAATTTCCCGTAGGGTTCTACTTTGTTGAGATCAGACCCGCAACCATTGTTCCACTGTTGAAATAGATATTTACGGCAATTGTGCATAACTACACGATAGTTTGATCCGCTATTCTTTCTGAACCTTCAGCTACTTGAATCTTATAATGGCCATAATTTTCAAAGTACAAAATAGACGATTCACCCACCATTACCTCTTCCTCCTTGCAAATTTAGTGGTAGTACATTTATGAAGAAGGTTTGCTGCATAAGGGAATGTGGAGCCTTTTTGACATTCCTAGATAGAATTTATCACTAACTATTAAAGTAATACAGAAATATTGTTTAAATACCAAAGTGTTGAGAATGATTTAATGAACATTTGAGCAAACATAATATCATACTCAAGAAAAGAGTTAGTTTATTCCCAATTTGAGAAATATATTTATTTTCAAATATATTTCAAATGTGTACTGCTAATTGGAAAATACCTTTATTTATTTTCATTTCAAATTGTAGTCATGACTTAAACAAAAAATTAGCATTATTGTGAGTACGAACCGAGTTTCTAAAAGTCATGAATAGAATTTGACGTGGTAGTAAAAAATGATTAAGGACAGAAATGTAGCCCCTACAGAGCCATGAACACCGGTATATGATCGTATATTATGATCGGACTAAAAATAGCGATACAGTGAACAAAATACTAAAGGGGCGATATTTGTAGGCGTGTCAAAGAAATAAAAAAATATTTTTTGAATTGTTTTTACATTAGCTTTAATCCTAGGAGGTGACTGATACAACTTTTTTTCGAACCACTCTAATGTGCCGTTTGATTTAAATTTCCTCTAAATGATATTTTTTTTCTTTTTTAATCTTTAATGTTACGCAAAACATAAAAACATCTGCAAATCTGATAGCATTATACGAAACATAGATAAACTAAATAATCTCTTGTTTTATTATCTAATCTAACGCAAAAGCATTCTTAACATACTACACCAAAAACAAAACAATTTAAATGTAGGAAAAAAAACTGAAAGAAACAAAAGCAATAAAAGTGAAACATCAAAAGAAAACATCTTTTCTAGAACAAACTTATGACCAGTTCTTAGACAACAACTCTCACATGAATTTCAAAATGTAGAACATATTGTTTTAAACTTAAATTAAAATACTATTGCATAGTTTTGTATATCGTATGTAGATTTTTGTAAGAAATAATTGTAAACTAACAATTTTACGAAATTTGAAAATTGAAATCATGCAATAAATACATTTTTATGACTGCGTGTTTTTGCTCTTAAAGTCAGAGGTGGTGTGTTTAATGAATGACATTTAAGAAAATATATTAAAAATGCTGTTTGTTGCATACTCAAGCCGTTTATACTCGTATACATATGTATGTGTGTACATACATGCCACACTCATTAAAAGATTCTTAATGTATTATTTGAGTTGTAGAAAAAATTTTGAATTTTCATTGCGTGGGTCTTTGTTTTTTTATCATACTATTTTTGTGAAGAAATAATTGCGGAATTTTGTTTTGTATTTCTTGTTGGGTTTTTATGATCAGCATTTATTGTATTTTAATGCCGATGCCATATTTTTTGTAATAAATATGAATTTATTGTAGTTAAGTAATATTTTTGTATGCTAATTAAAAAATATGAAGTATGTATATAAATTTAATGCATTTGTTGCATATTGAAAATTTCAATGTATTTCAATTGTTAATACATATTTACATGCATACATACGAGTATGTATGTAGCCATGTGCAACATCCAGACCTATATCTTGGTTTTCGTGGATCTGTATCTGCAGTCTCCATGTACGATATTCTATTCTATTAAGGTTCGAATGAGTATTTAACATTAGAGAAAATTTTTATTATTTCGGCTTGAGTTAATTTTAATGTTGTCCAAGATCTTGTAAACATCATCTAAAGGGTGTCCCAACTAGAACGCAATTTTTAAATTTTAAATAAAACAGATATTTTAAAAAAAAAATCGTGAAACTTTATTATATCGTAAAGTAGACAGAATGAGGTTATGTATGAAACAGATGGCCGCCGCGGCTTTGCTGGCACACACGGGATCTTTTAATGAAATTTTCAATGACCTTTTTGCATAAATGCTGCGGTATTTCTTTAATGCAGCGTCCAATTTCCTCTTTTAAGGCTTGAGTCGTCGTTGGCTTATTCGCGTAAATCATCGACTTCAAAAAACCCTAAAAAAATCTAAAGGTGTTAAAACCGGGAAATGACTGATGCATTTTCTCTGGCTGTATGACATGTGGCGCCGTCTTGTTGAAACCACATGCCCTCCACATTCATTTCTTCAATTCTAGGCAAGAAAAAACTAATTATCATCTCACGATACCGAACACCATTGACACCATTGCGTTATAGGTGGGACACCCTTGATTTAACTCACCATTATTGAGAAATAGACTTCGGGAATTAATCATATTTCTTATTACATGTTAAGAGTTAGAATGAAATTTATATACTCGTACATTTACAATGTGTGTGTATTCTTCTTTATTATTATTATTACAAATTTGTTGTTACTTTTTATTGCTGCGTTACCGTTGGTTGACAATATCAGTATCATTATGTAATTGTTGTCATTTCTACTTTTTAGTAGATTCTGTTTTTTTTTTTGTAACTATGAAAACACCAGAGTATTTAACTTTTCAAAAACAGCTGATCGATCAGCTGATAAAACGTCAAATTCAAAATTCAAAACATAAAAAAACTCTCTACTCTCTTTTCTGCATTAGTTAACATTTTATAAATGAACGATTTTCAAGTTTAAACAGTTAATTAAAACAAGAAGACATTTAGCCTTACGAACCATCCAGACCTCTATTGTACCATAACTACATCTTGTTTTGCTGGATCTGTATCTGCAGTCTTAATGTACGATATTCATGCGTTTGGTCTATTAAGGTTCAGAAGAGTATCAAACATTTCAAAAACAGCTTATGCGTGGCAACAGTAATGTGAACTCTTATTGTACGTAATGTAATTTAGCAATAATTTTGCTTCAACGTATTTAATGGTGTTTTCTTTTCTGAAATAAAATGTTATGTACATTTTTATAATGTTTACGCCACATTTGAAAGATGTCGCATTTTTAATGGCCAGAATAGAACATGAAATCACAACACTGTAACACTTTTTTTCATGTACAGCTGTTTTTTTTTTTTGTTAAAAAAGAAGAAGCAGATAGCTCAAAAATTATTCAGCACATAAAAATGTAGTAATATTTTCCATTTTGTATATTTTTTTGTTTCTTAACACAAATACACATTCACAAACAAAGCAGAGTGTGAAAGGTGCAACATTTTTTAAATCTATAGTGTGCCATTTATAGAAAAGAACACACTACACTTTAGCAGTGTTGACATTTTTTCCAAAAAGAACACAAAAAAATAAAAAAGATGCGAAATGGGAAAAACGTGTAACATTTTTGCCAGAAAAGAAAACGCCATAAGTTTAAACAAGAATTTAAAATCAAGAAAAACATTTAACAATTATCAATATTAACAATCTTAAAACAATATATGTATATATGTTCAACAAAATAAACTTAATTAATACTTCTGGTTTTAACACACAATATATTAACAATACCCGCAATGTATTATTACACAAAACACTTTTGTTCCATTTACGTCAAAATCTACACCAGAAGCACCTTTAATTTGAAACTTTAATTACTGGTATTTCTACCAGTATTTCGACAATTAGCATAACAAAATTTAACTTTTTGTTTAAATAGAAAAAAAAAAAGAAATTTGTATAATTAAAAATTCAAAATATAAAAAAACACTCTTGTTTGCATTAGTTAACATTTTATAAATGAACGATTTTCAAGTTTAAACAGTTGATTAAAACAAGAATATATAAAAAAGAATTTATGTCAATGTTATGTACGTATGTACGCAGTATTTTGTTATTTTTGCTGACTTAATTATTTGCCTCTACTAACTACTGCTTTTTTAACTACTTTGGCGTCACACTTGAAGTTCACAGTTGGGTTTTTTCCTACATTACCATTAAAAATGAAATTTAAGACGTAAATTGTCATGCTGGCAATACTAAATGAATTAGAAAAGTGTTATGATTTGTAAGTTTGTCGTTTTGTTGATAAAAACCTGATATAGAAATATTAACAATAAATTTGTGTGTGTATCCATCCAGCTTAAACTTGGTAATGTCTAGGTATTACTGATGAACATACTTTTCAATAATTACTACATATCATCTGCTTTACTTGAAAGTAGTATAATTCTATTCACAAGAAGTTACTGTGAGCGTCAAATTTAACACCGCATATTATTAAAAGAAAAACTTAATTATATTATAATATTAGAAAATTATATTGCATTTTATATCGTTAGAATTAGAATTGAATTCACAAAAAAAAAGCAACAAAAACAAATCGTATACAAACATAATTGATTTATTATTAAAACAGACCAATTTTCAATAATCCTTATGCAAAAAAAACCCCTAGCATTCCAAAAGTAGTGGCAATTCTTTTAATTTTTCTTTGTCGTTCAAAATAATTGCAAGTTTCATAATTTATCATTAAAAGAGATCAAGTTTCGTTAATTTTTCACTAGTTAACGTCACAGCTAATGAAAAATTTACAATGGGAAGACAAATATAAATTTAAACTCGGCAAATCATAATACCTTACATAGAAAAGGTAAATGCCTGCGCGAAATAGGTAAAATCGTTGGATGACATCACTATACAATAAAAAAAAAATTATAGGCAAGTATACCCAAAGCAAGCAATGGAGCCCTTTGTTCCTACTAGGAACCACAGGACATAATATATAATACCGTAGATAATTTGCCTGGTGCAAAACGACCAAAGTGTCTTACAAAAACTAAAGTAAGAGCTATAGATGTGCAAATGTTTTACGTGAGTACCTGCCACGAAGGCCAAAACTCATGGTGCTCTCAACACCGGGTGAAAACAATGCGTCCACCAACGCCCCCATGCATGACAAAAGTACAAGTACCAGATTACAAGTCATTTGGACATGAACTTTTCTCGTGATGAAAGATTTTACCAAGGCGGTAAAACATGGAGGCATGGAGTAGTGTTCTGGGTTTATATGGCGACAACAGTAATCTTACATTTATAGAATCTACAATGAGAAAAGAAGATTATCTCGACATTTTAAAAAACAGCGTAGAGCCTAGTGTAGAGAAATTAGGACTGGCGCAGAACTGGATTTTCCATTGTATTTCCATTTACCATTTACAAAGATCCTAAGCATACCTCCAAAATTGTGAAAGAGTGGTTGCTTAATCATTGTCCAAAAACTTTAGATAATCCTCGGCAGTCCCCAGACCTCAAACTAATTGAGCACCTTTAGAAAAATCTGGACACAAAAAAATAGGCAAAGAAATATTTCTTGCAAGAATAACCTAAATGTAGTAATACGGGATGACTGGAACGAATGTTGCGTTAAAATTTAATTATTTTTTATGTTCCTTATTTTTTTTTTTAGTTTTTGTTATATATTTTTTTCAATATATTCTGTTTTAAATTTGTAGATATAAGAAAACATTTTTTAAATAATATTATGTGTTTACTTTATATTGACGCTCACAGTATGAGTATATATGTCCCCATAGTCTTAAAGTTTACTTCATATTTTTCAAGTTCAAAATCAGCCCTCAACTTAAGTGTTACTGTAACTTGTTATGTACTTGTCAAATAAATAAGTGATACGATTTCCCTTAAATTAAAAATTATTTAAATAACTACTTATTTTTTAGCTCTTGGTAAGCATGTTTGTAAGCAACATTAATTAGTTTCAAAACATTGAAATAAAGTAGTAAACACATAATATATGAAAACTTAGTTCATGTCTTTATAAAGTGTATTTCAAATTCGTCTTTTGCTTTCAGCACATTTTTTCTAATGTTTCGTGTTTTTTATTATTATTGTTATTCTTTTGCTAACAAAGTTGTTAAACAAATCTGTTTAAACATGTTAAGATATTTAGTTTCAAAACTCAAAATAATAATTATTATTATAACACGTAAAATATTCAAAAGTTACTTAATATTTTAATAAAATTGATTTTACAGTTATCAATATTTTAAAATACAAATTAAATTGTTAATGTTTTCCGTTTCAGCGAAATAATTTAAACTCAATTTGTTTTTTTTTACCGATTGTTTATTAATTAACAAATTAGTTTATAGCTCATTTAATTAATTTTTGTTATAAAATCTGTTTTGTGTATTATTATGTTAGTATTAAAATTCAATAATAAATAATTTCTTTTAACATTTGCTGTATCTACTACCTGTTTTATATTTTGCGCCGTAACTTTGCAAATTTTATTTGTTTTATTAAAAGAATTTTTTTTTTAATTTTTGTTTATTTATTTAATTCATTTTCAGCTTGTGTTGTTGAATCACGTTTATTTCACTGGAAGTCATAAACAACATGTTTGCTTAAAGTAAATTGAAATATATGTAGTTCATACTTTCTATTCTGGTTGAGTCATGTTAAAAATTATTAAAGATTTCAGAATAAACACAATTGTCAAGATCATTTTTCAATGATTTTGTTTCGAAATACTAATAATAGTGTAGAATATAATTAAGAAATTTAACAACACATTTTACAAACTATTTCACATACTGTGGCTCACAGCTTATTTTACGCAGAACATTTTTTGTTTTTAAAGCTTCATTTAAAGTAAAAAAATATTATAGTCTAACAAAAAAAAAATAATTTGCTGCAAAAATGTACTAAAAAACACAAAAAATTTTTGTTTTTCACGTCACAGCTTATTTTATGCAGTCAATTTCCACTGTACCAATAGCTCAATGCAGCGTTGTTGGTTTTTCGTTTATCTTTTTTTTCTACTTCTATCAATATTTTCTGCTGTATTGTAAGTCCGATTTTGTAAAGTCAAGTGTCAATTTAAAATAGTTCAAATGAGACCACGTACTACGATAGAACAACGAGAATTGATATTAAACCATTTCCAAAATGGCTACTAACAGCCACTTGTTTGTTTGACTATAACATTTTTTCTCTTAAATGACAGTAATTTCTTTTTTAAGTTTTATTTTTATGGAGCTTTGAAAACAAAAAAAAAATGCCCTGCATAAAATAAGTTGTGAGTCACTGTAGTATTAAAAGTATTTATAAGTTGTTTATTTTCTATTAAAATTGAATCTATAACTTTAATTTTTTCCAGAAAATTTAACGATGACTTTAATTTTCTCTAGAAAATTTAACGATAACTTTTACTTTCCTCTACGGTGACTGCCATTCATCAATTAACGACGCAAATCGAAAAGGCCATTGGTGCCAATAACATATCACTTTGTGCGTTTATTGACATTCAGGGGGCCTTCGACAACACGTCATATAGTGCTATTGATTTATCACTGTATAGAAAAGGAGTTCCGAATATTATAAGGAAATGGATTTTGGAAATGCTGTCATCCAGGGTTATTAAGTTGGACTTAGGAGGGTCATCGAAAACCATACGGGCAACCAGAGGATGCCCACAAGGTGGCGTATTATCGCCTTTATTGTGGACTACTATCGATGAACTACTGGAAAAACTTAACAACCTAGGATTCCGTACATATGGCTACGCCGATGACCTAGTAATTTCTATTACTGGGTGGGATGACGTAACGATATCGGAAAGGATGCAGACTGCTCTAAATATAACCAACAAGTGGTGCTTGGATAAGGGTTTAACCATCAACCCAGCCAAGACAATTATTGTGCCATTCACAAAACGTAGGGCTATTAGACTTATAGAGCCTACATTGAATGGCTCATCTATTGGGTTTTCTAAGGAAGTAAAATATCTTGGGGTTACACTTGATAGTTCTCTCACTTGGAATTCTCACTTGGCGAACACTATCAAAAGAGCTACTAGAGCATTATATGCCTGCCAGCGACTTTTTGGTAAAACGTGGGGGTTAAGACCGAAGATGATTTACTGGTCGTTTATTACAATTATTAGGCCAATAATAACATACGCTGCTTTAGCATGGTGGAAAAAAGTTGAACAGCTGACTGCTAGATCGCAACTTGACAAGATCTATCGGCTCATCTGTATCTCTATTACTGGGTCCATGAAGACCTGCCCCACTCATGCTCTGGGTGCAATCCTACATATCCCACCCCTACATTTATTGATAATGGAGGAGGCCTATAGGAGTGCATCCACACTACCGGAGATATCCCGTCTATTGCCGGGAGATCTGGTTGGGCACATGAGCATACTAGGCATCTTTGCGAATGATCCTAGTATTGCAGTATCAGACTATATGTCAAAGACTCTGGTGTTAAATAGAAGGTTTAACGTCCTTATACCTAAAAGGGATGAATGGTTAAATCAGACATGGTGGCAGATTAATGCCGATCAAGTATGGTTTACCGATGGTTCCAAACAGGCTAATGGTGACACTGGGGCTGGCATATATGGGCCCAACTTTCAAAGGGGAATCCCAATGGGTACATTCCCATCTATTTTTCAGGCGGAAATTTATGCCATCCTTATATGCTCTAACGAATGTCTGAGACGCAGAGTTAGGCACAATAGGATTTTTATTATGTCTGATAGCCAAGCTGCTCTCAGATCCTTATCTTCATATGAAATAAGGTCTAGGGTAGTTATGGACTGTTGGACATCATTGAATGAACTCGGCACGCATAATGAACTTACCTTGTGCTGGGTACCAGGTCATGAAGGCCATGCTGGTAATGAACGTGCTGATTGCTTGGCCAATAGAGGTGCTCGACGCCCATTTATAGGCCCGGAACCATTCTTTGGCATTCCACGTGGTTACACTATGGAACGAATTAGTTCTTGGGTAGAATCGGAATTTTCCCGATGTTGGAACAACCTGCCAGGACTTAGACAGTCCAAAAGGTTTATTACTCTGTCTAAACGAAGATCTCAATTATTGCTATCGCTCGGAAAGGGCGAATTGAGATTACTTACTGGATTATTCACAGGACACGGTAGCTTTAGATATCACCAATTTACTCTAGGTAATGTTGCGAATGATCAGTGTAGGTTTTGTGAACTTGAAGCCGAAACCTCTGAACATATTCTTTGCGACTGTCCAATGCTGGCAATACGCAGAGCAAGATGGCTCGGAAGGGCCTTTATGGCCCCAGGGGATGTAATTGATCTCTCATCTAAAAAAATAATTGGCTATAACATGATGAAACTTCAAGGCTGCACAAAAGATCTCATAGGTCGTGGTGCATGAAGCCTCACTTAATAATAATAATAATAATACTTTCCTCGAAAAAAAAATTATCGATAACTTTAAATTTCTCGAGAAAGTTTATGGATACCTTAAATTTTTTTTCTAGAAAATTTATCATAACTTCAATTGTCTACAGAAAATTTATCGATAACTTAAAGTTTTTAGAGAAAACTTATCGATAACTTTAATTTTCTCTAGAAAACTTTTCGATAACTTAAATTTTCTTTAGAAATTCAATAGATAACTTAAATTTTCTTTAAAAATTTAATCGATAACATTAATTTTCTGTAGAAAATTTATTGATAATTAAATTTTCTATAGAGAATTTTTCGATAACTTAAATTTTCTTTAAAAAATTCATCAATAACTTGATTTTTTTTCTCTAGAAAATTTATGGATAACTTTAATGTTCTAGAGAAAAGATATCGATGACATTATTTCATTAAAAGTTTAAATTAAAATCTTTCAGTTTGAGACCAAGGCTCAAATGTTTGAATCTTCCAAACAACAAATTAATGATGATAATATCATAAGGCAACCTTTGAAATAAAAGCAATTCCTCTTAAATACTAAAGCTTTATTAGTTTTTAGTTTTTTATTTAAACAAAGCAACTTTTTTTCTTGTAATAAACAGTTTGTAAACGCTGTAAATCTAAACCTTGAGTTATGTAACAAATTATTCTGCCACAACGTAATTGTATTTCTCATTGAATAGAATAAATTATATTTTAGGTTTCTTTTAAATACGTTTTTCTAACAGCAATACCCCTTATCTTTATTATTGCAAACAATTTTATATTTATGTACAATATCCTGTTAAACTTTATCAAAATTAAACATGTTTAAGCATTTTGGTTGGCGTACAGCTGCAATGCACCACCCTTTGATACATAGTTGGATATAAGTACAAAATGAAATCATTAAAATAAATTAAAAACCATGGTCAGCATGGTCAAAAGCCCTTTAAATAAATAGAAAACAACCCTCTGTTCTCTTAAACGATTAAAATTTAAATACACTGAGAGAAATGAAAGAAAGAAAAAGCTTATACATTTTTTTAAATAGAAATTTACTGCTACTAGTTACTATTTTGAATTTGAAAAATAATGCTTTAATGCTACTTATGAATTTTATGCCTGATTTAAAGAACATCTACAAAAAATATGTATGTGTCAGCTCTGCCAGAAGTAAGATTTTACCATATTTTTTAAGATTTTTTAACCGAAAACAGATTTTAAGATTTTTTCCCTAAAAAAAAGATTTTTTTGTTTTGTCTAGAGTCTAGACGAAGGTTAGGTTCAATTAAAAAATCTTTTTTGTTTCCATTTGAAAAATTTTAAACTAATCGATCTCAAAAAATTAACAATTTAGTATAAGAAAATAAATTTTTGTTGTTATTTTTTGGTTAGTGTTAAATAAAATATGAATTGTTTTTTTATCGAATGCAATAATCTCAAATAAGAAAACTACGATAAATTTTACTCGATATCGAATGCGGTAATTTGGCCCCTGGTATGTATGCTTATTGGAACTTCTTTTAGCTATTTTTTCTTAGTGTGTTGTACATGTATATCGGTATAGTGATAATGATAGTGGAAATACAATGAATTTCCTTGAACTCGCTCTCTATCGCTTCCTCTCTTTACAACAAATGCAACATACATTGTGGGTTTTTACATATAATAGTTTTTATATTGTTTGTTTAACCAAATCCGCACATTATTTACAGCACTTGCCATTACAATAGCGCAAAATAAATGTAAAACGAACACATTGTTGTATCCACTTTGTGGCATGTTGTAATATTACAAAATATTGTGGCCAAGTAAATTTACATTTTACATCGAGGGGTTGTACATCGAGCTATTTTGGCTCGCTTTTGCTGATAAAAACATAAGAAATTCAATGAATGAATAAATGGTGGTAGTAGAGTACTTATTGCTTTTTATGAGATTTCACCGCCATCGAAGAGGATACACATGACTGACCGGTCATTGTAGTGGCTATTAAGCAAAAAAAAACAAATGCAATTTTATATAGTTAATGAAATAGAATTTCCATAAAGAGGGCTCTCTCTATGTACACCACAGCAAGATAATTTATTATTGTTTGCATATGTCAGCAGGAGGGTGGTTGGTTGTCAACTATGTTTTATGTGTGGCAAATTGTCATATGAAAATTTCAAAACTGGCTTATGTGAAAGGGACGTTTTTAACAGTTGGAGTTTAAGTGAACTATTTTTTAAACTTTATGATTTTCCAGTTTGATGGATTAACTAAATTTGTAAATAGACAGGTACTTTCACGCAGTTTACAGGTATTGTGAATCTTTCTGTCTAAATTTTTGTGAATTTTGCATAAAGACATGGTCTACATGGTCTTGTTAGAGAGAAAATTGTTTATATAGTTTAAATAAGATTTGATTTTACACACAAATTAATACATGAACTGAAACCAATCAGTTTTACAACACCAGTTAGTTTAGTGACTGTGACTAGTTCCAAGAAAGACAATTTCGGGCAAAAATTCTAGTTTGAGAAACAAACGACAACTGTTTGAAGAAAATTTCTACAATCGAATTGATTTCTGTAATGTAAAAAATATTAATAATTCTTCAGGAAACTAGTTCTAAGTATGTAGGACAATTTCAAGCAAAAAAATATTGATAGCAGAATTAGTTTTAAAACATTTCTAAAGTTTAAATATTTGTTATTTAAAGCTTCCATAGAACTAGTTCCAATAAAGACAATTTCAGTCTAAAATTCTCGTTTGAAGAAAAAGCAAAATTCTAGAATTAAATCGATTCTTTCTTTCAAACTTTTTCTTTAATATAAAATAAAACATCCTTAAGTTCTTTTCAGAATTAGTTCCAAGACAATTTCAAACTAAAAAGTTTGATAGCAGAACTAGTTTTAGAATATTTCTAAAGTAGAAGTATTTGTTATTTAGCACTTTTTTAGAATTAGTTGCATGAAAGACAATTTCAAATCAGTTTAATTATTCTGTGTTTTAATTTTTGATATTTCTTTAGTTAGGCTTTGAGTTCATTAAATTAATTTTTCATTAAATTATTTTTACTGAAGTAGGAATTGTTTTACAACTTAACCAGTGACTGGTGGTTCGAAGTTTTTCTGTAATTATCACTTTTATTATTTATCACTGGTTAAATAATTGATGTTTTTCTGTTGGCTAGCAAGCACCGTAGTGGTGCAAGGGGTCAGAAAAAAAAATTCAAGTTGTAAAACAATTCCTACTTCAGTAAAAATAATTTAATGAAAATTAAATTTAATGAACTCAAAGCCTAACTAAAGAAATATCAAAAATTAAATATTAACAGTTCAACTAAAAATAATAATTATTCTATTCTGTGTTTTATTTTAAAATAAAATTGCTCTGTTCTTATTGAAAACCTCTTTAAAACTTTAATTTATTGTTACTGTGAAACCGACCCTGTCATTTTCAATTACTTAAGCACTTTAAATATTAAGGATAGAAACCGTCTGGCCATTTAAGATAATAAAATTTATCTGTAGAATTGGGGTGGAAACGCATTGTTAGGAAAAAAACAAATAATCTACAGTTTCTCTAATTGTAATTTAAACAATATCCTCAATCATTGTCATAAATGAATAAATCAATATTTAAACTTTAATCTAATCTTTTCACACATACACTTCAACGCCGTCTTTCTAAGAGTTCAAGTTAAATCTATAGAAGTTGACTTCTGGCGCCAAACAATTATCACTTGCCGACAAATTTTTGTAACTTGTAAATGAAGCATTTTAACATCAATTAAAACAAATTAGAGGGGCCAAATCTTAAACACGATATTTAATAAAACGTAATTATATTTTGTTAACGGAAATTCTATATTAATTTTTATTTCCTTCTTTTAAACTCTAATCAGATTTGCATATTGCGTGTTTCCTTTCAAAAGTTTGTAATTTTTGTTCTTATAATTAAAAATAAATTTGTAGTTTTTCTGCTTTTACTTGTGATAAAAACTTACATTAATATAAAACATTACTATATAATATTTTTACGACTTTGTAAATTAATTGTGTGCCTAATTGATAAGAAACGTTTTTGTGGTGTGCAAATGAATTTATAAATAAATTTAAAATTTTGTCACAAAGAAATTTAAATTTTATACAGATTTTAATGGTTTTTGGGTTTTGTGCGTTTAATATTTCCTCACATTGCACTTGAAATGCATTTTAATTAAACGAAATGAAAGCAGGGTTAATGGTTTTGAAAAAAAAACTATTAAGAGCTCCCTACAATAGGTATACTTGATTAGTTGCAGACAAATGTTGTCTCTATGTCAATCAAATATTACCTTAAAAAAAGTTAAAATCTGTAAAAGCTGGACCGTTGGATAAAAATTCCACAACAGTATTCCAGAGTTTGCTAAAGTATAATCATTACCCGGTGCATTACTAGGTAATGCGTGTATACAAGTGTTTCGCACTTAATTTTTGACAATTTAAAAACACACGCAGGCAGCCTTTCTTGAGAAATGAATGGCAGCTGCCAGATATTAAAAAATGTCACTTTAGAAACAAATGATTTATCACCATTTTCGTAAGCATATATATATTACTTATTGATGTGTGGTCATAATCTCTGCTTTACTTGGGACAATGGTTGTGAAAAATATTAGTGTTTTTAAACATATTATAATCTATATATTACTTACTCAATTTAAAAAAAAAACAAAGTGTTTTTTGTTCGTATATTAATAAATTTGAAATACTAAACTCTATCGCAAACATTAAAACTGACTTTGAATGCATATTTTTATTGGAGGAGGGTACATTTTAACAAACAAAAAATATGCACATTTTATTTTCAAATGTGTTGTTATTTTGTTTATTTGAATATTAAACAATAATATATGTATAATAATTTCCTTATTTTATGTGTTTGGCATATTTAATTAGAAAACTTGTGTGTAGAGGTCTCCCAAAATATCTGCAAATACTTGTTAACGTAACGTGCCTGGAAAATCTGAAAAATATTTTAATGATTATATAACCAAATATAGCGGTATATATTTGATATTTTTTTTTCAAAGCATTAAAAATTTTGTTTAAATAATTTCATAGTCATACACTTAAAATAATAAAAAAAATTATCTAAAAAACATCTTATACATTAGCTTAAAGTTTGGAATTTCTTTTTAATCAAATATTATATATTTCGTGAGCACCCTTTCTCTAAAAAATTGTGTTTGTTTTTTTTTAAGTTAAACCAAAGAAAATTAAATCAACAAGCTCTAATTGACAATTTAACCCCATGTTGTATAGACGTAGCCAACCTACAAGAATAACTGAAAAATAAGAACAAACAATAAAAAACACATTCAATTTATTAAGTAAAATGTTGATTTAAATTTATGAAATTATATTGACTTAAATCTAACTGAAAGGTTAAAAAAACTAAATGTAATGTTATTTATTCTCTTGTTCTACTAAGAGCAATAACAGGAGGGTTGAAACTTATGTCTTGGGAAACAAATTTACATAACTGAATTGGTGTGCTACTTATTACAAATATTCCCAATAAAATACTTACATAATTTAACGAACCTGATGTTTCTAAGTTTAGTACCTGAAAAAACGCAATTTATATTTGCAGGCCAAAACACAAGCATTTATTTCTAACTAGTGATTTGTCTCATCACTGGATTTGGAGTCATCATTGGATTAGATTACATTATATAACATTACTGTCTTAAAGTGATACAATGACTTCTTTCTCAAGTGCAGTGCAAAAATTTTAATGTGCCCAAACTCTAGTTTATGTGGAGACTTTAAAGTGGCAATTGACTTTATGAGACTTACTTCTCTGTATTACAAAGAGTACAAACATGTCAAATGACCAAAAAATATATAAATTATGTATAAACATTTGTGAAAATTACTGTCTTTAAGGATACATTGACTTCTAAAAAACTGCTGGTACGATCTGAGCACATATACCAACAAAAACTTAAAACTTGAATATGTTAATTTCAGATTTAATGTATTTACACCGCTTTACATAAATAGTAACCCTCGCATTTGGCAACTAAACAATGTTTAATATTTTTCAACTATTTTTATTACAAAAAAGGTCTTAAACATTCCACAAATAACTAAATGTTTTTAAACAAACTTATCTCTCTTTTTGCTGTGGGGGTTTAAAAAAGTTCACTGACATTTGTGCTCTTGTAAACAAATTTGTTGTTGGATTTTAACGCCAACATCATGTTGACAATATAAATAGGAGCATGTTGATGACTTTGTTTTGCTATTTTTTTTTTTCAATTTACTCGTGTGATAAGAGAGCAGCAGCTTAGTAGAGAATACAGATTAAAAAAAGAGCATATGTTATACAAGCCAGGTGTATGCGTATCATAAGGCAGTAGTGGGCGCCAAAATGAGAAAAAACATACTAAAATTTATATTGTTTTGGTATTTTTTCGTATATTCTTTATTGTATTTTTTTTGTAACATAATTGTACATGACATTATTGTTGAGTATGCAAAAAAGTGTATAGCCAGACTTACATACATTGTTGTTTACATACGTGTATTTCTTTTATTCAGTTGTTGTAATAAAAGATGACCTGGTTTTGTTTTTTTTCTCTGTTTGTTTAAAATACGAAAATAATATTTATATTTACATGAATTATTCTTTAAATATTTATACGTACAATACTATATATGGTGGTTACATACATGTTTAACTAGCGATTACTGACTTGACTGCCATTCACATAAATTATTTTTCCTTTTTTACATCTTAATGATAATGACATGCAAGCGTGCACATACTCTTAATAGGAGCAGAAAACAACAATAATCGTTTTCAATAAGTAATGTAAGATAATTGTTCAAATATTGTGATTTTATTACGCATTTAGCTAAATGTTAAGTTATTATCTTATTTCTTTTAAATGATACATAAGTTTGCAGTCTACATTCTTTTTGTAAAAACAGCTGCAAAAGTTTGTCAGTGCTTTTATACTATGTTTCCACGACGACTTGAATCACCTGCTTCGCCTTCTGAATCATGTTTATGAATCATGCTGTTTACATGACTAATAAACTTGATTCGATTTGACAGTTATTTTTAATAAACAAACAGAATAAAAAAAACAGAATTTACAATTTGTGGAAAATAATTTTTTTTAATGGACAAACAAAAGTGAGTGGAAATTAGTTAGCTTATTTGAAAAAAACATACATTCGTACGATTTACTTTCTTTACTTCCAGCAACAAGAAAATAATTTGCTTTGTTTACAATAATATTAAATTTTTACAGCTAGTGCAGATAAACTTGCGATAAAAATTAGAGAAGAGTGCAATTTTTCGTGCTTCGCAAGTAGATTCAATATGAATCTACTTGATTCGCTCTCAAAATTTTGTATGGTGAAGCAAGTTGTTTCGCACATGATTGGGGTGTGAAGCATGAATAGAGAGCAAAGCATGTACCGTGGAAACATAGTATTAGTTTTTCTATTTTAAATAGAGATCGAAAATAAGTTGTCCACTTGCTCAAATTATCCATATTACCATTTATTTATATTTACCAGCGTAGGACAATGACAGAAGATGTATTTCATTGTTTCATTTCATTGATTTCCTCGACATTTTTTCACAAATCAGGAGTATTGTTGTTGTTGCTTTCCAAGTTTGAATTTAATAAAAAAACAACTTTTATGAGCGACAAATTAATTGTATTTATTTAATATTTTTTATTATTTAAAAAATCACAACTGAACCGCTTTAAAACAATTTGTTTTTTACTTCTTCAAACTTTAATATTAAAAGAACCGAAAACTTCTCTTGTTTCCCTTTTAAAGTAAATGACAAGAATGTAAAATTCCGTTATTAAGCAATATCACAATAAGTTAGAAGTTATGAATATAGCATACACATATAAATACGTAATTACATATTTACTACATATAAGTATGTAAGTACGTGTGTATGTTTATAATTGGAGTGAGAATAAAAAGTTAAAGTAAATAGGGAAATAAAAGACATTAGGGTGCGGCGGTAACAGTTGTACCAAATGCTAATTCTTATTAAACAATGATCTGTAATTACTCCCGCTAGAATCCTCAGGCTAACCCATGCCAATAATATCTTACTGTTAGGATTTATCCTAAGCAGTTTGGTATTGAAAATCATCTGTAGAAAAAAGTTATGGGAGAAGATGTGATACAACCTCGAACAAATTTTATACATTTTTTCAAACAAGTTTACTATTACATATATTCTTGATCCTTATGAAATTCTAAATCCATTAGCTGTGTCCGTTTGTATGTCAGTGTAAATCACGCACACACTCAAAATACACAACCTATATTCATGTAATTCATATATGAATGTCTAGCATTCTCCTAAATAGTTCGGTATTTAAAATCAGAAAAATTTATTCAGTAGAAAAATAGTTATGGACAAAGATGTTAGATAACCTCGATGAAATTGTATCTATTTTTCCAAACTAGTTTGTCTTACCATGAGTAACACTAATGAATATTACTTAAATACCCATCAAAGTGAATACATGTATTGTCCTTAAAAAATTTAAAGTCAATTTAACAATTTATATTTGTATGCCAGTGTTAATCACGCTCACGTTCAAAATGCACAACTCATAAAATAATGTCTAGCATTTTCCTAAATAAATCAGTATTTAAAATCAGCAAAATCGAATTAGTAGAAAAATAGTTATGGACAAAGAAAAAAACGTTATGTATTTTTCTAAACGAGTTTTCCATTACATGTGTAACACTGAGAAATATTAATTGAAGACCCAACAATATGAAAATTGGTGCATATAGTTATGTCCTTTTGTATGTTAGTGGAAATCACGCTCTCATCAAAAATACATACTCCATATTCATGTAATTCACATAAAAATGTTTATCATTATGCTAAGCAGTTTGGTATTGAAAATCAGCGGAATCGGTTCGGTAGGAAAAACAATATGGACACAGATGTTAGACATAAAGCTGTTGACACCCTAAAGTCAGTATAAAATGGCATCCATGACAGGGAGCTAAATCGGACCAAAACTTATGTAAATAAAATAATCTTTGGGACCACTAGGCACACATCTAGTCGAATAATTCAGTTATTGCATTAAACATTTCTCGAGTTGGTAATGTCGACTGGCCGCCTCGTTCTTGAGACTTAACTATTTTCTCTGGGCCGGGTTTACGTATATAAACCACAAACATGAAATTAGTTTCTACATAGATAAGGGTTTTTGCTAAATTCGGTTAAACATTTTATGAAAAGACAGACATCATATTTCATTCTTCCCATATTTCCACTTTACTTTGACAAACTAATTTACTTCATAACATTAAATTTGCAACTTCTTAATTAATAATCATCAATTTACCAATTAATGGTTAAATTTTAGTAAAACTTGACCTTTGCAAACTAACTGTAATAAATCAATATTTAAAAACATTTACATTTCTGAATCTTTCAAAGTGATTTACTAAGTCAAATAACTGTTAAAATTGAAATGGAACCTTACTTCCGATCACTTTTTTTAAACCAAGTTTAATGAACAAAGGTTTAAACCTTTAAACTTGTGAGTGCAAACAAAATTATTTAAGGCCACTGTTAAAATTAAAAGTGGAATCTTACTTCCGATCTCTTTTTTAAACCAAGTTTAATGAACAAAGTTTTAAACCTTTAAACTTGTGAGTGCAATCAATAAATATTTAAGAACACTTACTTTTGTGATTCTTTCAATATCAGACTTAAACTAAGTTTAATTAACACAGAATAAAAACAAGCATATATTAATCTTTTTAGCATAAACTGAGTTTAATCAATAAACGTTTAAAAACACTTACTTTGTTATTTACTAAACCACATAACTGTTAAAATGAAAGTAAAAAACTTGCTTCCGATCTCTCGTTTAATCTTTTTTGATTTTCTGTTTTGATCTCTGTTTAACTATAAAATTATAGTTAAATAATTTTTGCCACAAAATCTATGAAAATTTAATGCCATTTCTTTTTAAATTTACTTAAACACCAACACATTTTATTTCAAGTGCACAATTCTAAAATCCATCAACCGTTTTTGCTTTTAAACACAAACACAAAGTCAAACCTCCAAATGACAATGAACTCTATAAATAAAACTATATTTTTTTTACTATTTTCAAATATTATACAATACATCACTTTATATAAATAAAAACTAAATTTTTTAATCATTCAATTATGAGTAACCATATTTTGTTGTGTACGAGCAGTTTTGTAAATTGTTTTTGTTGCTTCTTTATACACCAAAGAGTCACAATGTCTACGGAATTAGCATTAAATTCAAGTGATAAAAGTTGTAATAGCAATCGCGACACATCGCACGCAGCACACACAGCGCTAATTCTATTCGCCGGACAAGTTATTAATATTTATTATAGTGTGTTTTCTGAAGTCCCTCAACAGAACATGCATTTAGAATTTTGCGGTATCTACGAGTATTTTTATGTACTGTTTTTTACTGTTTTTTTTAATGCAAAAGGGTGTTCATAGGAGAGGTGTTAGTTTGGCATACTGTAACAAGCAACAAAACCTATGAAAGATTTATACACGATTTTCAAAATAACTACTGCTCTCGAAACTTTCTTTTATAATTATTAAAACATTAGTAATAAAAAAATAATTTTATTCAGCTTGATGGTGATTTTTGATTTTTTCTTTCATAAATATAAATATGTTTGTCACACAATTGAGGAAATATCAAATTATGTATTGTACGAATTACAATAATAGAAGAACAACTAAATAAGTAACCAGGGCTATTCATAGGATCGCATACAACAACATTATGATCTCAATAATCGTGACCATAGTCATTGCAAATCATTTGTTGGTTTCTCCCCCAGCTAAACTACATAAACAAATGGAAATACATACATATTTATTTATGCAATCTGTACAAATGATTAAAGCATAGTATTATTCATGCCTTGGTGATTTATTTAACTATACTGTCAATAAATACTTTTATCTTTGCTTCTTTTATATGTTCTTTGTTCAACATCATAATCATAGTGTTCATGTTCTTTGTTACTGCTGCATTTAAATAAATATACATTTTATTGATGTCGAACCTAAATGTCAATTGCATTAAAAACAATATTAAATTAATGTTGATTTTGTTTTTATTTCCATTCAGTAACAAAGTTGATTTGTAACACAACATGTAATTATCAGAGTTAATTAAAATTATGAAATGATGAGTGTAGTTTTGTGTTTTTAATACGCAACATTCGAAGAATATTAGAATTCTGTCACGTTAATGAAACATTATCCGCTGATCAGACGAGAATACAGAAGTCATATGATTTCAGTTATTGGCAGAGTATAACAAAAGTTATCCCAAAGACTTCTTTCTGTAAAAATGTGATCATACTCAAGCACTATCATTCCCAGTCACAATAAACTACTGACTTTATTTCCACAATTCAAATATACCTAAAGGCAGTGCTGATATTCAGCCGGTTCGGATCGGTTCCTTCGAACCGGTTGTTAAAATTTTAAAAATTTTCCGTACCGGTTGTTGCATATTCACCCTTATCGTAAAAAAAATTCCACATGAAATTTGTTCCCTTTTATTTTTTAACATTGAATTTTAATAGGAAAAATGTGAAAAGGGAACAAATTTCATGTGAAATTTTTATTCACGATAGGGGTGATTATGTTTTTTGCTTTAACGGTTTTATATAATGTGTATTTATCAAGGTGATATAGTCTCGGCAACAAACACAATAATGTTCATTGTCCAAACGTACAAACAAATGATTTTATTTTGGTCATACATTGGATTCTTGGATGATGATGTTTTCGATAGCGTTTTCTTCAATCTTTTTTTTTGACTTTTATTTTGCAAAATCAAAACTATTTTTTGTTAAAAACGTAACTTTTTTTTATTAAACGAAAGTTTATATCATTTCCTTCAAGAGGCTTGTGGTCTGTTACTGGGATGCGACTTTAAAATTTTCGCTATTTTTATCAAAATTTGGCAAAAATATAATTTTTTTTAAGCGAACCGGTTGTTAATTGTTTCGAATATCACCACTGCCTAAAGGGAAGGGAAGAAAAGCCAAAACAGAACTGGTTCCGTGTTTGTCTGTTCAGGGAAAGGGACCGGGTTCGAGTTCTAGCAATTACGTAATGGCTACTTTTAGGCACTCTGTGTTTGGTTACTGAACTATTTCAAATGCGTTGGCTCTTTTTTTTGGATATTCTGATTTATGTTACACAATTTTCATTAATAACTTAATTAGTTTTTGCCACAGTTTGACAATTAATACAAAATACAAGTTGACAAGCCATAGAAAGCGTCAATTTTGTAAAACAAATTTCCAAAATAATTCGTTTTTAACTTTGGAGATACGCGAATTTTGGCGACATACAGCAACTAGTCAAAAGCAAGACGAATTTATCACATACTAATATTTAATAAATTCTCCTTATTAATTCGTTCTGGTCAAACATAAAGGCGTTTAGCAGCTTGCCCCAAAGAGACCGGAGCAACACGCTACAGAAGAGATGCCGGAAGTTCTCGTGGTGTTTGTGCTGTTGAGAATATCACCATTCTGACTGAAGATGTCTTAAGAAAGAATGTGAAGGCATGTTGATCTGTACAAAGTACAGATATCACTGTATCAGATAATCACTCCTGAACCTAAATGTCATTTGTGGGGCACTGAGAATCAACTCATCATTAACGAAGCGCTATCCTGTCAAACTGTAAGACATGTGTTTATAACAAGACGGAACAGGTCGCCCTCTCTGTCGTTTCTATAGCCAATAACTAAAGAGATAATTCGACAGGTGTGTCAAAATTTATCTCCCATAGTTCTCACCGGACAAATGAAGTAAGCCTTTTGGGTTTTGGCAACGGGTATATAGCAAATATAAGGTTTAAAAAACTTTAGAATTTATCGCCCAAAGTTTTGGAGAAAATTTTTCAAAATGTTGTAAAGAGAGGCAAATGGTCATCGATTATGGTGGCCCGCAATTGACCAAATTCCTACTCAAAAGTTTGAAAGAATGGCATGAGAAATATAACATTAGACAAGAGTTTCTGACTATATTGTATATAAATCATAAATAAGCTATGGTTCTGAATCGGAAATAGATTAAAATGTTCATTGACAACCAATGAAAATACATACATACATAGTTAATCGTGGCTCACATCTTCAGTACAGATGCTTTTTTAGGTCAGTGGTCGACATCCATAGCTAACAAGAGACGAACGCAATGCGATTACAGATACAGATTATACATTACAGATTATACATTAGTATAAGTAAAAATTATTAAAAGGGATACAAATTGGAGTGATAAATCAAAGGAGAGATATTCAATTAGATGAAGAATGAACTTCTAAATTAACCATAATTATAAAGTATTGGCAAACATCTTGTATTGCATAAATATCAATCGTAAATGAAACACTTTGATAATGAAATAAATTGGTTTAAGTCGTTAATGTCACCATGAACTAAATTGTATACATTTGTATACTAATTTGTCGCCAAATTTTAATAAATTTTCATCATAAAAACTTAATAACTTGGCATAAAATTAATTTGTTTCCTTTAAAAATGCTAGATTATTAACTTGAACTTATTCGAATATTACTTTAGTTGTTGTTAGTCATTTGATTTGATTTACACAAAATCAAAAAAAAAAAATTAACAATAGAGTTTTTGTTTTCATTAACAAACTATGTACATACATGATTTAATAAGTTATGTCATTCAATTATTACAAGCTTTGTTGTAATGCTTTTTAATGTTGCAACGAATTTTAAGTACTCTACAAATTTTTTAAACTTATGCTTTTGCTTTTAAATTTAGGTCTGAATTTCAGTAAGGTCCAATTCGCACATTCTACTCTTTTTAAGGTTTACAACTATAATTTAATATTCAACCCCAATGACCTTTTAAGCCACGAAATTTAAGTAACTATTTTCGAATGTTGCATATACCGAGATAAACTGACAATATCTAACATTTCTATAATAAAGGTTAGATTGTAACAAAAAAAAAAAACAACTTATGGCGTTTTCTTTTCTGGCAAAAATGTTACACGTTTTTCCCATTTCGCATCTTTTTTAATTTTTTTGTGTTCTTTTCTGAAAAAATATCAACACTGCTAAAGTGTAGTGTGTTCTTTTCTATAAATGTCACACTATAAATTAAAAAAATGGTGCACCTTTCACACTCTGTATTTTTAGAGGGGGAGAATCGCACGATAAAACAGCTGACCAGTGATGCCAACTTTTGAGACTCAAAACGCGTAAACATTTTTGAAAAAAGGGCTAAATGAAAAAAAATCCATATAAAATCACATCCAATTTTTTTTTGCGTTTTGAGTGACTAAAATCCGGCTAAATCTAGCCCGAAAAGGGCTAAGTTGGCATCGCTGCAACTGACCTTTTTTTTGTTTATGAATGTGTATTTGTGTTAAGAAACAAAAAAAAAATATACAAAATGGAAAATAATACTTTTTTATGTGCTTAAAAAATTTTTGATGACTTGTTGAATTCATCTTCATCATCTGATGATGATAAAATATTTTATGATTATGGAAAAGTGAAAGGCTTTGTAGAGAACATAATTAATGAATACTCTGAAGTTAATGTATGTCAAATTTAATAGGACAATATCTCCTACTTCTTATATATATAATATATGTCTATATATATAATTTTTATAGTTTAAGAAGAATTTGCGTATTAGTCGGGAAGGTGCCATTGGTCTTTTTGATAAATATTCATTGTCTTATTTCAAGCGATCTTATCTAGCTTCTTCTTTTTAAAAAAACAAAAACAGCTGTACATGAAAAAAAGTGTTACACTGTTGTAATTTTATGTTCTATTCTGACCATTAAAAATGCGACATCTTTAAAATGTGGGGTAAACATTATAAAAATGTACATAATAACGGTGTAACATTTTATTTCAGAAAAGAAAACACCATTAGTTTCCAATCATTCTTAAACATTACACACTTAACATTCATCATCGTCCTCATGTTTATTAAATGAACAATGAATGGAAAAAACTTGT
Source organism: Bellardia pandia (assembly GCA_916048285.2). Taxonomy (NCBI): domain Eukaryota; kingdom Metazoa; phylum Arthropoda; class Insecta; order Diptera; family Calliphoridae; genus Bellardia; species Bellardia pandia. The sequence continues at coordinate 22,439,217 of OU696530.1, read as the reverse complement.
TTTTTATACATTGGTATGGGCATTAACAACAATACATACATAGTTTTTACTTGATTACAAATACTTGTACATATGTAGGTGCTGTCACTGTATTACACACATAAATGTATATACTACCTATACAAATAAATAACAGAAAACTAATAAAATGTAATGTCTATGTAAGATGCACGAGAAAAGAAGAATTACCTAATAATACTCACTTGGCATGGTGTCACAGCATCATCTCCATTAACATCATCATCACTGTATACAACGCCAGCCGTTGCACTATTTGCAGTAGCACAAACATACAAGTACCACACGTAAGTTGAGATGTAGAAGTTTTGGTACAGTTCGGCAACTTTTTGGTACTATTCAATGCACTCGTTGTCTTCGTACTTCGAATCATCATAATTTTCCTATCAATTTCAGATGTTTGGAATATTTTTCCCAGTTTATTTGAAATGTATGGAAATTATATTTTTGTTAAACATTTGCAGTCCAACAATTTAATTTGCGATGGCCAGTATACAGAAGACTTGCTAGCCTTCTTATCGGAAAGAAGGTGGCATTCTCTTTACCGTTTCGACGAAAGTGGTGGATCTAGATATTTCCAAAGCGTTCGATTTATTCTGGAATCATGCAATTAAATAGAAACTAACTGCTTTTTCAAGTTTTCTCAGCGAATGCATTTAATCATATCCGGGTTGTTACAAATGTAGGCTCATCATAGTTCAAGGTTGAACTAAGGGTAGATTAAGGATCAGTCCTTTCTCCTACTTTATTCCTAAATGATCTTCTCCTTCAGAGTTCTAACACTGTCTAGTCTTTCGCAGATGATAGTAGCAACATTTGCCATTATTTTTCATTCAAATATAAACCAATCTTGTCGAATCTTCAGTTCAGCTTTTTGCAGCAATTAAAATTTGTTGGTTGGTTTTCTGTAGCTCTCACATGTAACCACTGACTTAGTCAATGTTCGATAGTTCAAAGGTTCAATAGTTAAAAGGGATGCAAATTGAAGTTATTACATACATAATCGATCGTGGTTCTTATCTCTTAAATCTCCGGCGTAAATGGAATACGGTACAGAGGCTTAAAGTCAGTGGTCGGCGCTCATGGAGACTGAAAGCATTACGAATATAAGTGAAACTCGTTTAAATTATTAAAAGGGATACAAATAGCAGTTTTGTTTGAGCCGACTCAAATGGATGTGCCTTAAATGTATGTAAAGGCTCTTCGTGGACGTTAAGATGAATAAAGTTCTCTTCGGCTCTTGACTATGGTTTCGGGTTCTAATATTTAAAAACCGTCTGTCTTGACAATTGTTTAAAAGAAAAGTTCAGCAAAGTGTGCTACATAAACCTAGATGCACATACTAATGTATTAATTATTTTTAATTAAATAATAAATAATGCTGTAGGTTAATTGGTTTGCGCATTTGATCATTAAGCATGAGTTGGTATTTGTAGCCCGGGTTCGATTCCCAGCCGCTGCCGCTCAAACAACATCAATTTCTAATAATTATTAGTTTTTCTATCCTATCATAACTAATATTTATCACAGCGCCCTCCTTCGGTGGTATAACGCCACCGAAGTAAAATAATTAAATAAAGATTATAAAATCAAACTTTAACATTAATGCGCCTACTCACCACCGGAGGCGCTGCAATTCTGCACTAAAAACAAACATAATGCGCAATTGCAGAGTTGTGATATAAAAAAAGATTTCTTCTTTCACCACCTTTACTTCTTCAACTATCCCTTTCAAAAGGAAGTAACGCAATTATATATAGGCATATTAATTGCCTGAGTGTTACTTCTCTTTTGAATAAAAAAAATGTCATTAAAAAATACTTAAAAACTTCCTAAAACGTAAAAACTTAAGCAAGTACAAATCGGACAAAAAATACATTGTCTTTATAATAAGAAAGATTTTTCTGTGAGACTGAAATCTTTGCCACTAAAAAAATAAATCGGATGTAAGATGACTTAAAAATGTATTAGTTATGTTAAAAGCAAATTTTAAACAAATGTTCTATGATGAACTTAAAAGATTATTTTATTTCCATAAAATATAATTTAATCGTGTTATTAACAAATGATATCAATTTGTGTATACCTTGTAATCCGCGGTTTTTCTTTAATAAAATTATAAAATTTTATAAAATACACACAAGGTAAATATTTACTCAAAAAAGCGTAACCACTTCTTGTTTTAGCATAAATTTGTTTGACGTTGTGTACTCTTACAAGAGTAAGGTAAATATTTACTCAAAAAAGCGTAACCACTTCTTGTTTTAGCATAAATTTGTTTGACGTTGTGTACTCTTACAAGAGTTTTGCAAAATCAAACAGCAACAAATAAAGTAAAATTAAATATTTGTGGTGTCCTGTCATAAATAAACGAAGTTTTTTTTTAATAAATAAACGAGTTCAAATATATAGTGGTTACGTCTTTTGCGGCAAATATTTGCCAAGTGTGACCGTACCTTTAACCTTTATACTTATTAGTTACACAATAATTAAATGCAATTTTTCATTCCCGTTTCCCAGGAAAAATATTATCCGGAAAATCCCAAAACCCTACTCTTGACAAAGAGGCAGTTCTTCGCCTTAATTTACTGTATTTGTTTACCATTTTTATAAGCTAAATATTGTGATAATAACGATTCCTAGTACTTCCAAATTAATAACTTGCTTCGCTGAGTATCAAAACAAGACTCACATGTAGTGGTATTTGCAAAACTTAGATCAACTTTCGATATAAATATATAAGGATATTAATTTTTAGCATACCTATTTCAAGAGTAAGTTAAAAAGTACCATTTAACCATCAAATTGGTACATTCAAATTGTACCAATGTTGCATTATACATCACTGCAATATAAAAAAATAAAACATTACAAGATGCGCCGAACGAGTACATATTTATGAGCTTTTGAGGAGTCTATGAGGAGATCAAGTGTAGAAAAAAAATGCTGAAATTAATTTGAAAAAAACAACTTGAAGTTGAAATTGTTGCTGTTGTTGTTTATTTTCACAAGACCTCATTTCTTGGCAAATGAAATTAGTTGCCGCAAATGTTGTTGAAAGAGTTTTTCCACTTGCATTTTTTATTGTTGTTGTCTAACGTTTGAAATTTGTTGTGCTGTCTTTATTGTTGTTGTTGCTGTTTTCATTTTGTTATTGTTGTTAATATTTCTATACCAAGTTAAAAGTTGTTGCTTGGCATTTGGCCAACAACAGTTTGAAAGAGAAACTTTGATTTTTTTTTTGTTTGTGTTGTGTTCAGTTTTTCTCGTTTCTATATTATAGACGTTTGGATTTTTTTCTAATTCATTGATTGTATTTTTGCAGTTAAGTAACTTAAGTTTGTTTTTTATTTGTTATTTTGGTATGAGTATATTTATTTTCTAGCCACTCATACTAATGCAGTTTTATAAATTGTGTGTTTTTTGTATTGACCTAGATTTTCTGTTTTATATTTTGCAAAACTTAAACGATTTTAGGTGCATTTGATGATATTTTTATGTCAGTTATTTATTACATAGAATTAATTGTGTTAAGAAATTGTGAAAGTAGTTTTTATTACATAACGCAACCCTTTTTCTAGAAGAGTGCATCAAATTAAGCACAAAGCAAAGGAAACAAAAGGAAAGAAATATTGAAAATGCAACTCCTTAAGTTAAGCTATGAATTAAGGACATTGGAAGGAAAGCCAAAGAACAAAGTATAGAAATGTCACGCGTATCTTAAATTTTCGTCACTTTCGTCTTTCACTGATCACCCAAAAATACTTGTTTTAAAGAGTCAGTCGTTGCAATTGTATTTATACTTAATCTAACTAAACGAGAAACTAAGCTGTAATTTATCATAGAAACTTAACATATGCAAGCACACTGTCTTCTTTCAATTCCTATTGACATAATTTCTTTGAGTGTACATAATTATGTATCTAATTTCTCATGTCTTGCACATGTTGTTAATTTAACTTTATTTTTTGCTTTTTATTTACTGGCACGAGTGAGTCCTTTTTTTATATGCAATTATGCGGCTTTTGTGGCAACATGCCATCCTTCCACATGTTAAACATGTGCTTTAGCATAATTATGCTTTATTATAAATACAAGCAGACGTTTTTTTAGTAAAGTAAAGTAAGTTGCATACAAATTTCGAAATATTAAATTATTTTACAACAAACTTCTGTGCAATATGATGCAATAGTTTTACAAACTCCAAACAACGAAAAAATCAATAAAAATCTTCACATAGGATGTGTGTTATTATTAAAAAAAAAATAGAGAAGAACACCAACAATCTAAATAAATAAAATTTAAATAAATCTAAAAAAACACACAGCCAGAATCTAACTAAATATTTAAACAAATTTTAACACTCATACATCCCCAATATTCTTAAGCACCGACATCTGACAGCTAAATTGACTTGAAAATAAACCAAACATTAGCGACCCATGTGGAGGTGAAGTGTTGTCTTGTCTGTGTTTGCTTAGTGCGTCTTAGTTAATTGACTCGTTAAATTTAAGTCAAAACAAATTTAAATTAAGTGAAATTAAATATTGAAAGAATTGTTTAATATTATTTATGTATACGTATATATTATATAATTTTAATTTGTTATCTTTAGCAGCATATACTACTTTGAACTACTTTTTGTAATAGATTTATGTTTTCTATTGCGACACTTTAATAACTTTCACTATAATTAATAATCTTAGTATAGAAATTGTAACGCTAATAACAATAACATATTTTTTTTTTTTCAAATTGTATAGGTACTTGTTTTTGTAATAATTTTCATCAACATTTTGGGAGTTTTGTTAGGTATGTTTTTCAAGTTAAATAATCGATTACATATTTAATTAATAATTAATTAAAGCGTGATCCTACTTTAAGAAATTGCCCTTAAGGTAGACGAAATAATAGACCGATTTCAAACAGTTTCAATAGGATTCGAATGTGCCAAATTTGGACGATATACTCGTATCTTTAATATATCGACCTGTACTTTGTCCAAAAGATTAACATGAACGGACGTTCGGACATGATTATATCAGCAAGTGATTCGGAGTTAATCAGTTTAAGGAGAGTGTTAGACTATTATTTTTGATCGTGATAAGCGGACCCCACTATGGAGGTGTAGGGTATAAAAAGTGGTTAAATTACAGCTGTGTTCCAATGAACATTTTCTGACACAAAATAAAGTATGCAAGTATGTAACTAGATTGGAGGATCGAATTTAATTTTTTTATTTGATTTCTAATAAGCCATTGAAGTACTCTAAACGAGACATAACTATTGTTGAGATAATCAAAGATTTTTACTTTTTATAAAGACCTTTTTTTGTACTCAGTATAATTTAACAAACAATATGAAAACAAATGGAATGAAATAAAGCAAGAGAATTAGGAATATTTTCTTATTATTTATTAAATTATTTGGACAATAGGATTTCTTACCAGTAGAGGAGAATGAAGTGGACAGTTTGATTGCATCTAACCGAAAATAAGTAGCTTTCTGCATTTATATATGTACATTAAGATAAAATAAGGGGTATCGCTAAGTGTTCTTGTGGCGTAAAAACAGTCTTTATCCTTTAATTGTTAATTTAATTATAAAATTATAAGTTTTTTTATTATAATTTCTAAACACTCGTAAGTACCCATTACCTGTATTTTTAACGACTATTCGAATAATACACAAACTACAACACTAAAAAATGTTTACATTATCACGCACAGTAGTTGGTAATTAGTGCTGTCACCATCATAATAAATTCACTAATGTGTGACAGATTCATTGATAATGTTGTAATTTAATAACAACAACTACAAAAACACAAATACAAATTTAATTAACTTTAAGAAATTAATGTCCATGTCGTCAGTTTTTATTTTCTGTTTCATTTTTATCATAATGAAATTGAAAGTCTAACCAGTTAGCCGGCTGATGTTGTACCTGGTGGCTATTTACTTCTAATGTTTTTCCAATGAAAAAGAAATTGCAAAAAAAAAAAACTAACAAATAAAACATCTCGTAATAATGACCATGAAGTTTATTTTTTTTTTTCTTTTACGCAATAACAATGTTTTGTCGCGTCATTTTCAACAAGATCGTTTTAGGTAAATGCACAAGAGACATGAGGCTAGCTAGGTGAGATTACATTATACATATATACATATTACACTCTTTCAATTACAATGAAAGGATTTCAATTGAACAAAATAGCATGGTGTAACTATACAAGGTGAGTGCAATAGCACAGCTGACTTTGTTTACAATTTACTTATGTCAAAAGTAGAGTTTTTGTCCCGGGAATTCCCGGGACGGGTTTCCCGGGAATCCCGGTCATTTTTTATTCCCGCAATCCCGGGATTTCATGCGAAATTTCCCGAGATTTTTTTTGTTTTGCACTAAAAATATTTGTTGGTTTATATATAATATTTTGATGGTAACTCTTTTTGTTAGTAAGATTAACACCTGATCGTGACTTGACATTCACTACTTTTTCATTAAAAAGTTGTTTTTCTAAGATTTAATTGCTAAAAATATTTTTCGGCAAGGTAATTATAACGTAATTTGTGTTATTATAAACATATTAATGATTTATTGCCTTTTTATTAGATGGAAAGCTCTTACGTGTGGAAATACTTCAATAAGAAATCCATTGATTCAGCAGCCTGTGCCTTATGCTCCAAATTGATTTCTTGCAAAGGGAAAAGCACAAGTGGCCTCATACGGCATTTGAAGAATATTCATAACAAGCCATTAGAAAAGCAAGAAATACAAGAATTGCCACCAGAGAAGATTAAAAAAACGCAGACCACTTTAGAGAGATTCTCCAATAAAAACGAAGATTTGTGTATAATAGTGTCAAAACTTGTTACGATTGATCTGTTGTCAATTCGGGCCATAACAAGAAGTGAATTTATAAGAGAATCTATGAATATAAGAGGATTTAAACTTCCAAAGTCAGAGCACGATGTGCAAAAATTGGTTGTTCCACAATATACGATAGTTAAAAATGAAATAATAAATAACATTCAGAAGAAACTAAAGGAACAGTCTAGATTCTCTCTTGTAATGGACGAATGGACAAGTATTAAAAACAGACGATATTTAAATGTATGTTTACATGGAAACGAAAATACATTTTATAATTTAGGAATGGTATATATACCAGGAAAATGTGGGGCTGCTGAAATTCGAATTTTAATGGAAACTCGGTTAAATGAATTTAAAATAAATTTCGAGAAGCATATTATGTCAACAATTACCGATGGTCCACACGTGATGAAAAAATTTGTAAGAGAAAGTCCGGTTGATGGAGTATTTTGTCTTAACAATGGTATTCATTTGGCAGTGGTAGAGGTTTTCTACAAAAAAAACACAAATACCTTTTCTGATATTTTTTCGGAATCAACGGATGAAGATGATTTTGAAGACGAAGGTGAGAATAACGAAGGTATAGTTCTCATAAATAATTTTAAAACAGTATTGGACCAAACACGTACCATAATAAAAATTTTTAAGAAAAGTCCAACAAAAAATTGTGTCTTACAAAAGTACATAAAGGCTGAACAAAATAAAGAAATAGCACTTGAGCTAGACATTGTTACTCGATGAAATTCCATGGTTCCAATGTTAGAAAAATGTTTGCTTCTGAAAACATGTATAAAAAAGAGCTTAATTGAATTAGATCTTGGAGAGTTATGGATTGAAAGTAACATACTTATCTTAAATAACTTGTTAAATGTTTTAAAACCGAATAAAATTGCAGTAGAAGCACTTTGTCGTCTTAATATGAATTTATTAAAAGCTGATGTTATAGCGAATACTTTATGCCAGCAAATTTCATCAATACGGACTTCTCTTGGCCAACAAATGTTTGAAGCCCTAAAAAATAGAATTGAAGAAAGAAGAGACAAAAGGCTGTATACACTGATAAAATTTTTAAGTAATCCTGATATTTTTACCAACGTTGATGAGGTAAATTTATTTTCGTACGCTTCCAAAACTTCAATAATTTGTTATGCAGAATGTCTTTACAATCGTCTTTTTGGAGATCCAAATGTAGATGAAGAAATTGAAAGCAGTGATGATGAGTGTGACAGGACTTTTTATAAATAAAATTCGAAACAGACTTTCCGACGAATCTATATATGCTTTTTCAGTTTTAAAAACTTATTTTCAAAACCAAGATTAGCAATTTAATTTTTTTGTATTATTTATTTTAAAATATTTTACTTATTACTTTTAATTTACAGATAAGAAAGAACTGAATTATTATTATTTCTTATGGACCTTTATGTTAATATAAACGTATTATATACGTTTTTGTTATGTCTATGCTTTTAAAAGCATGATCTCATGGATTAATTTATTTTCATTACAAAAAATAAAATTTTTAAAAAACATTTTAATGGTTTTTATTATTTTCTAATATTGAACGGGAAATCCCGGGATCCCGGGAAATTGGAAAAAAAATCCCGCTGTCCCGGGAAATGAAAAAGTCCGGGAAAAAAAAACCCTAGTCAAAAGTAATATTTTGTCAAGTGTTTTTGACAGTAGTACATTTTTTTACACAAACAAAATGCCTGTTGTTTCTGTATTGTGTTGTATTTGTTGCCGATTTGCACTCGCCTTGTTAATTACACCATGCAAAATAGTATGGAAATATCAAAAATGACAAATAATTTTCTGAAAATTTCAAATATAACAAATAATATAAAACGTAAATAAGAGTACATATATGTCATTGGATAGAGAAACGCTTTGTCTCAATTATAATATTCGTAATTGTTTTAAAATATATGTGTACTAGGGATGCCTATGTTTTAAAACAAATCCCGGGGTTTCGGGATTAGTATTTGTGTAAAAGATCCAGAGAAATATAATTGTTTTTATCTGTTTTTTTTTTTTGACACATACAAATACATTTTTTGAGCATTTTTAATAAGAGAAAATAAAAGAGATCTTATGACAGATTCCGCATTAAATCACTAATTCAAAAGGTCAGAAACATTTCAAAATTATTTCCAAAATCACCAACAAAAATTATAAAATTTTACAAAAGAATTTTAAAGAAATGTGAAAGAATAAAAATTAATTTTGGATTGCCAAACTTTAAAGGACTATTTGATGATTATAATTTTTTATTAAAATTAGAAATTCCCATAAAAAAGCTTTAATTGATTTTATAGCTCAACAGATGACAAATGAAGAATTTGTTTTACTTAAACAAATAGTTGTCATTTTAAATCCGATTAAAGTAACAGTGAAGGCGTTTGTCACAGTGCTGCGAATCTCTGTCTATGTTGCACTTTTATTTAAGCTCAAAGAGATATTTAAGCACATTAAGCGATGAACTGGTGAAACAAGAAATCAAGAAAGAGGGTTGATTTACTCAAAACTTTTAAATTTGTTGAAAAAATCTAAAGTTGATGAGTGAATTTGATAATAAAATAAAAATGTTTGTTATTAGAAATAAATTGAAAACGTTGATTGCGAAACTACTGAAATAATAAATGTAAAAGCACCCGACAACACCTTATAATGTCTGTAATGATATGAAACAAAATAATGAATAAGCAATATGCAGAATTACATATTTGTTTCGGAGGCTGAGAAATGCAATCAGCATACAATAATTTGCTAACAATTTTGCACATAAATGTTAATTGATTCTCTTACTTTAGATGCCTTAATATTTTTAAAAAGCGTTTTTAAGACCGAACAATAATATTCTATTGCTTTTAAATTAAAGGCGAATTGTAATGTAATAATTTTTTAAATTATTAATGGTTTATAAAACACAAAATCTGCTTTATAAACTTTTAGTAACTCTTAGGACAGAAAATGTTTGTTTGTTTTCAAATATGTTTATATTTAATGAAAGTTACTTTTTTTCAAAAAAATAGTTTTTATTATTAATAAATCAATTTGTTTTAATAAGAAACAAAAATTTCGAAATTTCGAAAAATACCGGTATCCCGGGATTTACATTTTTAAGATCTCGAATCCCGGGATTTGCAAATCAAGTCCCGTTTGGCATCCCTAATATGTACATACACAACTTAGTGCACTATAATTTCCTTTAGGAAACAGTGTAAAATAACTATATTGCATCAAAGTCCATTCAAATATTGATGTAATAGGAGTGTGCCACCACTGCTGCTTACTCACAATGTGTTCACTGACCGTGGCCTTAAATGTCTGTTTCTTCCTTAAAACGTTTGTTGGCAGCGCTAAACTGCGCTGCTCTGCATCTGGGCAAAAACAGAAAACCAAGAACAAGTTTTTCCTGTCAGCTACTCGCTCACTCACTTACACAACTCCATGATCGCAGTGTGTTGGTTTTGTTACTTTATCGTTTGAAGGTGAAGGCGATCTTCACAAAACTTGTTTTATCCACGCCACGGCATGTGCAAAATGTTGGTGTGTGTCTGCAACATCCTTGGCTTGTAATGCAAGTGTGTTTTAAGTTATGGACTTAAAACAACTACAAAAAAAAACAAAAAGTATAAACAGTGTACTCAAAAATTTTTCACTTTGTAAGCTACTTGCTAACTATAAAATGTTGTTGTGGCAATTATTTGTTCCACTGTATGTTTGTTGCAAATACATATACATACATACCTTATCTTCTGAAACGGCCAACATTTTATTTTTGTTTTTTGTAGTTATATTTTTTTAAAAAGAAAACTTGTTTTTATTACATTAATCTTTGTTTTGTACAAGTAGTTTTTTTTTATCAATTTTGTTTTTGAGTGTGCATTTTAAGCTTGCATTTGGCTCGTGCGATTAGAATTGAATTGGATATTGAGATGAGAACATTTGTTTATTTAGTGTGTAACAGACAGAATTTCTAAAAGATGTTGAAAAAAATATTACAGATATTCGCCTAGGTTCTATATTCCACTACCAAGTGAAACTGAAATTGTTTCCAATTCCACATAGACAATTTCACGGCGTTCTAGAAAATGAGTGAATCTTTTATTCTGCAATGAACAAAACTGGAAATTATATTTTTCTTTTCAAATCATTTTCACTAAAGTTAGAAAACAAACTTAATGAAATTTTCACTTTCACTTCATTTTACAAATGTAGAACCCAGGTGATTATTAGGAAAGCAGATTTTGAACCCTTCTAAGTGAAAAGTTCAAAATATCTGTTGTATATACGCACAGAGAAAATATATAGTTGTTTTCCAACAATATTATGATCACTGTAATTATTTTAATCATATATACGATTGTAGTAATTTGTTGCTCTTTGATTATGATAGAGAACAGTTTTATGATGAAAAATTATACCATGTTAAATTTTTCATCATAAAACTGATCACCATAAACATTGCATAATTGCTATAATCATATATATGATTGCTATAATCATGTGAATGGTAAACTTAACCATAGGATGATTGCAGAAATCACCATAAACATTGCATGATTGCTATAATCATATATATGATTGCTATAATCATATATATGATTGCTATAATCATTTGAATGATAAACTTAACCATATTATGGTTGCAGAAATCATATAAATAATTTCAGTGACCATAATTATTTAACAAAATGTTTACAAATGTTGAAATAGTTGTGGTAAACATGCACAACTGCATATATTTTTTCTCTGTGTGTACATATACATATGTATGTAAGTAGGTACACATATTAGCTCCAGAGCTTCTCTTGACTAAATGTTGAATAACTAACCAAAAATTTGTAAACAAAAAAAATATTTTTGTCCACATTTTCATTAAATATTTTTTGCAACTTTTTTACTGAGATTAATAGCTGTGCAATTGTTTATAAATTTAATTTATATAATGCAGTTGACTGTGTCTTATTTCAAACATAAATTTATTAAAGTTCTGGTTTCCTTAAAACGAATTTGTTAAAGTTGAAGTATGAAAGTCTGAGTATAGATAATAATATTTTCTATTGTGAACAATTCAATATGCTTTTCAAGTTAATTTTTAATTCGGAACAAAACGTGGGTTTTAAAGCAGCTCTTGTTAGGACATTGTTCTCCAAGTGAGTTGAGATTGCTCACGATTTTTACTTCATAAAGACCTTTGTAGAGAGCTTGTAGCTAAATTTTATTTAAATTTAAATGAATTACAATTAAGACATTTATGTTTTATGATTTAACTTATCTTTGACTTTATTTGCACCTCCAATTGAAAATAGTTTTGACATAAATGGATGCAAGTCACAATTTACTAAAAATAACATATATTTGAACCCGTTTCTTTTAAAAAAAAACCTTTTCTTATTTAGGCCAAAGCACAACAAATATTTAATTTTAATTTGTTTGATGCTGTTTGATCTTGCAAAACTCTTGTAAGAGTAAACAACGTCAAACAAATTTGTACTAAAACAAGTGGTTACGTTTTTTTGAGTAAATATGTACCTTAAGTTTTAAAATATAAAAAGTGATTTTTTAAAAGCTTTCGGATTTGATTTAAAAAAACACATCAAATTTATTTGAACCGACAAAACGATCAATGCTTAGAGGGTTTCATGTAAATGTTGACCGCGGCTACGTCTCGAATGGTTCATACGGCCGGTTTCTCACGAATAAATTATGAATTTCAAAAATTTGCTCGAGATATGCACAAAATTCTTTTAAAAACCGGAGAAAAATTAACTTGTACATTTTGTGCATATCTAGAGCAAGTTTTTGAAATTCATACTTTTACTTAATTGTGAATAAAAGCGAAACGCGTAAATGTAAGGTTTGAACCACATAGAGATATACGATCAACGTTAGTTTGATAATGACTTTAGATTGATGATGACTCATATAATATATTACATACATACATACATATATTTAATTGCAGCTGTCATAATAGAAACTAATTGAAGCATTGTATGTATGTGTATTGTGTGTGTATTGGACCTTAAACTGCGGTTTGTTTTCAAATTAACTAAGTGATTTATTAATAATTTTACCTTTCCGCACATGAAATACTTTTACCTGTACATTTGCTTGTTTAACTCTATTTATAACTCAACTGTTTTTTAATTTATTTACATTAAAATTCATTAAAGTTTTGTTTTTATTTACAAAACCACGCAATTTTTCGATGTTGTTGTGTTGTGGTTGTCTGTTTGTATTTGAAATATTTTCAAAATATATTTTTCCATATCATTGAGCATTTGGTTTGAATTATTGCAAAGTTTTTGTTTACGAAAATATTCCAGTTTTATTGTTTGGCGCATCTTCATGTTTCCGATTTGTACATCTTTTTTAAGGAAGTTAAACATTTTTATTTCTGCTAATTTTACACAATTGTTGTATTTAATATTGTATTTTTTTTTGTTAGAAAAATAATGATGATTATCATTAATACATTGTTGCTCATGTGGTGAAAAACTTGAAAATCTTTATTAAATATCTGTTAAACTGCAAGCAAATTCAGCAGGAAATGGTTTTTGAGGTTTTGACATCTTCATTGATCTTTGTGTGTGGAAAATTGTGTAGTTTCTGAGTGGTTATGTTTGTTTGTGAAAATGTTTAAAGGAAATATGTAAATTGTAGGTTTTCTCTTGAATTTGATGTTTGGCTGGAAAGAGGTTTTAATATCAATAAAAATATGTAATGTAAACAAGTTTGTTTGTTGTTTGAAGGAGGAATTGTTAAGCAATTCAAGATCTTTTGGGATTTATGTTAAAGAAAAACTTAAAATTTATACTTAAAAAAGTAAAGTTTCAAAATAAAATTGTTGTAATTTCTAATGTTTTGTTTTTCTCTCTACTTTCATTTTAGATATGACGTTGGTCATGATGGCTATCTAGATTTGACCGAATTAAAATATATGATGGAAAAATTGGGCGCTCCACAAACCCACTTGGGTCTCAAGGACATGATCAAAGAGGTCGATGAAGATACTGATGGCAAAATCTCATTCCGGGAATTTTTATTGATCTACCGCAAAGCACAAGCCGGTGAATTAGATTCCGACTCCGGTCTTAATGCCTTGGCCCGCCTAACGGAAATCAGTGTGGAGGAAGTGGGTGTTAGTGGTGCTAAGAATTTCTTTGAAGCCAAAATCGAACAACAATTAAGAACTAACAAATTCCATGATGAAATCAGACAAGAACAAGAGGAAAGACGTCGCCAGGAAGAGGAAAAAGCAAATCGCCGTTTATTGTTTCAACAACGAGCTGCAATTTTCCAATAAATTTCCTTATAAAATAAACACCAACCTAATTTGAAACTTTGCGGGGAGAAAATTTCATTAACAACTTTTTAAACACCCCCTCCCCCCAAAATCTTTAAGCTTTAAAATTTTGACATAACTATTTTAAATATTTAGTTTATTAGTTTTTATTATTATGTTTTAAAACAAACAGAAAATGGTATAAAATAAAATAGTTTAGATTTTAGCATAGACTAAAGAAAATTTTAAGTTTGATACTTGAAAATTTCTTACAACTTCTTTATTTAGTTATTTTTATTTGGTGAATTAAAATTACAAGAAACGAAAAACATTTAGGGCTTTCGCAAAACCACACACAAACACATCACATTAAAATTAGTTTGATTAGAAAGAAAAACTAAATCAACCTACACGATACATCACAATTTTACTATACTATACATATAAATTAACTTCATAATCATCTATTAACGTTTACAACAACATATACAATATAATTAAATTAAATTAAACTTTATACAACATAATTAAACTTCTTGCATACATCATAAAATATTATACATACATACATACATACATATTAAACATTTTATATAAATCAAATAACAAATAATATTCAAAACAACTTATTAAGGCATCAATTCGTTAACTCAACTAAAACATCATTAAAATATTTGACGTTAATTAAGATTAAAATTTTGTTGCGAAATTATGTATGTATATGTAGATTTTGTAATATGCTTAGAAAAACTTGTTAAAGAATTAATTCAGATACTGCTTTACATACATTGCATACCTAAAATTATTGCAAATGTTAGATACTCAGTTCAGACTAAAATGTTTAATGGAAGTAGTTTAACACAACCGTTCTCATCACAATTTATACAGATGGTGGTGTTAAGCACTTGGTTTTGTGGAATCATGAAGTCTACATCATATATATACGCCTCTGTAAATCGCATAATTTCTTGCGAGATTTTCAAAACACAAATAGTTGGCAAATTGATATTGTACAAATCGCATAAATTTTTTTATTGGAATCGATCATGTCGATTTCATTTACAGAAGACCAAACTATGTAAATTGGTTTTAAAAATAAAATCATTACTCGAATTTGATTTGCAGAACAAAGGGAAACAGTTTATTCCCTGCTTAGAAATGTTTTTTCAAACAATTTATCAAAGCATAAGTTGTAAACCTGAAAACGTGGAGAATTCTAATTGTTTTAAATCTAAAACAAACTTTTTGTAAGTTTAATTTTTTAGTGAATAACTTTTATAGGAATTAATATTTTAAATACGCGAATAATGGTATGGTAGGTAGGTAGGTAAGAAGGTTGGTGTGAGTCATCCTCACACCCTCACCCAGAGACCAATATGGTCCATATTGATGCCTTAGATAGGAAAAGAAGTAATAAAGAAGGTGAAATAAAAGCGAAAGTAAAAGACAAGAAAGGAATAGTAGAGTGCAAAGAGAGAAAAGAGAAATCTGACCAAATCCTACTCAAACATATGTCCTCCACTTGTCCGACCAGCACCCAGTCTACTGCCGCGTAGCCAGGCCACTCTCATTAGGAATCCCATTAGACTCTCCAGCCCACAGCTCAAGACATCCCCTAATTCGCCCAAGAATCTATTACCCAGCCATCTCAGCCTACTGCCCTTCAACCTGGGACAATGGCACAGAATGTGCTCAATCGTCTCCAGCTCATCCGGGTCCTCACATAATCTGCACATATCCGACAATTCGGATCCCATTCTCACCGGCATCCTGCCTATCATGCAGTGGCCCGTGATAATGCCCATCATGGTCCTAACGCAGACCCTACTCCTGCCCAGCAACAATTCCGAATCGGACCTCATAAGCACCGGCCACAGCGTCCGTGACACTTGGCAGTCCGTCCGGTTTCCCTAGGCCTGATTGGTCGCACTTAGGACCCATTCCCTAATGTATGGCCACACATGGCAAATATTTACTTAAAAAAAGCGTAACCACTTGTTTCAGCACAAATTTGTTTAACGTTGTTTACTCTTACAAGAGTTTTGCAAGATCAAACAGCATTAAATACATTAAAACTAAATATTTGTTGTGTCTTTCCGAAATAAACAAAGTTTTTTGTAAAGAAATATGTGATCGTACCTTAAGTTTTACATTTCATTTGTAATTTCTGCTACATACAGGACGTAGAACAATTCCCGATTAGTTTTCCGAAACCCTTAAATATGTTGCGGTCACAAATCAAGCAGCAGTAGAATTTTTCTATTAAAAATCAGAATAAACAGGCCATAAATGTCTGAGATATGGTAAACAAAATCCACGACTGACAGCTTTTTAAAATAATCTAGAATTTTATAGATTTCAGAAGTTTGTCTGTCATTCTATTTGTAATTATGTACTACTATATTCTGGAGACTCATAGGTAATTTAAAATATCGTTCGGAAGCAAATGTAGCATTAATGTATCATGCAAGAGAATTTTGCAACTGAAAATCAGATAAATTGGGTCATAAATATATGAAATGATATATATACATATGTAAATATAAACGTGTATGTTCTAGCTTTCGAATTCACAAGATCAAATGTGAAAAAATTCGTATTCTTTTCACTTAAAAATAGTTTGGTGAAAACTAATCAGCTTTTTCTTTATGAAATAGTGCTTTTTGGTCAAAAGAAATGATGAAAATTTAAATGTTATACTTTAATTTATTTTAATATTACTTTATTATAATTATTTAACCCTCTAATGCATAGAAACGATTTGTGGAATTAAAATTACTTTTTAAACTAAATTTGGGTCATAAAACACGAATCCACTGATATTTTTTGTATCAAGAGTGGGTGGGGCCTTGTAACCCCAAAAATTGTTACCCCGTCTGTGGGCGGTCTCATGCAGAAAGCTTTGAAAAAATTCCATAAATCTATGATAATAAAAAAGCGTTATGTTTGATTGTAAATTGTAAATGTAAGAAAATCAAACGATTTTAAAAGAGAATTAAAACATGTAATTATATTTATACAGAAGTATGATGAAGTACTGGTTTTTTATAAAGTATGAAAGTCCTTGAAGCAAGATTTTTTGATGGACATACACAACGGTATTGCACATTTTTCACAATATACTTGAGTGTCAGATTTACAGGGCTCGTTGCGACATTGCCGTTTCTTACTTTTGTCCTGAAAAGATGGCCAGTGGTGGAGGCCATCATATCTAACATTAGATGGTGGCAAGGACATCTTAGATTTCTGTGGTGTTTTTGTAGAATGTTCGGCATCATTAGATGGTCGACCAACCTTCTTTTTTTCTGACATCAGCAAAAGACTTTCTGCTACTTCTTCACGGAACTTTGGAAGTTCGATTCGCTGATGTTTTTCGCTATTTATGCGGTGGTATAAAACGTAAGCATTTACCATTGCCAAGTCAAGCATATGGTGAAATAGACGAGATGGCCATTTACCTATCTTCATCCGAATTTTGTAACGGCCAATCAGACTGTCCATCAAATCGACTCCGCCCATGTGTCGATTATATTATTTAACGATATTTGGACAACTCATTTCTTCACGATACTGCTTCTTGAGGAAAAAAGTCACTTTCATTTGGAAGCACATAATCAGGATCATCGACGTTATCATCACTATCATAATCATCCCCTCCCACTTCTTCATCGCTATCTTCGCAGAAGTCCATAAAATCATGAAACTCGTCGTCTGCCATCTTTGTTATGTCATACTTGCAATTACGCTCCCAACGCGACATTATTCTATTGAAGAAAATATATAACATTCACATCATTTCAATATTTCAATTTAAAATAACTGATAATTTTTTTTTTTAACGCACTGCATACACCCGCCTACAGACGGTTGGGGTGGTCAAGCGTTGGTAGGCCTTGTAAAAATAAAAATGCATTGTCTAACACTTTATTTCACTTCCAAAAACTTCAAACTACTTACCAAAAAAATTTCCAATCGAATATTTCAATTAGTCACTGCTTAAATATTTACACAAAAATCACCTTCTGAGAAAAATATATTTTTTTAACTTTTATCCGTTATTTGTCACACAACTGAAAAAATTTTGCAAACGCAATGAGATGCAGAGTTGATGTGTACACAAAAAATGAAATAAAGTAGGCAACTAGATCATATTTTTTTAAAATCAAACTATCAGCTTTTATATTTGAATGTTATGGGCTTTTAAACTATGCCCGTCTGTAGACGGTCATATGCACTAGAGGGTTAATTTATTTTGACATTTGTCACACTTGTTTCGAACAGTACTTCGAATATGTAAAAACAATGTGAAAACGGGAGCATATAATTTTAATTTCATGTGAAATTTCAGTTTCAAGTGATTTTAAAATCTGTCGGAAGCTAGAACATACACGAAAATCACGATTGGAAGCTTTTTGCCATAACACCTTTTTAAAAGCAGCCATTTAACCCAGATTTTTGAAAATCATCCGGTAATGAATTCCAGTTTGTCTGCATTTAAAATTATACGATTTTGTTTATCAATATCATTTAAAAGAATTTTGCAATTGAAAATCAGCCATAAATGTCAGATCTATCAAAAAAAAAAAAAAAAAAAAAAAAAAAAGCGCGACTGTCAGCTTTTTGCAATAAGCAGCTCTTTAAGCTAGAATTTTAAAGATCTTTCTGAAAACAATTCCAGTTTATTTGTCTGTCTGTTCATTAATGGATGAAAGTTTTTATTAAAAAAAAAACAATTTGACGCTAACCGTAGTTGACTGACAGTCCTTGGCCAAGATAACTCTGGTCTGATCATCTGGTTATTGTTGTTTTCAAACGCATCACTTTATAAAATCACTTCATAGTAAACTGAATTAATTCTTCACCAAGATCTTTATAAAACTGTGTTTTTTTTATACATTTGTTTTTCGCATACTTTTTCAAATTAAACGCATAATTTTATAAAAATATACAATACAAATGTTTGCAATATTTTATACTAATTAATAACTAACATTTTAACTTAATTTCCAGATATTTATATGATTTTTATTCTATATACGATATTTATTATTAATTAAACAATCTGTTCGCTGAATTATATAAAACAAATTCGTTCAAATAGCAAATTTAAAGTTTTAAAACTTGACTAAAAACTATGGGAATACTTAAAATTCTAACTACACTCTTTTATTCGACGAATAGATTTAATTAAACAAATTTAATTAAAACGTTTTTTATGTGTGTCTTTTTTTCAATATAAATTTTGTCAATTGCTTTAATTTTAAGTTTTTATTTTGTTTCAATTTGTATTTAATAGTTTAATTGTGCATGTTTCTTGTTTTAGTTTTTAAGCCAACTATCAGTTTTTATTATGATTTTTAAACATATTCTTTTTTTTTTTCTTTAAATTTTTATGTTAGTGCCATTCATTTTATTTTTGTTACATTTTTCCTTCTCTAAAACAAAAATATACTACTTTTATTATTGAAAATAAGAAAACATTTTTCTAAATCAGACCAACATATCATTAACAAACTTCTATAAAGCATTGCAGTACAAAACCCATCCGTGAAAGTAATATATTGCAATCAGCGTTGCCGTTTTGGTTACTTTTAACCAAAATTGGTTACTTTTTTTTCCAATGTGTACTTGTGTACTTTTTTTCCGTTTTGGTTACTTTTTTTTAACACAAAAGTAACCATTTTTTACATTGTTTTTACTTTGATTTAATTTACACCACTAATTTTGGTGATAAACTAAACTACCACAATTTGAAAGTTTTTTAAAAATAAAACACTAAACACAGGATTACAAAAAATACATGCCTGTCTCCAAACATAACAAACACAATCATTGTATGGTTGAACGAGTAAAAGGTTCTTCACAAAAACCATCTAAAAACATGCTACTAAATGCATTTTCATATTGATGTTTGACATCGAAACAAGATAATTTTTCTTTTGTTTTAGACATGAACGGACCTTAATAAACATTCATAATTTATGTTTCTTTACCAGAAAACCAAAAAAAAGCGTTTTACAAATTAGCGTGCTATTAAATTTTTTAATAATAAAGTGTTTTTAAATAGTTGAGATTGGGGTTCTTTCGTAAAAAATGGATAAGTATGTACTTCGAATTAAAAAATAATAATATTGCTTTTAAGCACAATTTTTATTTTTGTTATTTTTTTATTTAAAAAGTCTGCTCAAAGTAAATCTAATAATGTCGAGTTATCTTCTGGAAGTGATGATGAGAATATGTATATTTTCATTCAATTTCAATAACTTTTTTTAAATAACATTTTGTTGTTTAGTGATATTAAAAACAGCCCGTTAGTTATTTACGAAAGCACACTAAAAAAGTGTTCATAAGCAAAATGTGGAAAATAAAAATAGCATTTGCAAGTTCTCAAAAAGAAACTCTTAATAAGCAAGTGCACCAAACAGAGCTAACATTAGTAATGTTTCTTATTTCCCACAATTTGCCTTTTTTTTTTATTAATGGACTATCTACCAGGCTTATTAGAGGAGCGCTGTCCCGACTCTCAAATTGCGAAACACATTAAATGTGGCAGGTAAAGCAACTCAATTAACAGAAATTTTAGGAAGTCAATCTAAAGCAAATTTAATTTCCAAACTAAAAACGACAAAGTTTTCGTTAATAGTAGACGAAACAACAGACAAAGAAATCACTAGTTCTAGTCGTTCGCTATATGGATAAATCATCTAAGAACATTCAAGACAGATTTTTAGCCTCATCTACATAAACTTTATCTACTAGTATTTTGTAACAAATGTAATGAAATTAATTACATTTGGTTTTTATTAATATTGTTATTGCTGAATTATTTTTTTCTTTCAATTGTACCTAATTAAAGACTGAACTACAAACCTAAATGCAATGGTTAATTTATATTTTACATATATATTTTTTAGCTGAAGTATAACTAAAATTTTAAATATATAAAAATTTTGGTTACTTTTTTTTGCTTTTGGTTACTTTTTTTTTACATTTTGGTTACAAAATTTTTTTGGTCGTGGCAACGCTGATTGCAATAGTAATTGTTCTGGTATTGACCATAAATTTATTTTATTTCAGTTTTTTATTTTTGTACATATTCTTATGATTTTAAGATTTTTGCGTTTATTTTTTTTTTGTTTGTCAATTTATTTCGTTTTTTATTATTATTTTAATTACTTATTCTGCTTACAGTACAGTATTTGTAATTATTTTAAATAAACATACTATATATAACAATATTATAATAATTAATAAACAATTTATAAAATTATTTTCGTGTAAGTGTAAATAATTTAATCTATAACTAAATATAAATAAATATTAATTAATAAAATGAAACACAAAAGAGTTTTATATTAATAAAAGTTTAAATTTTGACGAATTTAAGATCCCGTCTGCCGTTAACAACACAAAGTATTTTCATATTGTATGTTGTAAACTGCGATTACGATTCACAACACTTATCGGCTTAATCGTATGAAAAATGCATGTTGTGTTGTAGTCGAGACAACACAACATTTTAGTGTTGTGAACGATAATCGGCCCCCAAATTTTTGTAATAAATTGCAGTCCAAATTTTACAGTTGACATTATAATTTAACAATTTTTAAAACTTCAATCGCTTGATTTAGAAACACGATCGAAAAAGTACTCAACAAATAAAGGGTGATTTTTTTTAGCAACTTTCTCTTTGGCAAGAGTATTTTTGGCAGCTTAGCTGTTTTCGTATAACATGTTCAGTATGGTATATAATTTAACCATGAAACGACCTACAAACGAACAACGCTGTATATTATTAAATTTTATTATGAAAATTTACCAACAGTTTTTTTAGATCTTGCGATTTAACGCCTTTATACTATTTTTTGTGGGGCTATGTTATAGGGATAATCCCGCAACGGTTGACGTATTGGAGACTATTATTGAGGAATTTATTCGTAAGATATAGGCCGATATGTTGGAGAGAGTATGCTAAAATTTAACAGCGTATTAACAATTTGAAGTGCAGTCAACATAACCATTGAATATATAGAACGTTGTATCGACTTAAATAAAGATTTCATAGATTTCTTTAAATTTTATGTGTTTTTTTTTCAAATCAAATCCACAAGCTCGTTAGAAATTACTCTTTATTTGAAAACTGAATGATTTTCATACACATTTTAAAAATGTATTTTATTATTTGAACGAGTTTTTCTATTAAGATGAAGTTATAAGATTCGGCACTGCCAAACATATCACTCGGTCAAATCTGTCGATTAGTTTGTGAGAAAAATGGAAGAAAATGATCAAACCAATTTAGCAAATATAATTTTTTTTATTTGCATTGGAAAATTGCTACATTAAGGATGGCATGCTTTTAGGCTTCCATAAAAACAGTGAACTGTAAAAAAAGTAATGTTCATACTATCGTATGAAAAATGTTACATCGTAATGCCGCGTTTTCACTATGTTTTAACTATGTCGTTTTTGTTGTCAAATTGTAGCATAAGTTAAATTAACTACAGCGGTTTCCCGGTTTAACGAATTATATATTGTCAGGCCCATTGGTTATATCGAAAAATTCGTTAAATCCGTCAGTTTTTTAAATATGTTTTATTAAATAAAAAATCATGTTTATTTATTCTAATTCATAACACAAACAAAAAAAAAATAATAATTAGTTCATACCACATTCAATTATATAATTAGTTCAAACAAAACTAAAAAATGACTTTGGAACGTATAAATTTTGATTTTGGTGAGCGAAAATCAAAATAGAAGACAAAATATTTTTGGTAAACAAATATAAAAAATGACTTTGTAATGTATAAATTTTGATTTTGGTGAGCGAAAAATTTTTTTACATACAAATCAATTTTTCTCTTAATCCATTTTTTTCGTAAAGCGTCTCTTATAACATTGTACAAATGTAACGGTATTGCCAGAAAATTCAAAATATGCTAAAACTTGAAAAACTAAGTGCTAAAATGTTCTATAGAAGACAAAATAAGTGCTAAATTTTTTCAATGTAACAATACAATTTTTATTTCAAATGTTACAAATATAAATTATAGTTTTTTCTAATTTTGTTCATAACAATTGTTGACTTGTTTTAATAGATTACACTTCATATATTAATTCAAAAATTTCCGTGTTCATTTACTTACCACACCGAAAGAAATTTAGTTGAAATATTAATAAAAGTTATTTTTTATTTCTCCAAAAGTATTTTTTGGAGTAAAAAAGTAAAAATTTGTTTGAGAAAAAAATTGTTTTTTATCATTTAGCATTTAGCATAGTTTTTAAAAATTTCAATGCATTTTCGAGAAACAAAATGCTAAATCTAGCACTAAAAGTGCCAAAATGGCAACCCTGGTATAGATGTTTAAATGAATTTTCTATTAATAAAAGATTTTATGTTTTTTGCATTTTTCTCCTAAATTTGCCGTCCGATTGGGCTGGAAACACCTATTCACCGTGAACCCACACGCTGAATCCGAATATGGACTCAGAATTTTGATAGGACAAAATTTTTGCCGAAATCCCATACAAAATTTGAGTCCTAGGTAATTTCTGTATAATATACCACCGTAAAGTATGCTGTACAAATCACTCTCATTTAATTACAAATAAATGAGAGTCTGTGTATGTATAGATCAGTGTTGCCAGAAAATGAATTTCAAAATAGGCTAAAACTTAAAAAAATTAAGAAAAACAAACAAATTTTTACTTTTTTACTCCAAAAAAATAGTTTTGGAGAAATAAAACATAACTTTTATTAATATTTCAACTAAATTTCTTTCGGTAAGTAAATGAACACGGAAATTCTTGAATTAATATATGAAATGTTATCTATTAAAACAAGTCAACAATTGTTTTGAAAAAATAAGTGCTAATTTTTCAATTTTTATTTCAAATGTTACAAATATAAATTATAGTTTTTTCTAATCTTGTTCATTGTTTTCTAAACATTAAGTTTTCTAAATATTATTAATGAGATTTTTCTTATTATTATCATCATTTTTAACAAAGCAAATGCGACATTCTCAATAATATTAACAAATCGATTATTTTTCATTCTATTTAAAAGTCATTGATATGAAATAATATACATACATATGTACATATTTATTAATTTTCTATTATTATCATCAATATTAAAATGTGTATGAATATATTTATTTAAAAAAGGGTCATGGTCTGGCAGCACTAAAAAAGTGAAAAACATTATTTTATTATATACCAAAAATAAATAGCATACTTTAGGCTGAAAATAATAGCTATTGAATAACTCACCAATATGTGTAAGATCTAACCAAAGCCCGCACAAACAAATTACATATTTATTTTATTTATTTATTTCAAAGTAATATAAAAATAGCCTTAATAGGCCAAAAATTAAATATATTACAGAGTAATTTTCTGAATAAAACATATAATCTTAATTAAAGTAAATATGTACATATATAAATACATAATTATATATCTACATACATTTCACTAAATAGCCTCCTAACCAAATGAATAAACTCAAATTGTTAAATTAAGGTAAAATAAATGTTCCAGAGTAGTAACCAAGAAAGTAAAAAAAGAAATCCTTTGAAATCGAAAAAAAATAGTTAACCCATTAATTTATCCCCAGAAGCTAGTGTTACACTGGTATTATACTCATTTAAGACTGAAAATGCATTTTTATTTCCACAAACATGAGACGATGCACCACTATCTAGGATCCATTCATCTTGATTTTCTTCATTGATACATGTATTGATGACTAACATTGCACTATTTACGTTATTAGCTTTGTTCTTGGAATAACATTGAGATTTTACCTTTTTTAAACATTCGAAACATTTAAAATTTATTTTTATATTTGTATTTAATTTATTTTTGTTGAAGTTTGTTTTTAATTGCAAACACTTGTTCCTTACCAGCACTTACATTTTCATTTTTACGATGCTCTTCTTCCAATATTTTAGTCTTCAGTTGATCCAGACTTGACATTGCATCTCTGATCTCAAGCGCCACTACAAAATTTTCTAAATCTTGAGGTAAACTGCATAACAAAAATATTGATAATAATTCTTCCGGAAAATTAATGTCTAGGTTTTTTAAATCTTCAACTATGGAATAAAATTTATTTATTTGTGGTTCATACTTTTCATCAGATGTACATTTAAATTTTACGAATTGTTTAAAAATATTTACTTTCCTGGAAGGGTTTTTTGCTCTATAAATATTTTCTAATTTATACCAAGCATTCTTAGCTGTTTTACAATCTTTAATATGTATTAACTCAGAAGTTCTCACCGCTAATGTAATTGTTGCTAGTGCCTTTTGATCTCTAATTTTCCAAAGATTTGATTCTAGTTAAGTTGCTGTTTCATTTAATGTTATCTCGACCATATCCCAATAGTCTTGAGTAATTAGGAGACTTCTCATCTGTATACACCATGATGTATAATTATCTGGATTAAATTTTTCAATTTTATAGATTTTATAGATATAATTTGTTAAATTAAATTGCCGATAATCTTTTTATCGTTGTTCTGGTCCCATAACAAATGTTATAAAATATTAATAGTTTTATTTAACATAAAAATTATATTTATTATTTAAGTAAAATGTCTGACATACTGAAAACTATTTGTTCAACATAAAACATATGTATTTCTCAAAAACTAATTCGATAGAAAATTTACATTGAAACTAAAGTGCATTTCAAACAAAGTATATTAAAAATATTTCCAACCAAAAGCCATAATACGAAGGCTGAAAAAGTAGCAAGATTTAACTAACACCAGAAAAATACGTTACGAGTTTAAATCTAAAGACATTAAAATAATAAAAACTACGAAGTTCCAACGACAAGTAACTCCATATTCTAGCCTCTAACAATAAAAGAACATTGAAATGAGCTGCACACAATTCTAGGAATAGTAATCTGAGGATTTCTTGTAGAATGAAAAACGGAAAACTCAGAACAGAGATTTTGAGGCTAGCCAGATCGAATAACCAACCAAAAGCATTAATTTACGAATGTCAAGTGTCTAAAACAACATTCCAAAAAGGTTCTGACATATTCAGAAATATGCAACTATCTTCGAACTTTATAGAGCTTATAATAGCATTGACTGAACGATTAAGTTTAGCTAAAATACAAGTCACAGTGCCAGACACCACCTCAAGCCCATAAAATATACTCGTATGTGGCATTAAGAGAGGATAAGCTAATTTATTTTTTATCAGACAATAAATTTGGCGCAATATAGCAAAGACTTTAGCAAATAAATTATTAACATGACACTCAAAGATAAGTAGATTATTCAAATATACACCTAAACATTTAAGGTTATCAACTAAGGTTGTTGTTGTTGTCAGTCCATCAATAGAGATATTCAAAATAGAACCAGAATTACCAAAAAGTATTGCCTTAGTTTTAGAAAAATTAATTAACGATTTCTTCACATCTTGTCTTAAGATAGACGATATGTACATATCGCGATTTTCAATTAAACAGTTTTCATTTTTTAACGTTTTTTTGCTTCTCCTGTAAAATTGTGATAATGAGGGTTACGTCTTTGGTCATTTAAGGTTACGATATATAAAAAGAAGTGGTTCCAACACGGATACTTAAGGAACATTAGCAAATAAGGGAAGTGTACCAGAGTAAACACCCTTTAAATATGTCAAAACATGTTCCTTTATATTTAATTTCTATGCAAAAAAATAAGTAAAACTATACACCATTATTTCCAGTTTATTTTTAATTAATTTTATTTAAAAAAGACTTTACACTTTCAAAGAAAACTAAATAAAATAAAAAATATATTTAAAAAAATTAACATAGAATGATGGAAAACAACTTAAATTGTTTTACTTTTAAATAAATTGAAATAATAGAGATTTGCTTCGAAAGCACAACTTAATAAAAATATTAGTAAATAGAAATGCTCAAACATATTTAGAATGTTATGTTTATGTTTTGTTTTTTCTTTTTTCATGAAAAGATAGTAAAGAACATTTATTTAATGATCTGTAATTTTCTAATTCTTAAATTAAAAACATTTTTTTGCAAATGGAATTCTCAATTGGAAATGCATATTCATTAAAAGGCCAACTAAATGGCTGAAATTATTAAAGCTCTTTTCTCTTTCTGCTATTATTGGTTATTAACATCAATTTTAATAAATATTAATTCAAAAATGTTTAAAATGAATGTGGTATGTCTCTTAATTAAAATCAACATAATGTTTGGGATATTTAAATGTTACTGTGATCCTGTTTTTCTTTTTATTATTTGTTTCAGTAGTGGTTGACTTTATTCACTTAAATATGTATGTATGTATGTATTATAAATATATGTATATTTAAGATTTTGAATTCAAAAAGAAAAGATTATTAATAAATCTAAATATACAATTAAAATTTATTAACACATTTTCCAGCAACTAACTTTTTTCTAACTTTTTTATTTAAATTTTTTGTTTTATTTTTTCTTTTATAAAATATTTTTTTATTTTTTTCGCTAATAGCAGCTTTTTGTTTATTTTTATAGACAACTGCTGCATTTTTCTTTTGTTTTCTGTATAGAATAGAGTAAAAACTATTAAACTAGAATTAAATTTACAGCACACACACGTCGAGACATAATGTTGAGATATTTCGTTTGTTTGTTTATTTATTTGTTTTTGTTTCATTTATGTAGATCTATATTTGATACAATATGGCTGCTGCTGTACTTGTGAGCAATATTCCACATTTTGTTTTATGTTTTTGTTTGTCTTCTTTTTACAAATGTGACTGATGCTGCTGTTGTTGTGGTTGTTGCTGTTGATGTGAATGTTTCAGTAGGATGTCATTTGCTGCTGCTGCTGCTGTGGGAAATCATTTCAGTTTGGCATAGGCATCAACTTTTTTATGGAAATGATTGAAGTATTCCAAAGCCAAAGTTTGAGTTTGATTATAAGTTTTACTTAAATTTTCAGGTGACAAACGTCCACTGCAAGTGTTGAAAGGAGAATTATATTATTAGTATGCTTAAATTATTATTTTAAAATACTTACACCAACACTTGAGTCTTGAAGAAAGCCACAGTCTTGACATAAAGATCCAATGAAACCGTCTTTACAGTACCTGCTGTGTTTTCAATTTTCTTGGGTAAACCGGGCACGTATTGCTCCAACTGAAAAAAGATAAGCAAATTATTGTTTCAGACTTTTAGTATTCGAAATGGCATTTTAAAAAATTTGCTTTCTTATATTGAATGTAAAATAGAGGAGACAGGGTAAATATTCAATATTAAATTTCGGAGAACCTTTTCTCTTAGAAACAACTTTTTAAAAAACAACTTAAAAAAAAACAATATTTATCTCGACTTCCGGAAACCACGTTCATCTTTGTTGTTACCCGGTGGAAATACATTGAAAACTGCCTTACGACATTTCTTTTAAATAACAAACACAAACTGCAAAGCTATTTGGCTTATCTGCAGAAAACACCTAGAGTATTTGGCCTTATAGGCTATGCAAATAACTTCGAAAAATCACTTGCACAAGAAAAAGAAGGTTCTCCCAGTAATGAAACACAACACCAATTAAAAAAAAAAAAAAAACAGATCCTCTGGGATGTCATCGGAGGAGTCCTAGCTTTAACATCGTACAGGTGGAGTCTCCCCTGAGGCATGACAGTAAGGACCTTTGAATAACCAGGAAACATACAGAGGCCCGTGTAGTATCCCTTAGATCGAAATTTGTATACAGCTGCTTTGATCGACACTCATAGGAGCATCATCAATATCGCGGTCGCCGGATACCGAATAAATGTCGTACTTAGATGTCATCCACCATCCTTAGCAACGGAAAATAAGTGCAGTTCTGACACAACTGAGTAACTCATAGACCGCGCCATTCCAAATGAATGCCCATGCATGTTCTCAAGGACCACACGATACCCCACATTTTGAAGTGCTCAGCTAACCCAATGGATTTATAGATTAACCCCATTCCCACGACAGCCGGATCTACGCACCGGAATGACCCGAAATCACTCGGCCAAGGGCTGTCAACTCAGCAATTACTGCTGTTACAACAACAACAACAACAACATAGATTAACCCAGGAGAAGTAGCACATATACTAGGTCTGGACCTAAATGCAAACGCCGTATATTTAAGCTTTCAAAAACAAAAACACATTATAAAGAAAGCTAAATTAAAAATAAAATTATGCCAATTAAAAAAACAACATGGATAAAACAACTTGAGATGAATAGAAAATATAGGGTCAAAAAACCAAGAAGATGTTTAATAGAAATTTAAAACTCGAATATGAAACGAAAAGAAAAAAATATAAAAAACATCAAACAATAACAACAAATTAAAGGTGATTAATATATTTTTAAAAAGCTGATGTCATACAAACTATGAGTAATAATATGATTATAAACTATAGATATATAGATTATAACTAGTAAATTAAGATTTGTAAAAACTTACAAATTCAGCTGCAACTGGTAATTTGGCGTTAAACAAATCCCTGTAAGCGGTAAAGATATTGCAAGCAATATTACGCACAAATTTCGAGACATCACAAACCAATTGACATATGGGTTTTGTGTAGGGTGGCAAATTCTTCTCAGCCCATTTGTAACCACGAGCGGCAGCACTCATTGATGTATACCAGGCCTTTTCGACATGTGGTAAAACGCCAGCATTTTGCAAAAGTTTACCGGTGGCGGATTTGGCAAACACACCTTTACCATTCACTTCGGTATCATAAAGAAGAGCACCAGCGATCAACGCAACGACCACTATGCTACCCAAAGTCCATTTACAACAACCGCAACTCTTTTTCTTTTGTTCTGCAGTTTGTTTCTTCTTTTGTTGTGCGGTTTTCTCTTGTACACTCTAAATGGGTTTCAATTTTGTTTTGTGTTTTATAAAATAGAAAAAAATATACAGAAAACAAGTTAATTAATTAATTTTCTATTATATTTTTGTATGTATGTATTATGTTTTATTAAAAACCATTTATTTTACCTTTTTACCAGCAGGTTGCTGTTGTTTGTTTTGTTTCTTATTGCTTTTGGAATTTTGTGCCATTTTTATTTTTAAAAATGTATTATTTAAAATTTGATTATCAAATTTTTAACAATAGTAATAAAAAAAGTAAAACTTTTGAATCTTAACTAAAACTAGACAGGAGAAAGAAATATTTTTTGCTTATTTAATATTATTATTTATTATTAATTAAAACAATTTGCTTTTGGTTATATTTGTTTAAATCGAGTTTTTTAATACTTGTTTATTATTTTACTAAAGAAATGTGTAACGGGTTTTCATCTATATATATAAAAGTGAATGTGTGTCGTTATGTTTATTATTATTAGTTTGAAGTCTATAGACGGCTAAACGGCTGAACCGATTTGCTTGAAATTTTCACAGTATATTTCTGTATGTCTGCAAGGAGCTATAGGCTACTTTTTTTGGAAATTTTAAGTGGGCGTGGTACCTCCCATACAAAGTTAATTTTAAAAATCACCGATTTGCTTGAAATTTTCACAGTATATTTCTGTATGTCTGGAAGGAGCTATAGGCTACTTTTTTTTTTTGGAAATTTTAAGTGGGCGTGGTACCTCCCATACAAAGTTAATTTTAAAAAATACGGGTAGCGAAGCACACCGGGTTTTAGCTAGTTTATAAAATACAAAATTTATGAAATGTTTATTAATAATAATAAATGGGTGTATTATACCTACATATTATACGATTATTGCCAAGTTATCTAATTAGCTGTTTTTGACCTTTTTTTAATGATAAAACAAAAGGTCAAAGGCCAGTGTACCGGTTGTTTTTTGTTTTAACAATTATGGTTCAACTTTTCTGTAAACGAAAGATAGAAAGGAGTTTTATGTTTCCATTTTTTCTTTGTTAGAACCATCAACGACAAATAAAATTAATACTCTTGTAAAATCAATTAATGCATTAAATGCTTTATATAGTAGTTGTGCATTTTAATGACAAGGACATTTGTTTCAAACTTTATTTTTGTTATATTCAGGCATGTGATGGAAATCAAGAACGAATGAGTTTTATAAATCAATTTTTTCGTAATATTTCTGTATTGAAAAACTTTTATCACATAAAATATAAAGATATTGGGCTACTAAAGAGAATCTTAAAACAAAAATTTTAAAAATTAGATTATTAATGCATTAAAATGTATTTCCAAAACTGATTCATTTTCGATTTCGTTTTCCATCACATGCCTGATTATTTTCTTGATTGAATTTCAATAGAAAAAATGGGAAAAACTCCCGCGGAATTTTTATTCATGATTGGGCTGAATGTCTGTTGTTTCTGAAAAGCGTTAGTTAGTGTGACAAAAATTCTATCATTTAAATTGTAATTCTTTTGTGTAAATTGATTTTCTGTTGTTAGCATTCAAAAAATCTATGTCTATAAACGAATCATTTGACTGGCAACAACGCATAACGAATTTGTTTAAATTGTAGCATTCTAAAACTAATAATACATAATACTACATAATCATAATCTATTTGTTAATTTATTAAGGTTTAGAAAACAAATTTTGTATACGGCCCAATCATGAATAAAAATTCCGCGGGAGTTTTTTCCCTTTTCCCATTTTTCCTATTCAAATTCAATGTTAAAAAAATAAAAAGGGAAAAAACTCCTGCGGAATTTTTATTCACGATTGGGCTGATATTGTTTACAAATTTTGTTGTATAAATCTTCAAATTTATTATTAATATTTATAAAAGTTATTGAACCGCAAGTACAAGGTGGTGCAAAAGTAATCCTCCTATCAGAAAATGCTATAAATGGAGCAGTGTAGCGTAACATTGTTGATTAACGTGTATTTCGCATGTGTTTACTAAACAAATGTCAAAACAGAACTGACATTAGGGACCTCGCAAAATGTATAGCATTTTCTGATAGGAGGATTACTTTTGCGCCACCTTGTATGTAATTAAATTGTAGGTATATACTTGAAAACACCTTCGTAATTCTGGACATAAGAAATTTTACATTAACTCTTAATTAACTTATTACTCAAATTTTTTCAGTTTTTTTTTAATTTCAGTTACTTTATTTTTAGATTTATGTATATCCAACTTTTTAAAATTCTTTCTTCAAATTAGTGCCACAATTGCAACGCAAAGATTTTTTTTATAAATGTTTTGTTCTCTAGTTTTGCTGTTTTGTATTTTCGGAAAAACGTAAAAATAACTTGATTTTTTTATTTCGTTATTATTATTGATTTTTTGTTTTTGTCAATACTTATATGTACATACATACATATACATACGTATGTATACATACACACTTGTATGTACATTTTATGCATATTAATTTGTTTAGTTAAGTTTTTTTATTGTACATATTTGTTATTCGTCTCAATGAACACAAGTTACACTAGAGCAGCAGCACACAACACAACAATTTAACAGCTGATTAAAATTTTGTACATTTGTGTTACGTTACTTCATGCCTTTTTCTTCTCATATCCCATAGACTGGAATGATTTGTA
The DNA here is from genome assembly GCA_916048285.2 of Bellardia pandia. Classification (NCBI taxonomy): domain Eukaryota; kingdom Metazoa; phylum Arthropoda; class Insecta; order Diptera; family Calliphoridae; genus Bellardia; species Bellardia pandia. The sequence continues at coordinate 22,406,493 of OU696530.1, read as the reverse complement.
GCAAGTATATGTATGACAGGGTTGGAAAATTGGGAATTAAAAAGTCTAAACAAACTGCAACTGTCATAACATGACCTATATTTAGAGGGCTCCATATTACATTTCTGATTTGACACCTTATTTTAAATTCTGCTTAAAGTTATAAATTCTATATAAATTAAAGACTAAATTACTTTCTGTGCCGGAAAAGTTTTGAAAAAGTACAATTGTTTTAAATTTTCCATGGCTGCTAGGGTATAATATATTTTGTTTTTGCTATTGTATTTTTGTTTGTTTGTTGTGCAGACATAAAATGAGAGTGAATGACTGATTATATGATATTATCATGCTTGTTTATTACACTTAAATTAAACTTTGCTTTGTAAAAGAAGGCTTTATTTATGGTTTTGTTAAAGAAAAAATAATCTGAAAATGTTACATGCTGTGACTTGCCATAGAGAATAAACAATAAATATTTTATTTTAGATAGGTATAATTTAAGAAATACAAACAAGTAATAACAAGCAACAAAAATTTAAAAAATTTAATAATACATACCTACAAGATTTATAAATAATAATAAAGAATACGCACACATTGTAAACGTACGTAAATTTTGTTCTAACTCACAACACGTAAAAAAGAAATATGATAATTCTCGTATTCTATTTCTCAAAAAAAGGTGATGATGTTTACAGATTGATAGTGGACAATCAAGATTGCTGATGAAACCCTTCGCAGTGTAGAAAATGCATTCCAATTTGCCAATTTTTCCAGTACTTTACAATAGTATTCTTGAAAAATTCAAACTATTAGCCTAAATAAAAAAACTTTTCTCTTAAAAAGATAAATATTAGTTTAATTCCTTCTCTAATTAATAAAAAAAATTAATTTTGTTGTATTACAAACTCATTGAGATATGTACTTAATACTTTCCCTTTATTGTTTTCTTTATTTTTAAAATAAAATTTATGATTGATCTTTTTTTAAAGACTTTCTAAGTATTTAATATAGATAATTTTTTAAAATTAACAATAAATTTGCCTATTAAGTGTCAAAAAATACACCTGAAATTCAATATTAAACACCCATCAAATGGAAGTGTCATACAAGACTTCCTTCCATACGAACCAATTAAAAAACAATGTTTTCAAAATAAAAAAATATATTTTAAAGATTAGCAAATAAAAATAAAACATTCTTGACGTTGGCACTTTTTTCAGTTAAAATGTTATCAGTAATTGTTAGGCACTAAGTACTTGTGTATTTAAAAGTTTATTGAAATCATAAAGTGGTCTAATAAAAATATAGCAAATACATATGTAGTATGTATAAAAACAAAATTTGAAAAGTGAATGCAGTTTATTTTTTAGTTAAATAATGATGATGTGTTTCAATTCTGATTGGTGTGTTGGAAGATTGATAGCTTGCTTTTCTTTTTTCGTTTTGTTTTTGCAAACCAATATAAGCAAAACAATATATGTATGTTGTATGATATCTGCTTAAAAACTCCAACAAAATATGCAGGTTACTGCAAAAAGTTATGTAGGTTTTAAATAAGAAAAATGTTATTCTAACTAAAAATCATCCTTGCAAATCTCTACCATTTTTGATCAAAATCGAAAAAAATTCCAATTGTAATTTAGCACTTTAATAAAACTAAATGAAATTGAGAATTTCAATTTTATATTGATAAAATTTCAATTAAAATTGATAATTTAAAAATTGAGAAGTTTTTAAACTATATGATTTGTATTTTACTTTACATAAATAATACACATTAAAAAATATTAAACAAATCTGATTTCGTCTAACCATACTAACTACTTGCTTTCCAGATCTAACATAATCGTTCTCAATTTAATTCGAAATTTTCTTAATTTCATTTGGAATCTACCAATTTAATTTTGAAATTCTAAAATTCAAATTATAATAACCAATTTTTTTTTTAAATTCTCAATTTTATTTGGAATTCTCTAAATTCAAAATTAAAATTTCCCAGTCTCATTTGAACCGCAGCAACAAAATCTATGTTGTTGTTTTATGGGTCTTTCGTAACTGTAGCATATCTGGCTAGTGTTAAAACAAAAAGTGTTTAATGTTTACAAAATTTAAATTTTGTTTTTTCCTTATTAAATTAGAAATATTGTTACAAAATATAAACAATAGCACAAACATACATATTACCTCATATCTAAACGTTTTGCTTATACATTTACATATATATATACATATATGTATCTACATGGCTACTACAAATATTTGTACAAAAATACGGTACAAAATTTTGCTTTCAGTTTCTTTTGATTTTGAAATTCAGACAATTAATTAGTTGTTTAATATTGCTACAATAGATACTTTCGTATATTACTATGACTGAGTTTACTATATTTGTACATGAATATGTAACGTAAATGTTGTTGTAAAAATAAACAAATTTAACCGGCCGGCTTTTTAAATTTATTTAAATTTAATGGTAGGTTTTGTGGTTAGGCAAATATATGTTGTAAATATCGATTCGTTTAAAATAACTATAAAGTACATAAACACGTTAATCGGTTTACTTCAGTACGATTGCAGTTAGTCAGAAGAGTCCTACTGTTGGAACAACATGAAATTTTTGACATTTTACATTTTGACATATCAGTAACTAAAATTGTTAAATAAATTCAAAAAATAAAATTCATATTTTCAGTCAATATTATTGTACATACTTCTGAGAAAGCTATTAAGAATTTGTTCGACTATATTGTTTTTGTTTATTCAAAATCTAAAAAATTTAAATGTGGTTTTGCAGGCCGGTACCACAAACCTTGCAATCCAAATTTTCCGATAGCATAATTTTAAAAAATTCAGGACGTTCCGATCATGCGATTTAACACCACTATATTTTGTTGGGAGACGTATAGTTAAACCTAAAACTCAAAAACTTATTAACTAAATAGACCTACAATTTTGCTAAAATGTGATTAAAAATTTTGGTGAACAACTGATCGATAGAGAACATACGCCAACTTGTTGAAACTACGATTTCTATTAAGTAACTTTGTGTTGTGTAATCAGTGGACGCTGTAAATTAGGCAACCATACAAGAATTCCCTGACTACCCTACAATGATTTCTGTAGTTGTCGTGATGAAACCGTTTCTGATCTTCTATGTCAATGTTCAGTAATGGATGTCTTACGTAATATGTACATATTTAGGACTACGATCCTGTAGGTTTCTCTGAAGTATCAGATGTGAAGTTAGAGCGTATTGATGATTTCATTAGAGGTAGCAATTGGCTACTGAGATCGGCTACACAAACCCTTACAGTGCAATTATTTGGTCGTTAACTGATTCGGAGTAACTTACTCCATCTATCTTGAAATTCTAGACCCGGATTCTTCTTTTCTTTCTTGTCGACATCTTCATATCAACCTTTTATTTCTATCCACGTCTCCTCTTCATTCTTATCTTTTCAGGCAACACAAAGGGGCCAGCATTGTACAACCGCCTGCTTAACCTAACTGGCCGATATAATTTTTCATGTATAATTGTCAATCCTTACTCTTTCCAATAAAAAACAACATATTTTAATAATTTTAATATGTTTTGTTGTATTTTGAAAAACAAAGTATACATTGAAGTTCACTCCCTTAAATATCTTTAAAGCAAATATCATAATTAAGGAACGGTCACATTTGGCAAATATTTGCCGAAAAAGACGTAACCACTAAATAAAATAATTTTGAACTCGTTTATTTATTAAAAACAACTTTTCTTATTTAGCCCAAAGCACAAAAAATTTTTAGTTTTAATTTATCTGATGCTGTTTGATCTTGCAAAACTCTTGTAAGAGTAAACAACGTCAAAAAAATTTGTGCTAAAACAAGTGGTTACGCTTTTTTCAGTAAATACCTATTTGCCAAATGTGACCGTACCTTTAATATCATATACTGCCTCTAAATCCCGTGTGACGTTGTTTGTGCCACAAAATTTTCAAAAATCTGGTATCTATTGTCTATTATCAAAAGTAACAGATCAACATGGCAAATATATACATACACGCAAATATGCTTTTGGGATGTACAAGAAAAAAAACACATACACCACACCCCCCTCCAAAAAAAAAAAAAACTTAATACGTGTCAATTTACTGCGTAAATTAGAACAGAAACTAGCATAAAAATTAAAACTATTTAAGAAAATCTCACTTTAAGTAATCACATTTATAGAGAAACCGGCTTTAATTATGTACCCAACAATTTTTATGGAAAAAATTTCCACGTAGACCATTATTTTACTTATTTTATTGTATTCATTTCTTTTCGTCTCTTTTTTTTATTTCTTTGGTTCATCGTCATGTATATTTTTTTTTCGAAAATCCAAAAAATAGATTGACTTTTGTTTTCCGGGAAAATAAACACGTTGCACACTTCTTTTTTGTGGCAAATCTGTATGTCGTTTGCACTTTCTGTTAAACTTATAGAAATAATAAATTTTAGTTATAAAAAACTCAATTTAAATAAATATGTATTTCTGCCTTCTGCTAATTTCTTTAATACCAATTCTATTTCACTTTTTTCTCGTCGCTTAAATAATCGGCGGCGTTGTTCTCACAAATTTCAGCTAGTCACTAAAAAATTGTTTCTTTCGTTTTCTTTTCGAAAATAAACTCGTTTTTTTGTACAGAATGAACACGCAAGCGATGAATACTTGATAAGAAAAGTAATAGCTGAAGGGTTGCCAAGGCTATTATAATAATATTGTATCAGTGTTGCATTTCTATAACGAGTAGTTTTTTTAAATTATTGATTACTTTTATGCAACTAGAATTGCAAAAATTCTTCATATCCGAAAATTATTTATTATAATCTTTGATTTTATGAATTGTCTTTTTTAGCAAATATTTTTCTCCGCATAGAACAATGCATAAGTTCCATATTTGATTTTAAATTAATTAAAAATGTTAATACCACTATGCTACACCTAATACACTTTCAACTCCATTCCTTCAATAAGTCGAATTACCGTTGCCGCTAAAACGCCAATACCGAAATTAACTTTACTTTTACCGTTTCGAATCAGTATTGGATACACTTTTCGTCCGATTACCGAACATAACAACCAGTAACACTGAAAATGAACATCAATAAATATTCATCGTTGTTACTACAACAGTCATGATGCAACTATACAAGATGAGTGCAAATCGACAACAAATACAACACAAAACAGAAACAACAGGCATTTTGTGTGCGTAAAATAATGTACTTCTGTCAAAAATACTTGAAAAAGTATTACTATTGACATAAGTAAATTGTAAATAAAGTCAGTCAGCTGGGCTACTGCACTCACCTTGTTTAGTTGCACCATAACCACAGTGTTGTAAAAAATTGTTCCACCTTATTTTCCCACTTTGACAGAAGTAGATACATATAGAATTTTTTTTTAATGTTTTTACAATTTATGACATTAATAAAAAAAATAGTTTAATTAAAGTAAATTATAATATTATCCTTATTAATTTTGATAAGAAGTCTCTCAATAAAGTCTTCTATCTGACAAAACAACAAGAAAGAAATGTGAAAAGTTCCCTAAAGGTCCATTTTAGATACAATTTCTATATACGGCGGGGAAGGCCTATATATTGAGTACTTTGAATATCTGAGTTATTTCAATACGGTCAGACGGAAATCTTTATATTGATTTGCCTACCTACATATGTACATATGCATGATAGAATTTACCAAAAGTTATACAAAATATTAATTGAAACTTACCTTAACCAATTCCATTAATTCATCAACATTAGAATCACGTTTTTTACTAGCATCCAATTCAGCATTTAATATTTCAGCCTCAAGTAAAAAGTTATGGAATGTTGGTGACATTGCCAATGGGGCGGCACTATGAAATATTTCCGTTTCTAACAACAATAATTACAAACTTGTGCCATATATGTATATTTTTTATGTGTAAGAACTTACCCAGTTTTTCTAATAAATTTTTTGTTGGTACCAGTTGCTTCTTATAATTCATTTTCAAAACTTTGAAACAGTCATCATTATGTAATAAAGCCGACAGACAACCATTAATTTCATTATCTCTTAACAAATTAACAAACAGATTTTCATGGCTGTTAGTATTGATAATGAATAGTTGCTAAAATAATAATAAAAAAAACATTTTAGAAATATCAATTAAATTTCTTTTATTTAAATGAGATGAAATTACCAAAAATAAGGAGGAACTACGAATTAAAGCTTGCTGACACTCACGCGGTAATGCAGGGTATGGTGTTTTTAAAGCATTATAGGTGCCAAAAAACTCATTTAGATTCATATTCAAACTTTGATCAATGGCGGTATATAATACTTTTTCAATATAATCAGTGATGAAACGACAATAGCTTTTCATAGTTAAATTGGGCAACATTAAGTTTTGCCAGACTATATTTTAGGAAATAAGTAAATTATGAAAGAAAAATTGTTTCTAGATATACCTATTTGACGAATACAACTTACCTTTAATACCCTCCATTAGACTTTGATAGCCACCTTGACCTATGGCCCACAATATACTTAGGCATATATTACTGCGATTTTGATAGGAGTCCCTTAGCATAGCTGTATTGGCCATTTTATTTGAACATATTTGTGGCCAATTTTGAGCAATTAATTGTAGAAGAAACTAAATGTAAAATAGGCATAAATAAAATTTTATTAAAAAATATTTTCAAGAATAAATTAATATTTAGTCTTACTTTATATCCAACAACAGGTTGATTTTTATTTAATTCCGTGCACATACTCTCCAAAAGAGTATAATGGTAAAAGTACTCTAGATTTGTTTCACCTTGAGATGCAAGAAAATCCAATACAGCATATTTAAAGGGGGAAGAAGCTAAATTGCTAGGATATGTTATGGATTTACCAGAAAATATGGGATCACATTCAAATGGTAAACTGGAATTTAAATAGTTAGCAATCTGCAAAAGATAAAAGTAAATCATATTGAAAATTAATCAAATCTTATTGAAAAATGTTAATTCATTAATCTGACTTAGTTAGAATTTAGGGAAGTTGAAATGATATTCATAATTCTGCTAAATGCACTCAAATTATTTCATTTCATGTATCATTTTTCTCATCATACTCTTATTACGCCGTGACACTGATAATGATAATAAAAATGTATAAATCTGTATTGTTAAACACACCTCTTTTAACCAGGTCAATTTCGAACCAGGATATATTATCTTAAATTGTTCCAAATGCGAAGCAAATTCATCAGCTGTTAAATTCTTAAAAGCCTGCTCCAGGCTTTTGTGTTTAGCCGGCGCTTTATTAGAATTACTTTTAGTCTTATTAGAATCTCGTTGCGGAGTAGAACTATCTTTAGAAGTTTTGTTAACTTTTTTAGGTGTAGAACCTTTGGACTTCGAGCTTGCATTTGATTTGGTCGGTGAGTGGTTTTCTTCACCACCACGACCCATAATAATCTTACGATATTGATCTGAAGGTACTACAAATGATATAAAGTTGTTTGCATTTAATTAAATCCTTAATATTTGAATGCCTTTAAATATATGTATTCTTACAAATTTCCTCCAATTTTGGCTGCAAAGCTTCTTCCTTTTTCTTTTCTTTGTGTGCCACTACCTTCTTTTCTAAATTCTTTTGCTTTTTAGATTTAGTAACCACCTCCCATTCAATATTGTTATTAGACATGATTGCTTGAATGAAATAATAACGATATTGCTAAACAAATTGCAAGTTTTTATTTAAAATAATTAAAAAAGGAGCTTTTTTGATAAATGAATTTTTATTAACCGGCAGTTTTGCATTCACAAAAAAGAGTGCAACTTAATACAATAACAACAATATATCAACAGCATTTAGTAAATGTCAAATGACGTAGGCATTGCAAATTTAAGTACCTAGTGAAATAAACACTAGAGTTCACATAGTTGTAAAAAATGGCATTTAAACATATAAAACCGTTACACATTTGATTTGTTCATTTGCGGGGCACCAGATGAATTTCGGAAAAAATTTTAAAAATCGCGATAAAAAATATCATTTCGAATTTTAAAAATCATCAATTTTGAATTCATTCTTTGGCGTTGTCAGCAAGCAAAAACACTATTGTCAGAAACAACTGTTTTGAAAAGTACGGTAACAAACTTACTGAACGCCAGCGCCTTTTTAACAAAATTTTCTGCATAAAATTCCCGTATTCTTTTTTCAAAGTTCGCTTAAATATACCCAGTTTCTTTTCAATCTCAAAATCAACGCGCAGCGACGACGACGACAGATATTCCGACAGTAAACCGCCCAAAAATCTTGGACGTCACATTTAATAGTCTGTTCACCTCCTCAGAACACGCCACTGCAATCACGCAGAAATTGCGAAATAGGTACAGGTCATCAAAGCGCTAGCCGTGGCAGCACTTGGAGTATAGATAAAGAAACCTTGCCTTGTAACTTACAACACGATTTAGTCGGTCAGATGTTAACTACGCTGCTCCAGTGTTATATTCAAAGCTGTTAAAATGCAGCCTTAAGGACCGTTACAGGCTGCCTTCAAAATAACCTCCGAACACCACCTTCACGAGGAAAGTAAGGTTCTTCCGGCCAAGGAACACATCACTAACACTGGCTTCTGGGATGTCACCGAAGGAATCATCCAAACTTCCATATCACACAGTTGGAGGAGGCTGCCCGAGGCACATCAGCGAAAAAATTCCCCCGTCGGGCCGCCAGATTTTTTTTTGCACGTGTGGTTGGTAGGAATTTAAAAAAGTAGTGAAAAAATCGTATTGAGTTTTTTTTACCACATATGTATGTATGTATGTACATATATCGTTATTCGAAAAATTTCAAGGTCATTGAAAATTTGTCATCCCAAAAGTAGGCTTTTAACTAAATAATTATAAAGAAATGTTTTATTTTTTTTTTCTTTTGGTAACTTTTTGGTTACAAAATTTTTTTGGTAGTGGCAACACTGACTACAACTTTTATCCAAAAAAAAAGAGGTTTTTGAAGCCGTCCTATATATAGGACATTGGGCACATGACTTATTGGGTATGATATGACACAAATTTTTGGGTATGATATGTCAAATTTTAGCCGTTTAACATTATTAATATTTGTTTTATACGTATTTAAGTAAATTTTGTAAGTGGACTTTATATGGGGTCTATGGTCAAACATGGACCGAACTAAAAAAAATTTCGTTTTGCGATTTCTTTTTGTATAAAACTTATTTTTGCTGAATTTTGTCTTGATATTCCAATTTTATAGGCATTTATTTACATTAAGCCATATTTCGGGAATATATATATATTTGTATGGGGGCTATGAGAAATCATGGACCGATTCTTACTATTTTCCGTACACTTTCTTCTTTTATCATACAAACAACGTATGCAAAATTTCATGGTATTATCTGCAATATATTTCAAAATATTGCAATAAAATGGACGAAAATTATCAAATTTTTATGGAGGTGGTCTCACATATTGGTTCATAACTCTGGTTGACCTAAACCGATTTTGCTGATTTTAAATAGCAAACTTCTCGAAAGCATTTCTGACAGAATTATTGAAGATTTGGATCCCGAATATATCTTGGGACTTCAAAAAACTGATTTCAACATCCAGACAGACAGACGGACATGGCTTAATCGACTCCGCTATATATAAGGATCCAGAATATATATACTTTATAGGGTCGGAAAATTATATTGTGGAAATTTCACACGGAATGACAAACTTATATATACCCTTCTCATAAAGGTGAAGGGTATAATAATTGCGTATATCACAAGTATTTTGCAAAAACACAATTTATTTTTAACATGGCGATCACAATTTTTTCTTATTTTCGAAAAAGTAGAGTCGCCACTGTTTGTGAATATGTAGCTGTCAAAGTTTGTCTAGTACAAACTCAGTATTTGTATATTTATAAAAAATTAGTTTTAAAATATTTACGATAAAAATAAAGACCAAATATATATCTGAAGGTTCAATTACCTTAAGGCCCATTATTACAACTTGGTAATAGTTAAAGGTATGATGTTATCGGACAGATAAGAAGTATTTGGTTATTACAAGTTTAATTTAATCTAAAACCAACCGATAAGCTAAAGGGAAGATCATCTTGCCTTTAAATTTTATAGTGAGGTATGTGGTTGAAGTTGCCATATGTTCTGGAAAAAATGTCAAATTCATGAAAAATAAATTAATTTTAATTTTGTTTTGCCAATAAATAATTTGATAAACAAAAATGGAAAACAGACGCTTGATTTATATTTTTTTCACAAACAAATGTTTTCACAAACACACACAATTTACTGTTTCTTGTCAGTAATTTGTCAAAAGTAATCGGGTTTTCACTGGTGTTGCCATATTTTAGAAAAAAAAATATTTTATTTTACAAGGAAGTTGTAATAACGAAAAATCTTAAAGGTCAGTTTATTCCTCACTTTAATTAAAGTTACCTATTACTATTAAGAACATTAGAGGCAAGTTGTAATAATGGCCCTAAATGTTTTTTTATTACTCACCATTATTTAGCAATAAAATACAATAATTTGTTAGGCAACTCTAGAATTGTATAACATATGTTTTTGCAAAATAAACCACAAACAATTTCTGAACGCGGCAAAATTTTTTTTGAATTTCGAAAAACGAGTAATTTGCAGAACACCAAAAAGCGATTTATTCGGTTTAAGAAATTTTTCGTTTTTAAAAACGATTCGATTTACAGAACAGGGCCGAATATAACATACATATATAATAACTAGTTTTATCAAATAATAAAACTAGGTACATATATTTATAACAATTTTTTTAAATTTTTAAAAACTAAAAATTTAATTATCCCTTGTATGTATTCAGAAATTATTAATAAGGAACAAAGTAAAAATTTAAAATATTCTTGTGTATATACATTGATTCTAATTTAAAACACAATTAGATTTGCTATTTTTTTTTATTCATTTATCTAATTTTCCTTTAATTGCAAATATTTGATAAAAATGTTGTCATTATATTATTTATCATATAAAAAATTTTATAAATTGTTTTTTTTTTTATCTTAAACATTATAGTCCAAAAACTGGAGGCTGTTGTTTGCGTTCGAGATTTTGTTTTCAACCACTGTCCTACACACTCACAACATGGGTATGTCTTCGACAGTAAAACCGTCACGTTTTAGAAAAATACATACAAGTATGTAACCATAATAACCTCCTGGTATAAACATTAAAATACCCATAATCAATAGTGGCCAAGCACGATCAGCATATTTTTCATTAAATACACCGGACGATACTAATATACTAAACGTCAAACAGGTCTGCAATAAAAGGCAGTGAAACATTCCATAAACAAATTGAATTTAGAGCAATAACCTTCATGACTCACCGCTCCGGCCACAAAGAAAAATAATATAAATATTATCGTTTTCCAAGGGAATTTCCTTTGTGGTTCTACCCATTGTTCATCTACAAAGCCATCTGGTTGATCATGCTGTTCCTCAGGTTCACTACTTAATAGCTCATAAGAACCCGCATTTGTTCTGCGGCGTGACATTTTCCGTTTAAATTTTATCGATTCAACTATATACCTACTTGTTGTTGCATTAATTACTTTTGCAATGTTTTACCCAGTTAATGTTGGATTGTTTCTTTTTTTGATTGAAATACACTTATCAGATAGATATATTCTAATAATAAATGTAAACAAAAAACCCACAGATTTATATACTACAACTTTTATCCAAACACCAACAAAAAAGTACAACTGTCAAATTGCATTGTTGTAACAGCTGATGGACTGTGTTCATTATTTCATTTAAAAAGTGCTGCCGTAGTGTAAGAATAAAAGATAACAGTAGATTTGCGAAATATAGTTCTTTAAATATAATTATAACGGTATTTAATTATATCACAACAGCACTACTTTAATCTTATAGTGACGTATTCATAAAAAATAAAGTAGGTTTGAAGTGTGCTTTTAGACTTGAAGTCTACTTTAATTTTTTATGAATAAGGGCATTATTGTTTAAATTTATTGCTAATTGAAATCGTATACATATTAAAATATATTTTTTTTTCTTTATGTTCAATGTTTTACAAAATGAGTGGTAAACATTTTCAAAAGCTAATTTATAATAGGAATGATTTAATGGTACAGTAAATTAACTCCCAAATGAAATAAGTCCCAATGAAAAAATTAAATAAATCCCAAAAATTTTTCAATACAGATTGGGACTTATTTCATAATGAAATGCATTGGGAGTTATTTCATTTAATAATGAAATGAAATTATGAAATAACTCCCAACAAAAAAACTGTGGAAGGATTTTCTCCTCTATGGTATACAGAATACCGGCTTCGCATTGCACAAATTTCTTGTATTGCAGGCCTATGGCCGCGCGGAAGGATGTTCTCCTCCATGGTATACAGAACACCGGTTTCGCATAGTACAGATTCCCTGTATTGCCGTTAATTCATTTTTATTGGGATTTATTTTTACATTTTGAAATAAGTCCCAAAAAATTTGGATTTATTCCATTTTTGCCTTTGGAAGTTATTTAATTTTTTTCAGTTAGGCGTTATTTAATTTTTCATGGGACTTATTTCATTGGAAGTTACATATTTCATTGTACCGATTTTAATTCAAATCTAAAATATGTACTAAAGAAATAATTTTTTTAAAATTGTCTTATGTACAGTTTAAATTTACTCTTAAGTTAAGATAGATTTACAATTTTGAAGAAAATTTCAATCGTGTAAATCTAGCTTTAATATATGAGGCTGTAATGAACTAGACTATTTTCTCTAAAGAATGACAACAAAAAAGCTTTCAGAGATTGTCAGGAAGCCATTTTAAAAGGTAGCAATCAGCCGGTTTGGGTGGTTATTGTCTGGTCAATCTCTCTTACCGATGGGAAGTCACCACATAAATATTATTTTAGACTCCCCTAGCTGTCTTTGGGGGTTCGACGCTTATTTACCCACCCTACCTGTGATCTTAAGTCTAAGACCGCTAACGCAACTTATTCGAAACCAATCACATTATGTAAGAATTAAGAAACTTTAAAGTTTCATTATAATCAATTCGTTATTTATTCAAAGAATATGTAACACTAATAATCCATCTAAAAGAAAAAAAATTCTAATTCTATATTCATCTATTATATTCATTATTTTGAAACTCCATTAAACAACTTACATAAATGATATTAACAACTAGTGTAACTTCACTACTGTCTTAATTTTTTTTTTTGTAACGAGTTGTATTGAATTTATAACTTTAACCGAAAGCTACTTACAAAGTACAGAGGCTGTAACAACAAAAGCTTTCTTTGTTGATCAATGCATTTGCTCTCTCAGTAGAATAAATTATGAATGAGTATAGTAAATTCTAAAAATAGACCAAGTGTATTATTTTTTCTTGTTTTTGTTTTTTCTTATTTTGCGGGTGTCGTTATTCAGATACCAGAAAAAAAATTTAACAAAAAAAGAAGATCAAGAAGAGAATTTTTTTTAGCAAACAGACATACCTCAATAAGCAGGGTATGAACCTTTTGTGTAATAAAAAAAATTGTTAAATTAAAGTTATAAATTCTCAACAAATTATAGGTAATTATGATAATTATGCATATCAAAATCAGTTAAAATTGCAAAACAATGAGGATATATAAAAATGATAATCACTCACCAATTCTATAAACATTTCGGCAACTGCTGATTAAAAGGTGTAAAACAAAAAGGTAGATAGGTTTTGCAATTATAGCTTTTCCCTTATAAATTAACTCTTGCTTGTAAAATCTAAGTAAAATTTAACTTGATTAGAATTTGTTTAATACAGAATAAGCGAATTTGTTTAAATTTCAATAGTTTTAAAATACATATTCTTTTGACAGGGCAATGTAGACTGAGTGCAATACTAGTTTTAAGACACAAAAAAATTTTTTTCTGTAACACTAGATCGTAAGATATTAATTAGAATAGTTTTATAGTTTAATAGTGTAAGTTTAGTTTAACTTAAATCGTAAGCAAATGTGACATTGGCACTTCAATATTGTCTGGACGAATTTAAAGAAATGAATTTATTGTAAATAAGTATTTACTCGAAGCTGACAAAATTAGACGTAGATTTTTAAAATTGTATATGTATTTATGAGCTCGTGCTAGGATGATTTTAAGCCAAAGTTAGAAAATATGGCTGTGAGGAAAGACGTATGAATTGATAAATGTTGAAAACTATAATATTTTAATTGGTGTGCGTTGAAGCCACTACTTTCCTCGGGCAATGCAAGATGTAAAAGAATTTCTCAACGATATTCTTTAAGTTAAACAAGTTATGCTAGACCAAAAAAAAAAAAGAACTTTGATAAGTTCCTGGAAAACACAATGATTACCGAATAATCGAGTTGAAGCCAGCATGCGTTAACATGCGATCCTATGCGTTGGCTTACTTTTTTACGGTTTGGAGTATATCAACTTAACGATAATTTAATGCAATTAAACACTGCTTTTTAATTATTACTTTTCTTAGAAAATACTATTATCAATAACGAATTTAACAACTGTTATAAATGATAACGCTATTAATTATAGTTATGGTTTATGCAAGAATACATGTATATTTCAATGGTAATAATTTTACTTCATGTGGTAACAAAATGTAATACAAGAGAAGAGGGGTTCGATTAACATTGTATGGATAAATAAAATACAAAGTTAGAAGTCAACCTGGAATAACTTTGTTAAAAATTTTTTTTTTTTTTTTTTTTTTTTTTTTATACATTTAATTTATTTATTGAATCTTCAGAAATGAAATGACAATAAGTTTTCGAATCTTAATACTAAAAGAAAATAATAAGTCCAGCCAGTGCTAGACAAAATATTATGATACTACAAAAAATTTATATCCACTGATCCAGTCATCTGTTTTGCGCTTGAGTTAAAGCAAGGGTATCCCTCCTTCTCAACCGAACATGGCCAGTAAAGTTAAGGATGTCTCGTGCAAGTGGGTTTGGATGGTGTTCAAGTTTGCTGACATATTTTGAGGCGTGTTTTGTAAATTCGACTTTCACCAAAGGAATGCCTAGATCTTTGTGGATTCGAGAATTTTTAACATACCATGGAGCTGCAGTAATTGTACGTAGAATCTTATTTTGACCCCTTTGAATTTTTTCAATGTTGGATGCTGAGGCAGTACCCCATAATTGAATTCCATAACACCAGATTGGCTTTAGAATTGCATTGTACAACAAAAGTTTGCAATCCAACTTTAATGTAGAATTTCTGCCGATTAGCCAATTAATTTGCACTGCTTTTAATCTCATCTGGGTAAGTTTTGCGTCGATATGAGACTTCCAAGTTAAACGACGATCGAGGTGGATTCCGAGGTATTTGACTTCATTGTGTTGCGGGATAATTTGATTATTTATTCTGATGAACGAGCATGTATCTTTTCGCAATGTGAAAGTTATATGAATACATTTCTGTTCGTTAACCCTGATTTTCCAAAGCTCAAGCCAATTCTCTAGTTTATAAACATATTTCTGCAAGTTCTGTGATGCTATTTGATGGTCCTTATGAACGCTAATAAAGGCTGTATCGTCTGCAAAAGTTGAAGTATGTATTATGGGGTCTAACGGCATATCGGATGCATAAATCAAATATAAAGTTGGACCCAGTATGCTACCCTGGGGTACTCCTGCTTCAATTGGCTGAGCGGGGCTTAAAAAATCGCCTTCTTTGATTGTAAATTTGCGACCATATAAATAACTTTTCATAAGTTTGTGGGTGTTAGCAGGCAGAGTTAATTTAATTTTATGCATTAAACCTTCATGCCAGACTTTGTCGAACGCTTGCGACACATCAATGAAAAGGGCGGAGCAGTATTTTTTCTCTTCAAACGACTGTCTTATCACATTTACCAATCTGTGTGTTTGTTCGATGGTACTGTGTTTAGCTCTGAACCCGAATTGGTGATTTGGGATACATTGAGTGTCGTTCAGAATTGGAATCAACTTAGCCAATAACAATTTTTCAAACAGTTTTGAAATTGTCGGCAGTAGACTAATTGGCCTATATGACTCTACTTTAGTGGGGTCCTTCCCTGGCTTAGGAATCATGGTAATCATAGATACCTTCCAATCTGCAGGATAGTATTCTAGGCGTAAAATAGCATTAAAAATAAATAGGATAATTCTTTTAGCTACACGAGGTAACTCCACAAGCATTTTGTTGCTGATTTTATCCATACCTGGAGCTTTTTTAAGATTCAGAGTACCAATAGCGCTTTGAACATCATTAAGGCTAAGTCTTAGAGGTACA
Organism: Bellardia pandia; assembly: GCA_916048285.2. Classification (NCBI taxonomy): domain Eukaryota; kingdom Metazoa; phylum Arthropoda; class Insecta; order Diptera; family Calliphoridae; genus Bellardia; species Bellardia pandia. Next base: position 22,390,166 of record OU696530.1, on the reverse strand, counting down.
GGAGGTCTAATAACGAGTGGAGGCAAATCAGATGCATTATTTGAGTTGTTTATAGTAAACACTTTTCTCAAGTGATTAACAAATAAAGTCCCCTTCTCGGAATCATTTCTAGCCCAGTCACCAGTCGGATTTCGCAGAGGAGGTTTTCCTCTAACTGGTCTTTTTAAACCTCGTGCCGCCTTCCATAACGAATAGTCAGATTGTGGGGTACTATCAAGACCCTCCAAGTAAGATTTAAGTGAAGCCATTCTTTGGGTTTCTAAGAAATTTCTTAGTATATCTCTGCATACCCGTAGCCTAGCTTTCAGTTCAGGAGACCTGTGGATTTGCCACTCTCTTCTAACTCTTCTTTTTTCTGCCAGGAGATGATCGAGTTCAGCGAAATAAGTTCTATTTGTCCCACTTCTGCACTCAACGTCGTATGTGGAGGCGTGATGTACAGCTCTTCGTATGTCCTCAGTAAACTTGCCAATCGACCCATCAATATCCTCGGTAGTTCTCAACACTACATTTTCCGTGCAGTGGGAACTTAAATACTTTTTATACTTTATCCAACTTACTCTGGTTTTAGATATGTCCCGAAATGGAGAGCCATTCCCTTGAAGGAAACGCATTGAAATAATAGAAGGAGAGTGATCTGAAGACAAGTCTAATGAAGGCTCCACTTGTATCGATTCTACAGGGATATTTTTTACTACTCCGAAGTCAATAACATCGGGAATCTTCCGTCGTTGTTAAATATTTGAACAGGCATCTTATGAGTACAAATAACAACTACGAACAATACAAGGCTTATGTTAATATCTAGTCAAATTTTCTAAATGAAGTTTTGGGAGCACATACGTATGGTCTCAAGTGCTAAAGGATGATTTTTTAGCAACTTTATTTTTGACAAGACTGTTTTCGTATAACTGTTAAACATGTTCAGTTTGGTCTGTAATTTGGCAATGAATCGACTTACAAAAGAATAACGCTTGCTTATTATTGAATTTTATTATCAAAATTCATGCTTGGTTGTCAGATGAAGACCTACTTTTTTATTGGAAAATTGTGTTCAGCGAGGAAGCTTATTTCTGGTTGAATGGATACGTAAGCAAGCAAAATTGTCGTATTTGGTGTGAAGAGCAGCCAGAAGCATTGCAAGAACTGACAATAAATAACGAAAAATGCACTATTTGGTGTGTTTTATGGGCCGGTGGCCTCATTATAGCCTACTTTTTCAAAGGCTATGGCGAGCGCTATCATGCGATAATTACAATTTTTGCTCAAAGTGGAAGCCAAGTCTAGTCTGAAATGTGGTTTCAACAAGACGGTGCCACATAGCACGCGAAACAATGGCCTAATTGAGAGGCGAATTCGGTAAACAGTTTATTTCAAATTTGGGGCCGGTCAATTGGCCGCTTAGATCATGAAATTTAACATCTTTAGACTATTTTTTTGTTTGTGGGACTATGTTAAGATTCATATCTATTGGGACGAGCCCGAAAATATTGACGCTCTGGAAGCTAATATTAAAGAATTTATTCGTAAGATACCGGCCGATATGTTGGAGAGAGTCTGCAAAACAAAAATGTACATGAATTCATTTTTAAACATTGAATTATTTGGATCGTTCTTTTTAATCAAATTCAAACGCTCTTAAAAAATCACTCTTTATTATGTTGCAGTCAGTCTACCACTTGTCCTAAAATTTGTAATTCATTTAAATCAAGGCTAAATTTGAGCACGTGTTTAAAACAATTATTATTTAGCACTAAATATTATTACTCATTCAAATTTGGCTGCTCCAAAAACTTTCGTTTTTAATTACAAGAATTGACAATACGGTTATATTTTAAACCATATATTAAATTTAAAATTAAAATGTTAGTTGTTGGTTCATTGCTTGGTTGTTTCTTTTTTCGGTCAGTTGGCCAAGATGACTTAATACTTGTTCTTTTTTTATGTACTTTTAGCAGAAAAACTTCAACACGTGAAGAGAGTCCAGCAAAATCTACACTGTTTCCAACACATTTCTTTACTTTATTATTTAAAATGTATGTACTTTCTTTGTTGCCTCTGTTAAAATAATTATCCAAATCGGATATATTAGTGAAATCGAAGATAAAGGGTTTATTAAAAAGAACTTTGTTTTCCAGCAGGGCATATTGGAATAACACGACAGTTTTGACACTTTACTTGTTGGCATAATTCAATTTGGCTCGAAAATCGCATTAAAAAATTCGCTATGAAAGTTATGGATATGTAAAAGTAATATTTATTTTTTTTTCTAAATGTTACAGCATTTGAGCTATTGAAAACCCAAGAGCAATTGTTGAGATGCCTTTGCATGCTGAACGTGTCAGTGTATGGTGCGATATATGTATGTTTTGGAGGTGTGACTAGGCTATTTTTCAATATTTGTCACAGAAGTTAATTCCGTTAGGAAGTGGAATTAATTTAGTATTGTGTTTCTATAGAAAAAGTAAAACGAACAATTTTTTTTCGGAATAAAACCACTTTTAATTTGCTATGTGGAATTGTAATTTTAAGAATATCTAGGTTTCATTCTGAAAAAAATTTTGGTTTTACTTTTTCTATAGAAGCAAAATATTGGATTAATTCCACTTTCGAACGGAATTAAATTCTGTGACATGACTGATTATTGATGGATTTGATGTCAATATAACGGCAATATTTCTTTCAAATACAGGATGCTTATATTTTCTATATTTTCAAACTAATAAGTACGAATTTGTGTCGAATTCTATATATTTAATTCTATTTCTTTGACAAATAAAAAATCTCATTTCTAAAAATTATATTTCTTTGTTTCTTGGTTCCTAATTCAATAATTAGGATTTAAAAATTGCAGCTCCGTACTATATTAAGTGAAGTACCGGAAAAATATTAATTGTGGAAATGCTGTAACAATTAAGATACTATCACCAGTAATACTTTTACTACTACTGTCACAACTTATTGAACTTTATGTTCATAGAAATTAGGCTTGTATGCCCAATATACATAATCATATATAGACCATCTTCTCTCTTTTACCCACCCCTAGATGACCTATTAGCGGCCGTTGTTATTTTCTTGTTTATATAATATTTACAGTTTGCTGCAGTTTTGTATGTCGTCAATGTATACAACAAAACACAGTCCGTGATTCATACACTTCTCTTTCTTTTGGATACAGCTTTTCGTATTGTGTGTTTATGGTTTGTCCAAAAATACTAAAAACCTTAAATTGGCATGTACAAGTAGTTTGATTTGTACATGCATACATTCATACATGTATATGTAGGTATATTCAAACCAATTTGATATTCTGCTGGTGAATGTTTGGTTAAAATCCAAGAAAAAAGAATTTTATAAACCATGCCATATTTGACCATGACATTAGCTCTATTTACATGTGCATATTTTTATATGTATATGTACCTGTATTGCATTTTTATACCCTACTGTAGGCTGTACTGCGACACTCTACAGCTTATTTGAATGGGTTTGATTTAATTGTTACTCCGAGGAATTAAATTCTGTTATTTCTTTGAAAAAGTGATTAACATGCAATATGTTTACCATCACTTTTTTACTCACATAAGTTTGCTTTATGTCAGTCTCGGGCACACACATACTCACTCATATGTGCTAGTGTTGGAAGCAGCAAAAAACAACCCATCAAGCCATATGAGTCCGAAAAGAGTCTTTTCTGACACCTTTTTCGGAATGTTAACGCTCTTTATGAGCCCAAAAAACAATCATAATTGCTCCGAAAACCTTCAGAAAAGAGGGTCATTACCCAGCATACCATTCTAGGAGCGCTCCGAAAAAGGAGTCAGAAAAGAGTCCAACTAAAGAGCATTTTCGGAGCCAAAGAAGAATTTGATTGTTACTGTCCTGAGTCGACAAGCAGTATGACTCAGAAATTCCACTTAATTATGTGTGTACCAAAGAGTTGTTGTCCTGTTATTTGTGCTTTGAACAAAAAAAAAAAAACATAGCTGTACCACACTAGAATGATAAAAACAAGATTACACAGAGCCCAAGAAAAACCTCATAAAATACTCTTTTCTGACATTATCTAACTCCTTTTTCGGAGCGCTCCGAAAATACTCTTTTGTTGGACTCTTTTCTGACTCCTTTTTCGGAGCGCTCCTAGAATGATATTAAATAATAAAATAATATATGTATGTACATAAACATAATGTATAATTAAATACTTTTTGTGCATCGCCATCCATGTTTTCTATAAAAAAAAAAAATCATTTTCCCATTCTTCATTAAACATTTTGGTTTGAGTGTACTCAAAAAAAATGTGCAGCGAGATCAGACAGCGAAACAGGTTATAGTATACATATGTCAACGTCGCGCACACAGAATTTTGTTCCTATACACGCGTGTATAGCAATCGCCCGAGACTGCTTTATGTGAACAACTCTTGACGATGTTATATTCTTGTACGAAAACGTTGTCAGAAAATTTGCGCGCACAACTGTTTCTGCCTTCAAATGTAATTTTCGAAAATTACGAAGCCACTAATGAATTGATGTTCAACAACTCGTTTTCCCCACACATGACAACATTGTCAAGATGTGCGGATTAGATAATATTTTAAGTTAAGGATCGCTATATAGGACTTTCAAATTGAGATAAATCCCTTTTTTAAAACTCTATGTTGTTGGAATGGTACCCTACATTTAGTCAATTTTGACTACCGAAAATAATCGAATTTCATCCAACACGACAAATTAAATTATATAAAGTAAAAAATAAAACAATAATTAAAGTAAAAAGTTAAATTATTTAGTAAAACATTAAAAAGTAAAACGAAACATGGTCACCCCGTATTGTTTGTTCGTCGTTCGCCGGCGTAAGAATTGTGTTGTGTTTCTAGCAATACTTGTTTGTTTTTCTTATATACAAACTTGCACAAACATAAAAAATGTCAGCAAACAAATGGACCGCTAACAAGTTGTTCAAAGAAAATTTCGCTTTCAAAACAAATTATTACAGAGTGTATGACAGACACAAGTAGATGTTTGAACTAATTATAAAATCAATTAGTAATTATTGTTTTGCCTATACTTAAGTGTACGTGATTTGGCCCAATACGTTTGAAAACCTATGTGTTGAAGCTCATTGAAAATACATTCCAATTATGCGGTTTACAAAAGCGTTCAGTAATAAATATGAATGCATAAATCATAAGTTAAAATTCATAAACAAGGCAGGGAAAAATATGCAATAAATATTTAAGAATTTTGTAGTTGATTTGTTAGTTCATACTTTTGCATATTTTACCGTTTATAGCATATTAGTTGCATATTTTCTTTTGTATTATTGTATTTCTTTATTTTTCTCTTGTATTTCCTTATTTTGAAATAAAAACATTTTTAAATTAAAAACATTTATGAGTATTTTACAAATACATAGTAATAAATACGTGAATCAAATAAATGAAAAATTCAGCATTTCATGTTCTAATGAGCACATTTTCAAATTATGATTGAGCATTAACAGTTTATCATTAATATAAAAAATTTGCTAATGTTTTAAGACCTTACAAAAATAGTCGTTTTAACAGCAAAATTAATGCATCTGGATCTTTTAATTGTGGTCTAAATTAAAAATAATGTGATCACTAATATTTCCCAGCAAAAATCAATTTGCTTCATGTAATTCTAGAATAGACTCTGGCTTCTCTAATAGTGATCTAGTGATCTAAATTAAATGTGTTGCAGTATACTTCCACAAAGTGCTAAATAAAATGGCAATGTTCTAAAAAGATCGTAAATACATACTTATTTTCGGCAAGATAAAAACTAACCGTTTAACTGTTCACTGGTAAGAAATCCTTTGTTCAAATAATTTAATAAATACATAATAAGAAAAAATTCCTAATTTCCTTGTTTTCTTTCATTTCTTTTCATATTGTTTGTTAAATTGTACTGAGTATGAAATTCTAAACGATTTGGTTTCGGTTCAGAGAGTTTAATAATCTCTTAACATTGGTCATCCACTTACAAGAGCTTTTCAGCTAAACAATCAGAAACCTACATATATACAACAAAAAAACTGTATAAGTACATATGTACTTATGTATACATATATTCCAATAAACAACACAAATCTCATATTTCAACAAATATGTATGTATACAACTAGAACGCAATTTTTAAATTTTAAATAAAACACAGATATTAAAAAAAAATCGTCAAATTTTATTATATCGTAAAGTAGACAGAATGAGGTTATGTATAGTATAAGATATCGTGCAAATGGCCGCCGCGGCTTTTCTGGCACACACGCGATCCAGCCCAAAAACCACACCACACAGTGACACGTTGAGGATGCATTTGCTTCTCGTGAATCACTCGAGGATTTTCCTCACCCGAAACGCGACAAATCTGCCTATTGACGAAGCCATCAAGATGGAAATGGGCCTCGTCACTGAAGATGATTTTATCGGCAAAATCAGCATTTTCATGTTGACTCTCCAATACCCAATTAACGAACTCCCTTCGCTGTCCATGGTCAGCTGGCTTCAGTTCCTGAGTCAATTGAACTTTGTATGCATGAAGTTGCAAATCTTTCGTCAAAATTCGCTGCATAGTGGATTTGGAGACACCAATTTGCTGAGCTCGGTGTCGAATTGAGGTGGATGGAGTTTGAGCGACATCATCACGTACAGCTGCGACATTTTCGGTCGATCGACCTGATCGAAGGCAGGTTGTTGTCTTTACATCACTAACAGACCCAGTTTCGGCAAATTTATCCATTAATCTCTTTACAGTTGACTCTTTTGAAGCATTATTGTGACCCCAAATTGATCGCAATTTACGAACTGTAGCCGCAAAACTTTCACCATTTTGGTAAAACAATTTCACAATGAGAGTGCGTTGTTCATTCATGTAGCGCTCCATTTTTACTAACCTCGTACCTTCTACTAGTAAACAATAACAATTGTTCAAATGTCAAACAATGACACTTCGAATGGCGCCAAATTTAAAAATTGCGTTCTAGTTGGGACACCCTTTATATGAACATAAAAACATAAAAGTAGTTTTTGTCTTAGAGATGCCCAATTATTTAACTCTTATATAAATTATAGTTCTTAATTTGCACGTCATTCTCCTCTTCTTCATCAGAACTTTTTAAACCAAAACCATGACCTACTCAAAAGTTTCTACTTTTACCTAAAAATATGTACTAAATGTTTTGTATTTTTGATTTTGAGATGACCCTGTACAACAAACTTACTTAAACAAATAATACATATGTATTATATTTATTTATATTAGATTATATACCTAAATACATAGTCTAAAGTAATATATCATATTATAATGACGCATATAACAGTGAGTTTCACAAGAAAATCAATAGAAATAAAAATAATAACGTCTTTTATACGGGTTTAATATTTTGTATTATTAGCAAAATATATATTATCTCGATATAATGCTGCCTCTTTATAAGAAATTGACCCAAATATTTAATGCCGCTGTTCTCCGGTGACGATTAATACGAGTTAGCTTTAATACTTGGAACTGATACGGGGGATACTACTAAATAAGAAGTTTAACATATTTTACAGTGGAAATGCAATTGTAGACATTATTACATAAAATAATTTAAGGATCAACATGTTTGCAACCTACCTTACGACTTGAATGTTTCTTGTGGAAAATAAATGTTTTGTTGAATATTTTCTATTTTGATATTTGGCACTACATACCATTTTTGACATATAAGTCATAGATAATAACTGAAATAATACTTATGAATGTATACTGTAAAAATATGGTAATATTTAGTACTACTTTTTTTCTTCTTAATTTTAACCTTTAAAATACATATGTACATGCGCTTATTGTAATGCAGTTGTCATTAGTTTTCAAGAGAACCATGTAAACTTTAGTTAACTCGAAAACAACAACTAAACAAAAAAAAAAAAAACAATTAGAACGGTAATACCAACAAGAAACACACAAAAACAAAATGGTGACCATGAAAATGTTCTAATGGACAAACACACATACTTCCCAAAGTAAAATGTAATGCATCGAATAATACATACACGTGTTTTAAATGTAATTATTATTACATATGGGTAGTTCCATGAAAATGTCAACCACGACCAAAAAATAAGAGTACTTGAAAAATGTTTCTAATATGATTTAATAAGAGAAAAATATTCGATTTTTCATTATATGGAAGCATTTACAGGTTATTGGAATTTTAAAACTCAAAAATGGAAGAGAACAACTGAATGTCTTTTCGACTCAGTTTTTGCAAATAAAATAAATTATTTTCTCTTTGCTATTAACTAAATTAATAGATTTGAAACATTACAATTACATCTTAAAAATAAATTTGCAATAACAAATAACTATAATAATGAGAAAAACGCGAAGTTAGAGCTCGAATAACGGTATTTTTTTTTATTTGCTTTTGATGGTATTCTAATGTCACGTACGTTATGCAAAAAAATTGTTTAACTATGTCATTTGTATACGGGCAGTCGCAGGTAAAGAAGATTATAATTCTAAAATAAGAATTTTTCCAATTAAAGATATTAACTAAAATTTCCTTTTCAACCGAAATAAAAAAAAAATTTATTCACCCCTATCGTGAATAAAAATTCCACGTGAAATTTGTTCACTTTTCACATTTTTCCTATTTAAATTCAATATTAAAAAAATAAAAGGGAACAAATTTCATATGGAATTTTTATTCACGATAGGGGTGATTAACTTTTAAAGTTTGTCGCATACGTTATTGTAAGTACGATAATTTAAATTAAATGCATTAAATTCAATGTTAAATGCAAATTTTCTATTTAGATTGTTTTAAATAGTCGTAAACCATGAAACGGTGGCGGGATGAGTTAAAAAGAGACGAAGCAAAACTAAAAGAGCAAAAAAGAGGCTGAATTAATATTAATAAACATTTTATGACTTTGATATTATTTTTATTATCACACCGTTATTTGAACTAGTAAACACTTTTATTTTCTTTCCCCAAATTTATGTCTAAAATTACCTACAAAATACATTTCATTATTTATATACGAGAAAAATTGCCACGCACGTTATGTCACGTACGTTATTATGTTTGTCTTTTATATAAAACTAACCAGAGATGATTTCTCTTTAAATATTAAAGGATTGTAAAGGTACATTATTTAGCGTATTTTAGGAATTTTTAAAGAAAAGAATAACTCCCATGATTCGCAGACTTTCGCATGCACGTAAATATGCCTTAAAACTACTTCCGTTTTTGTCACGTACGTTATCGCCTTATTTTGATCGAATATTTTCGACAGCAAAGTTTCGAGGCTGTCCATTTTTTTCAAACTTAGAAGCTTTTGATTGCAACATAACTGTAATATTTTTTTTCATTAACTTCTATTTTTGTGAGATTTATATTACTTCATATGCGTACGTATGTCACGTACGCCTGTATGAAAATACCCATATGTACATGCATATACACTATTTATAATTACCGATATAAAATGCAAAATAAACAAACAAAAAATTCGTGTTTAATAAAAATTATGCACATATTACACATACATACTTTGAGTAGTAGCTTAAACTACAAACATATAATACAAATTTAATTATAAATATTTATTTAACTCATCTCCTTAAGGGATTTAATTTATTACTAACTACTAGATATTGTATAGAGTTGCCAAAGTTTAGCATACTTTTGGGCTACGCCTGTATTTTTTGAGATCTTTAAAATTATATAACTTTCATATTCTATAGAAAATGTATTGATATCTTTTCTATTCTATGGAAAACGTATCGATATCTTTTTTAATCTATAGAAAACGTATCGATAACTTTTCTATTTTATAATAAATGTATAGATAACTTTCCTATTCTATATTCCATAGAAAACGTATCGATAACTTTTCTATTTTATAATAAATGTATCGATAACTTTTCCATTCTATAGAAAACGTTTTGATAATTTTTATATTTTATAGAAAACGTATCGATAATTTTTCTCTTCTATAGATTTAATATATGTATCGATAACTTTCCTATTCTATAGAAAATGTATTGATATTTTTTTTATTCTATAGAAAACGTATCGATATCTTTTCTATTCTATAGAAAACGTATCGATCTTTTCTATTCTATAGAAAACGTATCGATATCTTTTCTATTCTATAGAAAACGTATCGATAACTTTTCTATTCCATAGAAAACGTATCCCATAGAAAACGTACCGATAACTTTTCTATTTTATAATAAATGTATCGATAATTTTCCTATTCTATAGAAAATATATTGATATTGATTTATCAATAGAAAACTGATCGATAACTTTTCTATTTCATAGAAAACTGATTGATAATTTTTCTATTTTATAGAAAACTGATCGATAACTTTAGCTATAGAAAATTTATCGATAACTTTTCTATCCTATAAAACTGATTGATTGATAATTTGTATATCTTATAAATAGCTTATCGACTAAGTTCCTTTTCTCCTTCAATCTAATAAAATTATGCTTTACTCTTACCACCTATTTATGATAGTTAAGTGTAAAAAATTAAAATTTTCTAGTAATTTTTAACAAGAAGTTGGCAATATTAAAACTTTACAACTGATTTTAATACATACCAGCGTCTGTCTATTGCGTGCCAACATGGCGTCAACTTGGCGTTTGTGCCACAATATTGCTATAAGCAAAACAAAGTAAATCGCGTGATAACTATTGTGTGCCGTTAAGAAAACAAGGAACGAAAATAAAACCAAATGCCGTAAAAGCGCCAAAAAAAATAATAGAAATTAGCCACCCAAAAATGCCACACACACAATTCGAACGAATGGAAAGAGGGGCCTTTATAAGAGATTAAAATATAACGGATTTTTGCAAAAGACAAAAACAATATGGCGTAAATACAGCCAAAAAAAGAGAAGTGTCAACAAATATACAGATACCCATATGCAAACACACATATTTATTCCAAGTAATGCAAATTTAAATAGTTATTTAGTTATTTGCTTAGAAATTCCTTTAATGCAAATTAAAGTCCTTTTAGAGCTTTTAACAGCCATCAAATAACATTGACCTTGAAAAAGAAACAAACCAAAAAAATTATTGTATTTTTAAATTTTTATAGAACTAAGTTATACGTTGAGTTGTATTAAATTTATTTGTATTTCCTTTGGCCCCATTTATTTGTCGCCGGTCTTAGAAATGTAGTAATAAATAAAGTTGTAAATGTTTCTGTTTCTGTTGCTGTTATTTTTTTTTTTTTGGCAATACGCGGAATAAGTGTTTTTGTTGTTAATAGGATCCATAAATACAATTATATGTATTACGATATATATTATAGATATATAAAGGTCAATTCACAGTCTTACTATCGCAGTTAAACGACGAAATCGGTATGGAAATGATTTAAATACTTCATTATTTCCATTACTAAATTTGTATGTCCATAGCGCCTAAGAATACTTAATTCAGACACTATTAGAGATTGTTTGACTCTTCTTAAAGTATTTATTCCTTGGAGCAAGTACTATTTAATTGAAAATAATAAAAATCGATTGCCTAACGTGATCGCATTTAAAGATCGTACTTGTTAAAAACAAACTCTAAGCGAGACAATTGCTCTTGCGTCTTGTCAAGCTATAGTTTTGTGCGCACCAGAACAAAAGGTATAAGCAAAACAACTGACACAATTATGGTCATGTGCTTCTATGCGGGGAAAACGTGTCAGTATTAATTTTCTTTGAATTTTTGAAAAATTGTTGTTTTTTGTGTAAAAATCGCATTTGTTGAAGGACATAGTTGTGCGAAAAAATCCAAAAACATTGTTCGAACAAGAACATAAAATCGACTACAGTTATCCACACTAAAAGAGTCAGATCAAGAAATTGTTCGTTAAGTGAACAAATTTATGGCTCGGAACTTAATTTTAAAGCTTAAGCCTAGACACACACGTGATCTTTTTTGCCTATATCTCTTGAACCAGGTAGAATATTTGTATGAAACAAAAACTAAAACATTAATATACACATTTAAAAACAAGTTAGCCGAATCTTAAATGAGAATTACAAAAATTACGCATTGTTAATATTAGAATATCAGTATTCAGTATTTCTTATTCAGTTTTAGCGCAAATTTTATTTATACCTATATTATATAATTAGTATTTTATAAATACATAATTTATTTCAAATGTTTTTAAATTTTATCTAATTTTAATCATTTGCCTATATAATTGATGTAATGGCAAATCTTACCATTATTTACACAGTTTGTATATTTATCATAACAATCTTATATGAAATGCAACAATTAATAAAACTTAAAATATGTTTAATATATTCCCATATCCACCAGGTTAAGGAGAAGAGTACAAAAAAGTGTACGAGTATTTACCACTTATGGTGGTGGAGGGTATAAAAATAATGAAATTGGACCATTTAAACATTAGAAAAAGCCAAAATAATGCTTGGTTTTCACTACGTCAGTTTTGTTGTCAAATTGTTATGAAATTACCAACAATTTGGACAATTTGACAACAAAACTGACATAGTGAAAACCAAGCATAAGCTAGTAGGTATAAACGTATCAAGATATGATTTCAAAAAGCCTTGTAGAGCACAAACGTATCGTATTATTCTATACCCGTCCCAAATACTCTTCACAAACACACAGACTTGAATGATTGTTTCTTATATTTCTTATACATATTTATTTACTTATTATATTACTCAAACACAAAAAAGCGTTTGTTTATTTGTTGTCATAGAATTTATTAGCTCTTTTATTTGTTGTTTTCTTTTTGGCCAATGACAAAATTGTGTGACGCATTTTATAATTTTTAAGCTGCAATTTTTATTGTTTTCTACTGTTGGCTTTAGAATATTTTGCCATTAATCAATAGAGTCTGTACCATCATTAAGTTACGCCAAGCCAACAGGTCTAAACAACATCGACTAAAACGATAACGAAAACTATAAACTTGGCTGTTTAATATATTAAACATACGTAATTAATTTAAGACCCATTCAAAATGTTATTACAGAAATTTTTTAAAAAATTAAGCCGTAAATGGTCATTAAATCAACATTGATTGACCTTCAAAGCTGGATGTAGATGATGTTACAAACGAGAGTTGTTAATGTAAAAGGTTTAAAATTTGATTGTGTTTTAATTTCAATCCCAATATTTCGGGTGATTTTTACTCACTATCGTTTTTATACTCACCACCAAAAAGCTAGTGGGTATATCAAGTATGTCATTGCCTTGTAATACATTGAAGTATTGTAGTCTATATATTCTGGGTTCTTATAAGATTCTAAGACGATCTAGCCATGTCCGTCCGTCTGTTCGTCTGTTGTAGGCACGATAGAGTTTCGAAAAAAATATATAGAACAATGAAATTTTTACCAAACATTCTTTGATCCACCGAAAAATCTTATTGAAAATGGACAAAATCGGTCCAGTAGGATCCGAGTTATACACCAAAGTTTCAGACTCGATATTTTTTGCTATTCTTTTCAAATAAAATGCAGATAATGTGTAATGTATTGTAGTGTACTATATACACGTCATGCCATGTATGACTCAAACTCATAAACACAATCAAAACACATAGTGGATTTAGGTTACAGGAATGACCCAAAAATCCACTTATGAGTTTGAAGAACTATGAGTTTGAATTGACAAACCAAAATGCATATGCAATTAAAACTGCATACTCAATGACAACCAAACATGTAGAAAGAATATGGAAAATATGTGTAAATAGTAATAAGAAAATAGTTTGTAATTAGTATATAAGCAAGAGAAATTAGAAATAAAATTAGAATGAAACTAGACATGAATTCAGCAAGACGCTGATTTTATTTCTCATAAAGCATTCTCATCACATCGGCTTTTTAGACATAAATGTAAATCGGCGTGCTCGCCTTATAAGCAAACAGGACAGACTTACCACAAAGGATATTTGACTTATTACAAATGTCTTGAAATTTTGCACACTTTTTTTATATTATAAAAGGCCAAGTCCTGTTAAAAATCGTAGGAATGGGTCCACGATTTGTCACGATCTGCAAAAATAAGTTTCATGCAATGTGAACTCTCAAAGTGATGTTTTGTTTGCATCCGTCTATATTTGACCATAGCCCCCATATAAGGCCCACTTGCAACATTCACTTAAATGTGCATAAATCTGTTATAAGCATCAGCAGCAAGTTAAAATTCGACACAAGTACATATGTATATAGAAATATTCATACCTAATTATAAAGGTTAGGTTAGGTAGGAAGGCTGGTGTGAGTCACCTCACACCCTCACCCAGAGACCAATATGGTCCATTGTGATGCCTTAGATTCTCTACTAAATGTCTGACTAGTTTACATGTGTCTGACTGGTCTATATATGTCTGACTGGTCTACAAATGTGTGACTTATCTCCATATGTCTGACTCGTCTACCCAGAGTCTTTGGCGGGAATCGAACCCGCAACCCTTTGACTGATAGTCCGGCACTCTATCGCCTAGTCTATCGGGGCACCCTACCTAATTATAAAAATCACCATTAAGTTGAAATTCAACACAAAAAATTCACATATTCATTTACATAAATACATTTGTACATATAAATCGTCGTACAGAATTTCATGGTGATCGGCCCGTAATATGACGATCGCCCCATTATAGTTGATAGCACTCATGTAAGGGATCAGCAAAATAAAATAACCAGTATAATTATCGTTACTGATACAAAATGTAAAAGGGTATATAAGATTCGGCACAGACGAATATAAACTCTTACTTGTTTGTAATAAAAATGGCATGTAAAAATTACTAAGAAAAAAATTATTACATTGACCTTTTAGTGTAGAACTGCTGGAAAAGTCAACGTTTTTCGAAGCCTAACGATAATGGAATGATGCATTTAAATTTTTTTAAAGATACGACTCTCATAAAGAAGAGAGTCCAATGAAAATTTCAGCAGTAATATAATAGTATCTTCTTCGCATAATTGAAAATGAGGAACGTATTCTTATTACTTTTTTACAACACTGTATATTGTATATGCTGGGTTTAAAAAACGAAGCATGTATATGAATTTATTTAAGAACATATTCCAAGGTTTTATGAAAGCTAAGTAAAATAACGACTCAATTTTCCAATTTTAATATTATTTAAGCAATTTATCTAAAACAAATTGCGAACGTTTTCACAACAACCAGATTTACATAACCACACAAATGGAAGGAGCAATCTTTTTTAATCAACTGAGAAACTGATTTCGAATAGTATTACCAAAACTAAATAAAAGTAATTAATTCTATACAATATATCCTCTATGACATATATGGTTATTGTTATTTTCAAAATCTAACATTCGAATTCTAAATACCACCTAAATATAATGAGAACTACAAAAACTACACTGTTCTAAGGACTAGAATATTCTTATTCAGCGTTTTATATTCAGTGTAGACATTCTTTGATAGACAAGTTTACGTACAATATAATTTATTTCTAATGTTTTGAAATTTTATCTAATTTTAACCATTTATAATTGTAATTTATAATTGTAAATTATAATGTACATAACTACCAATTCTTGCCATAATTTACATATGTATGTATGTACATATTTTGTCTGTTTGTCATAACAATCTGAAATGTGACAATTTATAAAATTGAAAATTGGTTCAATATTTTTTCATATTCAAAAGGAAATTACAAATTATAGATGTTATAATGGAACTAGACCAATTATGAACTGATAGCTTTAAAATTCAACATCCAGTAACGTGATATCTATGTAAAGGGTGTTTTTTTTTTTTAGATGTATAACTTAAAGTTGACACTTTTTTAACTGCCGGCCATTTTGTCAGCTGTCAAGAGATTTATGCTTAGTTGGGTTTGGCATTTCAACATAAATAGACTGACGCCTAAACAACGCTTCCAAATTGTGCAAATATATTATGGTTCTGTTTGAAATACGAAATCCTGATTTTCATAAGCGAATTTTGTTTAGCGATGAAGCTCACTTTTGGTTGAATGGATACGTCAAGAAACAGAACTGCCGTATTTGGATTGATAATAATCCTCAAGTGTATATTGAGACGTCGTTACATTAAGAAAAACTGACTGTTTGGTGTACTTTATGGGCTGATGGAATAATTGGTCCGTACTTCTTTAAAAACGATGCTCGCCAGAACATTACAGTCAATGGTGACCGCTACAGAGCCATTGTTACTTACTTTCTCGTTCATCAATTGAGCAGTCATTATGCGCAGGAGTTGTGGTTTCAATAAGACGACGCAACATGTCACACGGCTCGTGCCACAATTGATTTATTGAGAGAAACATTTGGTAACCGCATAGTTTCACGTTTCGGACCCGTGACTTGGCCTCTAAGATCGTGCGATTTATCGCCGCTTGTGTATTTTCTGTGGGTATATGTGATATAAGTCGCTAGTCCACGACGAAACGATTGTTGGAGAATAACATTCGCCGCGTTAGTGCCTATATACGGCCACAAATGTTGGAAAGTTATTGAATATTGGACCTCCAGATTACAAATTGAACTAAGTATGAGCCAGCCGTGGCGGTCATATGCCAGAAGTCATAATTAAATTATAATGCCGGGAGATTATCTTTTGAATAATGTAAATTTCACGTCAATTTAACAAAAATCATCTTTGTTTTCTTCCATTTCAAAAGTTTTATACATTTAAAAAAAACACTCTTTATTTGAGGCTTATACTGTATACATATGTTGAGTATCATCTCAATAATGTTCTTTGCAGGCCTTTAATGTTATATGCTATAATAATGATTCTCTGAAGTTTACTTTATTTGGGAGCTATTGCCAATAATGGACTGACAGCCACAAAATCCAGTAATATAATTGCCGTATGACAAATGATGATTTGAATGATTTTTTGATTAAAATTACAGATCGGTATATAAAATGTTTGTTCAATAGCGATATTTATTATTATAAACCAATGTGGCTCACATTGAAAGTCGGGGAAACAGTTTGTAAAATATTAAACCCTATGTGAAAAAAAAGAGATTAGGAATTTTTTTAATTTTTTTCAAAATTAAATAAATTATTTATTATTAAACACAAAAACAAATATATAATTTATATAAAGGATACAAAAACAAAATAATTAAAAAAACCTTAATAGTAGTATGATCACACAGAAAGTCGGTCAGGTTAATTATTTATAAGATATTTAGTATTTTGTTGCGTAACCTTTTTGATTCTCGACAGCTTGGAGACTTTTTGGAATGGATTTGAACTGGTTTTTGTACACATCAAGACTTTTTTTATTCCATTCTTCCAGTAACGCAGCTCTGAGCTGGTCTTTACTGGTACATAATCTATTTTGCATTCGACGTCAGAGCTCATCCCATAAATGCTCGATTACGTTAAAGTCTGGACTTTGCGCATGTGTTTGGAGGACTTTAAGACAATTATACAACAACTAGTTCTTCGCTATCAGCGATATGTGCTTCGGGTCATTGTCCTGTTAAAATTTAAATTTATTGGCAATCCCCAATAAAATATCAAGATACATGTTTTTATCCATTTTGCCTTCTATAAAATGAAAATTTCCGATACCGGAAGCATCCATGCAACACCACAACATCAGTGACAAGCCCCCGTGCTTTACAGTTTTCTTTTTAGTATTTTTAGGGCAAAACTCCTCATTAGGTTTGCGTCACATATAACTCCGGTCATCGGATCCAAATAAATTGAATTTGCTTTCGTCCGTTAAAAGAACCTATAAATTTTTAAATTGCTGATAGATATAGTCACAATTGTTCATTGAAAGTAAATTTTTAAAATCATCTTGCCCGACTTTGAATGTGAGTCACTGTACATATATCACATCGAATTTTAACAACAGGGCGGAATATATAAGAGAGATATGAGTATTTAAGTAATTTTCGGAATGGATGATAAGTTCAATTATGGACCGATATTCACAAAATCCAGGAGTATAATTTTTGAATATACATATATATGTATATGGTGAATTTCACGTCAAGTGACCCAATTTTAAAAATCGATGTCTTCCGATTTGGATGTAATTTTCACCAAGGTTAGTACTATTGGATAGTAGGCCAATAGTAGTAGTACTATTAGATGATACATGGGCCAAATATTGAAAAATCCTATTCTTGAGTTAAAAAATATTTTTTTTTGATAGATATCCCACTCGCATCCCATTAAGCTTTCTTTTGAGAAAATTAGGGCCCAAATTGAAAAAAAAAATGTAAAAAAAAATTTAAAAAAAAAATTCAAATAATTGAATAAATAGCTACCTAAAGTCCTTAGGACAATTTTTGTTAGGACCAATAGGTGAAAAGTTACACTCATTTTAAAAAACCCTGTATGACCAAAATGTCCAACTTTGACCGCCTCTAACTCCAGCACTTCTAGACTGATAGAGCTGCAAATTTGTGTCTGGCCTACTATCCAATAGTACTAACCTTGGTGCAAACTTCATCCAAATCGATTTTTAACATTGGGTCACTTGACGTGAAATTCACCATATATATATATGTATATCTATGTATATCTTATCTGTGCAAGGTTTTGGATCAGTACCGATATTTATAACAGTATTTAAGTGATTTTAGAAAGTGGAATTTGTATGGGAGCTAAGGTCAAACATAAGCCTAACCAAACAAAATATTGTTTTATGATTTATTTTTCAACAAGTTAGCAAAATATGTGTGAAAAATATCTATTTTTTAGAGGCTGCACCGATTTGGCTGATTTTGAATACCAAACTGCTTAGGAGAATTATAAAGCATTTTTTTAAATTTTATTGATTCTGGTTGTGTGTTTTGGACGGACATAGCTCAATCGACTTAGAATTTCATAAGGATCAAGAAAATATACACTTTGTTGGGTCTTTATTTTATGACTATTTCTTAATGTTACACACGGAATGACAAACTTATACATACATACATACATACATACATATATATACCCTCAATTCATCACTTTATTAAGAATGATTGATTATGAACTAGGCAACAACATATGATTTTAACTTACATAAATACAGACATATGTACATAAACAATTGTAACAAAAGCTTGTACATATGTATGCATATAAAAATTAAATAAATACACACAATAAAATTATGATAAATATGTATACATACATAAATATTTATGTAAGTCCAAACATACATACATAAATATGTCTCAAAGTATACAGACATACCTATAAATGTTTTTTTTTTGCAGAAATTTTCAATTGTTATTCATACGGCAAAGCAACAACAAAAACCATATAAATATGCATACGACATACATATATTTTTATGGTTCTACTTTATTAATCAGCCGAATGTTGTTGTTCTATATTTTGAGTAATGAAATGTTAAAACACGTGCAAAATATTTGCAAAATTTATAGCAAAAGATTTGCATTACAGGGAGCATGCTCATTGAGAGATCTGAGATCAACTACAATGCATCATTACTTTTTCGTTATTGTTGTTTATAGAGTGCGTGTACATGTGTATTTGATGTAACTGTTCCCATTAACAACCCCTATTGAAGGTATATGTGTGTGTGTGTGTGAAGGTGCAGATTGTTCTATAAATGAGTTCGATTTAGCGAAATACTGCGAGTACGCATATGCGAAATATGCATATAGACAAAAATACCAAATATACATGCATTCATACTCGGCAAGTATTAAAAAATGGTATGAATGCATCATCATCAGAGATTATTTTATATATATGGACATACTCGTATATACATATGTATGTATGTACATATTTCAAATACAATACGTTGCATGCTTTCACACAATTAAGCGTGTTGTTGTTTTTTTTTTTATTATTATTCTTTTCTCAAGAAAACGGATAAAATATGTATATTACGAGTATTTTAGTGTTGTCGAAGTCACAAAAAGTATATACCTAGTGTAGATTTATGAGAATTAATCCTTTAAAATCCAACAATGTTAGAAATGTTGTTATCTGTTCACAAATCATGTACATTTCAGGAAAACAAACATTTCAACCAAGCTAAGGGTATGTACAGAGTGGCAGCTTGTTGCCGAGCCGAGCTGGTGTTCTTACGAAAATCGTCGAATATCAAAGGAATTGTAGTGGTAATTGTTAAATATTCTTCTTTTTTATATCCTACACCACCATAGTGGGAAGAGTATATTGAATTTATGCTGATGTTTGTAATATCCGTAAATATTAGTCCAACACCCACCTTAAACACCCTACCTTAGTCGATTGCAGTATCACTTTCTGAGTGTCCGTCCGTCTGGCTGGCTGTGCATGCAAAATTATGCGTAAAGCACAGGTCACAATTTTAAAGATATTTCGATCAAATTTGGTATATCATATTTTTTCGGCCCGAGGATGGTTAGTATTGCAATTGGTTGTAATCGGTGTATTATTTAAAAAAGCCACCATACAAATGCCGTCCCGAAATAGAGGTTTATCGGTCATAAATATTTGATTTATGCACGTATTCAAACAAATATCGCCGATATCGGCTATACTTGCGTATTTATTTATATGTAATTTGCAGATTGCCTTTTTCACTTTTTAGATTGCCTTCGTAATAACCAATTACTATGATGAACATCTTAAGGGTTAATAACGGGTCAATGCAATTTTTAGCCACATTCGAATACCGGCAAAACTATGATGTGACACGTGTACAAGAATTTTTTAACTTAACATAAACTTAAAGCTATATTTTATTTGCCGACTCATAAGGGTAGAAATGCATACACAGCCACACACACACAAACATTTACACAAAGAGAGAACCTAAACAAGGAGATGCAAACGAGAAAGAGAGCTACCAATAACTGTATAATTTGCTATAAAATCAACAGACACTCTTCTGCTGGCATACCCCAGCTGGCATTTTTTGAAAATTTTAATCAAATATGAGTCTTCTTTGACTCCCCCGCGCGTTTAAAATAATCACTTATGCTCTCACTTTTTAGTCGAAAATGAATGTTTTGTCGATAGAAAATGGTACCCAAGCCGCGACTCTTCTGAAAGAGTCTTTTTAAAAGACTCTTTTATGACTCGGTTTTCTGAACTCTTGCGACACATTTTTGTCACTTTCTTAAAAATAGTCATATTATGAACATCTATGTGATTAAATTATGATTCCGTACATTCAGCAGATTTGTGTTTGTTCTTCAAATTAGTCGCTTTCTAAACATTTAAATGAGTCCTTTTCTAGTCTTTTTTTTTTATCGAAAAACTGATTGATCAGTTTTTGGTCATCTAAGGCAATCTTAAAAGACTCATGTTGCTAATATTATCAAAAACAATCTTCCAATTGCTAGCTGGGACATAGTATGTAAAATAAATAAATATATATGTACATGCATATGTATGTAATCATATGTATATTGCTGATTATAGGACACAGAACCTAAGCAACAGAAAAGCAGCAGAAAAAAAGCCGCCCTTCGATAAACAAACTTACAAACAGCAACAGCACTTGCAACACAGCACTCAATAAAATAATAATAACAACAACTAACATACGGTCACGAGACGAGAATCATAAACACGAAAACTCTGGTAACAAACAAAAGAGTCATAGTGCAACATCTGCTCCTTGGCAAACAATCAGTACAACGCCAGTCAGTATCCGAAGAAGAACAACGAATAGAGGAATCAACTTTATAAAAAAAAAAAATAAAGAAAAAAATTCCAACAAAAAATAAGAAAAAACCAAACATAAATTAAATCAGACGTTTCAAAACGTGAAAATTATTTTTAACATCCATAAAAAAGGTCTTGAAAAAAGTATATGTACATAAGATTTTTTTGTAAGTACATACATAGGTACAAAAGCTTAAAAAAAATATAAATTAAAAGAAGACAACTTGTTAAAAAAAAAAATTAAGGAAACTCAAAGAAAACTTGGTGAGGTAAAAATTAATACAACTTAAGTAAAAGGAAATGTAAGAAATTTTTGTTTTAACAAAAAGTGTTATTGCTAAAAATTTTTAAACTGAAAACTTTGAAATTAGCCTTCTTTATAAAAAAAAATATTGCAAATTTTGTAAAACATATTTAACAAACGCCATTTTGACCAGAGAAAATAAATCTTATTGATTTCTCAGCATCAACAAAAACAGCACAAGCAGCAGCCAGGCGGACAGACAGACGGACAGACAAAGTCAGTCGTCAGCCCTTTTAACAAAAAATTTTCTTCAGAATAAAATTAAAAAATCTCATTACTCTAGCAGAAAAATTTATCTCGCAAAAAAATTAAATTTGACATTTTATTGCAAAAGAAAAAATTATATTACTCCAAATCAAGGACGTTAAAAATCCAAAAGACCATTCAACATCGTTGTCAAAATCAAAAGCTGAGTCACGCAGTTTTGTTTGTGTACACGTACATACATATTTGCTTGGATGTACATATGTAAAAAAATTGCAGGAGCTGCAGCAGCGAAAAAAGAACATAACTAAACTGAACTGAATGAAGTACTATAAAGCACAATAAAACAAACAACAATAAGAATACAACTTGCAATCGACGCCAACAAAACAACACAAACACGCGACTTTAAATAAAGTTAAAAAAATACATACCCAAACATTCAATCATACATACAAACACCTCTGCTCTGCTAGTGAGAAAATACAGTTGTGCAAATATAAAAAAAAACCTGCAACAGTAAGCAGAAAAAGAACTTACACGTAGGTTCTCACCACAACAATAGAGCAGAATCGCAGCAAGCCAGAGCACCAGAAGAATAAAAACAAGTGAAAATACCGTTTAACACTTAAAACAATTTTGGGTCAGGCCAATTGGAGGTGCTCCGGGGGGAGTTATACAAATTTTCTTCGTTGCAATTAATAAACCTACAAAACAATAAATACCAATACACAAACAACAGAAATTACAAAAAGAAGAAAAATTTACCCTAAAATTCAAATTCATAAAATAACTAAAAATCTATACATTCATACAATAAAAAGCCTCCCGTCATCTCCAGATCTGTAGGCCGTTACACCCGTGTTGAATTCTAAAATTTAAAACTAATATAAAAATTGTATCTACATATTTGTAAAAAAAAAAATAAATCTGTGATTAAATTATAAAAAAAATAAATATATTTTTTTAAAACGGCACCTTTAAAATTAAAAAAAAAAAAACAAAAATAAATAAATAAAAAAATATTTTAATATTTTTTTGTCACCAATTTTGTGCACTTTTTTATAAAAATTACACTATTATTATTAAAAATTTAAAAAAAAGTAAAACATAATCTAATAATAATTTAAACAAAAACCAAAACTACAACTCCTATTAAAAACAAAAACTAAAACTCAAGTTTTTATTTTCTTCGCGCCCGTGGGATTTAATAAAAAAGGATTTTGTAAGTATTTACAATATAAAGATTTTATGTATTTTAATATTGCTTATGAAAAACAAATACATAAATACAAAATATATACATAAATACAAAATAATTAATTTTAAACATAATCTAGCGAAATGTTAGATTCAATTAGTATAGTCTGACCGAAAACAGTTTTTCCAGACTGAAACCCAATAGAAATATTGGGCCTAATTAATTTTTGAGCATGCCTTGCAGTACTCACTTTTCCCTGAGGACTCCATTTGTCTTGTTACTTTATGTTCAGTGTATTTGGGGAAACAGTTTTCCTGTTGGCTTTTTTAATATCTGTAAAGGTACGGTCACACCTGGCAAATATTTGGCAAAAAAGACGTAACCACCAATTAAAATATATTGAAATTCTTTTATTTGTTTCAGAAACTTATTTTATTTATTTATTTACAATTTACAATTTTAATATTTACAATTTTTTTTATTTGATGTTGTTTGATCTTACAAAATACTTGTAAGATCAAATATCGCCAAACAAATGTGTGCTAAAAAAAATGTGCTTAAGCTATTTGTCCACGATGGTCAGATATTACAACGTTGTCATATCTACCAATGTGCTATCAATGTACTGACATTGAAAAATTTTTAGCAAAAGGTAAATTATCAGTTTAGACGACTGTAAGAAAACTAGCAAATTCATTTGCACAGAATTGTCACACAATGAATTTATCTGTCCACCGAAATTGTCAGTTTACACGGTTGTCAGATTGTTGTGTGACATTGTCAAATTCGTTTTGCAGCTCTGTGTGTGTGTTTAAAAATTTTATTAATGCACACTTTAATTTAATTCTTTAATTTTCTTCCACTTTTTTCAAAAATGTTATCAATGCACACTTGTTTGTTCATTATTTATGTATATACAGAGTTGCATTTAGAAATAATTTCTATGGCAATGCTGCCATTGGCAGATGCATAAACTTTGCACATATGACAATGAAAAGTGTTTGTCAATTGTCTTAAAACAATGACAAAATTGTGTGTTTACACGATTGTTAGATGTCTGAAAATATTTTTGTTTTCCAATGTACTGAAAATACTTTTTCTTACAACGTTGGAAGACAAACATTTTAAGTTTACACGGTTGTTAGACATTTTCTGCACATTTTTCGGACAATGTTGTAATATCTGACCATCGTGGACACATAGCTTTACGCTTTTTTGAGTAATATTTGTCGTGTGTGAAGCGTAACCACTTCTTTTGCCACAAATTTGTTTGCCGTTGTTTACTCTGACAAGAGTTTTGCAAGATCAAACAGCATCAAATAAAACAAGACTAAATATTTGCTGTGTCTTGGCCTAATCAAACGAAGTTTTTTTTTTAATAAATAAACTAGTTAAAAAGTATTTTATTTAATGGTTTTCGACAAATATTTTCCAAGTATGACTTTACCTTTAGTTTTGTTTTCAACATTTTCCAATTTAGTTTATTGTATTGAAATCTTGCTTCTCTCTTAAAATTTCACAATCTATGTAAGTTTCGGTTACGGCATTCGACCAAATTTTCTGGAATATCAAATACTGAAATTTTACTGGTCTAATGATACGGTTTAATTATGTTTTGGATTCAACCTTTATCTATCAAAAAATATAGTGGACAAGTTTGCAGTATTCCAGCTTCCATTTCGTAGCTTTAGTCGCAACTTTTTGTATTATTATTATTATATATTAAAGAATTACTTTATATATATCTTAAAAACGTCATAGTTATAAAATCCAAAAAATTTACTTCAAATAAATAGATTTATAGAAGTTAGTCCGCTTTCACACGTTTTAATTCTGACTCTTCAAGGCAAGTAATGTTAGGTGAGAAGAGAAAAGAAAATAAAAGGTATACAGTGTGAACGAAATGTCAGGTTCAAAAAAGAATTGCACAAAAACTGGTCAGCTAAAACTGATACGTGTGCCAATATAATTTTGCAATAAGTTTCCGTCATACGAGTATTTATTAAGTTTGTTTATTTATTTCATAACATTTTGTTTTAGTCAGTTCTACAACTACATATTTTTTATAAAACTTTTAAGCATAAAAATAAATTATTAATTTTTTGGTTAAAAGTGGCAAAATTATAACGGATTACTTTTGGGACATTTCGAACAGAAATAAGTACTTTTTCCTAATAAACCTAATATGGGTATTATATGTATGTATGGATAGCCGCCTGCAGCACTATAACAATGAAATGTGAGGAGTTGAGCTAATAAATCGATGAAAGTGTATTATGAGTACGATCGTGTAAGAAAATAGCGTTTGCAATATAATATATAAAAAAGCTCATATTAGCCAACAGTTCCACAATCAAAGTCCATGGAATTTCTGGCAGCTTTAAAAAAAGAACTAATAAGTAGCTTCAATTCAGAAAAGCTTGCGTTTTGAGCGGTAACTACATCTGGTTCTCTCGAAAATCGACAAACGGGGCACCTAGTGGGTAAAGCTAAATCGAGTACATTGAATCTATCGTATTTGCCAAGCGAATTGATCAACACGAGGGTACCTTGGAGGGCAGTTTTTTTTCATAACTACTATTAGGGCATATATCACGTAAATAAAAAAAATACATTTTTTCAGCCGAAAATATTTGGTCGTCAAAGGGTTAACATAATATAATGGTTGATAAATCATATATAGCGTTGATTTTTATCGGTTAATCCATATTTTCTACAAGTTATTCAACAAAACCGATTTTTAAAAATAACATTTTCTAAAAATCTTGTTTCGAATACGGTTTTAGCTGAAAAAAGCATTAGTTT
This sequence comes from Bellardia pandia, assembly GCA_916048285.2. Taxonomy (NCBI): domain Eukaryota; kingdom Metazoa; phylum Arthropoda; class Insecta; order Diptera; family Calliphoridae; genus Bellardia; species Bellardia pandia. Next base: position 22,363,960 of record OU696530.1, on the reverse strand, counting down.
TAATTCTGATCAGGGGGGTTACTCCGTATTTCGATTCGAAATCAAAAGCTTTCGAAATACAATGTAAAAAGTATACAAATTCGAATGAATTTCTTTTCGAATCGAAATACGGAGTAACCCCCCAGGAAATTTCACATAAATATCTTATATAATTATCATGTTGAAATTCAACAGAAATAATCCACATAAATATGTATATATAAATCATAGTAACCAACTTTATGGTGATCGGCCCATAATTGGTCATAGCTTTCACTTCGGACCACTTCCGAAAAACATATTAACGTTAATAACTTATAAATATCGATATCGAACTGAAATTTTTCACCGATCAATTATATATATAAGAAAAAAACAATTGAATTTTGTGAAAGTCAGTCCATAATTGACCACAGGTACATTTCCGAGAATAAATAGAATACTATATAGATATGAAATTCACCATAAGACTCAAATACAGTAAAATATTTTATGACGATCGTCCTATAATATGTAATGAAACCTATATAAGGGACCCAAAATGTAAAAAAATCGTATAAACATCGTTATCGATACATAGATCATACTACTGATATATAGGTGGTAGGTATATAAGGTATATAAGCTATTAAGGGACATGGATTTTGTGAGTGAGACCTAATTCGTATTACTGTTTTTATGAACTTCTTCTTCAATTTTTAATTCTGGTAAGTTAGTGCCAATTTACACGAAGCAATTCTTATTGAAAATATTGATACAAATCTCACACAATTCTTATTGCTTAAATTGTTCTTATTTGTATTTGATCAAATGTGTACTCGTCTTGTCTTATCTTTCCCTCACCCCGATGTCTAAAAGCTAATCAGCTTAGCTTAAAGTATTGCTTTTGTAATTTGGGACTATTTATAATTTTCAGATTCAAATGGAATTTAATATTGTAACCATTCTATTAAAGCTTCCATTACGAAATAATTTGTAGACTTTCACTCCTTTAAGAATTCATTATTTATAGAATTGATTCATTATTCAATCATTCTAATAATCTTTAGTTCAAATCTACATATTTGAAATTAACTTAATAAAATATATTGAATTAATAAATAGTTTATTGAAAAGTGTTTAATGGAATGAACTTCGAATTAAGATTTTACTGATCTGAGCTCAATTAAAGATTTACTGCATTAAGTTCAAATTGAATTAATTAAATGGAAGGTCTGATTTGAAATCACTAGATCGTAAATTATTTTATAAGCCAAGCTGCAAGTTGAAGAAATGTGATTTTATTAGTGTAAAATGAACTTGTACTTGCATGTGCAGCTGCAACTGTTAAGTAAATTGTACGATTTTACAAACAATTTTATTTTTGTTTGGCAAATTCTAACAACAAAATATAACTCTTTTCTTAAATTACGCAGCATTAATGTCTTCAGTTTTGTTTTTCATTGAAACTATTAAATAGTTAAAAAAATTTCACAAAAATCCCTTTTATTGGTTATCATTGGCTTAGTGTGGAAATGTGTTAAATCCACTTTTATGATAATTTTGATTTTAATAAAAAAAACTTAAAAATTACAGATCTAATGCAGGTATTTTTGGCAGAGAAGGGGAAAAATAATAAAAGGGGTAAATACTTGAAGGTACTAGACAATTTTCTTATTTCCTTTTGTTTTCTTCTTTTATTTTATTTATTATTTATAGTGCCAATCGAAGTTTGCTGTTGATTTGCATGAAAAAGTAGAAACTTGATGGTAAAGAGTTAAAAAATTGAAGATAAGTGTGTGAACGTAAAGAGAATTGAACACAAACTATTCAGCAAAAACTGAAACGTATGAAACAGCACACGTCAAAAAGCTTGCTATACTTATATAGCATTAAATATAAAAACTCCGAAATTATATCAAATATTGAAGCATCGGGTTCAGAGACTCTGCAACGGGCTTATAGTCTTTGTTATTCTGGTGGTTTAACAAATTAAGAATGTAAATTGTAATTTCAATGTAATATGAAATAATTATTAACTTTTTTGTCTTTCCTGTACGAGTATAATTTCTAACAAAAAACAGACAGCCCTTTTTTGCCACTAAGCTAACGAACATGTATGTTGTAATTTGTTTATTTACACTCACAAATGCACATGTGCATGTCAATTTTAATATTTTGTGCACAAAAAAATCTATTTACATCTTTTATTTTCATATCTATTCACATAATAAAAGTTCATTATTATTTTAAGGCACCTCACCTATACACTATGTGTTTTTTACATTGTAGGTATATGTCAAATTTTACATAACGGAGTAAAAACATGTAGTTGGTGACCTCAAAAACTTTGCTTGTGTAAAATGCACAAGCAAAAACGCAAGACAAAATTTCAATTAGAACATGTTCTATTTTCTTATGTTCAAATACATGATTTCAAATGTATATGCCAGGCGAAAAGATTTGGCGGCGGTTAAATATCTGCATAAGTGATAAATTAAATATTTTTTTTATCCCATTTTGATAATTTACTAACAATGATATGAATTATTTAAAAATTTTTGATAGAAGCTGCACATCTTGTATATTAAAAGACGAAACCCCTTAAATCAATATTTTTGACGCCAGCAGTAAGTGACGCTACCAAAAATGTTTGCAGTGGCTTTAACGCATTTTTTAAAGAAACGACATGGAAATTTATGTGTGAAAAAAGAATAATATTTAATATTTAAGCGTATCAACTGTTGTAAATAATCATGGCGATGTCACATGTTATTGTACATACAAGTTGGTGACCAAAAATTAAAACCCTTATGTAAAATAACCAATTTTGACAGACATAAAGAAAAACATGTGAGTTGTAAACTTATGGCCAGTTTTTAACTTAAAAATTAAAGTGTGTTTAAACTTAAGTTCTGTTTAAATACCAAATTCATTTTTTATAGATCATATTTAAATAGAACTTAAATCACTGACTACGTCCATTTAAACACAACTTAAGTTTTTCATACTACCATATGATTTTGACAGTTCTGCAAATTATGAAAATTGCGCGTTGAAGTTTTTTTTATTATTTGATAAATAATATTCAATAAATAAACTCGCCGCGAATAAAAACATTGTGCTTATTATTATCAATTTCAACTAATATCAACTAAAACAATGAATTTAGATAAAGAGGTTATGAATGATGCAGCTTTTGTCCATTTAGTTTACAACAATTTGTAAACTAAATAGTAAATCAGCTGTTAAATGAAGAAATTGTTTATATTTTTTTGACATTTAATAGTGCTACCATACTTTATCATAATTAAATACCAAACTTAATTTGAGACTGAAAAAATGAAACCGTATTTAAATACAACTTAAGTTTAAGCAAATAAAAACTGGACATTAAAAATACATAAGCAAAAACACGTAGTGTAAAGGCAACTTTATATTGTGGTATTCAATCTTATGGCACATTTTCATACCGAAAGAAAAAAAATTTTAATAAATTAGTGTCATTATCACAGAATGCAAAAAAAAATCAAAAATAGTTTGAATAATGAAAAAAATTATGCATTGATTAAAAGCCTGAAATGAAAACGTTTTAAAGTAATTCTTACTTTTGTTTTATAAAAATGTTGTTCAATTAATTGAAGCTACCAAAATTTAGAAGAGAGTACAAAAGAGAAATGAGACTAAAAATTTAGTTCAACCTTTCTTTTTTGTTTGTACATAATTAAAAAACATTTCACATAAAATTTATTTATATATTTTTGTATAAAAGGCACAACTGCAAGTTAAATTGACCGTTTATTTGAACAACGTTTTTTATACTTTGTAAATATTTTATAAATATGTAATTTACAGTGCAAAAAATCCGGACGTGTAAATATTAATAAAAGAGCAATTGAATTATAAATAAATTAGGTAAATAATCAGGCTCGAGGTCTGTCTTCCCGACGAAGTTGGTTTTTGATACCAGTCCACTATTATCTGATTTTCTCTCCTGATCACTAAAGTATCCAAATACGGCAACTGCCCGTGCTTCTCTTCTTCTATTGTAAATTTAATTCGTTTGTAAAATTTATTCAATTGGTTTAGTGTTTCGTCAATATCAGACCTCGAGCCTGATTATTTACCTAATTTATTTGGAATTTAAAAAGGTCGAAACAAAAACATATTTAGCAATTGAATTATTTTAAACCACAAATTAATAGCAATTTATTAATATGTAAGCAAAGTTAAAAGAATAAACTAAAAGTAATTTCCTGTTAAAAAAATTCGTATTTTTGTTTGTTGGAACACATTAAAAGTACAAAGTAAAAAAGTGCAAATTCGATTTAACTTTCCAAAATTGTTCAATTGACAGAAGATAGGCACAATTAGAGAGTTCATGTATTTATAATCTACAGCCCATAAATATTAGTCTAACATCTACTTTAAAGTATACCGATCGTTCATAAATATTAGTCCAATACCCACTTTAAAGTATGTATACCAATTGGCTGGAATCACTTCCAGAGTCGATTTAACGATGTCCCTCCGTCTGTCCATCTGGCTGCACATGAAAAGCATGTGCGCAAAGTACAGGACACAATTTTAAAGATTATTCGACAAAATTTGGAATATGATACGTTTTTATGATACGTTTCGGTGCATCATCTAGCCTTCAAACCAATGTTCTCCCGAAATGGAGATTTATCGGTCAGAAATGTTTGATTAATTGTATAAGTTGTACATGAAGCACATCACATCTCCAAATGTTGTACAGATCGGTCCATAATTGGCCATAGCTCCCGTATAGGACCCACTTACGAAAATCACATTAAAGAACATAACTTGCTGATATTCATCATCACAAACCATTCGACCCAATTTTATGAAGTTCAGTCCATAATTAGTCAGAGCTCCCATATAATGCCTACTTCCGAAAATCACTTTAAAATGTATAAATCTTATACATGTTAATAGTGTTTATATCAAGATAAAATGTAATACAAACAATACTTGTATGCACAGAAGTCGTGCCACTGAATTTTTAAATAATCGGTCCATAATAGGTCATATCTCCCATATAGCGCCGATTTCTGAAAAACTGTTTTTGCGCATATACTGTGTGCAGGGTATTATATGGTCGGGCTATACTTTCTTACTTGGTTTCTACTACTTTTAGCTGACTTCGATAACAATCCTTTTCAGGTTTTTAACGATTACGTTCACAACACTAAGTATTTTGATGTTGTATGTTGTAAACTGCGATTACGATTCACAACACTTATCGGCTTAATCGTATGAAAAATGCATGTTGTGTTGTAGTCGAGACAACACAACATTTTAGTGTTGTGAACGATAATCGGGCCTGTAAACTACTTGCTAAACCATTGTCGTTTTACAAAATATATCCATTTACATTTCTGGTCCTTACTCTGCAACATAAAATTTTGATTCCGGTAGCTTTCTGAGATCCATTTTATTTATAATGAAGCAGTTGTTGAATTTTGTTAAAATTTTGTTTTCTCCACGTCTTGATAAGCCACTGTTTTGTGCACGCCAAAATTACGCTCAAACATATGTTCATGTTCTTCTGTGTGGGGAAAACATGCGAAATTTATGTTTCACAGTTTTTCTTTTTTGTGTAAAAATGGCATGTGATGGCAAACATACTTGTGATAACAAATGTTTCGACAACATTGTTGAAATAAGAATATATCTTTGACAAGTGTTATCTACACGAGACAAATTCTTGTGCGGGCAATATATAATTCGATGAGTGAACAAATAGATACTTAATTTAACGTTTTTAATAACACTTTTGCTTTCTTTTTGTTTACGATGCTTAAGGTTAACTTTATAAGAACCTAGAAGTTCTGTTAACTGGCCTCACTATGATTAACAAATAAATTTTGTCACCAGTTAAGTAGTGGCAAGATATCGCTGCATACAGTGGTGGTCATATAATTAAACCATTCATCAGAAAAGTAACTTATTCAATTTGTTTTCTTTTTATAAAAACATAACAAACATTTTTTTCACTACTTAATGCTAAGCTTCGCTGCTTTTATTTGCGCCCCTCAAAACGGGATCATAAGTCTATAAAATAAATTTAGCCCTTATTTGTTATCACATGAAGACATTTAATTGGCAATGTGAAATGGGTATAGCTTTTTAAGCCGCCTCAATGTTTTCCCATAATTCATCTAAATTTTTGCTGTTTTTCCCTTATAAACTTTTTCCAAGTTTTATACACAAGTTCTCTAAACAACGCATCACAAGTCATGAAGTAAGTTTGGAATCATTGTCGTGCATAAAATTCAATAGTAGCGTAAAATTTTCTTCAGCGAATAATATATAATATATTTTTATATAAATATTGATTTATTTAAATGAGAATTTTTCCTCTTGCGAGTACTATTGTAAAAACTTTTTATAAAAATTGTCTTATTCGAAGATTTACTTCTAGTTAAATATAAAAGAATTTGAAATTTATTTTTGTATACCTCTGTTGATTTATTTTTGAAGAACTTCTGGCTATTGGTCCAATCCCGTGCCATATCATTACATTACCATCGCGGTGTTTAATTGTTTTTATGGTATACTTTGGATGATGCTGCTGATTAATCGGACGCCATACACTTTGATTTATTACTTCAAAGTAAGTTTTTCCTAAAACTTATCGATTTTTTTTTTTAATTTTCTTTGCAAACTCTAGCTTTGATTTTATGTTCTTTTTTGAAAAAAAAAGGTTTGCGTTGTGTGATGCAGTCATGAAGAGAAACTTCATTAAGCCTTCGTCTTATTGTTCTAGATGAAACTTCAATTCCATGTACCTCATTCAGTCTGTATTTGTCTGGAAGTTTTAAATTGATTAGCTTAAGAGATTATTTTTATAATTTAATCTTCTCTTGTATATGTTTTTCGCTGTTCGACAGCTCTTGCATTGATAGGTATCCCATATGTATTTAAATTATTATTGATGGCGTTGAATAATTTTCCTCTGGAGAAACCAAGCCAATTAGAAATTTGTAATATCAGAGGTTTTTATGTAATTATTAAGTTTTCTTTCTTCTTCGGAACAAGTTGGTGTTTTACCCATACCTAAAGCCTCAGTTAGCCGACTGTAATGGAATGTAGTGTAATGACGTAAAAATGTAAGGAAATTCTATTTCTTACAGATTCATATATTACGGTGTTGCGTTACTTTACATCTCCATAACCATTTGCATTACTTTACACATAACAATATCCATCAGCTGTTTCTTACTGTTGCAGTTACATTCCATTACAGTCGGCTAACTGAGGCTTATATTCACTCAAACCCATTTCTTAACAGAAAGTATAAGAAACACTTAGAGGGGACTTACAGGGGAGTTTAGCTTTAAGCTTTCCCTCATACAATATTCCAACACTCTAAAGTATCGACAGACATAAAGACTTCTTTCAAGCTACTCAACAATTTCTTCAATTTATTTAAGCAATAACAACAACAAGATTATTATAACACTGTTATCTTCAGACTAATAAATATTTGCATAGCAATTTATGATTTACTACTAATACCTCTGACACTGAGTGTGCTAATGGTATAAGCCTGATGATGTGATATATAATGTGCAAAATGTTTTATTTTACATGATTCATATTTTCTCAGTCAGCCTTGAAATAGTCAGCCACTCAGGCTGCCTGTTACTAGGCAGTAAAATTACAAATTATTTAAATAATAAAAAAAAGAATATTAGAAGGCCTATTGTTGAAAAAGCACTTGAATAAAAAAAACACAGAAAATATCAAGATCAAAGTTAATTTTAATTAATAAATTTCTATCCCTTGTTGTAAGATAATGTGAACAATTGTGAAATGTCCCTGCAAATATTTATTTGTTTGTCAGTCTGTTGTTTGATTAATAGCATCTTTTTATTAAATTAATTGCAATATATAATAGCACTTATGGCCACATTAAACATGTTTAAGTAGACCAAATATTACTTGTTCTAGAACGTGTATAATACATATATTGATTTTTTGTTATCGTAATGTACTTTTCTAAATATTTTACAGCATAATAATAGTGTACAAGTTGTTAAAAACAACAAAAGTACACAATTTATCTTTGAAACCCCCCCTGAATAAAGTGTGTATTTTTCATAAGAACTACCTGTTTGTTTAATCTTTGTTAAATCTACAAAAATGTGCATTTTTTAATAATTTATTGCCTTTATACAAAAAATGTATATCCTCTACTAAAATATAGATGTTGTTTGATACAAAACAGTTAAGGTACGGTCACATTTTGCAAATAATTTAGCACAAACTTGTTTGACGTTGTTTACTCTTACAAGAGTTTAGCAAAATCAAACAGCATAAAATAAATTAAAACTTAATATATGTTGTGCTTTGGCCCAAATAAGAAAAGCTTTTTTTTTAAATAAATAAACGAGTTCAAGTATGTATATTTTATTTAGAGGTTACGTCTTTTTCGGCAAATATTTGCCAAGTGTGACCGTACCTTTAAATTTCAAGACTGCAAATTAAAGAACGAAATGTGTATGTATTAAACAAGATCCGCCCAGAACGATTTATTGCAATTATATACACTATAACATAACATCGATTAATAATTTGGATTACGAGTATATCGTTAACGTTATTTTAGAGATAACGTTATTTTAGCTTATTTCAGTAACGATATTTTGCTATTGGGTGGTATTATTGATTCCGCACGGAAAGCTATACTAAGCGGAAAGAAATATCGATCGATTTGTAAAATGTAATTATTCATTCCTGCGGCATACCGCAATATTGTCTGTGTAGAGATGATACCGCAAAAAAAGAAAAAATACCGCAGCAACGGAATTAATAATTTCAAATTATGCTTTCGCACAAAAAATTTCTTTCCGCAATAGCGGAACGGAATGAATAATTTGACCCATTATATCAATAACGGTAGCTTAGCGGTAACTGTAATCTCAGTACTTCTGAAATGATTGTAAATTTTTTTAGAAGTATCGGCAATTGAAATTATTTTGTATAACTGTAGTCAAAGTCAAAAGGTATTTTACGAGTAACGGTAGACAAGCTTACTTTTTAGACCTTTACGAGTACTTATCCCATTGCAAAATTATGAACGAACAAATCGGAGGACACAGGCATTTTGAAAATAAAATTAGTGATCATTATGTTAAAACACAAAGTCGATTAAACTTTGTACAGATCGTAACTTTTATAAATATGGACAAATTTCAATGCCTTTGTTATAAAGGAAATTAAAAAATAAAGAAAATTTTTGTTTCTCTAGCTAAGAGATAGCTTTAATTAAATGCTATTTAGGTTTCAATTTTGAAATTTTGCTTTATTTTTTTAGCACGACTTTGTTTTATTTTTCGCAAATGTCATCGGTAGTATTTAGTTAAAAAAAAAAGAATTTTACATGCTAATTTGGAGTTAATTATACAGAAGATATTTTTGAAAAAGTATTTGAAAAACTACTATCGAAGATATTTGTAAATTTTCACCTTGATTTGTTATTAAAATTGATAAGCCAACTAAAAGTACTTTGTATCATGTTAGATACAAAAGATAATATTTATCCGTTTAAATTGTGTATGGTCAAGTCAAATTTCAAAGGTCAATAAGAGAAATTATGCAATGCTTTATGATATTTTGCAATCAGATCCTTATGATATTAATGTCGAATGAGCTAAACTACATATGTCCGTCTGTATGTCTGTGTAAAACCCTAACACAAACAACATTAACAGAATTCACGGAAAAACGTTTATAGTTTTCCTAAACAGATCGGTATTGAAAATCAGAAAACTTGGCTAAGTGGAACCAGAGTTATACAACTTCCAAATTGATATTTTTAACAAAACTTATGGTATTTTGTTTAAATATACTCTAGGTATCATCATGATAAAAATTTCTTCTTAGAATATGTTAAAAGAAATCACAAAACAATATGTTGTATACATATAGATTAGACCACTACAAAATATTACTTAAATACGCATAAAACTCTTATAAATAAACATTCGCATATAATATTAGCATAAATATTTTATAAATCTCACTGTCAAGTGGAAATTTAACACAAATAATCCTCATATAAGTATTTTTATACAGCCGTACGTGACATTCGTACGCATATGGGGTAATGTAAAGCTCACAAAAATAGAAATTAATGAAAAACAATATTACAGTTATGTTGCAATCAAAAGCTTCTATGTATGAGAAAAAAATGGGCAGCCTCGAGACTTTGGTGTCGAAAATATCCGATCAAAATAAGGTGATAACGCACGTGACAAAAACGGAAGTGGTTTTAAGGCATATTTACGTACATGCGAAAGTCTGCGAATCATGGGAGTTTTTCTTTTCTTTAAAAATTCCTAAAATAAGCTAAATAATGTACCTTTACAATTCTTTAATATTTAAAGAGAAATTATCTCTGGTTAGTTTTATATAAAAAACATAATAACGTACGTGACAAATTTTCTCGTATATAAATAATGAAATGTATTTTGTAGATAATTTTAGACATAAATTTGGGGAAAGAAAATAAAAGTGTTTACTAATTCAAAAAACGGTGTGATAATAAAAATAATATCAAATTTATAAAATTTATAAAATTGTAAACATTATGTACGTATGTATTCAATTTTTAAACATTTTAAACTTGTTTTTCTAACATAAAATACTAAAGTCGAATAAAACAAACAACACCGCAGGACCCGAATAAGAAACCCCAAATATGGATATCCTAGTCCATATATAAAAAGAGCTTTCGAAATTGATTAAAAAAAACACAAAATTTAGAAAAAAGTATGAATTCTATACATACTTGTGTCGATTTATTGTTGAAAGATGATTTCATGTAAATGTTGAACGCGGTTACGCCTCCAATGGTTCATAAGCTGGGTCCGAATTTGGCATACTCAATATATCGGCCGGTATCTCACGAATAAATTTTTCAATATTAGCTTTCAGTGCGTCAACAATTGCGGGTTAGTTTCTATGTGTATAGGCCTTAACATAGAACTGCAAAAAATAATCTAAAGGAGTTAAACCGCACATCATTGCCGGCACCGTCTTGTTGAAACCAGATGTCAGACAAGTTTAGCTCCTCCATTTTGAACAAAAAAAATTATAATCTTAGCACGGTAGCGCTAATGATGCCGGGATGCTTTGGCAGTTCTTGCTCTTCACACCGAATACGACAATTTAACTTGTATTGTACGTATTCATTCAACTAGAAAAAGCGTAAGGTACGGTCACACTTGGCAAATATTTGACGAAAAAGACATAACCACTAAATAACATATATTTGAACTCGTTTATTTATTTAAACAAACTTTTCTTATTTAGGCCAAAACAAATATTTAATTTTAATTTATTTGGTGCTGATTGGTCTTGAAAAACTCTTGCAAGAGTAAACAACGTCAAACAAATTTGTTCTAAAGAAAGTAGTTACGCTTATTTGAGTAAATATTTGCCTAATGTGACCGTACCTTTAGTCGATGAAAAAGAGCACGATGAACTTAATTATGCTTGGTTTTCACACTGTCAGTTTTGTTGTCAAATTGTCCAAATTGTTGGTAATTTCATAAAAACCAAGCATTAACCGAGCACGAGTTTTGATAATAAAATTCCACAATCTGCAAGCGTTGTTCGTTTGTAAGTTGATTCATGGTTATACTCGTATTATAGACCAAACTGAACATGTTTAACAGTAACATGTTACACGAAAACAGCTGAGCGGCTGAAAACAGTCTCGCCAAAAATAATGTTCCTAAAAAATCACCCTTTATAAGCTTAAGTTCTACCATAATTAAAACCGAATCGATTGGCTCATAAAATGAAATTTTCGCTTTTAGCAACACAAATTTGTTAAGTAGACTGAAAAACGATGAAAGTAATCAAATTGTTCGTACTTAAAATTAAAACAAAACCAGAACAAGCAACAAATTCGTTTATAATAATGAAACGATTTTCTCTGTGTAGCAAAAATGATTTATCGAAAGATTTAAAAATTAAAAGCGCAAAGAAAAAAATCATATTTTTTAGAAATTTTTGAACAAAAATAAAAGGATTACGTTATTTTTCCATCACAATAATTTCTTCGTTTAAAATATAGAAATACTATTTGCAGACTTAATCCTTAAATACTTGAAATTGAAAATACGTTCCCATTGCAGAAATAAATTTTTGTTCTAGCATGTATTTCATCTGCAAATTACGAATTTCAGTTCCAATTCAGAAAAAAATACTACTGGAAAGCTCCAGGACAAAAACAAGGAAGACAGTCTGTAGACGGTCTTAGTAGCTAAACGGAAAAAAATCGTTTTTTTTAATACTCAACTGATGACGGTCTTAGGCGTTAAAGGATTAAGGTCCTTAGCATTCATTTGCCCCTTCCATACAATGTTGGAGCGCTCTAAAATAAATAAAATAAAATCGTACATGCAATGGTATATATTAAACCCAGTAACAATGACTAACTAAAGTGAATTGACTGACTTGACTTATGTTTTGTTTGAGTTTACAATTTAGTTAGTCAGATACATATTTATTTATTTAGTATGCTGCTGTTTCATTTTACTGTTTCACATTTATGTTGTTGCCGTGTTCTTTACCATTCACTGTAACTGAAGGGAATAACAAAAAAGTGAATTTGACACAGATACTGGTATTTATAGCCATAGTAACAAAACAAACCATTAATATTGTAGTACAAGTAGCACGAATAGCATTTTTTCCTTCTTTGAGCTGTTTCACTCTTTCTTTCCACTCTCTATAATATTTGTGTAAATGTTCTAACGACCACAATTTTGTTTTGTTGTTCTGTGTATTATGTTTGTTTTTTGTTGGTTTTTATTTCCGTTTGTAATATATACAATATTTGTTGTATGTACTTATAAATGATTTCCGGGCCAAAAATGTCATTTATTATTATATTTCTTTATTATTTATTGGCTGTATATTATATTTTCAATAGTGAGAATAATTGTTTTTACTGAGATTGTATGCGAATCTACATAGCTAAATATAGATTATCTAAATTACTTGGTGACATTTGTTGCAATTGAAACTAAATATTCAAGTTTAAATGTTATATAATAAGTATGTTAGGGCAAATTTTAAGTGATAATACCCAGCATACCATTCTAGGAGCGCTCTGAAAAAGGAGTCAGAAAAGAGTCCAACAAAAGAACAATTTCGGAGCGAAAGAAAAATTTGCTTGTTACTGTGCTGAGTCGGCACGCAGTATGACTCAGAAATTCCACTTAATTATGTGTGTACCAAAGCGTTGTTGTCCTGTTTTTATTTTGATAAAAACAAGATTACACAGAGCCCAAAAAAAACCTCATAAAAGACCCTTTTCTGACATTATCTAAGAGTTCTTTCTGACGGAGCATTTTCGAATGTAATGACCCTCTTTTCTGAAGGTTTTCGGAGCAATTATGATTGTTTGTTGGGCTCATAAAGGGCGTTAACGCTCCGAAAAAGGTGTCAGAAAACACTCTTTTCGGACTCATATGGCTTGCTGGGTATTTGATGAATATATGTACAGTGATGTGAAAAATAATAAGGACATAAATGTCCAGCAAGAATATTTGATCAGAAAATAAGTAAAATGAAAGAATTGCTAAAAAATAACTGTACATATTTTTAGGTAATATATTACAAAAACAAGTTCCGTTACAAAAATTCATAGAATTTGTATACATTTAATAAAATTAGGTTGTTAGGCAGAGATCAGTTGGTTTTGGTTGTGCGAATTAATAAGGACAGTTTGTTGATTAACTAAAATAAATTAATATCAAAGCTTTTGAAAGATATTTTTTGTGTACAATAGGTAAGAAAAGTGATTTTAGTGAAACTTTAAATTCAATTCAAACTTAAAAACAGCTTAATTTCGTAGTCTTTTAGGGGAAAATGGGAAAATCTAAGCACTGTGACCCAGTACTAAGAAAAACTATTAAAGATTTGCATAAAGATGGAAATTCTTATAAAAAAATTTCAAGGTTACTTGGAATTTCAAAAACAATGGTAGAAAATGCAGTCAAATGGATTCCTGTTAGAGAAACACGTGGTAGAAAACCAAAAATTACACCTGCAGTAAAACGTGGAATCATTCGATGTGTAAACAAGAATCCATTTATTTCATCGAAACAGATAAAAAATGATTTAAACATTAAGATTGATTCATCAACAATTCGAAAAACACTAACTAAAGCTCATAGTGCTAGAAAAGTACCAATGTTGTCGAAGAAGAACGTACAACAGATGCTAAAATTTGCTGAAGAGCACGCATGCTGGCCTCAAGAAAAATGGAGAAATATTCTCAGGTCGGATGAGACAAAAATTAATTTATTTAATTCGGATAGGGGTCATCATACTGTAAGAAGACCAATTAATACAGAATACAACCCAAAATACACTATTTTAAGAGGGTAAAGCACGGCGGTGGTAACATTATTGTTTGGGGGTCATTTTCCTACTATAGTGTTGGGTCACTATATCGGGCATTATGAAAGCAACAGATTATGTTGACATTCTACAAAATTGTATGCTTCCTTATGCCGAAGAAAATATGCCACTGCGATGGGTGTTCCAACAGGACAATGACCCCAAACATACGGCAAAGTGCACCAAGACGTGGTTTGTGAATAATAAGATCAATTTATTAGAATGGCCTGCTCAGTCTCCCGATCTCAATCTGATAGAGAATTTGTGGAACATAGTGAAAACTTCAATTAGAGGAAAGTGCTCCACAATTTGCGACCAGCTATGGCAATTAATTCAGACTGCGTGGAATGATATACCGATTTCAGTCTGTCAAAACCTTGTTGACTCTATGCCCCGACGATGCCAAGCAGTTTTAAAAAACAACGGCGCCTCAACAAAATATTAACCACTGGAAAACAGTATTAATTGTGGATCTCTTCTTTTTTTTAATGTAATATAATTTTTTAGGCAATAACACGAAGTGTCCTTATTTTTTTTCACGGGGTGAATTTGTATTTTAAGTTAAATTAATTAAAAAAAATTAAAATAAAAACAACAATTTTAAAAAACATAATGGAACTCGTTTTTGTAATATATTACCTAAAAATATGTACAGTTGTTTTTAGCAATTCTCTCATTTTACTTATTTTCTGGTCAAATATTATTGCTGGACATTTGTGTCCTTATTATTTTTCACATCACTGTATGTACATACTCGTATATGTTTTAATCTCTCTCTTTCCTTTCCTTTTCCTTTTCGGGCTAAATTTGGCCCGATTTTAGTCACTCAAAACGCGAAAAAAAGAAAATTGGATGTGGCTTTATATGGAATTTTTTCCATTTAGTCCTTTTTTCAAAAATGTTTACGCGTTTTGTGTCTCAAAAGTTGGCATCACTGTGGAAGAATGTCTTTTAATGGCAGATATAGTTGTTCGAATAAGAACATAACATCGACAAGAGTTGTCTACAGGAGATAAACAGGAACAGGAACAGGACAAGAAATTGTTCTCCGAGTAAGATTTTACTTTTTAGCAAGGTTGGTTGCCTTTACCCATAAAACGCTCGACTAAAATTACCGAAATAACTGCAATTACCGTTACCGAATAATGGCAACGGTACTAAAATACCGTAACGGTTTATTACCGAAATACATTAGTAGTAGTAAGTTAGCGTTACCGGTACCTTTCAACAGTTTCAACATTTGCTAAGAATATGTTTTCTAACTGTTTTTTTATTTACCAATTGTTTATCAGAAGTTTTTAGAGAAATAAAGAAAAGTCACAGCCAAACATGGATTATTCTCCACGACCACACAGGTCGGATCATAACATTCTATCAAAACTTTGTACGTCATACAGATTTGATTTAACATGCAATGACATCGTTTTATTCCCGCACATTAAACACACACATTGAAGCTCTCAATTCCCACTTTCAAATTAAATTTCACAATTTCTTTTAGAATTTTCTAAATTTTAATTAACAATTATTACAGAACTGGCCATGTAACTAATTTTATTTTAATATGAAACATTTCTTAGGGGTAAGTAAATGGATCCCATATATGTGTATTACAAAGACTAAACTCCGGATTAAAAAGACAATTAATGATAATTGACTATCCAAGAGATTACTTTTGATGGGCAAAACAACCATTTTCTAAAGAGAACTTTTGTAAAGCGACTATAAACTGGATTACTTAGGGACACTAAATTGACAATTGGTTTCACGCCAGATAACCTGGAATGTATAAAGTAGCCATTTGGCTTGTTTTTTAGTTACATGAATCAAAAATTTAAAAGTTGTAGTCAGCGATAACTAGACATTAGTTTAAATTACTATGACTACAATCCAGATAACTTAGAGGCACTAAATTGCTAGAAAATCCAATTATCTAACGCTGGTGAACAAAGAGCATGATATTGTATGTTGCAAGTCATACAATCTCGTACATGACTGCGACGATCAATGTAACGAGCAACTTGCCTAAGAGCTTGGTCTATCCCAGGAAAATTATTAGATACGTAGCAATCGCTCCACCTACAAACTGGTCCAACCACTACTGCCAAGGACGAGAGATTACTGCGGGCTTCCCAGCACACATGCCATAAGTGACACCACTCTAATAAATTTCCTAAGCACAAAGCAAATTGCCATCACTTCTTCCCGCGTCTTTGAGTATAAACTAAAGCCACTACGTGGCCCTTGAAATGGCCTCAATCAATTATTAATTAGGGGACGAGTCCCTGGGCTTCTTACTGACCCCGTAGTACTAAATAGAGACTGTAGCGAGCTGTAGCAACTTGTAAATTAGTTTGTTGGTTCCCTGATGGACAAAATATTCATATTACAAATGTGGAACACAAATAATTTGTCAAAGACCGCCCCATGCGGAAGCCTAAACAATAAATAAATTAATTACGAGTATATATTTCCCGTATTCAATTAATTTGTAGAAAAAAATCCATTAAGTGAATACATACATATGTTAATATATTTATATGAACATATGTATATGTCTATATGTGCTTCTTTGTATTACATCGAAGCCATTGAAGCTTTGCAAATGTTAATTTGTTATTTAATCGTATAAAATTTGTTTGTTGTAATTTAAAATTTCTAGGCTAATTTAGAAAATTCTTTCACAATATACAAACGTAAAGCTTCACATATTATTAAGGTAACTTTCCCAAATTATTTAATTTTAAACAGACAAGATGTAAGGTAGTTAAGGCCTACACTAGACACTTGCCCAATTTAAGTTCTCTAGATCCAGAGCCTTATTGATACACCCACTATTAGACAAATGTCATGTTATTAGGCCAGGTTAATTTTATAAAAAGTTTTATAACTATGTAGAACCGCTGCTACTCCGAAAAGTCAGTGTCAGTTTCCGTTGCCCTTATGCAACTTTTAACCGTGACTGTTCTTTTTTACACTTAATTATTTGAAGGTGAGTGAAAATTTCTTTAATTATAATATTTCTTGTATTTCCAAAACTACTGAACTAAGCCTTTTAATGACTTTGTCCATACTTTTGCCAAATAACAAACATGTTTTTATTATTATTCCCAAAATATGTAGATTAATGAGGCAATTTTATATTGTTTTTGTTGTGTACGCACATCAAAAATAATTTTAATAAATACGAGGGTAGTTCTAATTACATAGAAGAATTTTTTGAGACAAGAAGTGCTGTGTGAGAGTAAAAATAAATCATGATATAAAATCAGAATTGTGCATAAAGTTAAAGTATACATTTCGAAATGTATGACATAGGGTATACATTAGGCCGGGTCGATTTGTGGAGAGGCAAAAAAATCGCCCATGGCTCAGTGAAAATCGTATTCTATTATTATTTTATTTATTTTTTCTCTTAATAATAAAAATAAATAAAAAATAATAAAATAAAGTGCCAAAATTGTGATTTTTTTAAATGTTTGTATGGGGAACCCCAGGGGGTGTGCCACTGGCATGAGTGGATCGGCCCTCCAAAGTTAGTGGGGGTCGGTCATACAGTTGGACTCGATTGGGGCACTCTAAATGGGTCAAAGTGGGATTTTTCAAAACTTGACCCTACGGGACAAAAGTCAACAGTTGGGGGTAGTAGAATTCGTTTTAGAGGTATGGTTCCTTCGGCAAAGTTTCTTATTTTGATCCCTAGAATACGATTTTCACTGAACCATGGGCGATTATTAAATCGACCCGCCCTAGTATACATATATAGGTTTGTCATTCCGTGTTTAAAATTTAGAAATAGTCATCTAAGACCCAACAAAGCATATATGTACATTCTTGATCCTTATGAAATTCTAAGTCGATTGAGCTATGTCCGTCTGTCTGTCTGTGTAAAACAGTCTCACATCCAAAATACATAACCGAAATGTCAGTCTACAATTGGCAATAGCTCCCAAATAAAGTAAACTTACGAGTATAATTTTAACAACAATTAAACTTTTGGGAACAACGTTATTGAGGTAAAAATAACGTTACTGGATACTGGATTTTAAGCTGTCATTCCATAATTATTCCACTTCACTATTGCACCTATAAAACTCTTAGTACATAACGTTATTGAGATGAAATTTTGGTGGAGGGTATTTAAGATTCGGCGCAGCCGAATATAGCACTCTACTTGATTTAATTAAATTTATCTGTAAGCCTTGTAAATATGGTCATTGTTTCCCAAATGAGACCGACCTAATATCGACCTCTTTTCTTCTTTATATTCATATAGGTTATCTTGGCCTATGTCAAGACCGGGAAAATGTATAATTTACATGAGGAGACAAAGTTTTTTTTTTTTGTTTAAAATTTTCAACTCCAGAACTGATCCTAAATTAGTGATGTGGTGATTGCTTATATTCTGGTTCTAAAATCTGTTATTTAGTAAATGAATTTTGTTTGCATTTATGACCCTCGAAATTAGTTTTAGTTCCGCAACTAGTTCGTTTAATGTTAGCAACTGGTTTAAAACGCAGATGAGAAAGTTTTTTTTTTATTTATATAGTTAATTTATATAATAACCTTTAGAATTCTTATATTTATCGAATATAGTTTTGCTGTGTTACATGTGAAAAAATGTGAAAAAAGATATTTTATTTGCTAGTTTTTAAACCAATAAAATAAGCATTTTTTTTATAAAATTATTGAAAGCCTCAGAGTTATCGGGATTTCGGAGTAATGGTAGTATCAACTATCATTTAAAACAACAGCATCCGGAAATGGATTCTATCCATTGTCAAATTTTTGTCTTACAGCTGAATTCCGCGACGCAGTTGCATTTACACTATAAAATCTATAGTCTCAACCGCATATCATAATCAGATTCGATGATCAATTTCCATGCTGGTTGTCGTGTAATGTAGGCGCATTAATTTTAATTAAATTTTAGTTCACAAAGGAATTAACCCATCATACCACTGAGGTGATCGGCCTAGTGCATTGTGTTTTAAATTAAAACGTCGACAACTTTATGGATGGTCCCATGGTACATACTAACAATTTTCGAGGCAATGCAAGCACAGTAGCAGTTGATTTTCAGTCGATAAAGTATGACTGCGCTGCGTATTTAAGCATTCTATAAAATTAAAGTTTTGTAGTCCCGAAAAATTAATTCGGTCTCTTTAAATTCTTGTTAAAATCTCGTCTTTATTAACGTCGAACAAAAACTCATGTCTTGAAATTTTGAAAGCTTCACTAGTTATAAGAATATGAATTTGTAAAGCGATCGTTTACAGTTTTTGTGGATATATTACCTTGGCACAAGAGAACAACGTACGTACAAAATTGCAAAAAGAATAAATAAATTGCAAAATTTTGCAAGTTACACTTATTAATTTCAACTTATCACTTAGCAAATTTTATAGTTCTAAGAAACATAAAGTTTTGCAAATTGACGAAAATTTGCATATGTGCAAAGTGAAAAGTTGATAAATAGTTTAGTGGAATAGGGTAAATTCATTCTGAATTTTCTCTGTTATAGAGCTACCGATTTTTTCAACCTTTATTTTGTATGCTTAGATTTCTAGACTCATTAGACTTTGAAGAACATTTTAACCTTGACAAAATTGGCACATTTGGGTTTTAGAGAGTCTAAATGCGATTGATGAAATCAAATGCGTCCCCAGTGTCACTTGGGACGTATTTGAAAATTAGGCTGATCAGGCTGTGATCTTTCGATATTTTTACATGACAACAAATTTCTGTCTGCCTAAAATTTATGTTATTGTAGAGCCACTTCCTGGGGCCAAATTACCGCATTCGTGATCGAATGAGCTATCGTATCGAGAAATTATTTCGATAGCGAAATTATGATAAAATGTACTAAATTTCTTGCTCGATATCGAATGCCCTAATCTCAAATAAGAAAATTACGATAAATTTTACTCGATATCGAATGCGGTAATTTGGCGCCTGGTCTTGTACTGCATCAAAATTCATTAAATTTGGAACACATTCAAGAAAAATAAACATTTATTTTTTTTGATTTCATTAACCCTAATTGTTGCTGTTACCCTCATTTAATTAATAGGTAACCAAGTATAGTTTATACTTGTACATATTTGTTAGTGCCTTTTCATGAAAATACTTATGTAAATAAGATTATTCTATGTTTTACTGCCCACAATTTTAGCTACAGGCCAAATATTTACAGCAAATTATATTACCACCAACCAACCACACTGCCTGTTGCTTTTATAATTTCGACAAAATGTGCGTTTTAAGTAAAAGTTAAATTGTAATAAATACTGATGAAATCAAAAAAATCATGAAAGAAACTGGGAAAACAGAGCAAGAAAAAAAAAGAAAAGTTCACCCTTAAAATGCGTAAACTTGTCGTTAACATTGTTACTACAGCAATAAATTTGTATGTGCCACATATTAAGAAGTACAGTTAGACTCGTCTCGTTTTTGTGTATAGTGGCTGTTGGTATTTATGGTTCCTCGGGGAGGTGTGTATTTGAGAGTGAATGTAAGTGTCCTGCACTTACTGTAAAGTGGAAATTTATCCTTGAATTTGCTTTTTATTTCATTTGAAGGGAAAAAAGTAACTTTTTTGTTAGAAATGACTTGATGAGATAAAGCATACATATGAGATTAAGAAAAAGGCAAGAAAGTTTAACAATTTAGTAGTTTTTAGTTAAAGGCAACATTTAGTGCTTTTAAATGGAGACCTACCCAGCAGTATTAGCTGAGACCGAAATATGAGTTTAACCAATCTTGCGATTAACACTGGTTACAGAAATAGTTATGTGACCGGTTTAAACATGCACCTGTTTTAAATGGAAGTCAACTGGCCCTAAATAGGTTAGATATATAAAACTCCGGAATGCAAAAGGAATTTTAGGCATAATTACTTATTATTATTTCTGATGCTGCTCACTGACTGGCTTCATGCTTGATTACTTCGGATGTGTAAAGTAATCAACTGACGTCTATTTGGGTCAAATTGTACAAACATACTCTTACATATATAAATTAGAGTCAGCCAAGTAATTAGACGTTGCTGAAAATTACTAACTAAAAGTGCCATAAAGATTTCTTTAGTACTCAATCCAGAACTGCTGGGTAATCAGCTATATTTCTCGTTTTATGAAACTTCTTTCTCTCATTCACTATTTACTTCAATTAACACTGCACACATAAATTATGCCATTGGCAATGAATTATTCAACTTTGTATTGTTATATTTACGGTATTAGGTGAATTAACGCAACAATTTTGTGTGCTTTTTTCACCAATTAGTGTGTAATTTATTTAATTTACTTTGTAATTTATTACATGTGCTCTATTGGGACTATTAAATAAATAGTTTAACTGGCTATCGTGAATGGAACTATATGTAACTATAAGTAACGCATATTACAACAGCAACTGCTGTCTATAATCAGTAATTGTTACATAAAAAGAAATGTAAAATCGAATCTAAATACAAGTTATAGCCCCTGATTCAGGGAGTATAACTCGCGGGTACCGCACAAATAAATATTTGAGTGAATGTACAAAGCTACAATACAATTTTTTTTTAGATTTAAAACCAAATATTCAAAAGGTACCAAAAAATGTACCAACAATATAATTTTTCGCTTTTCCATTATAGAAATCCATATATATTAAAATATAATATAATAGAACATTTCAGGGTCCTATTATGAAAAAATACATCATTTTATGATTGCATATACATATGTACAATAAAACAGAAACAAAAGGTACCAAAACACAAACACTTTTTTACCCTTTTAGTTGGAATTTTTCAAATGTATGTTGTTAATAAGTGTTTTGTTTACCTTTTAATATATCGATACTAAAATGTTCAAGATAGCAGCTCCGTTGTTAAAAATAAACACAAAAATTCCTCATTTTATCCGTTTTTACCCCTTGAAAAGGCTGTTGGTTCATAAATTAATCAATATTTTAGAACAAAATTTTAAAAATTTACATGTTTTCCCCGTTTTATCACTTCCTGTGCCAAAGCTTGCTATAAGATATAGACCAGGAGTGCACAAGCCCTATACTCTTGGTGCTTTTTGTATTTGTAAAAACTCTTAGCTATAGGCTGTGTGTTTTGTATACTCATTACAGCACTCAGCACTAGCAATACGAAATACACAAACAACTTTGCCTTATTTGTTTTTTTTTTGTCGTACTTCACTCTATACACGCAAGCGCAAAGCAACAACGCTTTCGTATGCTCTACTGGTAAACATTGGTCACTGCGATCGTCAATGTAGATTTTGTTTTTTTTAACGTTTAAAAAATTTTGTTGTTTCTTTGTATATATTGGCTTTTACAACAAAAAATATTGAATAAAAATTAGTTTTTATGTAAATGTATTGGTGTTTGCTCTTACATAAGCAACTTTTGGGCACTCCTGATATAGACTATTGACACTTCTAAGAATGGATCTGTCTACTTCCCAAATTTCAATAAGAACAATTAAGCCGTTCATTGATTGAGAAATATTGGTACATGAACATATTTCTTGAGCAAATTTCGCAATATCTAGAAACACGAGATGCTTTTCTCGTTATGGACTGTGCTAGTTGGCATATGTATTAATTTAAAATATTTTTAATACCTAATACCAAAAAAGGAGGTTTATCATTCCGTTTGTAACATAACTAAAAAGTCTATATAATCTGGGTTCTTATAAGATTCTAAGATCATCTAGACAAAATGATGTATTGATAGAAATTGTTGGAATATGTAGTTATTTTTTTTGTATATATTGATAAAATGCAAATAAAGGAGTGTTTTGGTAGGTTTTTAAAATGTTGACATTTAACATTTTGCTACATCAATTTTGGCATCAAATCGCATATTTACGTCGCTACCCACATTCTAAATTCCAAAAAAAAATGAAAAAACCCATATTAGCTGCGCCAGGTCTATTGTGGGGTTAGTATTAACCCAAGGCTAGCAATATAGGGTTAAAAGACTACTAACAGCAACTAAATTGACATTCAGACAAACCAATTAAAAACAGATTTTTAATTCCAAAAAGCTTAAGGATATTTTCGCAAGGTTGGAGCTAAAACGATAATACAACACACATTCATATATTTAAATTAAACAACAATTTCAGAGAAATATGAATATATTTGCAGTAAACTACTACTGTACAATGGAAAAAATAAAGTTATAAAGTAGATTTTTTGTTGCTTGTTTTGTTTGTTTGTAAATGTAACAACTTCAACAATTCAGCCATTACGCATTGAAAATATTTTATATAGCATGTTTATACTACACTCACTCTCGTATTCAGACAGACAGTCAGTCACTCAGTCAGTCGCTCATTCAATCATCCATATTTCATCACAATCACCATCATGCCATCAACAACAGTAGCAACAGCAACATCAACATTATTGTAGTTGTCATTGTTGCTGTTGTTGAAGGCATTTCAAGAGCATTGTTAAACGCAGTAGGTTTCATTTAGATGATACAGAGTTGAAATTTATAACAAAAGCATTGATTTTTTTATATTCTTTTTTTTTTTTTTGAAGTCTTCTACAGGACTATTTTGTTTTTATGTTTGTTTTTTTTTTTTAATTTTATATAAGTTTTTATTTTGTATTTCTCTGCATTCATTACCACTGCAATGGCCTTGAAAAAGGACCATTATGAAATGGTTGTAAGCAGCAACAAAAAAAAATTAAAAATAAAAAACTGTAAATCCTGCAATTACGGAAATACTTTTTAAGCATTTAAATCTTATGTGAAAAATACTTTTATGTTGTTTCTTTTTGTTCAGTTTTATTTATGCAAAAGTAATGTAAATAATTTTCCTTTACTTGTATTTTAGAAATGGAAATCATTCCTGAAGGCAGACACTTCCGTTTGGTGCAAGAATCTGAGCTTCCCGAAATATTGGATTATTTAGAACGTTTTTTTCCGGAATCATTAAAGGTAAGATTGGTTTATTAGAAGTGAAATAGTTTAAATTTTGTTGAATTGTGTTATTAAGGATTCTATGGGCATTTTTGGTGAATAAGCACAGCAAAAAAATAATTCTGATTCCGTTTATTTTAAGCTCAACAACGTACCCAAGCATCATAGTAAACTATACAAAGTTTGTAGAGTTTATTAGAAGTAAAGTAGGACCCACG
Organism: Bellardia pandia; assembly: GCA_916048285.2. NCBI lineage: Eukaryota > Metazoa > Arthropoda > Insecta > Diptera > Calliphoridae > Bellardia > Bellardia pandia. Next base: position 22,339,397 of record OU696530.1, on the reverse strand, counting down.
TCTATTTTTTGCAATTACTCACAGTAAACAAATAATATACCACGTGCTTTAGCATAAAATAATATAATTTGTTTGCAAGGATCACGTCCAAATTTATTTTAACGAACAGAAACAAGATAAACAAAAATAAATTAAATTGATTTGTTATTGTTATTGATTTTATTGTTAAACAAGTAAGAGAGTATAGTCGGTCAAGCCATACCATATAATACCCTACATCCAGTTTATGTATTAAACAGTTTTTCATAAATGGGCGCTATATGGGAGATATGACCTGTTATGGACCGATCAGTCAAAAAATTAGTTTCATGATTTCTAAATATATGTGTTAAACTTTAGTTCGATATACATAAATACTTTTAAAAGATTTATGGAGGTTAAAGTGAATTACGGAGAGGATTTCGACTAATTATGGACCGACCATTATAAAATTAGGTGTCATTATTTCTGTATATATGAAACTTATTTGTGTTGACTTTTATTTGGATACCAACATTTTTAAGAGATTTATGCTGAAGTAAAGTGGTTTTCGAAAGTGGGCCTTATATGGGAGATACGTCTAATTATGGACCGATCTGCACAAAATTTGTTGATGTTATTTGGCGTCATTTACCACTCATTTGAGCGATAAGCCCCTATTCCGGGAGGAAATTAGTGCCGAGTTTCAATCCCATCCTTGAGCCGAAAAAATATCACGTAGCAATATCTTCAAAATTGCGTCCTGTACTCTGCGCACAAGCTTTACATGAACAGCCAGCCAGCCAGATGGAGGGACGGACCTCGTTACATCGAGTCAGCAAGTGATTCTGAGTCGATCGGTATACTTTGAGGTGGGTTTGGGATCAATATTTATGGGCGTTACAAACATCAGCACAAATCCAAATCTCACTATGGTGGTGTAGGGTATAAAAAAAGTAAATAATGGCATCATCCTTATGCAAAAAACCCCTGTCGTTCCAAAAGTAGAGGTAATTCTTTAAAAAAAAATATTTGCAATTATCGTTATTAAGATAAAATTCAGCCAGAATAAAAAAAAATCAATCAAATTCTTGATTTTATTGTTAAAATAAAGTAAATAATGGCATCATCCTTATGCAAAAAACCCCTGTCGTTCCAAGTAGTGGCGAGTCTTTAAATTTTTCTTTGTTTGAAAGTATAAAATAATTGCAAGTTTCATAATTTATCATTAAAAGAGATTCAGTTGTGACTAGGGTTTGGGATTTCCCGTAATACATGAAGGGAACAAAGTTTCCATGCCTGATTTAACTAAAAAAAAACTGCTTTATTCTATGTCTAGAATATTGTCAGTTGTGATAAAGGAAAAAGGACTAAAAACAAAATATTAAATACAATGTTATACATAATTTTAATATTCTTTTTTTACTTTATTTTGACGCGAAAAATATGGTACTTTTCCGTTGTTTCTTACTTTTCTAGTTTTTATTAATGAGCGACCAACAGCTATATTTCGTAAAAATATGCAATCACGAAATTTGGTTTAAAAATTTATTTTAATTCCTTCTTTAAGCTTTTTTAAATAATAATAATTAAGTATCAATTTGTGGTTCTAAAGTATTCAAATATTTTATAAATATTCAGGCATGTGATGGCAATCGAAAACGAAAACGAATGAGTTTTAGACTTCAATTTTTTTCGTAATATTTCTGTATTGAAAAACTTTTATCGCATAAAATATAAAGATATTGTGCTACTAAAGAGAATCTTAAAAGAAAAATTTTAAAAATTAGATTAGAAATGCATTAAAATGTACTTCCAAAACTCATTCGTTTTCGTTTTCGATTTTCATCACATGCCTGATTAAAGCATTTATGCCATCGGATTTTATGCTTACAAGCTTTAAGCTACAATATTAATAAATCCTTTATTTTGTTTATTAATTGCAACTACTCGTACAATTATTTCCTCGTCAATCATTTATACATAAAGTTTATGACTATATAAATATTATAAATTTTTTAATATGTATTTGCAAAAACTTTAAATTTTTTGCTGCACATTTCTTTGGATAACATGCGATATTTTTTACACCCAACAACTTTTTAATTGGTAAAAATAAAAATCAAAAGTTTTCTTTAACATTCGCTCATTCTCTCTCTCTAGTTTATGAAAAAATTAAATACAATGATTAATTGAGGCACTTTTATTTCGCAAGGAATATAAAGCAATGCAAAAGTTTTTGTTTATTGCGTCTCCTACAATATTAATAAACTTGTACCTTGAAAGCAACAAAAATTAACAACAACAAAATGCAAGAAATAATATACATACACACATAAAAATGCCACATGTGCAACATGAAAAAAAATATTTGCACACAAAACAGAAAATATTATGCATAAAAGAAAAAACAGACACATTAAATGTATCCAACAACTGGTGACAATGTGATGGTGATGATGTTGACGATGGGGGTTTTCATGGTACAAGTGCAAATATTTTTTATTTTTTGAACATAAATATTTTACCAGAAATTAAAACAAAAATAAACAATTAATGCAGAAAATAATACAAAGTGCACAATATTTCTATTAAGAGATTAAAATAGACAGACAGATCTGCAGAACGTTTGTTTTTTTTTTTATTATTTTAAGAGGGGATTAAACTGATTGTGCTACACTACAATTTTAGCAGGTATAATAAGTTTGTAATGTAATTTGTAACTTGTTAGCTATGATATTTAAACTAGTCTGAAAATAGGATACATATGTATGTACATAGATTCAAAGAAATGAAAGGAGGTGACATTGATATTTATATCAAGCACGGGAATGATACACTTAACTGTTAACACATCAGTCTGACATTATTTTATTGAAAATACAGAAGTCAATTCCCAGTAACTCCTGCAAGGCACTACACCAATATCTCAAGGGAAGGCCGGTATATAGAGGATTCCTTAAACAATGTGAAATTGAGTATATACTTAATAATCGTAGTACTAAGTGATCTAGAGGTTTATTGAAGAATAACGAACTGGGCGGAAACATAGTAAAACCTTGCGCCTAGAACAAGTAAGATTGTGATTGTATAAACATTTTGTACATTAGATGTAATGAATAATCATAAAAAACCCAACTATTGAAAACAAGGACCTGTCTTGCTATTACTTTCATGGGTTCCTTTCCTCAAACCAGTTTTAAGACGATGATAAACAACCTCTCTTCGATATTGGCATCAAAAACATCTCAACTAAATAGGCTCTAAGAATTAATGAGTTAAGCAACACAACCGGTTTCATAACGGCATCATTCTACAAAAAGAGAATTATTTGATTATGTTTTACCTACGATGAACTTTGATAAAAATACAGACAAAAGATGACTGGAACGCAAACTTAGTCCTCCGGAGCCATGAGATCTTTGTCGAAATTTGTTTAGGAATTTACTGATAAATTAAGCTTCTTAATTTCTTTTAGTTTGCACTACACAAGCACCACCATCTTCTAGGCGGGATTTATGCCAACGACACAGCGACAGAGTTTTGTGCCAAACGGCTGTAGGCCGGCTGAGTCTAGCCGCCGGTAAAATTTAACAGACGCCGGTGAAAATTTTGCAGCTAATGTTGCCTTTAAAATAGCCGCCGTTTTTCGTAAAGTTTCTTAGTAATTTCATACGCTTTTTAAATTTCACTTTTTACTTGTTTTTTTTTTGTGCAATTTGAGTAATTATTATTTTAGACGGCTGATTTTTGATTTTAAGCTGACGAAATTTTTAGAATCAGCCGCCGTCACCGCCAGCTGTGACAGCCATCCCTAAATACCAACGGTAAGCGTTTTTTAAATGGCAAAATTTCTCATGCTCATACATTTTGTATGAAGCATACCGAAACAACGCGGCGGCAACGCTTTGCTATTGCAAAATCCGATTTTGACAAGGCGTTTTACGGTGAAGTTAGTTGCAAAACAAAACAAAACAAAAAAAAAAAAAAAAGAGAAATAAAACAATAATGTCCAGCTGTTACAATAAACAGGGTCGTTTTATTTATTTGTTTGATAACCCTGTTTTTATCGTTTTGACATAACGTTGACGCTTTTGTTTAAGGATGGGGTATCAGCGCTAATGCTCAGCGTAAAAATACGTTCCGTTACAATGGCTCTCTGGCCTTCATATTGCATTTTTTTCTCTGGCTTAACTTATACCAAGAATGATAAAATAAAGATTACGCCAACGCGCGTAAAATTTTAAAATGTTCTGCGCATTTAGGCCCTGTGACGTCACACATTCTGTGTTTCTATTGGCTAATTTTTTCTCACTTGTTTTTTTTACTCATGTTTTGCTTGCATTTGCTCACTGCACCACTCTTCATGTTTATATTTTTTTTGTTTGTTTTTCTTTTTTAAACAGATTTTATTTTAGAACTCTCAGAGATTTCAATTGCAAGGTTTCCAACTATCACATAAAACATAAATTTTTCGCAAGAAATTTTAATTCTAACACATGAAACATTATTGGTAACCCTTAAAATGGCCCTTCTACGTCACATAACGGGAAATCATGCGCATGGCGTAATCTTTATTTTATCATTCTTGACTTATACATCTTATACAGTGTTGAATTATTATGGGTATAAGGGGATCAGGGAATATAAAATCGCGAATCTGTGCCAAGGAAATATTCACTTTCCCTTAATTGCACTAACGAATATGGTTAATTAATGGGCATTAAATGAGGCGGAATTAAACAATTACAATATTCTGGACCTCTGCACACAGAAAAGTAACAATACTCATTTGACTCCATTACACTTCCTTTAATTGCGGTATCGAATATGATTGATTAATCAGCATTTAATGAGACGGAATTAAATAACAAAAATGCTTTTTCTGCCGTCTTTTGGACAGAAAAGTAACAATACATTTTGGTTCTTGGTAGATACTCCTATAAACTTCTTATGGGTAGGCTTACTAGGTGCTGTGTGATGGGACTTATGTCGAAACGTATTGGTTATTATGGCAACAAATATTGCAGAAGTTGGAATAAGAATAAAGCCCATACTAAGATATATTGATAAAGGTCGTTTTCATGAAATACATTCACTTAAGAATGTACCACTAATCTAATCAATTTTTTACCACTTGGTTTGCAAGGATCCCACAGGATTCACAATGAGCCTATAAGTTTTCGAGTATATAAGCTACCTAACCTTAGTTAATTTGCAGATGCAAGAATAATACTTAAGTAGTGTTTGTTTTAAAACACAGAAAACACAAATGACATATTCGTTGCCACTGTCCTGTATTTTGGGAATAACTCATACATGTTGCCAATAGCTTTGATGTACTGATTTAAAATAATTTAAAATTTGAATCTTAGCAGCAACATAATTCACCAATAACTAAGTTACTGTACTTACAAAATTGAATTGCCAAAATATCTATAAATACAAAAACGAGCCATAAAAATCACAGCACACACTTTTAATAACCTGTGTACCACAATACATTTATAACTACTCTGAGGAGAACCAAAAATCAAAAAACTTGTATGAGTTATTGGCGAAAACTTTTGTAAATTAAATCTGCAGCAAATAAATTCGTTTTCAAATGACGTAACTTGACCAAGTTATTCGGTAATCTGCTAGTGCATATCACAAAATCACATTATTATTTACAGTTCTATTCATCAATATTATTTTTTGTGAGCTACCATAAAAAATTCTAAATCATAACGAAGCCACACAGTTCAAAAGTTTAAGGTCAAAAATCATCGTATTTGCAAATGATGATGGTTGGCTGGCTGTTTGTTTAGACAAAACTGATTTATGTACATATGTATACGTTTGTGCATAGTTATATGTATTTACGTTTAAACAATATAGAATTGTTATAGTTTTTATATTTTTAATACTTTAATTTAAACGTGCTATAAAATATAAATTATGAATGTGTATTTCATATTTATTAAGTTGTTACAACATTGTAGCAAATACAGAAAAGCTTATTTATTTTTTTTATTTCCCCTACCCCTTTTCAACAGCTACGCCTTTGTGTTAGAATTAATTGACTTGTAGTTGTGTTACAAAATGTTAATGTTTTTTTTTTATTATTATTAATTTTCTTTTTTAATTATTTATTAAAAATAATGATTTCTTTTATCATTATTCATTATACAAACAAACGTGACAATACACGTTTCATACAAGTATTTACACAGAAGATGGGACAAATACAAGTGAATGGGTTTTTAGATTCAAGTGGAAGGCAGACAAATAGACATGTGTACACCAAAATGTATTAAATATAAATGCGCGTGTATTAATAACTGAGGAGGGAAACTAACAGTTTTAGACATTTCTTAAAGTGGCTATTGAATGAACGAAATATTAGTTTAGAAAAATTATACTTAGTTTATAAATTTAATATTCTTGTAAACTTTTCATAAAATAAACGATGATATAGGAGACGGTGATTAAATTCGTTCGGGGCCCTAATAAACGTTTATGTCTAGGGCATAGGATTTGGGAGGGTGATGATACAGGTTCTTCGTGACATCTTGAAGAATCCTTCGTTAGGTAAATGATTCAATAGGTTTTTGTGTTATTTTCATTTTTCAAAAAGACCATATATGGGCATTTTTTCTTTGGATTTTTGTATGGTCACACGGTCCTTTAAATACAATTAACATCTGCTAACATATAACTAAAAAGGGAGTCTGTAATAACAGCTCTGTAACAAACTGACTTTTGGTTCAGGAGAGGACAGAACTCCCCCTTTGCCCGACTGTTGCTAGTCTATAGATGGCTCCCGCAGTCCTGCTCTTGCCAAAGTTTCGTTGATTTCGTTTTGTTAAAAACAAACATGAAGTTTAATTTAATAAATCAACGTGTTCATTGCAGTAGCAAATGGCAAACAGAGTGCGATAGAGCTAAAAATAAAAAGCAATTATAGATTTTTTCGCAAAATTTTTTTTAAGAATGTTCCATAGTTTTCCAAATTTGTTCTTGGTATTTGTATTTGTTTATTGATAGGATAGGCTATGTACGAGGTCAGATCAAAAACTAACCGTTATATTCAAATTTCGTGAGTTACGTATGTTCGATTTTCGCAATTCGTCAGAAACGCACAGAATTGTGGAAAAACCAATCATGGATTTTGCACCATGATAGCGCATCAGCTCACACATCGATGCTTGTGCGTAAGTTTTTGGGCAAAAACAAAACCGTTATCATGCCTTAACCACCGCTGACTTTTTCCTATACCCAAAACTGAAGACACCGATGAAAGGAAAGCGTTTTGCTACGATTGAGGAGATAAAAAAAATTGAAACAGGAGCTGTTGGCGATACCAAAAAGCGCGTTTCAGAAGTGTTTTGAGGATTGGAAAAAACGTTGGCATAAGTGTATTATATCTGAGGGGGATTACTTTGAAGGGGACAAGATAGTCTCATTTTGAAAAAATTGAAAATAACGCTTATTTTTTTATCAGACATCGTATGTAATTGCACATCGGACCAATTTAAACAACCGCTTTTTTAGCACATAGTATGTTTGTTTGTACCTTTTGTTCAATAAAGCCAGAATGAAAAATTTTAAATATTAACGTTATAAATTAGTTTCCTTGGAATGCTACACAATATTGTAAGGAAGTATCGAAAAATACAATAAATAAAAAAAATGTTTGACCTCAAGCTTAATAAAGATATAAGACTAAGTTTGTTCTACATTCTTGGAAGGTATTTTTTTTTCTTTGTCGCCGTTCTAACTACATACATAAAAAGAAGTAATTGAAGAATAATATCCAGGTCCGCTTTAGATGTACTCCTTACAGAAAATCTCTAAGCCTTAGAAAGCTGTTTCCTATTGCCACTGCCTTTCTCTTGTACATACATATGTTTAATATATTATATCGTATTACTTAAGTATTATGTTAAAAAAATACTTCAAGCATTACACACCATTACAAAGATCTACCAATTTCATTTTCTTTGCTTTCAGCCCAAGAAGAAAGTTAGGCCAGTACCGCCTGCAATTATAGCAAGAGTATGCCACTATTTTCTGACATCTTTCTTTTAAAAGTTGGTTTAGTTAAGGTTAGGATAAAAGTTTCAGCAGAGGTGAGAAATAGAAATCGCATTGGTTTCATTTTGGTCTGTCTTTCCTTATTCTTCTCCACCTAGGCTAAAATTGATAGTTCTAACGCGACGCATATTTATTATTCATTTCAACATCAAATATTTTCCTTTTATTCCTTGATGTAGTAGAAATATGTCACCCTATGGCAGAGAGGAAATGCCGCTCATATGAGAATTCATACAGGACAGGACAATGATACCAAGCACACTTCCAAATTAATTAAGTCTTAGTTTAAACAAAATAAATTAAAATAAAAACGATATGTGGAAAAAAATCAAGTAAGAATGAAGTTCCATATCTCCCGCAATATATTAAAAATTTGTGGGATCCGTAAATCGTTGGTGCGAAGAAGTGTTTAAAACGGATGGAGGTACAACTAACATAAAGGTAGATAAGTAGGAAGTTATAAATAATTCTGAAGATAATATATATTGTTTTTATTATTTTTTACAGTTGTAATGTAATGTTTTTAGTTATGTTTTACATTTACCAGACTAAAGTGCTTTTATTTGTTATTTATTAATTTTTCAATATTGAAATATAATTTTTTAGAACAAGTAGTATTAAAGCTATTTATTGTGGTTGTATAGTTAGTCATCTATTGTGGTTAATTGACAAACAAAAACAGAATGTTGTCTTCAGTATTGCCAGTTTAGCATTTTTGAGGCTAGACTTAGCGTTTTTATATACTTTTTATTGTATTTTCTCCTGGTTTTTTTTAGCCTTTTTATTTTTAAAAAATCCTTTCATTCTTCGTTTTTTCTTTTAATTTAAAAAAATATTTTACGTACAATTATGTATTAATCTGGCATCGTACGATTCTTAAAATAGTTTACAATTTCTAGAACAACTAACAGAACCATTTTCTATTACCATTCATACTAAACTGTCACTTTGAATTTTAACTCATCCCCACTTGAAAATGTTTTAATGTCTTCGGCACAATTTTCATATAAATTTAAACAATATATGATAAATAATAAGATAAAAAAAAAGAATAATAGTGAAATTCCTAAAAAAAAACACACCAAGAGTGCCAAATTTTTTAATTCACACTCTTCAATTTTGACTCTTCAAGGCAAGTATTTTTGAGTCAGAAGGGAAAAAAGAATAAAAGGGGTACAAACATGATGATACTAGTCAATTTTCTTATTTCCTTTTATTTTTTATATTGATTTGCATGAAAAAGTACAAAAATTGAATTGACGTGTGTGAATGAAATGACAAGTTCTAAACAAAATTGAACAAAAACTGGTCAGCTAAAACTGAAGAGTGTGAAACAGGACTAATTGAACAATTGAGGCAAAACAGCAAATATGGATACACTTCGTATAATTTACTTTTTCTCCATTAATAATTCCTTAAAAAATAGTAAAACTAAATATAATCTCTTATATTCATATTCAAAAATATAGTTATACCGCTGATGAAATATTCTTCTAAAGATGAAACAATTATTTTACCTGTTTTATAATTATGGATACATATTTGAAAAACTAAAAAATATTTAAATGCACCATTACTAACTCTTAAAAATCTGATTTGTTGGGTAGATCTTAGGTCATTATTTAACATCTAAAACTCAATGCAAAATGTTAAGCTAATGAGATGACAAGATTCCAGGACAGAAACCGATTGAAATTATTAAATTTGTTAAACAACAAACTTTATTTGATATCTTAGAAATTTGCTTTTTAAATTGTTTTAAAAGATTCATTTAAAAAATAATAATATTAATGAAGAAGTCAGAAAGTGTATATTGTTTCTTTATTTCATAACTATAGCATTGTCAGATGGGTCTTAACTTTTAAGTCAATGAGTTCATATACTAAAGAATAAAAGAACACCCCACCGATGAATATATAAACTTGAATTCATATATTTTATTTTTATACATATGCATATGTATGAAACATATAGTTTCTAACACTGCAACATGTTTTACAAATAAATTACTTTTTAATTTTATTACTCAATGTTATTTTTACCTTTAATTTGAAAACCCTGAAAAATATAATTAAAATTATGTTGGCTTTCTTTAAGCTTTTTTAAAGGCTTTAACTTTTTCTGCCTTTTTTAAAGCCCATTTAGCTTCTATTTTTCCAGCTATTGGCAACACTGATTGTGTTACATAAAAATATCATAAATTCATAATTTACATGCAACGACATATGTTACGTATAAGTGATATTTAATTATTTAAATATTAAACATACGCAATGTTGGGTGCTCAGTAAACGACTTAAGGCTTCATTAGTCTTTACTTTCTGTTGATTTTCTGTATGAGTAATAGTTGCTTACTATAAAACACTTTTCTATTTTATGTTGCTGCTGATGAAATCAACTAAATTCTTGAACAATTTTATAGAATGTTTTCTGTTGAATTGTCAATTAACTGAACAATTGTCATTTTATATTCACATTTTTTGGTCCTTCATCTTCAGTTTTAGTTTCATTGCATATGCATACAATTTTCACTTGATCCCAATAAACTTGTATTGATTTCTTAAGGATTACACAAAACTTGGCAAACAAAAGTTTTGGTTCGGTTTGTTTTATATACATACATATGTACATATATACGTATATATATATATATGCATGTAAATGTGTCTACATATAAAGAGTAGGAACGAAAAAAAAAATATTCCTTTTTTGACGTTTTTCTTAAAATTTGCTTCACAATTGCCCAAAAATGTTTCAATGGGGCGTAACTCAGGGCAGTTTGGAGGATTGCATTGCTTTGGCAGAATATTTATGTTATTATTTTTAAACCAATCAATAGTTTTACTCGAATAATGGATGGAAGCCAAGTCGGGCCGGAATAAAGGCGTAGTTTCGTGCCGTTTATACATTGGTAGCAATCTTTTCTGAAGACATTCTTTTATGTATACATTTTGATCTAATGTGCCTTGAATGGCCAGTGGTTTTGAGATTTGGCCACAACTGCAAATAGCTTGCCAGACTAGATATTTTTTGCATATTTAACCACTTTCTTACACTTAAATACTTTCGTAACACCTCCTCTTTTATATGCGGTATAACACAGTTGGAAGTTGTTTGAAATTAGCCTTAACATATGTTTCATCATCAATTATAATGCAACCGTCAAAATGGTTCAGCATTGTCTTAGTTTTCTTGCTCTTCCTTATGCTCTAATGTATTGTTCGTCATTTCTGTTTGGTATTTTTATTTGTATATTTTTTTAACCTTTTGCACATATGTATGAGACACGTGAAATTTTTTTGCCAAATCTCTCAATGAGGCATTGGAATTTGAGAGCAAAGACCTTTTCATCTTCCTAGCTATTTTTTTATCCATAAATCCAGCTGGTCTACCAGGCCCAGGTTTTGGATCGATAAATTTAGTCTCCCTGACTCCTTTATAACATTTTTTGTGGTTGCTTGAGGCGCACCAGCCGTCCTAGCAGTATATGCGTAGGGGGCTTTGGGATTATTTATAAATACATACATATGTATTTTTTTGTCTTATATTTTTCACAGATGATAGAAGTAGAAAAGCAACGGAATCTTCAATTAGGTTTTACACAGTTCAGGGAATTTTAGCTGGTAAATGTAAAATTTTTTTCGTTTCCACCTTTTACAGTGGGTGGCCAAATTATTAGTTACACTATATTAATTAAGATTCAACCGCTTTTAATACGTATATAAATTTATTTCTTGTACCAGATGTTTTCGTATTTTAATTCTGGTAATACTGTTAAATATTTTGTGCAGTGTCAACAATGATTGGTGACATTAGTGTGCAGTTGTAGATCATTATCTGTCATTCTGCTCTGAAGTGTGAAATATGCAATTTTGATTAAATTGATTAAAGTCTGGCATCACGATGAAGAACTAAAAGAAAATGTTCAAAAATGTATTCAGAGCATGCCAAAAAGGGTACAAGCTGTAATTGATCCCACAGAAGGTTCTACGAAATATTAAGATTTTTTTTCAATAAATTTTGTAATATTTCTTTTTCTCAAATATATATTTTGAAAACAAAAGAATTTATTTTTAATTGAATTAGAAACACTTAATTTACCTAAAGAACAAATAAAAGGATAAATTTCCACTATTTTAAAATGTTATACGGCTTCAAACTAAACAATTTTGCATGTGTAACTAATAATTTGGCCACCCAATGTACATATATATATTTTTGCACATTGAAGCCATTTGATTGATTTATAGTATAAAAATGCTGGCAATAATACACATGTAATGCAACCAAACTAAACCGAATCAAACCCAACCATGCTGGTGTAACAAACAGAATAGAACTCTCTACATAGTAGAGTAAAAGTGTCCATGAAGTTTCTTCTACACATATAATGCAAATGTTGAAATGTTAATGGGACCTTAGAAAAACCACTAGTACCACCATTACCATTTCTACCACTACTTATGAATTACTTCAGTTTTAAGTTTTGGTTTCTTATTCTTTGTTTTATTTAAGTTTTAGATTTTAAATTATACTTGTACGTATTTACCTAAGTTTTGCACAAAAACAAAACAACAACAAGAAAAAAAACAGCAGTTGCACAATTTAATTCATATTTAGTTTTTCCTTTTTTAAATTACTCGTTCGTTTATATACACTCTTTTTTATTTTCCTAATTGTTCTGCCGTTCTAATGTTCGTCTGTTGTTCACCTACATTTTGTTGGCTTTTCAAAAGAAGCGTTACATATAAATTGAGGTTAGGTTTTTATATTTCCATTTTATATAAAATATATGTAGTTGTTTTGGCTGTAATGCCGAAGTCCTTGTAAAGGAGAGTACAATTATATTTAACAATTTTTGAGTGATTTACAACTTAATGTGGACGTATTTAAGTGTGTTTGTAGGTAGCTTTGTGTGAGTATTTGTTTTAGGTGTGTTTTTACACAATTTATTTATTTTTATTTAATATTCTTTTATAGATATGTATGTTCTATTTATAAATTTGATTAAAGCGTATTTTTATGAAAAGGTTAAATCGTAACTAAATTTAGTGATTAACATTTATGCAAAAGAGTAGGAGTATGAACATTGCCACCTCATTTACGTAATCACCCCTATCGTGAATAAAAATTCCACATGAAATTTGTTCCCTTTTATTTTTTTAACATTGAATTTTAATAGGAAAATGTGAAAAGGGAACAAATTCCTTGTGTAAGTTTTATTCACGATAAGGGTGATAGTTTAAATTAATGGAATTATTTAAAAATTAATAAATTAATTTAATAATTAAATTTTACAGTGTGTTTATAGAACACAATCCTGTAATTAGAATGAACATTTAACTTACTCGATTGTGTTTAAAAGTGCACATTTTGACGAGCCATCGTTTAGTGCGAACAAGAACAAAACATCTGCAGAATTACCGACTCAAAATTGTTCACGTTTTTCTGTGTGGTGAAAACGTGTCGATGTTAATGTTTATAGTTATCTATTTGATTTTAAAAAATGACGATCTTTTTGTTGGAAATGTCATTTAATGGTAGACTCAGTTGTGTGAACAAATGTCTGACAATGTTTTTCGAACAAGACAAGAGTTGTCCACACATGAATTTGTTTCGTGTTGTTTTTGAATATATGTATAATACTAGATGTACCCTGCGCGCGTTGCTACGCTACCAAATTAAATAAATTTGAAAGAAAGACATTACACAAATATTCAATTAATTTTTAGTAATTTTATTGATTTTTCTCGTTTTTGAAAAAAAGTAGGCGGTCGAAGGAAGTATTCTTAATCAGGCCGGAGTCTTAGTTATATTCCGTCAAATTTTTAGTAAGATCGATCCAGCGTGGCCTTCCCAGCAGTCGTTGTCCTGCAAGAGATGGGGCGTGGAGTATGAATCTTAATTTTTACCTCACCTAGAGTAACATTTGAAGTAAATATCCGAGTAGAATCGATTACACAATTTAAAAAAGTAGGAGTAGTAGAAAGATATAAGAAGCTTTGGCACATAAAATTTTTACCTCGCCTTCAGTAAGATGTGTATACAAAATGTTTGAAGTAAATCTGTAAAAACCCATGCAGAAGAAATTAATCGATTAAAAAAAAAAGTGGGGGTTAAAGTAGGCGTGGTCATACCAACTCAGAAACCTTCCCGGTCTTATACACAACAACTTTGCCGAAGATCATCACATGATCAGATGCTTAGGAGTATATAAAGGACATACATACAAATATTAATTTTTATATATATAAATTAATATTAATTTTGTATATGAGCTAAATATTCACTTTGTATGGGAGCTGCCACGCCCACTGGTATGATCCCGCCCAATTTTCCCATGACTATTCATAATATAATCCACGCCCAGAGAAAACCACGACAATAATTTTAAATTTATTCTACACACCTATAGCACTCGACCAAAGATTATCAAATGAGTGCCAGCTGTAAAAACTTGAGTTTTTCCATACGGATAAGAACATTTCAAAAACAGCAGTGACACCTGTTTAAACCATTAACAACTATAACAAAGCAGAAAATTAACCTCAATGGTTTTGACTTGTCGACCAGGGGGCTAATTCTGGCAGTCATGATCGAAACAAAGTGAAAACGCGGCCTAAGCATACATAAATTCGATACATTTTATTCGCTATCGAATGAGGGAATCCCAAATGTTAAAATTCGAACGTTCGAATGAAAATTTATTCGCATAGGAATGCTAGAATTAGCCCCCAGAGTGGAATTTCATTCGATAGAATCGTAATTGCTTGCACGTCAGCAGCACATGAAGGTTGTATGAAGAAATCATGTTAACTGAACTTTAGCAGGAATCAACTTTCAATATAATATAATAATATAATTGAGTCATGCAGAACAGAAACGAAGAACTTGGAATGTATGAAGACTTTTCTTCTGAATGTTTTTAATTTTCTGCCAATAGCATACAGCATGCGTTTAAGATACACATGACACTCCTCACTGTTTCAATTCTTCTGTACAAACGTTTTTAAAGTTGCAAGCGTAAAAATACTGTGGAAGTTTTGCAATATTGGTCTTGATCCAGAAATATTGGGGGTATGTATTATTGATTCCGCATGGAAAGGAAATCTAAGCGGAAAGAAATATCGATCGATATATAAAATGTAATTATTCATTCCTGTGAAATGCCGTAATACCGTCTGCGTAGAGATGATGCCGCAAAAAGGAAAAATACCGCAGCAATGGAATGAATGAATTTCAAATTATGCTTCCGCACAAAAAATTTCTTTCCACAATCGCGTAACGGAATGAATAATTCGACCCATTGTTTAGCACCCTGCAACTGCATTATTTAAATTCAAGCATTTAAAAAACATTATAGTATAAATCCAAATAGAAAATTACGAACACTAGATACGAATATTGCAATGAATCCTTTCAGCTTATATTATTGTCCAATAACCTTAAGTTAGGGAACATTTTTGAGATACATAAATAATAGTACTACGTTCATATTAAAAAAAATATACATTAAACACGATTTATTTATTTTCTTTTTTTCAGTTTCATCAAACAATACGAACGTACCTGAATGATCGTGTTTGGGAATTTAAATTCTATGTTTCAAAAGATTGGCCCGAAAAACCAATATTATTACATTTTCCAGGATGCACGCTAACGGTAGGTATTTGTAATTTTTTATGCTTAAAACTAAAAGAAACATTTATATTATAAACGGATATGTTTTCATATAATTTTAGCCCAACAACAATATATACCAAAGCTTTGGCATCTTTTGCCCATCCGAACAAATCGAACATGTGGATCTAATGCGTACGGAAGACATACTGATCGATTGGCAACAACCACTGTACCTGAATTTTACGCACATCGCTATTATGAATCGCCTGGATGATTTTTATAAAGAAATGGGCATCATGGAAAGGCTTGAGGGTGATATTTATGTGTGTAATAAATTGAATACGGAGTTGGAACTGGGTGAATTAGCCGAAAATGCTTACATGCGTCAATTGACCGTAGAGGATGTCCAACGCATACATGATTTATATCCGGCCAATGAGATTGAATGTGTCGATGTATTCGAGATACTGGTGAAAGTGCTGCCCGGTTTGGGTATTTTTAGAAAAGATACCAATGAACTGGCAGCATGGATGGTACATTCGTATTATGGTGCAATGTTTTCAATGCAAACACGTCCAGATTATAGAAGATTAGGGTGAGTTTAATTTACTTTTTGCAAGAACTAAAATATTTTAATTTGTTTTTTCTTTTTATTTCATTTCAACAGTTATGGCATACGCTTAGCTACCGCTTTGACTAATAAAGTTATCGAACGTGGCTACAAGCCTTTCGTTGTGATACGTCCACAAAATGATGCTTCTCGTAATCTCTATACTAAATTAGGTTTCGAAAAAGCTTACGAAACATGCCGAGTCAAAATGACACCACATCCTATTAAAACAAACGGTGCCGCCGAGCCATCGGCTCCCGAACTAGACGCCGACGCTGCTGATTTAGAAGCCAACAAAGAGAATCAACCCATAGACGAGGGCATCGAGGATATGCTTGCTGAAAAGTGTGATATTAAAACTGATGACGATGATGCTGCAGCAGCTGTCATGGGTCAAGATAAAAAGACCACTACAGCTGATGAAGGTATAGGTGATGATAAATAGATGATAGTTAGATGTAGTTTTTTAAACCATAGACCGGAGTCAACAGAGGGAAAAAGCCAGGATAAATAAACTTTTGAAAATTTTTAATAAAAACAAAGAATCTTAAAAGAAAAAAGTAGTGATGAATAGATGAAAACAAACAAATAAATTATTATATAAACAACAAATAACAGAAGAAAACAAAGCAAAAACAAAACTATACATACATATATATTATATATAAATGAAATGCTCTATTAAGTTTATTATATAAAGAAAATGGAAAAGAAAAAATCTATATACATATTAAAACTTAAGAAAAACCAAACAAATATGAAATAAATAAATAAAAACATAAAAACTAAATACACAATTTAAAAGGAATATTCAAATTGGTATAAAGGAAAGATTTACTGTTAGAGCAACAAAGATAAAAATGTCTTTTTGATTACAGATTTTTTCGCTTGAAAACTCTGCTTTTACTTCAAGAAAAATAAAAGAAAAACAAAGAAAATTCCCTTAAAAAAAAAACTATTTAAGTAAATATAAATATATTTTTTTACAATTTTATTTCTTTAATGATTACTTGTTTCCTGCCCCCAACAAAAATTCGCTTAAAGCAGCTATTGAAAGGAAGACAATTTTTTAAAAGTTTTTTAGGAGACTCTATTTTAAACGAAAATTTGAGATTTCTTAAGTAATTTCTAAACTATTTAGTAGGAATCTAGTCTTAAAAAAATATATTGTTGCTTTAAAGTTTTGTACAAAAAACTACACTCCTTTCAAAGTCTGCTTATAATTATCAACACACAAATCAAATGGCAAACTAACAATATACAATTCTTTTCATATTAATTTTACCAATTTAAGGAATAGTATAATTAAACATTAAAGCAACTCATATTTAGTAATTACAACTATATTTTACTCTTTCTCTCTCTTTTAAAACTCTCGTTAAGTTAACATACTTTTAAAGGCAAGCAAAGTTAGTAATAAAGTCAGCAAGTATACAGAGAAATATTGTCATCATCTAATACCGCAACACATTTCATTAGCTAAAAAAAACTCTTATTTTTAATAATTAGATACATTTCCAAATATTTTTAATTAATTTTTACAACAAATAATTTTCATTTTTATGAAAACCAAGAAAAGAAAAAACAAACTAAAACATTAATATTAGTTTTCCTAACCACAAAAAAAAATTTGTTCGTCTGTCCTTTAATTTAAATACATAAATATTTTTTAATTTATATAAAAAAAACTTGAACTACTTGTAAGAGACATTCAAAATGTATTAGGATTCTTTTTTATAACAATTTGAAGCTTTTTGCCCAAATACTATTTATTATTATTATTATTATAAATAAATTATTATTATTACTATAATTATTAAATTTACGTATATTTACACACACACACACAAGAACAACCAGAACAAACAAACAAAAAAAAAAAACAAAAAATCTTTAAAAGAAAGAACTACCAAAAAAATTATAAAAACAATTAATTAACTTTTTTATTAATATTTAAAGTCTTCTTCTGCTTTAAGTTAAGCGATGAAAAAAAACTCAAATATTTTATTAAAAACCAAAAACAAAACAAAATATTTAACAACACACACCAAAAAATAAATAAAAAACAAAATGTTTAAACAAACACACTTCTATGAAAACAAAAATATATATATATATATAAAATATATATATATAAATGAATGAACAACAAAAAATATACGCAAAAATCAAAAGAAAGCTGAATTAATTGATTAAAAGAAAAACTCTAAAAGAAACATCTTAAAACAAACTATGTATCCAAAAACTAAAAAACCAAAATGAAAATATTACAAGAAAATAAAATATTAAAAAACACATTGGTAACAAGAACATAATTGGTTTACAAGACATCTATAGTTTTATTTTTGTTTAAGTGAAAGGTGAGCATCTGAATGTATAGTAGGGTATCCATTCTAACAATTGCTTACGAATAACAAGTAAGAAAGTATGGACTATATATAATACCCAGTATATGTATAAAACAGTTTTTCAGAAATGGGCGCTATATGGGAGATATGACCTATTATGGACCGATCATTCAAAAAATTAGTACCATGACTTCTGTGCATGTAAATATTTTTTGTGTTAATCATTATTTAATATTATTATAACATAATATTACAACCCAATGTGATCATAAATTGTCATACAATATACATATTATAGTTTAAAGTAATCATAATATGACCCAAAGTAATCATATCATGATATAAATTAATCATATTTGTTTTGATTTGTTGAAAAATTTGTGGTGGTAATTCCTGGTATATAAAAGAAATGAAATTTAAACTTTTAGCGAATAAAATGATATAGACTATAGGAATTGATCGTTGAAGTAGATGGCTACTTAATTGTAAGGGACTTTAAACGCTTGCAAGTAGCACTTGCAGAATGTCTGACAATTTATTGCACAACTTTGGGATTAATTTCAAGTTAATTTAGCATAAAGAACATGCTGTCGTAAAAACTATAAATGGCGTAATTCTTATTCTAATTTGTTTCCTAATTTTGTTTAACAGCTCTTATCTGATTAAATAATAAATAATTTGTTAATTGACTGCATTGCATCTATATCAACTATATCATTGGTATCTTATTCAAACATTTCAGATAACAACTACCATTCAGACAAACAAAACGTAATTTTAATTAAGAGCTAACACAGATAACACCCAACAAAACATACTAAATAAAATGTATGTATTCAAAAAAAAAAACAATAATACAATCATTTTGTAAATAGTAATTCAGAAGTTTATTTAAAAAATACGACAATATATGCACATATTCTACAAAAATATTAAGCATTTAGATTGACAATGTCGAAAAAATTTAAGGAGAAGAGTATATTAAAACTAAAGTTAACTTTTTAAGTAAATCTTCTTCTTTAACAAATTATTTAAATTTAAAAACTTTATACCCCGACAAATATACAAAATTAAAGATGTTAGAAATCCATTTTATTCTTCAGTTTATCTGCCACATATTGCCAATATTTACGTCTTATAACATCATGTTTCTTTGACATATCATCACACAGATTGTAGACCTTGCGTGACATGGTTTCCTTTTCGCCCATTTCGTTGCTTTTCAAACATTTCTCCATGTAGGCATCGATTAAAAATGCTAATAGGTAGGGTGACCGGGAATTACTATTGTAAAGTTCTTCACAAAATGCAATAACTTCAGGAAAATGATTTAGCGAGCCGGTTTCACTTTGCCGCAAAAGACCTTTAAGAAAGTTCCACGCACTTTCATTATTCTTAACAATGCGTATTCGATTCATAGTGTATTGTAGTTCACTTTGTATTCTTTCGTCGGTAAAACCAAAATGTTTAAGTACAAAGAAACGCTGATTCCAGGCTGAATTATTGCGTATATCTTCGGATATAAGGCGATCAACGAAAGCTAATTCATTATCGTACAGGCTGGAAGAGTAATTAATGTTGTTAGTTTTTTAGTTTCTTATTTTTAGTCTTGTGAAGCGGTGCAAATTTTGAGTCCAAGTCCAATATTATGAGACTGTTGAATGATGATTATTATATGTATGAAATTTTAATGCTTGAAAATGTCCTGTATTCTGAACTTAATATTTAAATTTTAAAATCATATTTTAGTTTTATTTGTTCAAACTTTATAGCCATTATCAGAATTGCAAAAAGTATTTGATAAGTTCCAATATTTAACAAATTGCTAAAAAATTATATTGAAGTAATGGTAAAAACAGCAGCCGTATTAAAAATTTATAAACGTATGTATATGCTTTAAAACAGCAGAACAATACCCATGTTTTGATTGAAAACACCGTGCTTTAGTAAAAACAATAAACGTCTTTAGTAAAAAAGACTACGTCTTTAGTAAAATAACTGTTTTCAGGACTACGTCTTTTTTATTATTTTTTTCGAAAATTCAGCAGGAAACGCGGTTACGGTAAAAGGATTCCGCTATCGAGAGTTTCTATCAATTGAATTTTTAACATATTATTGATGATATACATAGATATTACCACATAACAGGTTTCAACAGGGCGATGCCACATGTCACAAAGTTCGAAACAATGAATGAACCTAATCGCATATATTCAGAAAAATTTAGCTGTTAATTGACTGAACCGATTCTATACAGAAGCAATCGATACAATTACAGGCTTAAAACGTGACGTGATAATTAAAATAGAGCCGCCATTTTAGCAAAATGAGATTGATCAAGTAATAAAGTAAACATTTGAACGATTTCAACAAAATTCTTTTTGAAAAACAATAGTAAAATAGTGAAAACTAATTTAAAATGTTCGTAAATATGTTATCTATAAACTTGGTTTTCGTATAAAAAAAATCAATAGTTTCCTTTGCCATATCTGAACTTATTTATACCTTCTGAATAAGGGGATTAAAAGTGGCTATATATATATTTTGTTTATACCCAGCATAATGCTGTTTGAGGCCAGTAAATTGGCCGCCTAGATCATGCGATTTAACGCTTTTAAATTAGTTTTTGTGGGACGAATAAAGAACAGGATTTTTAAATACTCGCATAAACACAACTCATTGATTAACAAACATTTATAAATTAGTATATTAAAAACGCTCTAAAAACATAAACTTTCTGTTCTATTAAAGTTGGATCTACGAGTATACGAAATAAAGCATATTTGTTCAGTAAACAAAAATCGATATTTAATATACATACATATATAGATATACTATATATAAATTACTTAATGCCAAAGGAAAATCCCGCAAATAAATCTGTACATTTATAACCTCAAGTTATATGTATACTTAGGTAATATTAAATCTTTCCAAAAAATATCATATTTATCTCACGTAGAACTTTTAGTTATTAAAATTGTTAAAAATTTAAATGTTCAACTTTTCCTAATGACGAACGAGTTGTTTATGTCTTTAGTCAACGATTAAATTAAAATACTTTTTGTTTAAGTGGATCACTATCTCTGTTATCATCATATATAATTAGTATGTAGTTAAATAAACAAAACATTATTAAAAAAAAAACTTGTACTCACTTGTACGTTTTTATAGCCCATTGCCGATGCTGCCAGGCATGATAATTTTTAGCATCGGTACGTAAAGCCATTTCGGTAAATTGCAGTTCTTTCGAAGGTTCATTCATCATTTCAACTATAACACGACGATGATGCCATATCTGATAGTTCTTGGCATTTTCTGCAATAACATCTTCTATGTAATTGAGTTCCTCATTCAAGTCACTGCCCAGATCACGTAGGATATCACGACGATATTGCCATACAGTGTAGTTGGCTGGGTTCAAACGTAAAGCATCCGTGGTTAAATCCAAGGCTCGGGCGGATTTTTCCTGGCGTGCCAGTATGGCACGAAAATAATCAAAGACTTCGCGAACTAAACAAACACACGGCGCTCAATATGGTAAAAAAAAATGTACCAGTCAAATAAAATATTCTTACACTTAAGGGTATAGGATATAGCCACTACTGGATTTTTTCCATCATCCTGACATATTGGCGCAACATCAGCCCATTCATTTCGCTGGCTGTATGGTATCCACTCCGCAGCAGCCCACTCTTCATCAGAACTATCACTCATTGCGCTTGAGTGTTTATGTATTTTTTTAATACTTTCAATTGAAACTTTTAAGTTACCTTTCAATAAATGAATTCTTCAGGAAAACACGTCTTAAGCTGTTGTTTTATATTTGTTAAATAAAAATTATTTATTACTTTCACTAATGTCACAGAGTATACAGTTATACCACAGACTAACGTTATGTTCTGTGCTGATGTTCTAAAAATTCTGCGGCTTTTTTTGTTACATTCTTTTTTCTGCACAGCTGACTCATGCCTCGCTGTGTTCAGTTTGTTTTAGCGGCTATTTGTTGTTCTGTTCTCTAAAGTTGCCAGATCACTTTGAAAATCGCCAGTCTTAAAAATCCGTTAAACTTTTGAAGAAGCATTCTGTTTTGAAAGGAAGATATAAATATTTGTTTTATTGTTATAATTTGATTTTATTGTTTTTTATGTTCAGCACACTTTATTTTATTAGGAATTTTACACTTGAAAGTGAGTATAATCCCTGGAAATTTGCTGAATAATATTTTAAGATTTCACAACAAATTTCTTATTTTTTCGAAAACATTATGTTAGTGAAATTATGTAGGAACTCCTCAGGCTGTGTGTTGTTGAAGAAGACTTCGTTTGTGATTGTTCCAGTTTGGAACATAGAAGTTATACCTGATCGCATGCTGAATTCCTTGTTTAATTAAATCTATGAGGTTGTGAGCGTTTGTCTCTAAACTCTAAGAACGATCCCTTCGAGTTGTTGGCATTGTGGATTACAAAATATACTGGAGGAGTGTGACATGGCTTTGGCAATTCAAGGGCCACAATAATCATTCTTTCACAAATAATAACGGTGGCTCTGTGCATTTTTCGGAATCCACGCTGGTGACGAAATGCTGATAGGTGACGGGTCAGCTCGTGGAAAAGGAGTCTCAAGAGTTTTAGGAGGTTTCAAACAGATGACAATATGGATATCGGCCTGTAAGATTTCCCCGCAATAGCGTATATTCTAAGTTTGTATTATTTTTCCTGGAAGTGGGTATTATCAGGATCCTCATTGTCGGTTTGAAAACCGCTGTCAGGTACTCCACACCCCGCTCGCCTAGCTGTTTAAACATCAGCATATTATTTCTGTAAAGGTTAAAGTTTTTAATTTAAATGTTTTTTAAAAACATTTCGGCGACAATATAATAATTAAAAATAATTACGCTTGGCTTCTACTCATATTCAAAATTCTTCACGATCATATATGTTGTATATAGGTTTTTGAAGTAATTCAATGTTCAATATTTCCTTTAAGATAACAGAATGCCAGTCTTTCATTCGCCAATGCCAGTTTTAATGTATCTAAATCGGTGGTTCCTATATATTAAAACATAATTAGTAATCCTCATATAATTCATATAAATCTTAAATGTATGTATCTGTTTAAATGGATTTTTCCCACAGTTGAAATATTTTTTTTAACTTTCTAATTAATGATTTCGATCAGTTATAAAAAGTTGCATTACCAATTTAACGAAAGACAATTAAATTAATTATTTATGTATATAATCATAAATTGATGACGATTTGTTGACACAATAATATTTAGAAATTATTAATTAATTAATATTAATTAAAAATGAACTCAAGCCAAAATAATAAAAAAATCTTCTCTAATAATAAAAAAAAACTTATTTTTAAAGGCCCCCACCCCTGTCATAATAATGTTGAACGAATGGGTGGCATAAACCTGTGAAAAATTAATAGAGTTTTCCTTTCAATCATTCTTCTTTTCTACACACTCTCTGGCTCTATAAGTGCCAGAAGAAGGTGTAAACAATCAATAAGTGGTTAAGCAATCACCAAGGATACTACTAAATCAAGTGCAACGCCACCATAATAAACATTATTCTGTTTATCCACTCCAGATATGAATAAAATACATACAGTGGTGGTCAGCTAATAAGGGACAACAATAGTATATAACAAAAAGTTACATATTTTCAACATTTTTGTAACTATTTACACATTGACTCACTGTAAATTATAACGGGAATTTCCTAAAAATCAATCATCTGTACCAGTACCATGATGTGCTTAAACATATTTCAGTTGGAATTTGATTTACATTGTATCAACATCTTTTCTTATTTTAAGAGAAAAGTTTTATTTAGGCTCTAATAGTTCGAATAATCAAGAATACTATTGTAAAATACTGGAACAATTGGCAAATTGGAATGCATTTTCTACCCGGCCAAAGGCGTCATCAGCAATCTTCATTGTCCACTATCACTCTGTAAATATCATCTATTTAACTCACCGTTTTTGAGAAATAGAATATGAGAATTATCATATTTCTTTTTAACGTGTTGTGAGTTAGAACGAAATTTACGTACGTTTACAGTGTGTGCGTATTCTATATTAGGATTTATAAAAGTTGTATGTATTATTACAAATTTGTTTTTGCTTTTCTTGCTGCGTCTACTTTTTTTGTAGATCAATAACAGCAATGTATGTTTTTGTTGTCATTTCGCCTTTTATTTTCTCCTTTTGGTGGATTATGTTATTTTTTGTAACTTTTCTTATTGTATTTTTGTTGGTCACATAATTAGGTACTTAACTTTTATTTTAATTTTTGGGTTAAAAAATTGTAAAAGACTGATAAGTAAAATTTTATTTGTGACAAAAAAAGTGATTCAAGATTACTAAGTGATAAAATAGTTTAGAAGTCATGGACTCCAGATTTCCGTAAACGAATTGTTTGGAAGTATTTACATGAAAAAAAGTATTCGTGCTACAGCAGATGAACTAGTTTGTTCTGAAGTGAACTGAACTACTAACGCAAAAAATAACAAATCGGACTTTTAGATGTCGGCTTCTTGAAAATGGACTACGAGGATGCATTGCCAAAAAATAAGAAAAGAATTTAAAACATCGCTTAGAATTCGCAAAAAACATTTAGAAAAACAACAGGAATTTTGGGGAAAAAATACTTTGGAGTGATGAATCCAAGTTTAATTTATTTGGTTCAGATGGTAAAAAGTATTTCCGACGTCCACCAATTCAAGAACTCAACCCTCGTTATACTTTAAAAACCGTAGAGAGGTACGGTGTTGGTCCTATTTGTCGCATATCTGAACGTATGGATGACAACGTATACAAAAGCATTTTGGTTAATACAATGGAGCCATATGCTGATGAAAATATGGCAGATAATTTTATTTTTATGCACGATAATGATTCAAAACACACTGCCAGCAATACAAAGCAGTGGTTTTCGTCTGAAAACATTGACGTTTTAGATTGGCCTGCACAAAGTCCGGATCTGAATTCAATAGAAAATCTTTGGGCAAATGTTGATAGAGCTCTGGAAAAAAACTAATAAAAATACTAAAGAATTGTTTCAAGTCATCCAAGAAGATGCAATTAAGTTATTAAATCTAAAGGGTTTCCAACAAAATATTAATTTTTATAATTTTTTTAAATAAATTTAGCTAATTAAAAAAGTAAAATATATTTTGTTTGTTATTATACCCTTCACCTTCATGAGAAGCGTATATATAAGTGTCATTCCGTTAAAGTATATATTTTCTGGATCCTTATAGATAGCGGAGTCGATTAAGCCATGTCCGTCTGTCTGTCTGGCTGTTGAAATCAGTTTTTTGAAGTCCCTAGATATATTCGGGATCCAACTCTTCAATAATTCTGTCAGAAATGCTTTCGAAAAGTTTGCTATTTAAAATCAGCAAAATCGGTTCAGGTCAACCAGAGTTATGGACCAATATGTGAGACAACCTCCATAAAAAATTGATATTTTTTGTCCATTTTATTGCAATATTTTGAAATATATTGCACATAATACCATGAAATTTTGTATACATTGTTTGTATGATAAAAGAAGAAAGTGTGTGGAAAATAGTAAGAATCGATCCATGATTTCTCATAGCCCCCATACAAATATATATATTCTCGAAATATGGCTTAATGATAAATAAATGCCTATAAAATTGGAATATCAAGACAAAATTCAGCAAAAATAAGTTTTATACAAAAAGAAATTGCAAAACGAAATTTTTTTAGTTCGGTCCATGTTTGACCATAGACCCCATATAAAGTCCACTTCCAAAATTCACTTAAATACGTATAAAACAGATATAAATAAGTTTAAACGGCTAAAATTTGATATAAATACTCTTTATAGGCAAATAAATTGTTGTACTAAATTTTATGGTGGTTGGCCCAGAACTGGTCATAGCTCCCATACAAGGACCACATCTAAAAAAGACATTTTTCCCTATATATATTGTATAAATATCGTTACCGACTCAAAACTTTGCACAGATCATTCACATATATACAAAAATCATCCCACAAAATTTTGTTAATTTCGGTCTATTTTTAACCGTATGCCCCATATAAAGCCCTCTTCCGAAAATCACTTTAATACTCATAAATCTCTTATAAATAAGGGTACCAATCCAAAATTTTACACAGATCATTTACATGCATGCCTAAATCAAACTGCTGGATTTTGAGAATATCGGTCCATATTTGACTATATCACCTATATAAGGTCCACTACCGAAATCCACGTTAATACTAATATATATCTTAAATATACCGTTATTATTCGACGTGAAATATCCTCATATGCATGAAAATAACTGTTCGAAAATTTAAGAAGATCGTCCCATAATTTGCTGACATATAAGAACCATTTCCAAAAAAGAAATAAATTTGGGTCAAAAAATATTATTTTCGGATTTAACCCATATTCGGTCCATATTTTATAATCATGATATATATCGTTGGAAAGGTATTTTTAATACCTTTTATTTAATGTATTACAAATTATCAGACACCCAGTAGTTCCCGAGATATTGGCCTATATATTTTCAACTTTAAGGGCCCGCCCCCTCGAAAATAGGCTTGACCGCAAATTAATTTTTTTTACTGGCATCTCCCCTAAAAGCCCTATTTGATTTTGTTTTTTTTTTTTTTTTTTTTTTTTACTCTGTTTGTTAAGTTACACTCAAGATTATTATGAACATCAGACAAACTCTGTAAATTATGGTAAGTATTGGTAATTAAATCAATTAAAAATGGTGAAAATTAGACAAAATTTCAAAATATTTAACATAAATTATGTTGGTCGAAAATTTGTCTTTCAAACAATATATCAAATATTAATAAAATTTGCACTAAGACTGAATAGAAAACACAGAATAAGAATATTCTAGTCTTATAAACAGTGTAGTTTTTCTATTTCTTAGTACGTTTAGGTGAAGGGTATTTAAGATTCGGCACAGCCGAATATAGCACTCTTACATGTTTTTTTATTTGTTTCATAAATAAATATTATTTCTGTTAAAGAATTTAATATGTGTTAAAATGTTTGCGTAGGATTTAAAAATTATCAAAAATAGTCATGTTAGTATACAAACAGTCGTTGTCCCTAAATACCTGACCACCACTGTACGTATGTACATATTTATATTAGTCAATCCATATACATGTTGGTATGTAGGTAATACATGCATACATATTTACGTGTAGAAGCAAAAAAAAATAATTTCCTCATTCTGATAACCAATAAGAATTACAAGAACAATAATGAGTGAAAATATATTTAATAAAAAGCAAATTTCACTAACGTTTATGTATATGTATGTATGTCGATTTGTGGTTACGATACAACAAAAAGTTTTTATTTTCAAATATTAGGGTGGGTTATTAGACTTGGATGGATATTTTTAATTGCATTAGAAATTTTATATCTACATGGGTTTACAAGGGAAAATTATGGTTCTTTGCATCTTTACTTGAATAATAAATACAAAAATAATAAATGTTTTGGGAAATTGTAAATACAATGATATTTTTAATTTAATCTTATATTTATGCCTTTCCGAATGGATTCCAGAAAAAACTAAATTTTTATGCTGAATTTATCAGAAATATATTTACCTGACTTATAAAAATAATATCAGCATATTCCTCTCTGAAATTTGTCAACACCCTAATACATATTGTACTCATATGTATGTATGTGCCACCATGCAATTGTACGTTATTATGACCGTTTTCTACCAAATACAAATTAAAGTTAGGAACAACAGCGACAAAAAGGATTCATATTGTTAATGCTCATGTGTAAATACAATTATCCTTTCAGTAAGTTTTCTGGTCACTCAGTCTAACAGACAGTATTTTAATGTACCTTTAAATTATTACAGCAATTTCCTCTACATTTCTATTATTATATTTTCCAAATGCATTCTAAAACTTTAGTCATATTTTAGAACTCGCCGTAATAAAATCGTTTGGAACGGAACAAAAAGTTATAATCAAAAATATCCCATTGAATAATTTGTGTGTTTGTGTTTTTTTTTTTTATAATTTCTCCATGTTGAAGGTCATTTGAAAAAACATGATTTTCTCTTATTTTAATATTTTCAAAATTATATTTATTATAATTTTGGGAATTTCGATAAAAGATAAAGTCGTACGTGGGCAAACAAGTCAAAATATTAATGTTTGTAAGTAAATTTTAGTATAATATATTTATTATTAATATAAGCTAACTTCTATAAATTAACAATGGGAACAAACTTTGGAGAATGCTTTAACCTAACAGAACAGACCATGAAAAAATTGTTAGTTTTTTAGTTAGTTATTTATCTTGTACCTATATAGGACTATATATTATTTACAAATATTTATAAACTAGGTACAATATTACCCTTATAATGTGTATAATTAATTGGAGATTAATATTTATAGCGGTTTTTTCAAGAAGAACTTTGTTTTTCAAAACAAAATAAAACAAAGAATTTAAAAATTAAAAAATCTTATTGATGTCAAATAGTCGTACATATGTCCAGTGAGCGTCAATATAAAGTAAACACCTAATAATGTTTAAAAATATGTTTTATTATATAATCTACAAGTACAAATTTAAAATAAAATATATTGCATAATTCATAATTTACTTAAGCAAAATACAACGCGTTAACAAAAACTAGAAAAATAAGGAACATAAAAAATAATTCAACTTTAACGGAAAAGTATACTTTTGGTATACCAAATTTTTCGCGTCAAAATAAAGTAAACAGTTACATACATATGTATATTAAAAGTAGGTAAAACATTGTATTTAATATTATGTTTGTAGTCGTTTTGCCTTTATTGTCGACAGTTGACAATCTTCTAGACGTAGAACCAATGAGTTTTTCAGTAAAATCAGGCGAAATTTTATTCCATTCATTCTGTATTACTGCCCTAATTATTTTGTCTTAATATTTCCACAGGTGCTCAATTGGATTGAGTTTTGGGGCTGCGGAGAATGATTATGCTTAGGTATACTTTGGAGCATTGTCCTGTTGAAAAATGCAGTTCTGATCTAATTATAATTCCTCTACACTAAGGGCTACATGTCATGTTTTACCGTTTTGGTAACATATTTTTTACTAAAGGCTTCGTTTATAGTTCGGCATATTTTTCGGCAGTTTTTGACTCCTAATATTCCAAACTTATTTCACCGATGAAAAAAAATGATTCCAAAAAAATTTTAAGCTCGTTTATATATTTTTTTGCGAAATTCAAACGGTTGTTTTGTTTATTCTTTGATATAAAGGCCTTCTTACGTGGCATTCTACTATGTATGCCCTTTTGATGTACAGATGTTCTAATCGTACAGGCGCCTACAGGTTTTCCAGAAGTTTTCGTAACATTTTCAGCTATTTTTTCAGCACTAGATGTTGGGTTTGCTCTTACTTCTCTTACTGTAGTTCTTACTTCAGTTTTCGTAAGACGCTTTGGACGTTTTGCTTTATTTTGGCGCTCATATTGAAATTAAATTCAGGAAGTGAACTTTCAAAACTTGCATGATTTATTTTTTTTATTTATTTTAGGTCTACGAAATAAATCCTTACAGACCAATTATAAAAAATTTACAAAATAATAAAAAAATTAGACAACCATTTAATTACACTGATTAAGGTACAAAGTGATATTACGTTTAATTGCATTAACATTAACAGAAAAATCAATTAGAAAATAAAAATCATTATAATATACACAATTTTCTAAGAGAATCAGAATTAGCATAATTTGTTTGATTAATTTGAATATAAATTGGAACGTAGATGAGGAACATTAAAGTTTATGTTGCTGAGTAGGAAATCAGAACAGACTTCACCATTTATTAGGGTAAATAAAAATGAAACGCTAAGCATAGTTCTTCTGCTCTCCAACGTTGGTAATTTTATTAATGCAAGCCTTGTAGTATAAGGAGGAATAATGACGTTAGGATTCCATGTTGAATTACCCAAACAAAAAAGAAGAAACTGTTTTTGCACTAATTCTATTAAGTTTTTGAGATAATCCGCATCCGGATCCCAAATAACAGATCCATATTCCAAGATTGGTCTAACTAAAGATGTGTATAACCGTTTAGTAATGATTGGTTCAGTGAACTCCTTAGCCCATCGTTTTATAAAAGCCAACACACCACGAGCTTTGTTTACCATGTTTTTTGAAATTTAATTTAGGATCCAAAAGTACTCCAAGATCTGAAAATTCCGTAACCAAATCAAGTTGATGTCCGCCCAATGTAAAGTTAAATAAAGCGTTATCATTTCTTGAAAAACGCATATGTTTGCATTTTTCAGATTCAGTTCCATTAAATTAAGAACGCACCATTGAAATAGTTCATCTAAAATTTAGATTCTAAATCATGTTGCAGCAAATTTTTTTCAATTTTATTGTTATAGCTATGAAATATCATGACATCATCGGCATACATTAAGACGTTACAATATTTAATTACGCACGGCAAGTCATTGATGAATAAAGAAAATAAAATTGGACCAATGTGGCTGCCTTGGGGCACTCCAGAACTTACAATAATATTTTTTGATGCAGTATTATTGAAAACAACAGCTGACTAGAATGTTTATTTCCAAAAAATTCCAATTAAGTGAAATTAATGATAATTAAGTTTTATTTATTTTTATATTGTTTTCTATTTTTTTTAATTACAATTAAGTGAAATTAATGATAATTAAGTTTTGTTTCTTTTTATATTGTTTTTCTATTTTTTTTTAATTTTTAGTTGATTTAATGCAGTTTTTGGTGATATTTTTGCACAAATATTTTATATGAACTTTTTTTTTATCAGAATATGTGATTGCAGGGTTTAAACAACTTTTTATTTAATTTCTTAAGAGCACAGTGATAATTCAATAACTTGTGAAAAACTCGTTATTACGAGCACATATTTACTAATCTTGTAGTGGTTGTGGCAATTAAATCAATTTTCTCCTAAAGACGTTAAGCTAGATTTACACGATTGAAATTTTCTTCAAAATTCCTCTTCAAAATGCTTCAAACTCGTGTAAACAGCAAAATTTCTTCAAAATTTATTTATTTAATAACTAATAATAACTATTAAATAAATAAATTTTGAAGAATTTTTGCTGTTTACACGAGTTTGAAGTATTTTGAAGAGCAATTTTCAATCGTGTAAATTTAGCTTTAGTCAACATTTTTTGTTGAATATTTACCAACATTAAAAATCGTTTTAGAAATCTAAATAATTAATTGGATATTCAATTCAGATTATTAATTTATTGAATGTTAGAAATCAGGGCTTTAAATATTTTTCTCGATGGAGTTACTAGTTAAAAATCACCGTAAAATATTGGTTCGATGACCTGCAAAATATTAAATAAATTTGGTTAGCTGTATTAAAAATTTAATATTACAAAAATTGGGTTATGAAAAGTAATAAGAAGATCTCCAATGGCAAGTTATACATACTACAATACATACTAAAAAAATTTTAATTTGTGAAAATTTACTTTTAGTCCATTTATGTCGAAAAATTTTGAGTCCTCCAAATCCAAAGTCTGGGATAATAACAAAAATTATTTCTTAAGGGCAAAAAGTTTTGATTTCTTGTGTTCGAGAATTTTGCTTTGGCAGGTGTGGGATGCTTAGTTTAATAATTTTTGTTTTTTTTTAATTTTGATAAACCCTGATGCCTAAAATCCTGACTAAATCTAAACTGGATGAAGTAGCATTTATAACTAAAAATAGAAATAGATAACATTTGTAACTAAACATATAACCTGGTGGAGTAGCATTATATTTTTTTATATTAATCTGAAGCTTTAAACGTTCCAGCTTCCTATATGAAGATATAGTACACGATCCTAGTCGTACTTGAACCGACATGGGATAACCTGGCATTTTGTTTTGTCGTATACTCCACCAACAAGATTTAAAATGTATTTTACAAATACATAGAAAATTTATTTAGAAAAAATACATACTGATTTTATATATTTGTTTATTTAAAAACTGCATTCCCTACATTATTAATATATATTAAAGTAATTATGTATTACATATTTACTTTTCAAATTGAGTTTATTAAACACCATGAGTCATTACACCCACAGTTTACATTTACTTAAAACAATGTATTGTCCAATACAAATAAGTTTTTATAAATGATTATAATATACATACTCGTACATATTTATTACGTATTACATATATGTACATTACTAATTTGTTTTTTGGATGTATTCGCTCAATATAAGTTATAAAGAATTAATTAAGAATTATTATAGTTTTTCTCTTATTCGATTTGCGGAAATTAAAGAAACTTTACTTCGAGCTCGAAGGAAAAATACCGAAAATAAGTTAATATCTCAGCGGCTTAAAAGAATAAGTAAAGTCATTAAAATATGTAACAACCAATTAATGAATGATTATTACATAAATAAACTAAAGAGCTTTTGTGGTGATACTAAGAAAACGTGGCAGTTTTTAAACAAGGAGTTAGGCCGTAATAGTCGTGGTATAAAAAATATTGTAACTGAAGATGGAACTGTTTTAAGTCAGGAAAAAGATAAAGCTTTAGAATTTAACGATTTCTTCTTTAGTGCAGTACAAAATATGCAATCTATCAGTGCAAGTAATAATAATGATGACATTAACATATTTCGAACATTAATACCCCAGAGAACAACTTTTATTTTAAAAAAAGTCGATAATGCTAAAGTTGGAAGTATAGTAGACAATCTAAAGTGCAATTCGTCTCCTGGATATGATAGCGTTAATCCAAAAATGTTACTAACAAGGAAACATTTAATTGTTAATATATTAACTGACGTGTTTAATAAAATGATTGAAGAAGGAAAATATCCAGATGTTCTTAAAATACATAAGATAATTCCCATACCTAAAGTTGCTGGATCAAATAAAATACAGAATTTTCGACCAATATCTCTTCTATCGATTGTGGACAAGGTTTTTGAGAAACTTATCTTTGAACAGATCTCAAACTATCTAGATATAAATAAAATTTTATTCGAAAGGCAATTCGGATTCAAAAAAGGTTCTGGAACCGAGGAAGCTGTTGTTACTGTGGTTGACTACATTTGTGGAGAGCTGGATGGTGGCTGCAGCGGAGTAGCAGGAGTGTTCTTTGATTATTCTAAAGCCTTTGATCTGGTTAACCATGATATTTTAATAAAAAAACTTACTATTATAGGAGTTTCGAACAAAACTCTGGACATTTTCCGAAGTTATTTATCAAACAGGAAGCAATTCGTTCAAGTTGGTGAGTCTAAAAGTACAATGCTACCAGTAACCTGTGGAGTTCCGCAAGGAAGTGTCCTTGGTCCTTTACTATTCAAGATTTTTATTAATGATCTGAAAAATATTGGCTTTAACGGCAAGCTATTTATGTATGCTGATGATGTATGCTTGTTTTATCCTTATAAATACTCACAAGTTCTAAAAACACAGATTGAATATGATGCGGCTATTCTAAAGGAATTTTCGCAATGCAACAGACTTGTTATTAATCCCTCCAAGACTAAATTTGTAAGATTTAAACCATACAATCTAAAAAATGATGAGAAGATGTTTGTACATGTTGATGGAATCGCTATTAATGAATCTGAGATGGTAACATACTTAGGAGTTGTCTTAAATCAAAATTTGTTATGGGATGAGCACATACTTTCACTAAAAGCTAAAGTTTCGCCAGGCATTGGAATACTATATAAGTTTAGAAATAAGCTTAACTGCGATACAAAGTTACTTATTTATCAGTCTCTTGTACATTCACATTTTACTTATCTTCCTGCTGTATATGGTTGTAGAATAAATAATTCCTTAAAGTCACTTCAATCTGCCCAAAATAAAGCGTTAAAACTTGTATTCAATCTACCTATGAGATATTCAACGCTAAATTTGTTTAAAAGATATGCAAAAAATATTTTGCCAATACGAGGCTTGTATAAACAAAAAGTTTTGATGTACGTGTTTAAGACACTAAGCGACAATGAACATCGATCTGTACAATTTTCTAATAATTTGGCTCGAACGCAAAGAAATACCAGACAAGCTCAAAATTTAAGTTTTGCAAGATGTCGCCTTGATTTGACCAAGCAAAGAATTTCATTTTCTGGGCCTATTGAATATAATAAATTGCCTGTAAATTATCGAAACATTAATGTTATTTCAGCGTTTAAAAATCAGATAAAAGACCACTTACTTAAAAATATAGAAACACTTCTAATGTAATTATGAAATGTACCTAATTATGAAATCTAATGTATCTGAATCTTTTTTTTCTTTACATATCTTTAAAATAATACTGTATATTTGTTTATATTCTTTTTTTTTTTTCTTTTTTTCTCTTTTAATGTTATATATAAAGTTGCCTTTTGCCCCTATAAAGCCTTTAAGGCGCTGGGGCACCAAATTGTAAATTTGTAAAATATCTATGAATAAATGAAAATACAAAAAAAAAAAAAAAAAAAAAAAAACTAATACGCACACAAATTTGTTAAAGTTCTTTTATGTGGAGAAAACGTGTCAATAATGTCAATGTTCTTTATAATTTTTATAAATGACGGCCTTTTTCTGTGAAACTGTATTTAATTTCTTTTTTATTAATTTGAGAAGGAATTGAACTAATATTTATTTTTAAGAGAAAAGTTTTTTATTCAGGCTAGTAGTTCGAATTTTCAAGAATACTATTGTAACGTACTGGAACAATTGGCAAATTGCGTCATCAGCCATCTTCATTGTCCATTATCAATCTGTAAACATCATCTATTTAACTCACCGTTTTTTGAGAAATGGAATACGAGAATTATTATATTCTTAACTTCTGTTTTGAATACTCAAACCGGAAAAAAATTGTCACTGAATTAACTCAAGATTTTCACAAAAATTAAGACACTTACATATGTACATATATACTGACGAAAATTTTATCAAAATAATTTACCGACTTCGCCGAACGAAAAATTTAATATGAGACAGAAAATTATTTTATTTTTCGTCAAGTACAAGCAAAACTAAAGAAAAGGCATAAAATTTACCGTTGGATATGTGGAATGTGCTCTCAAATAGTGTTGTTGTATACAAACAACAGGTGCATTAAAGGGTTAATTCACACTAAATGATTTTGAGGCAGAATCCAAAAACTAAAGCTTAAAATGTAGTCAGGATTTCAAAATCGTTTGAAGTTGACTCTTTTATTTCTTGTATTCTTGAAATAATAAATAATTTTCGAAATACAATCGAAGAATGCGTATATATTTAATAAGGTTAAGGGCCGGATTATCGTTCACAACACTAAAATGTAGTGTTTTCTCGACTACAAAATAACATGCTTTTTACATAAGATTAAGCCGATAAGTGTTGTGAATCATAATCGCAGTTTACAACATACAACATTAAAATACTTGGTGTTGTGAACGGTAATCGGGGTCTAACTTTTCGCAAATAACCCGATACTTCATATATAAGAATATTTTAAATAATCGCGAAAATAAACGCAAATAATATTCTTAAAGATTCAGAAGTGGGCGTCTAACTATATATTTAAACAAATACAGGCAAATTCCATATGAAGATAATTTACAGGAAACATTTTATTACGAAACGAGCTCTGTTTCTTTGCGTTCCCAAAAAGAAGAGGTTTCTTTGATTCAGGTGCATTAAAATGAAATTGTTAGAGTATTCTTTGGTAACTTTCTTCCTGGAACACTAGTTGCATATCGTGAACAAACGCTTAAGCATTTTTCCAATAGAGACCAGTTTAACAGCATTTATAACAGCACCAGAAGTTAGATAATGATTCTTTGAAGAAGTCTTACACCGTATATTTTTTATCACTTGCAATAAATCAATACCAGCCGAGTAGAAATTTGTTTAAACATTCGTTATATAAGGTAATGTTAAAAATATTGCCATAAGATATATCGAATTTTGATAAAGTAAGTTTGTGCTTAAGCTTTATTATTATTTAACAAATATAATAAAATGGTACCGTGAAGGTCCAAAAAGTACATTTTATTTATATAGTTGGTACAAAATTCAAATTTCCATTTTTCATCACTCGGATGTGTACTTTATACACGAACCCTAAAAAACTAACTATTAACTGAAACAGTTCATTCTTTATTTCAGTATTCATAAACGAACTAGACAACGATCCAGCTACCAAAGCAATTGAAACGGTACAAACTTATTTGAAGAAAAATTCCAACTATGGATTGTCGCTGCAAATCGATAAAATCGAAGCAAATAAAACGGATGCTAAAGCACTTTTGGAGTCGAGTATATAACATTTATATATCCATAAACCATTCCTTTTGACTAAAAAAAATCGTTTCATCTCACAGTTTGCACCAAATATGCCCAAAGTATTGAAAATAAACAACCGCCACATATTGTATTCGATACTACAAAATCAGGAGTAGCTTCGGAAACAGTAAAATCATTTACACAAGCCCTGGGTCTACCCACTGTAAGCGCATCCTATGGCCAAGAGGGTGATCTAAGGCAATGGCGTGACATGGAGGAGAATAAACAAAAATATTTACTACAAGTTATGACACCGGCAGATATTATACCGGAAGTAGTGAGAAGTATAGTGCGTAAAATGAATATCACCAATGCGGCAATTTTATATGACGATACCTTTGTTATGGATCATAAGTACAAGTCACTGTTGCAAAATATTCAAACCCGTCATGTTATTACCGCCGTAGCTGATGGTGAACGGGCCCGAGCCGATCAAATCGAAAGATTGAGAAATTTGGATATAAATAATTTCTTTATATTGGGAAGTTTGAAAACAATTGGTCAGGTTTTGGGTGAGTTATTTGTTAATTTATTATAAGCTTAAAAATTAATTTTTAACAATTTTACAGAATCGGTTAAACCGGCATTTTTTGAGCGTAATTTTGCCTGGCATGCTATTACCCAAAATGAAGGTGAAATTACTAGTAAACGTGATAATGCTACTATTATGTTCTTAAAGCCGGTAGTATATCCCCAAAATCGTGAACGTTTGGGCCTGCTACGTACCACCTACAATTTGAATGAGGAACCACAAATTATGTCCGTTTTCTATTTCGATTTGGCTTTGAGAAGCTTTCTGGCTATTAAGTAGGTTCTCGTTTTAAAGAAACTAGAACTATTTAAATATTTGTAATGTTTATTTTTAAATTGGCAGAGAAATGTTACAAACGGGAGCTTGGACTGCAAATATGGAATATTTAGGCTGTGATGATTTTCAAGGTGGTAATACACCGGAAAGAAATATTGACTTAAAACAATATTTTATACAGGTACATACTTAAATGCTAATGGTATATAATACTCTTAAATTCAATTAATTAAATGTATTTGCAAATTTGTTTTCTTTTATATTTTGCAGGTCACCGAACCCACATCTTTTGGTGATTTCGAGTTGGTCACCCAACCGGGTCAAACTTTTAATGGCTACAGTTATTCCAAATTCGAAATGGATGTAAATGTTGTACAAATACGTGGTGGTAATTCAGTTAATAGCAAATCTATTGGTAGCTGGACAGCGGGCTTAGATTCTTTATTGACCATTAAAGATGAAAAGGCTATGAAAAATCTAACGGCCGATACGGTTTATAGAATTTTTACGGTGGTGGTAAGTTAAAATAAATAAAAATCCTTTAAGGTACCAAGAAAACATTTAAGAATTCCATAGATTTTTGTTAAGATACATACAGTCATGGCCATATAATTAATACATAATACCAAACTCACCCAATTTAAAATTTTATGTCTTACGCTCTCAATTATGTTATTTCTCTCCATCATCAGTTTATTTTGTAAAATAATGTGTTATTTTTCGGTAATACGTTTTGCGAAATGGGCACATAATTAAAACATTTTCAATATTGTTTTATAATAAAATTCAAATTGTTCCTCATAAATATTGTCGGTAAGTATTAAATAAGTGTTTTAATGCAAAATTATAAAGTTGTACATTGCACCAGCACAAGCACCAACTTGTTCCGAGGAAGAAAGAAAACTTATTAATAACCTAAAAAATTCTGGTAAAACCGTATTACAAATTTTGGTTGCTCCAGATGGAAATTATACAACCAATAATTTAAATACATATGGGATTACTACATTATTATTGTTGCAAGAGGTCCCAAACAGCAAAAAACAAACAAGAGAGATCAAATTAAAAATAGAATTTCTCAAGCTGATACATTTAAAACTTCTAGGTAAATACAGATTGAAATGTATGGGATTGAAGTTTCATCTAGAACAATAAGAAATTTTTCTTCGTGGCTGCATCGCACAACGCAAACTGTTTGTTTCGAAAGAGAATATTAAATCAATGCTAGAGTTTGCAAAGAAAATTAAAAAAAAATCGATAAGTTTTAGGAAAAACGTACTTTGGAGTGACGAATCAAAGTTTTGCCATTGGGGATCTGATAAAAAATTAATCAGCAGCATCATCCAAAGTTTATCATAAAAACAATTACAATTTTGGCACGTGTTTGGGCCAATAGTCACAATTTCTTCTAAAATGGATCAACATTTAGATAAAAATATATTAGAAAATGCGATGATACCATTCGCTGAAGAAAATTTGCCGCTACCTTTGAACTGTATGAACGACAATGATCCCAAACACAATTCAATTGAGAACTTATTAAACGAAGTTGAGAAATGTTTGGAAGGGAAAAACTGCAAAAATTTAGATGAATTGTGGGAAAACATTAAAACGGTATGGAAAGCTATACCCATTTCACTTTGCAAGTATTTGGTCAAAAGTGTGCCAAATAGATGACTTCATGTGATAACAAATAACGGCTCTCCGACAAAATATTAAAGGTAAATTTATAATTATTTGACTGAAATTGGAAAATTATTAGAAATAATAAAACAGTGGTGAATTTTTATTATTTGTCCAACTCCATTAACGGTTTTCTTTCATTATTTTATTTTCATAGTTTTATGCTCCCGTTTGAGGGGCGCAAATAAAAACAGCCAGACTTAGAATTAAGGAGTGAAAAAAATTTTGTTATTATTTTTAAATAGATCTGATAAATGTTTTAATTATCTGACCACTATTAAATTCCATGTAAAAAATCGATTTTTGTTGGTAAATATAAGTTTTCATAGATTATCCTGTATTAGAGTCTATGACATTTCATCTAAAAGATTTTTATTTTTAGAATTTTATATAAAAAATCGATTTTTGGTGGGAAATAGAAATAGCCTGCAACGTAGCTTTTAACAAGACTTTTTCTTCTTTTTCTTATGTAGCAAGCTCCCTTCATAATGCGAGACGAAACAGCTCCCAAAGGCTACAAAGGTTATTGCATAGATCTGATCAATGAAATTGCCGAAATTGTACATTTCGATTATACAATTCAAGAAGTTGAAGATGGAAAATTCGGCAACATGGATGAGAAAGGAGAGTGGAATGGCATCGTTAAGAAATTAATCGATAAACATGCCGATATAGGTTTGGGTTCAATTTCGGTAATGGCCGAACGTGAAATTGTTATAGATTTCACGGTACCCTACTACGATTTGGTGGGCATAACAATAATGATGCAAAGGCCCAGTACACCGAGTTCACTCTTTAAATTCTTAACCGTGTTGGAAACAAATGTATGGTTGTGTATATTAGCCGCATATTTCTTTACCAGTTTCTTAATGTGGGTATTTGATCGCTGGAGTCCGTATA
Source organism: Bellardia pandia (assembly GCA_916048285.2). NCBI lineage: Eukaryota > Metazoa > Arthropoda > Insecta > Diptera > Calliphoridae > Bellardia > Bellardia pandia. The sequence goes on along the minus strand of OU696530.1, from coordinate 22,299,032 downwards.
GTTATCAAAATAATCGTGAGAAATACAAAGATGACGACGAGAAGAGAGAGTTCAATTTGAAGGAATGTTTATGGTTTTGTATGACTTCATTGACCCCGCAGGGAGGTGGAGAGGCCCCAAAAAATCTTTCAGGTCGTTTGGTGGCTGCTACTTGGTGGTTATTTGGGTAACAGTTTGAAATTAATAATTAAAAAACATAACTTGAATAAATTGCATACATTCTTCACCTAGTTTCATTATTATTGCTTCATATACCGCCAATTTAGCAGCCTTTTTGACTGTATCGCGTTTGGATACTCCCGTCGAATCTTTAGACGATCTGGCTAAACAATACAAGATTTTATATGCTCCCCGTAACGGCTCTTCGGCCATGACTTATTTTGAACGCATGGCCAATATAGAGCAAATGTTTTATGAAATTTGGAAGGATCTGTCTTTAAATGATTCTTTGACTCCATTGGAGAGATCGAAACTGGCTGTATGGGATTATCCTGTAAGTGATAAATATACCAAAATGTGGCAAGCTATGCAAGAGGCTCAATTGCCCTCCACACTAGATGAGGCTATAGCCAGAGTTCGTAACTCTACCACTGCTACGGGCTTTGCTTTTCTGGGAGATGCTACAGATATACGCTATTTAGTAATGACAAATTGTGATCTGCAGGTGGTTGGAGAGGAGTTCTCACGCAAACCTTATGCCATAGCTGTGCAACAGGGATCACATCTCAAGGATCAGTTTAATAATGCGTAAGACTTACACTGAGCTTTCTTACAACAAATAATTTTAAACATTTTATAACTTTTTAGTATTTTAACGCTCCTGAACAAACGCCAATTGGAAAAACTTAAAGAGAAATGGTGGAAGAACGATGAAGCCCAGGCCAAATGTGACAAACCAGAAGATCAGTCGGATGGTATTTCCATCGAAAATATTGGTGGTGTTTTCATTGTCATCTTTGTGGGCATTGGCATGGCCTGTATTACTTTGGTATTTGAGTACTGGTGGTACAAGTATCGTAAAAATCCACGCATTATCGATGTAGCCGAAGCCAATACACCACCTGGCAAAGATGTGAAATTGGCTGAGGGTGTTATTTTGGGACAAACTGGCAAAGAATACGATAAAGTCAACGCGGCTTTACGTCCACGTTTCAATCAATATCCGCATAATTTTAAGCCGAGATTTTAAGAAAAAATAAGTGTTGCAATAAATTTAAATATTGAATATATAACTGTTTTTAGGCACAATCAATTTGCAGGCATACATGTGTATAAATGCAATTATTTTGGTGTTTATATTAAAATGCACAAATCTATTTACATAAATATATTAAAATCTGTGTCATAATTGCTATTCTAGCCATTTTTATTTAATTTGTGGATGTCTTACTGTGTGTTTATTGATCACACATCTCGAATAAACGATAAATTAAGAAGCTGTTGTCAGTTAAAAATGTATTTCACAGATATCGTTGGCCCAATCAGCATTCGAATATGCTATTAGCTCATTATTACCATCCTGTCTGTATATAGCAGTAGCAAAGTTTAGAGTGTTTTGTTCCTTTCAAATATCGAAACACTCTTTTTACTGCATTCCAATGTTCTTGGCTAGGATTATTGTTGAAACGACTCAAAGAACTTACTGCGTGACATATATCTGGTCTTGTACATTGTGTTAAGTACATGAGACTTCTAATTGCTTGCTGATATGGATAAGTGTTACTTTCACTCATGTCTTCATTTGTCTTACTAAGCTTTTTATTTGGATTCATAGGTACTTGAACTGCGTTACATTTGATCAATGTAGCTTTCTTGATCTAAATATATCATGTTGTCTTCTTTGATAATTCTAATATTTAAACACTTTTTAACTTCTCCAAGCAACTTCATATGTAGCTCCTGGCAGAGCTTCAATTTAACGGTTTTACGAAATGTTCAATCATTGCTTAACATCAGCATGTCGTCAACGTAAATTGCTTAATATGTTCGCTTTGTATTTTCAATTTGATAATACACACATGGATCTATTTTAGATTTCTTAAATCCAATCTTAAGCAAAACTTTATCTAATTTACTATTCCATACTAAACTCGCCTGCCATATAAATCCTTGTTGAGTTTAAGGATTGAGTTAGGATTTGCACATTTGACACCTTCTGGTTGATGAATTCTCCTTGCAAAAATGTTACTGCATCCATTTGTTCAATATCAAGGTTGTATTTTACAGCTAAGGCCATCAACATTCTTAGAGATGTATAGCGAATTACTGGAGAATATGTTTCTTCATAATCGATGCCTTTTTTCTGCGTGTAGCCCTTTACAACCAATCGTGCTTTATGCCTTTTAGATCCATCTGGCTCATCTTTAATTTTAAAAAACCCACTTAGTTTTTATTGCATTTCTACAACTAGAATGATTAACTTGCGTCCACACAGATCTTTGTATTCAGTGTAAGGAAGATGTAGCTAAATGTGTCAATGACTTCACGTCATTAATAGTATCGGCTCTTAATCATTCTAAGAATCAAACATTTCCTAAAACTAATATGCACATTTCCAACTCAGATATTGAACGACTTCTTTTCGAAGAGAGAAAACTAAGTAGAGAATGGCAACAAAATAGATCACCTGCTGCAAAACAGAGGCTGTCTGCTGCTAGTAAAAATCTAAAAAAAGCCCTTCAAGAGGAAAAGGCTACAATTTTTGCTGACCATACAAATACAGTCTTTCAATCAAACTCGCTAACAACTGTTTTTGAACTTGAAGAGCCACCTGTGTCAACATTATCTAATGATGACATATTAGCTATAAGCCCAGAAGACATTAAAGAAGTAATCAAGAATAATATAATATTAAGAAAATCACCTGGAAATGATTCAGTTACACCTACTATGATTAAAAACCTACCGAGTGTGGCAATAATTGTGTTGTCTATAATATATAATGCGATCTTTAAACATGGAGTTTTTCCGACAAATTGGAAAACTTCTCAGATAATAATGATACCAAAGCCAGGTAAAGACCGTACCATCCTCCTATAGACCAAGAAGCTTACTTCCTTGCTTATCTAAGCTATTCGAAAAGGTGTTCCAAGAGAAAACCATACCATTTTTAAATGAGAAAAATATAATCGCAGTTCATCAATTTGGTTTCCGCGAACGCCACGGAACAATTGAAAAAGTTAATCGTATAACCGGAGAAATAAGAAAATCCTTTGAATTAAAGAGATATTGTTCAGCAATATTTTTGGATGTCGCTCAAGCCTACGATAAAGTATGGCACAAAGGACTGGTATATAAAATAAAATGCTTGCTACCACCATGTACCCATAAACTATTGGAATCTTATCTATCGGACCGCTTATTTCTAGTTAAGTACAACGATTACGAGACAAGAGAAGTGTTCTTGGACCTACCCTCTATTTGATTTACACCTCTGATTTGCCTACGAACGATATACTTTCTACAATTGCTGATGACACCGCAATTATTAGCTCGCATGAAAATCCATATATAGCATCTAGTATACTAGATAGCTATCTAAGATATGTGGAACCATGGTTAAACAAATGGAGAATACGAGTAAATGAGTTAAAAAACAAACATGCTACGTTCATATTGAGGAGGGGATGCTGTCCACCTATCACACTTAACAATGTAAATATACCTCAGTCAGATTATGTTTCATATCTTAGTATTCACTTAGATAGAAGACTTACTTGGCGTCGTCATATAAAAACCAAGAGACTTCACATGAAGTTAAAAGCATCTAACCTTCACTGGTTAATCAGTGGTCAATCTAAGCTAAGCCTGGACTATTAAGTCACCCTGTATAAAACCATTTTATAACCAATTTGGACAGAGGGCATCCAATTGTGGAGAACTGCTAGTAATACCAGTATTGAACTTATACAGAGGGCCCAATCAAAAATTCTTAGGACCATGACAGGCGAACCATGGTACATAAGAAATGAAAACATCCACAGAGATCTAGAAGTACCATTTGTAAAGGATGAATTCAGAAGGGTCCGCGAGAACTACATCAAAAAGCTACAAACCCACCCGAATCCAGATGGAGTCGAGGCTTCGTAGAGCTTAACAGCCAATAAGAAATTAATGCTCTGTTAGAGAGTAATTAGATTTATTTTAGTTTTAAGATTTAAATACTTGTTGTTAGGCCTAAGGAAATAAGGCAGATTTAATAAATAATAAAAAAGTTATAATAAAAAAAAATTACAATCGTACCTTTACCAACTGCTTTCAAAGTTTTGTTATTAACAATAAGTACTTCAGCATTATATTCCTGAATATTTCTGAAAAATTCTTTTGATTGGACCATATGTACAGATGCTCCGCTATCGAAATACCACTCATCTCGGTTTAAACCTTTTACAACATATGCAGCAAACATAGACTGGTTTTTCTTTTCGTGACTTCGATTTGGGCATTTTGTTGCATAATGTCCATATTTATTACAATTATAACACTTGACGTTCTTTATGTCCTTCTATTTAATTGTATTTTTGCTCGTTAGAGCTGAGCTTGGCATTTGTGTTTCATACTTGACATATTGCAGAAGCTTTGACTTGGCAGCATCCGCAGTTAAAAACTTACCGGAACTCTCCATACTCATAATCATGGGGTTATACTGCACTGGTAAGCCTTTTAACAAAATTGACGCTATTTATTCATCGGATACGTTAAAACCAATACCATTTAACTTCTGTGCAGTTGACACAACTTCAGAAACATAATGTTAACTTGCATTCTCTCATCTGTATTGAACATAGTTTTCGCAGGAGACCAATGTTTCTGTCCAACCAGAATCTTGAAATGAGATTTTCAATTTCTCAAACGCTTCTTTGGCAGTAACAGTTTCTTGCACATGCAAGTATTAATCCTTGTGAATTGCCAGAATGAGACGGCATCTTGCTTGTGTTTCCTTCACAGAATCTTCGAACGTACCTTCAATACAGCTTCACAAGTTTTTTAACTCAAACTGAGCCTTTAATACAAAACACCACGTGGACAAATTTTCGGATCCAATTAATTTTTACATTTGAATCAATGCGTTCACGCTCGACATATTTCTGACTTCCGTATAATTTCAAGATAATCGAATTGCACAATCAAAAATTTCAATGATGAGTAAGTGATTATTTATTAAAACATAAACACATAGTAATAATATTATTAAAGTAAAGTATAAAGTATAATTTGATAAAGTAAAACAGTTTTCTCATTTAAACGCGTATTTACAAACTTATTAATATACACATAGGTGAAGGTTTTTGTGTTTATAACTCGGCAAACATTGTTTTTTTTATCAATCTGTAGATTTCTGTTTTTTATATGGAACTGTCAACAATATTTCAGTATTTTTTACAGTAAGCTGAAATTGAATACCCGGTCGTACTCTGTAAACCAAGTTCTACAACATCGCAAAGTTAAGATTCTACACTGTAGATTGCAAGTGGGCTTACACGGGAAAAATATGTTTCTTTGCATTTTTACTTGCCTTTCCGAATGAATTCCAGAAAAAACCTAAATTTGTATGCTAAATTTATTAGAAATATACATATTTACCTGTTTTATAAAAATAACTAGCTAAACCCGGTGTGCTTTGCTACCCCCCCCCCCCTCGTCATAAAATAAAATAAAAAGTATTTATATATTTACAAACATTTATTTATTTCATTTTAATGTATTTATTGCAATGCTTTAGGCGAGACCATGCCCCTTTGTCCACTTACATAGTCAAGAATTTATTATTTCGTAAGAATATCCTGTTGTGAAAATTTAATGACGATCGGTCCAGTAGTTAAGACTATATTACGATGATTAATTTTCCTAAAAAGGGGCGTGGTCCCACTCACTTTTCTCCTGGTACGTATTCCTAATTATGCCAATACCATATGTACCAAAAATCACCGACGTACGTCAAAAAATGCCCAAAATATGGCGGGTTAAATTTGTGGGTTATATGGGCGGTGCCACCCCCGTTTGTACAATCAAAACTTCATATAGCCTATAATTCCTTCCAGAGTCAAAGAAACATGCTGTTAAAATTTCAGGCAGATTGGTCCAAGGGTTTGGCCTCCTATTAAGCACAAACATACAGACACACATTCATAGATTAAAAGCAATATAATTTAAGGTGAAATGGGGCGAAAAATGGGGATTTGGTAATAAAAAAATGTATGTAGTTAAAAAGTATATAAAACTTTAGGTAAATACATATTACAAAAAAAGTATTTTGTATAGCAAACATTGTTAGTGGTATAAGTAAGTATCTGAATTAAAAAAAGGGGGCGATGAAGTAGGCGTGGTTCATAGTTATATGGCGACGTTAACAGTATTAAGAGCAATATAATACCAAATAAAAAAAATACGTTGGAATGAACAAATTTGTATAGAGAACAAAAAGTACAAAACTTTCAAAAATTTGGCGTGAAAAGAGGCGTGAAAGGGGCGTGGCTTAAGAAATCTTTATTTTTACCTCGCCTGGAGTATATAATGTGTATGCAATTTGAAGTAAATCTGTTAAAAACTATATGGGAGCAATTACATAATTTTTAAAAAGTGGGCGTAAAAATGGGCGTGGTAAAAAAAAAGTACCTATTAATTATACCAAAGTCCCAGTTAAATGCTGTGAAAATTTCAAAAATATCGGTCCAGAGGTTTGGTCTCCAATTACAATATTTTAAAAAAATTGGCGTAAAAGTGGGCGTGCTAAAAAAAAGTACCCGATTATTCCTTCCAGTCACAGTAACATGCTGTGAAAATTTCATCAAAATCGGCTCAGCCGTTTTGGAGTCTATACGTTACATACATACATACATACATACATACATACATACATACATACATACATACATACATACATTGAATTTAATATATATAGATATCAGAATATTCCTCTCTGAAATTTGTCAACACCCTAATACATATTGTACTCGTATGTATGTATGTATGTGCCACCATACAATTGTCCGTTATTATGACCATTTTCTACCAAATACAAATTATAGTTAGGAACAACAGCGACAAAAAGGAATCTTACAACAAAATATCATATTTGGACACTATTTTGAAAAGAGGAATAAATAAAATATTTTTTGATTGGTATGCTAAGGAAAGAAACCTCGTCTGGAAGATTAATGAATTTTCACACCACACAGCCAAAAAGTCAAATTATACGGCAAAATGTTTTATAACGCGAGTCTTAAATATTAGCGATGTGCAATTTCACCAGAAAAACATTAAAATTATATAGGTACCTACTCAATATTAAAGAAGAACAGTTTTCCAAATAACTTCGAGCCAGAACCGCCGAAAAAATGTATCCCACAAACTCAAAATTTTACAGAGGAAGGTTTTTTTTAAATAAAATCAGTTTGAATAAAGCCATTATTTTAAAATTTATAATGTAAATATTGTTTTGTGTAATACATTTAATTTTAATAATTTTAAATGATGTTGAACTATCGATTTCGATAAAAAAACAACAATCGATTATGGTGTGGGATACATTATTTTGGCGGTAATGGCTCGACTTAATAAACAGTTTAATTGAAAACATAAAAGAACAATTGAAATAATCAAACAAAAAAGAAGACGAAAAATGTACAGCAGTAAAGGAAAATTTTTCAGTGTATCTTTTATACCTAAATTGGAAAGAAAGAAAGGAGAAAGAGAGATACACATTGGATAGTTTAAGAATACAACAACACATAAACAAAACAATGAATTTAACCCCGTGGCCCACGATGTCGAACGATAACATTCGCTTAGATACGACTTAAGACACAAACTTTTTATCGTATCTATTTTTTACTCAATCAAGTTTGTTTATTCCACAATCAAGTTTGTGTCTTAAGTCTTATCTAAGCGAACGTTATCGTATTTAATGACATTTTGTTTCTAATTTTATTTTTGAATAAATTCATGACACTAAAACTCCTCTCAACTTCTGCGTTTGAGTACGGATATGTCAATATGTGTATGACAAAACTGGACAGTTTAAGGCACAGATATGTATAACAGATAACATTTTTTCTATATTATTAGATTTTCGCGTTTTGAGTGACTAAAATCGGGCTAAATCTAGCCCGAAAAGGGCTAAGTTGGCATCACAGCATGAGAGTTTTGCTTACACAATTGTGTATGACGCTGACTTCCCTGCTTTACTGTGATCAGCGTTGTCAACTTGGTACGTTTCGCACCATTTTTGGTGCTTTTTTTAAATTTTTGGTGCGAAAAATTCTTTAGTTGGTGCGCAGTACGCTTTTTTAAATTTTAACTTTTTGTTTCAGTGTGAGAAAAAATCTTTCTACAATAAAATACACCTGTTTGAGTACCATTTCATTCAACACTGGAAAATTTTTTTTTGTGTATTTCGGTGCGTTTTTTAATTTTTTCGAAAAAGTGATGAAATGTTTATATTTACTAATGTTTAATTGCAGTTTTTTAATAATTCACACCTCATGAAATCTATACGATGAAAAAATGTATTTTAAATACGAATGTATGATAAATGAAATCAAATTCTTCAAAAATCTTTGTTTGAAAATCAAATTAACATTTTAAACATGTAAATAAAAATTCTTGTATGTATAACCTGATGGTTAGTTTTACTGAACTGTAGACGAACAACCAGGGTTAGAGTACCAGTGGAATCCTAACAAATTTTATTGGAAAAAATCAAATAGAAGTACTTTAACTAGAAAACAAAAATATAAACAAAAAATAAGAAATATGTACTGAAATTAGCTTTTTTACCAATTAGTACTTTAGTTCCGAATATCATATTGTGAGTTAAATTTTGAGTGGTTAAATGCTTATTTTATCTTTATTAAAAAAAGGCTTTTACAATTATTACTTTTACTAATAATCGTTGATAAAAAGTTTTTTATAGAATTTATGATATTAAAAAATTACAAATTAATTCAATAAATATTTGAAACAAAAACGAAATTCTTAACTTGGTGCGTTTTTTTGTAAATGATGTTATTTGGTTGCACGTTGAATAATTATAAATGTGATTAAAATACTATTTTATGTAAGTTGTTGAAGTTTAGTTTTTTATTGTAACTAAATTAAGTTTTTATTATTTAAATAGACGATCCCTTTCTCATCTACGAAACGTCGGGGAAAAAAATGTAAATAAAAGTTTTTAATTACATTGGAAAAGTTTGGGCCTAATTAGTAAAAAAAGGAACATTTAAAAGGATTCATACTGTTAATGCTCATGTGTAAATACAATTATCATTTTAGTAAATTTTCTGGTCATTCAGTCTAACAGACAGTATTTTAATGTACCTTTAAATTATTACAGCAATTTCCGTTACATTTCTATTATTATATTTTCCAAATACATTCTATAACTTTAGTCATATTTTAGAACTCGCCGTAATAAAATCGTTTGGAACGGAACAAAAAGTTATAATCAAAAATATCCCATTAAATAATTTGTGTGTTTGTGTTTTTTTTATAATTTCTCCATGTTGAAGGTCATTTGAAAAAACATGGTTTTCTCTTATTTTAATATTTTCAAAATTATATTTATTATAATTTTGGGAATTTCGATAAAAGATAAAGTCGTACGTGGGCAAACAAGTCAAAATATTAATGTTTGTAAGTAGATTTTAGTATAATATATTTATTATTAATATAAGCTAACTTCTATAAATTAACAATGGGAACAAAATTTGGAGAATGCTTTAACCTAACAGAACATATATTATTTAGATGGGAGACCACGAATAAAAGTTGTTAGTGTATTTATCTTGTACCTATATAGAACTGTATATTATTTGCAAATGTTTATAAACTAGGTACAATATTACCCTTATAATGTGTATAATTAATTGGAGATTAATATTTATAGCGGTTTTTTTCAAGAAGAACTTTGTTTTTCAAAACAAAATAAAACAAAGAATTTAAAAAATCTTATTGATGTCATATAGTCGTACATATGTCCAGTGAGCGTCAATATAAAGTAAACACCTAATAATGGTTAAAAATATGTTTTATTATATAATCTACAAGTACAAATTTAAAATAAAATATATTGCATAATTCATAATTTACTTAAGCAAAATACAACAGCAAACATCAACTCGAGCTACAGAGCGTTGCTAAATTAAACCTTTACTGTGATATTAATTTTAAGACGTGGCTAAATGTATATTTACTGTAAACTTATATGTTTTGTGTTATTTGGTTGCACGTTGAATAATTATAAATGTGATTAAAATACTATTTTATGTAAGTTGTTGAAGTTTAGTTTTTGATTGTAACTAAATTAAGTTTTTATTATTTAAATAGACGATCCCTTTCTCATCTACGAAACGTCGGGAAAAAAAATGTAAATAAAAGTTTTTAATTACATTGGAAAAGTTTGGGCCTAATTAGTAAAAAAAGGAACATTTAAAAGGATTCATATTGTTAATGCTCATGTGTAAATACAATTATCATTTTAGTAAATTTTCTGGTCATTCAGTCTAACAGACAGTATTTTAATGTATCTTTAAATTATTACAGCAATTTCCGTTACATTTCTATTATTATATTTTCCAAATACATTCTATAACTTTAGTCATATTTTAGAACTCGCCGTAATAAAATCGTTTGGAACGGAACAAAAAGTTATAATCAAAAATATCCCATTGAATAATTTGTGTGTTTGTGTTTTTTTTATAATTTCTCCATGTTGAAGGTCATTTGAAAAAACATGGTTTTCTCTTATTTTAATATTTTCAAAATTATATTTATTATAATTTTGGGAATTTCGATAAAAGATAAAGTCGTACGTGGGCAAACAAGTCAAAATATTAATGTTTGTAAGTAAATTTTAGTATAATATATTTATTATTAATATAAGCTAACTTCTATAAATTAACAATGGGAACAAAATTTGGAGAATGCTTTAACCTAACAGAACATATATTAATTAGATGGAAGACCATGAAAAAAAGTTGTTAGTGTATTTATCTTGTACCTATATAGGATTATATATTATTTACAAATATTTATAAACTAGGTACAATATTACCCTTATAATGTGTATAATTAATTGGAGATTAATATTTATAGCGGTTTTTCAAGAAGAACTTTGTTTTTCAAAACAAAATAAAACAAAGAATTTAAAAAATCTTATTGATGTCATATAGTCGTACATATGTCCAGTGAGCGTCAATATAAAGTAAACACCTAATAATGTTTAAAAATAAGTTTTATTATTTATAATATACAAGTACAAATTTAAAATAAAATATATTGCATAATTCATAAGTAACTTAAACAAAATACAACGCGTTAACAAAAACTAGAAAAATAAGGAACATAAAAAATAATTCAACTACAGGCGCCTACAGGTTTTCCAGAGGTTTTCGTAACATTTTCAGCTATTTTTCAGCACTAGATGTTGGGTTTGCTCTTACTTCTCTTACTATAGTTCTTACTTCAGGTTTTGTAAGACGCTTTGGACCAGTGCCGCCTGATTTTTTTGATTCAATTTTTTTTTCACAAAATTTTTATTTTATTTAAAAAATAATATAAAAATAATAATAAAAATTCATTTTTATCGATAGCTATTATATTAGTATTCAAACTAATTAGATTTGTAATTATAAATCTTGTAAAGAAAAAATTACACATAATTTAATATATAGAAGTATAAAAAATTGTTTACCAGAGTTTAGCATTTCAAAAACTTCAGAATCAAAATCTTCTGATTCATCATCCTCAGAAATTTTATTGTACATATTGCTTGTATTAAAAAGCTTTAGCATTTCAACAGATGGATTAAATTTCTCAAAACAAATTTAATTATTTTTAAAGTATTAAGTTTATTCTGAGAAGTGCTTCCAATTATTCATATTGCATTTTGTTACGTTTTTTTGTTTTGGTAGTATTCATTATTGAAAAAACGCGTTCAACGCAAGCGTTAGCCTTTAAAAATATACTCGTATATGTATATTTCAAACCTTTTGCCCAATCCTCGCGTTCCCAAGAAGCATTATGATATTTGTTAATAAAATTAGTATTTGCAGCCATTTTAAACGGTAAAAAATATACTTTTTTAATTTCCATACTTCTTTTTTATTACCCGGCACATGCAAGTCAATACATTCACACTTTTTTACTAATGCACTCAAATTTTTTCACTTGCAGAGCTAGTCGAGTGTTTCGAATAAGTTTTCGTATATAATACGTACACGGCACTTGCATGCAAGTACTTGCATGTGTAAAGGCAGGGTTAGAAACCATACACTATAAATAATAACACACATTTTTAGACTTTCCAGACGCACATTGTTAGCTCCAAAATCATTCTTTTAAAAAAATAACCCCAAAAATCATTTAAAATTGTGTTGTCATCCCCAACAAATCCCCGGATCCCCAAGATGAAATTTTTATCCCAAATCACGAACAAAATCCTCAATTTGGGGATAAATCCCCTAAACTGACAACGCTGCTTTGGACGTAAATATCATCTATTTAACTCACCGTTTTTTGAGAAATAGAATACAAGAATTATCATATTCTTAACTTCTATTTTGAATACTGAAACCGGAAAAAAATTGTCACTGAATTAACTCAAGATTTTCAGAAAAATTAAGACCCTTACATATGTACATATATACTGACGAAAATTTTATCAAAATGATTTACCGACTTCACCGAACGAAAAATTTAATATGAGACAGAAAATTATTTTATTTTCCGTCAAGTACAAGCAAAACTAAAGAAAAGGCATAAAATTTACCGTTGGATATGTGGAATGTGCTCTCAAATAGTGTTGTTGTATACAAACAACAGGTGCATTAAAGGGTTAATTCACACTAAATGATTTTGAGGCAGAATCCAAAAACTAAAGCTTAAAATGTAGTCAGGATTTCAAAATCGTTTGAAGTTGACTCTTTTATTTCTTGTATTCTTGAAATAATAAATAATTTTCGAAATACAATCGAAGAATGCGTATATATTTAATAATGTTAAGGGCCCGATTATCGTTCACAACACTAAAATGTTGTGTTTTCTCGACTACAAAATAACATGCTTTTTACATAAGATTAAGCCGATAAGTGTTGTGAATCATAATCGCAGTTTACCACATACAACATTAAAATATTTGGTGTTGTGAACGGTAATCGGGGTCTAACTTTTCGCAAATAACCCGATACTTCATATATAAGAATATTTTAAATAATCGCGAAAATAAACGCAAATAATATTCTTAAAGATTCAGAAGTGGGCGTCTAACTATATATTTAAACAAATACAGGCAAATTCCATATGAAGATAATTTACAGGAAACATTTTATTACGAAACGAGCTCTGTTTCTTTGCGTTCCCAAAAAGAAGAGGTTTCTTTGATTCAGGTGCATTAAAATGAAATTGTTAGAGTATTCTTTGGTAACTTTCTTCCTGGAACACTAGTTGCATATCGTGAACAAACGCTTAAGCATTTTTCCAATAGAGACCAGTTTAACAGCATTTATAACAACACCAGAAGTTAGATAATGATTCTTTGAAGAAGTCTTACACCGTATATTTTTTATCACTTGCAATAAATCAATACCAGCCGAGTAGAAATTTGTTTAAACATTCGTTATATAAGGTAATGTTAAAAATATTGCCATAAGATAGGTATATCGAATTTTGATAAAGTAAGTTTGTGCTTAAGCTTTATTATTATTTAACAAATATACAGCCCAATCATGAATAAAAATTCCGCGGGAGTTTTTAACCTTTTCTCATTTTTCCTATTTAAATTCAATGTTAAAAAAATAACAAAGGAAAAAACTCTCGCGGAATTTTTATTCATGATTGGGCTGATAATAAAATGGTACCGTGAAGGTCCAAAAAGTACATTTTATTTATATAGTTGGTACAAAATTCAAATTTCCATTTTTCATCACTCGGATGTGTACTTAATACACGAACCCTAAAGAACTAACTATTAACTGAAACAGTTCATTCTTTATTTCAGTATTCATAAACGAACTAGACAACGATCCAGCTACCAAAGCAATTGAAACGGTACAAACTTATTTGAAGAAAAATTCCAACTATGGATTGTCGCTGCAAATCGATAAAATCGAAGCAAATAAAACGGATGCTAAAGCACTTTTGGAGTCGAGTATATAACATTTATATATCCATAAACCATTCCTTTTGACTAAAAAAATCGTTTCATCTCACAGTTTGCACCAAATATGCCCAAAGTATTGAAAATAAACAACCGCCACATATTGTATTCGATACTACAAAATCAGGAGTAGCTTCGGAAACAGTAAAATCATTTACACAAGCCCTGGGTCTAGCCACTGTAAGCGCATCCTATGGCCAAGAGGGTGATCTAAGGCAATGGCGTGACATGGAGGAGAATAAACAAAAATATTTACTACAAGTTATGACACCGGCAGATATTATACCGGAAGTAGTGAGAAGTATAGTGCGTAAAATGAATATCACCAATGCGGCAATTTTATATGACGATACCTTTGTTATGGATCATAAGTACAAGTCACTGTTGCAAAATATTCAAACCCGTCATGTTATTACCGCCGTAGCTGATGGTGAACGGGCCCGAGCCGATCAAATCGAAAGATTGAGAAATTTGGATATAAATAATTTCTTTATATTGGGAAGTTTGAAAACAATTGGTCAGGTTTTGGGTGAGTTATTTGTTAATTTATTATAAGCTTAAAAATTAATTTTTAACAATTTTACAGAATCGGTTAAACCGGCATTTTTTGAGCGTAATTTTGCCTGGCATGCTATTACCCAAAATGAAGGTGAAATTACTAGTAAACGTGATAATGCTACTATTATGTTCTTAAAGCCGGTAGTATATCCCCAAAATCGTGAACGTTTGGGCCTGCTACGTACCACCTACAATTTGAATGAGGAACCACAAATTATGTCCGTTTTCTATTTCGATTTGGCTTTGAGAAGCTTTCTGGCTATTAAGTAGGTTCTCGTTTTAAAGAAACTAGAACTATTTAAATATTTGTAATGTTTATTTTTAAATTGGCAGAGAAATGTTACAAACGGGAGCTTGGACTGCAAATATGGAATATTTAGGCTGTGATGATTTTCAAGGTGGTAATACACCGGAAAGAAATATTGACTTAAAACAATATTTTATACAGGTACATACTTAAATGCTAATGGTATATAATACTCTTAAATTCAATTAATTAAATGTATTTGCAAATTTGTTTTCTTTTATATTTTGCAGGTCACCGAACCCACATCTTTTGGTGATTTCGAGTTGGTCACCCAACCGGGTCAAACTTTTAATGGCTACAGTTATTCCAAATTCGAAATGGATGTAAATGTTGTACTAATACGTGGTGGTAATTCAGTTAATAGCAAATCTATTGGTAGCTGGACAGCGGGCTTAGATTCTTTATTGACCATTAAAGATGAAAAGGCTATGAAAAATCTAACGGCCGATACGGTTTATAGAATTTTTACGGTGGTGGTAAGTTAAAATAAATAAAAATCCTTTAAGGTACCAAGAAAACATTTAAGAATTCCATAGATTTTTGTTAAGATACATACAGTCATGGCCATATAATTAATACATAATACCAAACTCACCCAATTTAAAATTTTATGTCTTACGCTCTCAATTATGTTATTTCTCTCCATCATCAGTTTATTTTGTAAAATAATGTGTTATTTTTCGGTAATACGTTTTGCGAAATGGGCACATAATTAAAACATTTTCAATATTGTTTTATAATAAAATTCAAATTGTTCCTCATAAATATTGTCGGTAAGTATTAAATAAGTGTTTTAATGCAAAATTATAAAGTTGTACATTGCACCAGCACAAGCACCAACTTGTTCCGAGGAAGAAAGAAAACTTATTAATAACCTAAAAAATTCTGGTAAAACCGTATTACAAATTTTGGTTGCTCCAGATGGAAATTATACAACCAATAATTTAAATACATATGGGATTACTACATTATTATTGTTGCAAGAGGTCCCAAACAGCAAAAAACAAACAAGAGAGATCAAATTAAAAATAGAATTTCTCAAGCTGATACATTTAAAACTTCTAGGTAAATACAGATTGAAATGTATGGGATTGAAGTTTCATCTAGAACAATAAGAAATTTTTCTTCGTGGCTGCATCGCACAACGCAAACTGTTTGTTTCGAAAGAGAATATTAAATCAATGCTAGAGTTTGCAAAGAAAATTAAAAAAAAATCGATAAGTTTTAGGAAAAACGTACTTTGGAGTGACGAATCAAAGTTTTGCCATTGGGGATCTGATAAAAAATTAATCAGCAGCATCATCCAAAGTTTATCATAAAAACAATTACAATTTTGGCACGTGTTTGGGCCAATAGTCACAATTTCTTCTAAAATGGATCAACATTTAGATAAAAATATATTAGAAAATGCGATGATACCATTCGCTGAAGAAAATTTGCCGCTACCTTTGAACTGTATGAACGACAATGATCCCAAACACAATTCAATTGAGAACTTATTAAACGAAGTTGAGAAATGTTTGGAAGGGAAAAACTGCAAAAATTTAGATGAATTGTGGGAAAACATTAAAACGGTATGGAAAGCTATACCCATTTCACTTTGCAAGTATTTGGTCAAAAGTGTGCCAAATAGATGACTTCATGTGATAACAAATAACGGCTCTCCGACAAAATATTAAAGGTAAATTTATAATTATTTGACTGAAATTGGAAAATTATTAGAAATAATAAAACAGTGGTGAATTTTTATTATTTGTCCAACTCCATTAACGGTTTTCTTTCATTATTTTATTTTCATAGTTTTATGCTCCCGTTTGAGGGGCGCAAATAAAAACAGCCAGACTTAGAATTAAGGAGTGAAAAAAATTTTGTTATTATTTTTAAATAGATCTGATAAATGTTTTAATTATCTGACCACTATTAAATTCCATGTAAAAAATCGATTTTTGTTGGTAAATATAAGTTTTCATAGATTATCCTGTATTAGAGTCTATGACATTTCATCTAAAAGATTTTTATTTTTAGAATTTTATATAAAAAATCGATTTTTGGTGGGAAATAGAAATAGCCTGCAACGTAGCTTTTAACAAGACTTTTTCTTCTTTTTCTTATGTAGCAAGCTCCCTTCATAATGCGAGACGAAACAGCTCCCAAAGGCTACAAAGGTTATTGTATAGATCTGATCAATGAAATTGCCGAAATTGTACATTTCGATTATACAATTCAAGAAGTTGAAGATGGAAAATTCGGCAATATGGATGAGAAAGGAGAGTGGAATGGCATCGTTAAGAAATTAATCGATAAACATGCCGACATAGGTTTGGGTTCAATGTCGGTAATAGCCGAACGTGAAATTTTTATAGATTTCACGGTACCCTACTACGATTTGGTGGGCTTATCAATAATGATGCAAAGACCCAATACACCGAGTTCACTCTTTAAATTCTTAACCGTGTTGGAAACAAATGTATGGTTGTGTATATTAGCCGCATATTTCTTTACCAGTTTCTTAATGTGGGTATTTAATCGCTGGAGTCCGTATAGATATCAAAATAATCGTGAGAAATACAAAGATGACGACGAGAAGAGAGAGTTCAATTTGAAGGAATGTTTATGGTTTTGTATGACTTCATTGACCCCGCAGGGAGGTGGAGAGGCCCCAAAAAATCTTTCGGGTCGTTTGGTAGCTGCTACTTGGTGGTTATTTGGGTAACAGTTTGAAATTAATAATTAAAAAACATAACTTGAATAAATTGCATACATTCTTCACCTAGTTTCATTATTATTGCTTCATATACCGCCAATTTAGCAGCCTTTTTGACTGTTTCTCGTTTGGATACTCCCGTCGAATCTTTAGACGATCTGGCTAAACAATACAAGATTTTATATGCTCCCCGTAACGGCTCTTCGGTCATGACTTATTTTGAACACATGGCCAATATAGAGCAAATGTTTTATGAAATTTGGAAAGATCTGTCTTTAAATGATTCTTTGACTCCATTGGAGAGATCGAAACTGGCTGTATGGGAGTATCCTTTAAGTGATAAATACACCAAAATGTGGCAAGCTATGCAAGAGGCACAATTTCCCTCCACACTAGATGAGGCTATAGCCAGAGTTCGTAACTCTACCACTGCTACGGGCTTTGCTTTTCTGGGAGATGCTACAGATATACGCTATTTAGTAATGACAAATTGTGATCTGCAGGTGGTTGGAGAGGAGTTCTCACGCACACCTTATGCCATAGCTGTGCAACAGGGATCACATCTCAAGGATCAGTTTAATAATGCGTAAGATTTACACTGAGCTTTCTTACCTTAAACAATAAATAATTTTAAACATTTTATAACTTTTTAGTATTTTAACGCTCCTGAACAAACGCCAATTGGAAAAACTTAAAGAGAAATGGTGGAAGAACGATGAAGCCCAGGCCAAATGTGACAAACCAGAAGATCAGTCGGATGGTATTTCCATCGAAAATATTGGTGGTGTTTTCATTGTCATCTTTGTGGGCATTGGCATGGCCTGTATTACTTTGGTATTTGAGTACTGGTGGTACAAGTATCGTAAAAATCCACGCATTATCGATGTAGCCGAAGCCAATACACCACCTGGCAAAGATGTGAAATTGGCTGAGGGTGTTATTTTGGGACAAACTGGCAAAGAATACGATAAAGTCAACGCGGCTTTACGTCCACGTTTCAATCAATATCCGCATAATTTTAAGCCGAGATTTTAAGAAAAAATAAGTGTTGCATTAAATTTAAATATTGAATATATAACTGTTTTTAGGCACAATCAATTTGCAGGCATACATGTGTATAAATGCAATTATTTTGGTGTTTATATTAAAATGCACAAATCTATTTACATAAATATATTAAAATCTGTGTCATAATTGCTATTCTAGCCATTTTTATTTAATTTGTGGATGTCTTACTGTGCAAGGTGAATTTAAATACTAGGTGACAGCGTAGCGCCAGCTGATTATTCATGGTGAATTTGAAAATGCCAAAAAGTTATATAAAAAAAAAACTTTTTGACAGTGACGAAAGTTTTTCATATAGAAAAATGCCTGTTGTTCTTGCCTTGTTGTAATTGTTGTAGCAATGCGGTCACCTGGTATTTAATTTCACCATGTTACTGTGTGTTTATTGATCACACATCTCGAATAAACGAGAAATTAAGAAGATGTTGTCAGTTAAAAATGTATTTCACTCTTTTTACTGCATTCCAATGTTCTTGGCTAGGATTATTGTTGAAACGACTCAAAGAACTTACTGCGTGACATATATCTGGTCTTGTACATTGTGTTAAGTACATGAGACTTCTAATTGCTTGCTGATATGGATAAGTGTTACTTCCACTCATGTCTTCATTTGTCTTACTAAGCTTTTTATTTGGATTCATAGGTACTTGAACTGCGTTACATTTGATCAATGTAGCTTTCTTGATCTAAATATATCATGTTGTCTTCTTTGATAATTCTAATATTTAAACACTTTTTAACTTCTCCAAGCAACTTCATATGTAGCTCCTGGCAGAGCTTCAATTTAACGGTTTTACGAAATGTTCAATCATTGCTTAACATCAGCATGTCGTCAACGTAAATTGCTTAATATGTTCGCTTTGTATTTTCAATTTGATAATACACACATGGATCTATTTTAGATTTCTTAAATCCAATCTTAAGCAAAACTTTATCTAATTTACTATTCCATACTAAACTCGCCTGCCATATAAATCCTTGTTGAGTTTAAGGATTGAGTTAGGATTTGCACATTTGACACCTTCTGGTTGATGAATTCTCCTTGCAAAAATGTTACTGCATCCATTTGTTCAATATCAAGGTTGTATTTTACAGCTAAGGCCATCAACATTCTTAGAGATGTATAGCGAATTACTGGAGAATATGTTTCTTCATAATCGATGCCTTTTTTCTGCGTGTAGCCCTTTACAACCAATCGTGCTTTATGCCATTTAGATCCATCTGGCTCATCTTTAATTTTAAAAAACCCACTTAGTTTTTATTGCATTTCTACAACTAGAATGATTAACTTGCGTCCACACAGATCTTTGTATTCAGTGTAAGGAAGATGTAGCTAAATGTGTCAATGACTTCACGTCATTAATAGTATCGGCTCTTAATCATTCTAAGAATCAAACATTTCCTAAAACTAATATGCACATTTCCAACTCAGATATAGATCACCTGCTGCAAAACAGAGGCTGTCTGCTGCTAGTAAAAATCTAAAAAAAAAGCCCTTCAATTGGAAGAGGATCGCAGAAATAGAAATTACATTCAAAGTTTGACAAATACCAAACACACAAATTTTTCCCTTTGGAAGGCAACGAAAAATATCAAGCCACCGGGAGAGGGGCAAAGCCCATTAAGGAAAACTGACAGTACTTGGACTCGTAGCACAGAGGAAAAGGCTACAATTTTTGCTGACCAAGAAGCTTACTTCCTTGCTTATCTAAGCTATTCGAAAAGGTGTTCCAAGAGAAAACCATACCATTTTTAAATGAGAAAAATATAATCGCAGTTCATCAATTTGGTTTCCGCGAACGCCACGGAACAATTGAACAAGTTAATCGTATAACCGGATAAATAAGAAAATCCTTTGAATTAAAGAAATATTGTTCAGCAATATGTTTGGATGTCGCTCAAGCCTACGATAAAGTATGGCACAAAGGACTGGTATATAAAATAAAATGCTTGCTACCACCATGTACCCATAAACTATTGGAATCTTATCTATCGGACCGCTTATTTACAGTTAAGTACAACGATTACTAGACAAGAGAAGTGTTCTTGGACCTACCCTCTATTTGATTTACACCTCTGATTTGCCTACGAACGATATACTTTCTACAATTGCTGATGACAACGCAATTATTAGCTCGCATGAAAATCCATATATAGCATCTAGTATACTAGATAGCTATCTAAGATATGTGGAACCATGGTTAAACAAATGGAGAATACGAGTAAATGAGTTAAAAAACAAACATGTTACGTTCATATTGAGGAGGGGATGCTGTCCACCTGTCACACTTAACAATGTAAATATACCTCAGTCAGATTATGTTTCATATCTTGGTATTCACTTAGATAGAAGACTTACTTGGCGTCGTCATATAAAAACCAAGAGACTTCACATGAAGTTAAAAGCATCTAACCTTCACTGGTTAATCAGTAACCAATCTAAGCTAAGCCTGGACTATAAAGTCACCCTGTATAAAACCATTTTAAAACCAATTTGGACATATGGCATCCAATTGTGGGGAACTGCTAGTAATACCAGTATTGAACTTATACAGAGGGCCCAATCAAAAATTCTTAGGACCATGACAGGGGCACCATGGTACATAAGAAATGAAAACATCCACAGAGATCTAGAAGTACCATTTGTAAAGGATGAATTCAGAAGGGTCCGCGAGAACTACATCAAAAGCTACAAACCCACCCGAATCCGCTGGCTAGAATTCTAGCTCAGAGCCAGACGGAGTCGAGGTTTCGTAGAGCTTAACAGCCAATAAGAATAATGCTCTGTTAGAGAGTAATTAGATTTATTTTAGTTTTAAGATTTAAATACTTTTTGTTAGGCCTAAGGAAATAATGCAGATTTAATAAATAATAAAAAAGTTATAATAAAAAAAATTTACAATCGTACCTTTACGATTAGATTGGACCATATGTACAGATGCTCCGCTATCGAAATACCACTCATCTCGGTTTAAACCTTTTACAACATATGCAGCAAACATAGACTGGTTTTTCTTTTCGTGACTTCGATTTGGGCATTTTGTTGCATAATGTCCATATTTATTACAATTATAACACTTGACGTTCTTTATGTCCTTCTATTTAATTGTATTTTTGCTCGTTAGAGCTGAGCTTGGCATTTGTGTTTCATACTTGACATATTGCAGAAGCTTTGACTTGCATCCGCAGTTAAAAACTTACCGGAACTCTCCATACTCATAATCATGGGGTTATACTGCACTGGTAAGCCTTTTAACAAAATTGACGCTATTTATTCATCGGATACGTTAAAACCAATACCATTTAACTTCTGTGCAGTTGACACAACTTCAGAAACATAATGTTGACTTGCATTCTCTCATCTGTATTGAACATAGTTTTCGCAGGAGACCAATGTTTCTGTCCAACCAGAATCTTGAAATGAGATTTTCAATTTCTCAAACGCTTCTTTGGCAGTAACAGTTTCTTGCACATGCAAGTATTAATCCTTGTGAATTGCCAGAATGAGACGGCATCTTGCTTGTGTTTCCTTCACAGAATCTTCGAACGTACCTTCAATACAGCTTCACAAGTTTTCCAACTCAAACTGAGCCTTTGATACAAAACACCACGTGGACAAATTTTCAGATCCAATTAATTTTTACATTTGAGTCAATGCGTTCACGCTCGACATATTTCTGACTTCCGTATAATTTCAAGATAATCGAATTGCACAATCAAAAATTTCAATGATGAGGAAGTGATTATTTATTAAAACATAAACACATAGTTATAATATTATTAAAGTAAAGTATAAAGTATAATTTGATAAAGTACAACAGTTTCTCATTTAAACGCGTATTTACAAACTTATTAATATACACATAGGTGATGGTTTTAAATATTTTAAATATTAGCGATGTGCGATGTGCAATTTTACCCCCTATTTCACAATGTCGAAAGATAACGTTCGCTTAGATAAGACTTAAGACACAAACTTGATTGTGAAATAAACAAACTTGATTGAGTAAAAAATAGATACGATAAAAAGTTTGTGTCTTAAGTCTTATCTAAGCGAACGTTATCTTTCGACATCGTGAAATAGGCCATTATTTTACTGCAGTGGTGTCAATTATGATTGTGTTGGTGCCATTACTCTTGTCTCTTACATTCCCAGCGGGAGAAAACTGCGGTTGCGAGGCCTATTACGAGCAGCGTTACCGTGTTGCGACTAAAGTCGCAATTTGACCCTTTTACAGATGCCTTACCACTTTTTGTGTACCTTTTTTTGTTTTACTTGATACATATTAGTTTTTTTTATTAAATTTTTTTTTATTATATGAAAAAATTACTAAATTGTTGAATATATGTATGTATATGTAAACATACATAATATACAACATTTAAAAAATTACAAATTAATTCAATAAATATTTGAAAAAAAAACGAAATTCTTAACTTGGTGCGTTTTTTGTAAATGGTGCGCTTTTTTCTCCATTTTGGTGCGTTTTGAAATTTCAAAGTTGACAACGCTGACTGTGATACATATTAATTTTAAAACGTGGTTAAATGTATATTTACTGTAAACTTATATGTTTTAAATTATTTGGTTGCACGTTGAATAATTATAAATGTGATTAAAATACTATTTTATGTAAGTTGTTGAAGTTTAGTTTTTGATTGTAACTAAATTAAGTTTTTATTATTTAAATAGACGATCCCCTTCTCATCTACGAAACGTCGGGAACAAAATGTAAATAAAAGTTTTTAATTACATTGGAAAAGTTTGGGCCTAATTAGTAAAAAAAAGAACATTTAAAAGGATTCATATTGTTAATGCTCATGTGTAAATACAATTATCATTTTAGTAAATTTTCTGGTCACTCAGTCTAACAGACAGTATTTTAATGTACCTTTAAATTATTACAGCAATTTCCGTTACATTTCTATTATTATATTTTCCAAATACATTCTATAACTTTAGTCATATTTTAGAACTCGCCGTAATAAAATCGTTTGGAACGGAACAAAAAGTTATAATCAAAAATATCCCATTGAATAATTTGTGTGTTTGTGTTTTTTTTATAATTTCTCCATGTTGAAGGTCATTTGAAAAAACATGGTTTTCTCTTATTTTAATATTTTCAAAATTATATTTATTATAATTTTGGGAATTTCGATAAAAGATAAAGTCGTACGTGGGCAAACAAGTCAAAATATTAATGTTTGTAAGTAGATTTTAGTATAATATATTTATTATTAATATAAGCTAACTTCTATAAATTAACAATGGGAACAAAATTTGGAGAATGCTTTAACCTAACAGAACATATATTATTTAGATGGGAGACCACGAATAAAAGTTGTTAGTGTATTTATCTTGTACCTATATAGAACTGTATATTATTTGCAAATGTTTATAAACTAGGTACAATATTACCCTTATAATGTGTATAATTAATTGGAGATTAATATTTATAGCGGTTTTTTTAAGAAGAACTTTGTTTTTCAAAACAAAATAAAACAAAGAATTTAAAAAATCTTATTGATGTCAAATAGTCGTACATATGTCCAGTGAGCGTCAATATAAAGTAAACACCTAATAATGTTTAAAAATATGTTTTATTATATAATCTACAAGTACAAATTTAAAATAAAATATATTGCATAATTCATAATTTACTTAAGCAAAATACAACAGCAAACATCAACTCGAGCTACAGAGCGTTGCTAAATTAAACCTTTACTGTGATATTAATTTTAAGACGTGGCTAAATGTATATTTACTGTAAACTTATATGTTTTGTGTTATTTGGTTGCACGTTGAATAATTATAAATGTGATTAAAATACTATTTTATGTAAGTTGTTGAAGTTTAGTTTTTTATTGTAACTAAATTAAGTTTTTATTATTTAAATAGACGATCCCTTTCTCATCTACGAAACGTCGGGGAAAAAAATGTAAATAAAAGTTTTTAATTACATTGGAAAAGTTTGGGCCTAATTAGTAAAAAAAGGAACATTTAAAAGGATTCATATTGTTAATGCTCATGTGTAAATACAATTATCATTTTAGTAAATTTTCTGGTCATTCAGTCTAACAGACAGTATTTTAATGTACCTTTAAATTATTACAGCAATTTCCGTTACATTTCTATTAGTATATTTTCCAAATACATTCTATAACTTTAGTCATATTTTAGAACTCGCCGTAATAAAATCGTTTGGAACGGAACAAAAAGTTATAATCAAAAATATCCCATTGAATAATTTGTGTGTTTGTGTTTTTTTTTTTATAATTTCTCCATGTTGAAGGTCATTTGAAAAAACATGATTTTCTCTTATTTTAATATTTTCAAAATTATATTTATTATAATTTTGGGAGTTTCGATAAAAGATAAAGTCGTACGTGGGCAAACAAGTCAAAATATTAATGTTTGTAAGTAAATTTTAGTATAATATATTTATTATTAATATAAGCTAACTTCTATAAATTAACAATGGGAACAAACTTTGGAGAATGCTTTAACCTAACAGAACAGACCATGAAAAAATTGTTAGTTTTTTAGTTAGTTATTTATCTTGTACCTATATAGGACTATATATTATTTACAAATATTTATAAACTAGGTACAATATTATCCTTATAATGTGTATAATTAATTGGAGATTAATATCTATAGCGGTTTTTTCAAGAAGAACTTTGTTTTTCAAAACAAAATAAAACAAAGAATTTAAAAAATCTTATTGATGTCATATAGTCGTTCATATGTCCAGTGAGCGTCAATATAAAGTAAACACCTAATAATGTTTAAAAATATGTTTTATTATATAATCTACAAGTACAAATTTAAAATAAAATATATTGCATAATTCATAATTTACTTAAGCAAAATACAACGCGTTAACAAAAACTAGAAAAATAAGGAACATAAAAAATAATTCAACTTTAACGGAAAAGTATACTTTTGGTATACCAAATTTTTCGCGTCAAAATAAAGTAAACAGTTACATACATATGTATATTAAAAGTAGGTAAAACATTGTATTTAATATTATATTTGTAGTCGTTTTGCCTTTATTGTCGACAGTTGACAATCTTCTAGACATAGAACCAATGAGTTTTTCAGTAAAATCAGGCGAAATTTTATTCCTTTCATTCTGTATTACTGCCCTAATTATTTTGTCTTAATATTTCCACAGGTGCTCAATTGGATTGAGTTTTGGGGCTGCGGAGAATGATTATGCTTAGGTATACTTTGGAGCATTGTCCTGTTGAAAAATGCAGTTCTGATCTAATTATAATTCCTCTACACTAAGGGCTACATGTCATGTTTTACCGTTTTGGTAACATATTTTTTACTAAAGGCTTCGTTTATAGTTCGGCATTTTTTTCGGCAGTTTTTGACTCCTAATATTCCAAACTTATTTTCTTCGGTGAAAAAAAAAATTATTCCAAAAAAATTTTAAGCTCGTTTATATATTTTTTGCGAAATTCAAATGTTTGTTTTGTTTACTCTTTGATATAAAGGCCTTCTTACGTGGCATTCTACTATGTATGCCCTTTTGATGTACAGATGTTCTAATCGTACAGGCGCCTACAGGTTTTCCAGAAGTTTTCGTAACATTTTCAGCTATTTTTCAGCACTAGATGTTGGGTTTGCTCTTACTTCTCTTACTGTAGTTCTTATTTCAGTTTTCGTAAGACGCTTTGGACGTGTTGGTTTATTTTGGCGCTCACAGTATATCTTCACGAATTTTACGAAATTTAGCTCTTACAGATCCACCATTTTTATAGTGAAATTAAATTCAGGAAGTGAACTTTCAAAACTTGCATGATAATTCAATATACTTGTGAAAAACTCGTTATTACGAGTACATATTTACTAATCTAGTAGTGGTTTAAATCAATTTTCTTCTAAAGACGTTAAGCTAGATTTACACGATTGAAATTTTCTTCAAAATTCCTCTTCAAAATGCTTCAAACTCGTGTAAACAGCAAAATTTCTTCAAAATTTATTTATTTAATAACTAATAATAACTATTAAATAAATAAATTTTAAAGAATTTTTGCTGTTTACACGAGTTTGAAGCATTTTGAAGAGCAATTTTCAATCGTGTAAATCTAGCTTTAGTCAACATTTTTTGTTGAATATTTACCAACATTAAAAATCGTTTTAGAAATCTAAATAATTAATTGGATATTCAATTCAGATTATTAATTTATTGAATGTTAGAAATCAGGGCTTTAAATATTTTTCTCGATGGAGTTACTAGTTAAAAATCACCGTAAAATATTGGTTCGATGACCTGCAAAATATTAAATAAATTTGGTTAGCTGTATTAAAAATTTAATATTACAAAAATTGGGTTATGAAAAGTAATAAGAAGATCTCCAATGGCAAGTTAAATACATACTAAAAAAAATTTTAATTTGTGAAAATTTACTTTTAGTCCATTTATATCGAAAAATTTTGAGTCCTCCAAATCCAAAGTCTGGGATAATAACAAAAGGCAATTGTCATTATTTCTTAAGGGCAAAAAGTTTTGATTTCTTGTGTTCGAGAATTTTGCTTTGGCAGGTGTGGGATGCTTAGTTTAATAATTTTTGTTTTTTTTTAATTTTGATAAACCCTGATGCCTAAAATCCTGACTAAATCTAAACTGGATGAAGTAGCATTTATAACTAAAAATAGAAATAGATAACATTTGTAACTAAACATATAACCTGGTGGAGTAGCATTATATTTTTTTATATTAATCTGAAGCTTTAAACGTTCCAGCTTCCTATATGAAGATATAGTACACGATCCTAGTCGTACTTTAACCGACATGGGATAACCTGGCATTTTGTTTTGTCGTATACTCCACCAACAAGATTTAAAATGTATTTTACAAATACATAGAAAATTTATTTAGAAAAAATACATACTGATTTTATA
Source organism: Bellardia pandia (assembly GCA_916048285.2). Classification (NCBI taxonomy): domain Eukaryota; kingdom Metazoa; phylum Arthropoda; class Insecta; order Diptera; family Calliphoridae; genus Bellardia; species Bellardia pandia. The sequence goes on along the minus strand of OU696530.1, from coordinate 22,271,323 downwards.
TATTTGTTTATTTAAAAACTGCATTCCCTACATTATTAATATATATTAAAGTAATTATGTATTACATATTTACTTTTCAAATTGAGTTTATTAAACACCATGAGTCATTACACCCACAGTTTACATTTACTTAAAACAATGTATTGTCCAATACAAATAAGTTTTTATAAATGATTATAATATACATACTCGTACATATTTATTACGTATTACATATATGTACATTACTAATTTGTTTTTGGATGTATTCGCTCAATATAAGTTGTAAAGAATTATTATAGTTTTTCTCTTATTCGATTTGCGGAAATTAACTAATACGCACACAAATTTGTTAAAGTTCTTTTATGTGGAGAAAACGTGTCAATAATGTCAATGTTCTTTATAATTTTTATAAATGACGGCCTTTTTCTGTGAAACTGTATTTAATTTCTTTTTTATTAATTTGAGAAGGAATTGAACTAATATTTATTTTTAAGAGAAAAGTTTTTTATTCAGGCTAGTAGTTCGAATTTTCAAGAATACTATTGTAACGTACTGGAACAATTGGCAAATTGCGTCATCAGCCATCTTCATTGTCCATTATCAATCTGTAAACATCATCTATTTAACTCACCGTTTTTTGAGAAATGGAATACGAGAATTATTATATTCTTAACTTCTGTTTTGAATACTCAAACCGGAAAAAAATTGTCACTGAATTAACTCAAGATTTTCACAAAAATTAAGACACTTACATATGTACATATATACTGACGAAAATTTTATCAAAATAATTTACCGACTTCGCCGAACGAAAAATTTAATATGAGACAGAAAATTATTTTATTTTTCGTCAAGTACAAGCAAAACTAAAGAAAAGGCATAAAATTTACCGTTGGATATGTGGAATGTGCTCTCAAATAGTGTTGTTGTATACAAACAACAGGTGCATTAAAGGGTTAATTCACACTAAATGATTTTGAGGCAGAATCCAAAAACTAAAGCTTAAAATGTAGTCAGGATTTCAAAATCGTTTGAAGTTGACTCTTTTATTTCTTGTATTCTTGAAATAATAAATAATTTTCGAAATACAATCGAAGAATGCGTATATATTTAATAAGGTTAAGGGCCGGATTATCGTTCACAACACTAAAATGTAGTGTTTTCTCGACTACAAAATAACATGCTTTTTACATAAGATTAAGCCGATAAGTGTTGTGAATCATAATCGCAGTTTACAACATACAACATTAAAATACTTGGTGTTGTGAACGGTAATCGGGGTCTAACTTTTCGCAAATAACCCGATACTTCATATATAAGAATATTTTAAATAATCGCGAAAATAAACGCAAATAATATTCTTAAAGATTCAGAAGTGGGCGTCTAACTATATATTTAAACAAATACAGGCAAATTCCATATGAAGATAATTTACAGGAAACATTTTATTACGAAACGAGCTCTGTTTCTTTGCGTTCCCAAAAAGAAGAGGTTTCTTTGATTCAGGTGCATTAAAATGAAATTGTTAGAGTATTCTTTGGTAACTTTCTTCCTGGAACACTAGTTGCATATCGTGAACAAACGCTTAAGCATTTTTCCAATAGAGACCAGTTTAACAGCATTTATAACAGCACCAGAAGTTAGATAATGATTCTTTGAAGAAGTCTTACACCGTATTTTTTTTTATCACTTGCAATAAATCAATACCAGCCGAGTATAAATTTGTTCAAACATTCGTTATATAAGGTAATGTTAAAAATATTGCCATAAGATAGGTATATCGAATTTTGATAAAGTAAGTTTGTGCTTAAGCTTTATTATTATTTAACAAATATACAGCCCAATCATGAATAAAAATTTCGCGGGAGTTTTTACCCTTTTCTCATTTTTCCTATTTAAATTCAATGTTAAAAAAATAACAAAGGAAAAAACTCTCGCGGAATTTTTATTCATGATTGGGCTGATAATAAAATGGTACCGTGAAGGTCCAAAAAGTACATTTTATTTATATAGTTGGTACAAAATTCAAATTTCCATTTTTCATCACTCGGATGTGTACTTTATACACGAACCCTAAAAAACTAACTATTAACTGAAACAGTTCATTCTTTATTTCAGTATTCATAAACGAACTAGACAACGATCCAGCTACCAAAGCAATTGAAACGGTACAAACTTATTTGAAGAAAAATTCCAACTATGGATTGTCGCTGCAAATCGATAAAATCGAAGCAAATAAAACGGATGCTAAAGCACTTTTGGAGTCGAGTATATAACATTTATATATCCATAAACCATTCCTTTTGACTAAAAAAATCGTTTCATCTCACAGTTTGCACCAAATATGCCCAAAGTATTGAAAATAAACAACCGCCACATATTGTATTCGATACTACAAAATCAGGAGTAGCTTCGGAAACAGTAAAATCATTTACACAAGCCCTGGGTCTAGCCACTGTAAGCGCATCCTATGGCCAAGAGGGTGATCTAAGGCAATGGCGTGACATGGAGGAGAATAAACAAAAATATTTACTACAAGTTATGACACCGGCAGATATTATACCGGAAGTAGTGAGAAGTATAGTGCGTAAAATGAATATCACCAATGCGGCAATTTTATATGACGATACCTTTGTTATGGATCATAAGTACAAGTCACTGTTGCAAAATATTCAAACCCGTCATGTTATTACCGCCGTAGCTGATGGTGAACGGGCCCGAGCCGATCAAATCGAAAGATTGAGAAATTTGGATATAAATAATTTCTTTATATTGGGAAGTTTGAAAACAATTGGTCAGGTTTTGGGTGAGTTATTTGTTAATTTATTATAAGCTTAAAAATTAATTTTTAACAATTTTACAGAATCGGTTAAACCGGCATTTTTTGAGCGTAATTTTGCCTGGCATGCTATTACCCAAAATGAAGGTGAAATTACTAGTAAACGTGATAATGCTACTATTATGTTCTTAAAGCCGGTAGTATATCCCCAAAATCGTGAACGTTTGGGCCTGCTACGTACCACCTACAATTTGAATGAGGAACCACAAATTATGTCCGTTTTCTATTTCGATTTGGCTTTGAGAAGCTTTCTGGCTATTAAGTAGGTTCTCGTTTTAAAGAAACTAGAACTATTTAAAGATTTGTAATGTTTATTTTTAAATTGGCAGAGAAATGTTACAAACGGGAGCTTGGACTGCAAATATGGAATATTTAGGCTGTGATGATTTTCAAGGTGGTAATACACCGGAAAGAAATATTGACTTAAAACAATATTTTATACAGGTACATACTTAAATGCTAATGGTATATAATACTCTTAAATTCAATTAATTAAATGTATTTGCAAATTTGTTTTCTTTTATATTTTGCAGGTCACCGTACCCACATCTTTTGGTGATTTCGAGTTGGTCACCCAACCGGGTCAAACTTTTAATGGCTACAGTTATTCCAAATTCGAAATGGATGTAAATGTTGTACAAATACGTGGTGGTAATTCAGTTAATAGCAAATCTATTGGTAGCTGGACAGCGGGCTTAGATTCTTTATTGACCATTAAAGATGAAAAGGCTATGAAAAATCTAACGGCCGATACGGTTTATAGAATTTTTACGGTGGTGGTAAGTTAAAATAAATAAAAATCCTTTAAGGTACCAAGAAAACATTTAAGAATTCCATAGATTTTTGTTAAGATACATACAGTCATGGCCATATAATTAATACATAATACCAAACTCACCCAATTTAAAATTTTATGTCTTACGCTCTCAATTATGTTATTTCTCTCCATCATCAGTTTATTTTGTAAAATAATGTGTTATTTTTCGGTAATACGTTTTGCGAAATGGGCACATAATTAAAACATTTTCAATATTGTTTTATAATAAAATTCAAATTGTTCCTCATAAATATTGTCGGTAAGTATTAAAAAAGTGTTTTAATGCAAAATTATAAAGTTGTACATTGCACCAGCACAAGAACCAACTTGTTCCGAGGAAGAAAGAAAACTTATTAATAACCTAAAAAATTCTAGTAAAACCGTATTACAAATTTTGGTTGCTCCAGATGGAAATTATACAACCAATAATTTAAATACATATGGGATTACTACATTATTATTGTTGCAAGAGGTCCCAAACAGCAAAAAACAAACAAGAGAGATCAAATTAAAAATAGAATTTCTCAAGCTGATACATTTAAAACTTCTAGGTAAATACAGATTGAAATGTATGGGATTGAAGTTTCATCTAGAACAATAAGAAATTTTTCTTCGTGGCTGCATCGCACAACGCAAACTGTTTGTTTCGAAAGAGAATATTAAATCAATGCTAGAGTTTGCAAAGAAAATTAAAAAAAAATCGATAAGTTTTAGGAAAAACGTACTTTGGAGTGACGAATCAAAGTTTTGCCATTGGGGATCTGATAAAAAATTAATCAGCAGCATCATCCAAAGTTTATCATAAAAACAATTACAATTTTGGCACGTGTTTGGGCCAATAGTCACAATTTCTTCTAAAATGGATCAACATTTAGATAAAAATATATTAGAAAATGCGATGATACCATTCGCTGAAGAAAATTTGCCGCTACCTTTGAACTGTATGAACGACAATGATCCCAAACACAATTCAATTGAGAACTTATTAAACGAAGTTGAGAAATGTTTGGAAGGGAAAAACTGCAAAAATTTAGATGAATTGTGGGAAAACATTAAAACGGTATGGAAAGCTATACCCATTTCACTTTGCAAGTATTTGGTCAAAAGTGTGCCAAATAGATGACTTCATGTGATAACAAATAACGGCTCTCCGACAAAATATTAAAGGTTTTTATTATTTTTATTATTTGTCCAACTCCATTAACGGGTTTCTTTCATTATTTTATTTTCATAGTTTTATGCTCCCGTTTTGAGGGGCGCAAATAAAAGCAGCCAGGCTTAGAATTAAGGAGTGAAAAAAATTTTGTTATCTTTTTTAAATAGATCTGATAAATGTTTTAATTATTTGACCACTATTAAATTCCATGTAAAAAATCGATTTTTGTTGGTAAATATAAGTTTTCATAGATTATCCTGTATTAGAGTATATGACATTTCATCTAAAAGATTTTTATTTTTAGAATTTTATATAAAAAATCGATTTTTGGTGGGAAATAGAAATAGCCTGCAACGTAGCTTTTAACAAGACTTTTTCTTCTTTTTCTTATGTAGCAAGCTCCCTTCATAATGCGAGACGAAACAGCTCCCAAAGGCTACAAAGGTTATTGTATAGATCTGATCAATGAAATTGCCGAAATTGTACATTTCAATTATACAATTCAAGAAGTTGAAGATGGAAAATTCGGCAATATGGATGAGAAAGGAGAGTGGAATGGCATCGTTAAGAAATTAATCGATAAACATGCCGACATAGGCTTGGGTTCAATGTCGGTAATGGCCGAACGTGAAATTGTTATAGATTTCACGGTACCCTACTACGATTTGGTGGGCATATCAATAATGATGCAAAGGCCCAGTACACCGAGTTCACTCTTTACATTCTTAACCGTATTGGAAACAAATGTATGGTTGTGTATATTAGCCGCATATTTCTTTACCAGTCTCTTAATGTGGGTATTTGAGCGCTGGAGTCCGTATAGTTATCAAAATAATCGTGAGAAATACAAAGATGACGACGAGAAGAGAGAGTTCAATTTGAAGGAATGTTTATGGTTTTGTATGACTTCATTGACCCCGCAGGGAGGTGGAGAGGCCCCAAAAAATCTTTCAGGTCGTTTGGTGGCTGCTACTTGGTGGTTATTTGGGTAACAGTTTGAAATTAATAATTAAAAAACATAACTTGAATAAATTGCATACATTCTTCACCTAGTTTCATTATTATTGCTTCATATACCGCCAATTTAGCAGCCTTTTTGACTGTATCGCGTTTGGATATCCCCGTCGAATCTTTAGACGATCTGGCTAAACAATACAAGATTTTATATGCTCCCCGTAACGGCTCTTCGGCCATGACTTATTTTGAACGCATGGCCAATATAGAGCAAATGTTTTATGAAATTTGGAAGGATCTGTCTTTAAATGATTCGTTGACTCCATTGGAGAGATCGAAACTGGCTGTATGGGATTATCCTGTAAGTGATAAATACACCAAAATGTGGCAAGATATGCAAGATGCTCAAATGCCCTCCACACTAGATGAGGCTGTAGCCAGAGTTCGTAACTCTACCACTGCTACAGGCTTTGCTTTTCTGGGAGATGCTACAAGTATACGCTATTTAGTAATGACAAATTGTGATCTGCAGGTGGTTGGAGAGGAGTTCTCACGGAAACCTTATGCCATAGCTGTGCAACAGGGATCACATCTCAAGGATCAGTTTAATAATGCGTAAGATTAAGATAATTCTTAGCTTAAACAATTTATAATTTTAAACATTTTATAACTTTTTAGTATTTTAACACTCCTGAACAAACGCCAATTGGAAAAACTTAAGGAAAAATGGTGGAAGAACGATGAATTCCAGGCCAAATGTGACAAACTAGAAGATCAGTCGGATGGTATTTCCATCGAAAATATTGGTGGTGTTTTCATTGTCATCTTTTTGGGCATTGGCATGGCCTGTATTACTTTAGTATTTGAGTACTGGTGGTACAAGTATCGTAAAAATCCACGCATTATCGATGTAGCCGAAGCCAATAGACCACCTGGCAAAGATGTGAAATTGGCTGAGGGTGTTATTTTGGGACAATCTGGCAAAGAATACGATAAAGTCAACGCGGCTTTACGTCCACGTTTCAATCAATATCCGCATAATTTTAAGCCGAGATTTTAGGAAAAAATAAGTGTTGCATTAAATTTAAATATTGAATATATAACTGTTTTTAGGCACAATCAATTTGCAGGCATACATGTGTATAAATGCAATTATTTTGGTGTTTATAATTAAATGCACAAATCTATTTACATAAATATATTAAAATACAGTCATAATCAGTGTGAACAGATTTCGAAATACTACAAAGCTAAATCACGTTTGAAAAAAAGCTAAAAAGGAAATTAAAAGCCAAAAAATAAAGCTAATTATTTTATAGCTTTTTATAGTCACTTTTCATGATTTCGATATTTTTAATTTTTAAATAGTGTTTATGTACTTACGTCCTTATTCATAAAAAAGTTATTCAGGGGCCAAATTACCGCATTCGTGATCGAATGAGCTATCGTATCGAAAAATGATTTCGATTTCGAAATTATGATAAAATGTACTAAATTTCTTGCTCGATATCGAATGCCATAATCTCAAATAAGAAAATTACGACCAATTTTTCTCGATATCGAATGCGGTAATTTGGCCCCAGGTCTCTTTAGAGCTTATTTGACAAATATTGCATAGAAAGAAAGCCTTTAATAAATCTAAAACATTTTGTATGAATAAGGTAGTTATTATATGTACAATTATTATTTTTAGTCGAACTGTTAATTTTAAATTTTTGATAATTTTTCTTGGCTGAGCTGGGGAAAATAATAATTGTACTTAAAATAGCTAGAGCACAAGCTTATAATCACCCTTATTCCAGTTGTCGTCGTCGATATCGTCATCGTTTTTTAGTCGACATCACTTCGTATCGACATCGACACTAATTTGGTATTCTATAATACTATGTTTCCACGGTACATGCTTCGCTCTCTATTCATGCTTCACACCAGTGTGACCAGATTTTAAAAAAATATAGAGCTAAATCAGGTTAAAAATAGAGCTAAAAAAGGCTAAAAATAAATAAATAAAAGCCAAAAAATAAAGCTAACTTTTTATATTGCTTTTTAATAATATTAATTCATTATTCGTATTATAAATAACACATACTATGTAAAAACCTTTTTTTTAGTCAAAATTTAAGTAAAATATGTTTTTAATCAGTAACCAAATCAAACTATGTATAGTTATGGAACAAAAATATCTTGATGAGCATTAAATTCAAACACATATTCATGTATGTATGCTCGTATAATAATAATGATTATAAAATAATTTTTTGTATACAATTTTTTCAAAATTTTAGCTTGATGACACGACCCAGAAACAGCTGCAATTTCAAAATGGGTTTTTAGTTCTAACCATTGGTTTTCAATTCGATTTACAGCTGTTTCTATTGACAGCCATCTAGTGTCAGAAGCTCTTACTAACTTAAGTGGCTGCATATCACAATTAATTGCTGCATATATGTTTTTATAGTTCTTTTGTCTTAAACTTGATTTTGAAAACCAATTATATGTTTCTGCCACTAAATATTCAATTTCGGACGGCAAACTTTTGGACGCATGTGAAACAGATAATTGTATCGAATGACAAACGCAAGGAACTAATACAATTTTATCGTTTTTTTCTTTTAAATTTGCGATAACACCACGGTTCACCCCGGTCATAACTTTTGCGTTGTCTGTTCCTAAGCCTACCATATATTTTATATCTAGATTAAAAGCATTTAAAATTTTTAAGATAGCTGAAGAAATTCCGAGAGCTGTTGCTTCTTCTAGAGCATACAAATGTAAAAATGTATTTACGATATGCTTTAATGACTTACTGTAGTACCGAATTACTACACCTAAATGTTTTTCCACAGTAATATCGGTTGACTCGTCTATTATAAGACTATAATGACTTCCCTTAATGTCGTCTGTCAACAATTGCCATGTGATCTACAGACCTAATAGAAGTATGCACCGCCACGAACAATGCATCAGACAACTCAGCTTCTTTTTTCTTCGTACAGCTACTTGAAGTTTGAAACTCTAATGTTTTTTTATTTTTGGTCTTGAAAGGTGATGCAGCAGCTACATGCTTACTTGTCTTCCCATGCGTTAACAGGTTACTTAATTTTGATTTCAATGTACAATGACAGTATTTACATTTTACCTGTTTGTCATTTACTTCAACAATCCACTTCGAAAGTCTCGAATCATTGAACCAGCTTTTTCTCAATTTTTGCGTGTATTTTCTAGAATATAAAACGATACTTAATTCCTTATACTTTTCTTTTCAATATTAAAACTACCTTTTGCTAGTACTAGGTGAAAATTCATCTTCTGTATCACTACTACAGCTATGCACAATTCGCTTATCATTCGACTCATTTCTTTTTAAGAATCTATATGTATAAGTAATTAAAAATAATACACCTTACTTATAGTTTTATATTAATACTACTGACCTTTCCATTTTATTAATTTTTTAATTTAATAGGTAGGTATAAAGTATGAATTTAAGAAGCCAAATACGAAAAAACAGTTACATGTAGTTCACAATAAAAGAAGAAAACAAAATGTGTACAAAAGTACATTTCAAAACAGATTATAGCAGATATTGAAACATCGCATTGTTTTCATATATGTGTGTAGAATCTACACTGTAGATCATCAAGCTGTCAAAAACAATAGTGAAAAAATAACTGCAAATCTCCTACTACCACCTTGTTTAACTTTAAAGAATTACTTGCTGACTTATTGTTTCTGTGATGCCAGATTTTAGCTGTTTGAGACTAGTTTATAAGGTTACCAATATATCTTTATTTTATTGAACTTTCTTTTTTTATTATGTACATATCATAAAATCATTGGAATACAAATAGCAAAAAAGGCTAGAAAAAGCCAAATTCATTTTTTAAAAAAGCTTAAAGCTAAATGAAATATATCAAGCTAAATCCAAAAAAATAAAGCTAAATTTAGCTCGAAAAAAGCTAATATGGTCACACTGCTTCACACCCCAATCATGTGCGAAACAACTTTCTTCACCATACAAAATTTTAAGAGCGAATCAAGTAGATTCATATTGAATCTACTTGCGAAGCACGACAAATTGCACTCTTCTCTAATTTTTAACGCAAGTTTATCTGCACTAGCTGTAAAAATTTAATATTATTGTAAACAAAGCAAATTATTTTCTTGTTGCTGGAAGTAAAGAAAGTAAATACGTACGAATGTGTTTTTTTTTTCAAATAAGCTAACTAATTTCCACTTACTTTTGTTTGTCCAGTAAAAAAAAATATTTTCCACAAGTTGTAAATTCTGTTTTTTTATTCTGTTTGTATATTAAAGACAACTGTCAAATCGAATCAAGTTTATTAGTCATGTAAACAGCATGATTTATAAACATGATTCAGAAGGCGAAGCAGGTGATTCAATTCGTCGTGGAAACATAGTATAAATGATTTCCTTACTTTATGCAAACCATCTCCATCTCTCCTTGACGGGCCAAGGGAATTGAATGCTTTGGTAATTTCGTTCCACTCTTCTTTGAAATTTAATGTACCTATCTGAAATCCTTTTGCAAGAGGATTTTTTTGCATTTCTTCTACAAGTTCATCAAATTGTTGCAGATTTGTTACTTTCTTTTTTTGTTGTTCTTCCATTTTTTTTATTACTTACAAAATTTCTTTAAAACACTTTAGTCGTTAACAAAAATTATGACGATAAGAACAGAGTCGCATCAACACAATATCGTCATCACATTTTCTTACAGAATACCAAATATCTGTCAATAGTAATCGATAATCTTCAATAACGAAAACTAGAATACCAATTTGAAACAAACGATACAAAACGACGTCGTTAAGTGTCAATGACGACAACTGGAATAAGGGTGATTATTTTATACACACAAATCAACGTACATATCGATGGTCTCATGTAGAAATTCCCTAACTCGTATATTTGAAACTTTACAGGAGAAGGTAAAAACATAATAGAAACTGTAATATTCCACATGTAACTTTTTTGTAGAACTGCTTATAAAAGCGTTATTTTTTACACTATTGCAATAAATTTTTGTGAGGAGGTGTATTTGCGTTAAATGCATTGGAATCGCAAAAAAAAACAAATTTCGAAAAAATAGCGAGGGCCTTTCTACATGAGACCAACGATATACTGTATGTATGAACCTTTTCTTATTTCTAGTTTTTTCCCCAGTTTTCTGCACATTGCATATATGCGGCGTAAATATTCCACATATGTGATGAAAATGGTTTATTTATGCGGCGAAGAAATCTTACATAGGTATGCACTTTTTCGTTTTTACCATTTTCAACTGCGGACAATTTCGTTTTTTACATACCTATTTCAACTTCGTATGTTTGCCAGTTTTTATTTTTCATGTGCCATAGTTGTTTAGTTTGTTTTTTGGATTTCGCATATTGCTGTCTGTTAGTGGTTTTTCAAGTTACTATTTTTTTCATGGTTTATGGTTCGGTAGTAAACTATAAAAAGTATGCGTGTGTTCTAGTAGTAAATATATTGCAAATGAAAAATTTTTATTTTGTGTGCTGGTTGCTACTAGAAATATTTTGTATGGCAAAATATTTTTAGAATTATTACTAGAAATATTTCTATGAAAAGTTAAATATTCAGGGGTGTCATAGAAACCAATATTGTCAGAATTGGTTTTAAAGCCGACAAGAAAAAATGCTTTGGTGTCATTGGGCACTGCTACACGTTTAATAAATATCGTGATACTAGAAAAATCTCAATATTTATTGAACATGTAGCACCAAAGCATTTTTTCTTGTCGGTTTTAAAACAAATTCTGACAATATTGGTTTCTATAACACCCCTGATTATTTGCTTAAAATATTTTTCTAGTTTTCCTATAAAATTATGAAATATTTTGCTATTTTTTACATAATATAGTAGTAATTTTAAACTCTGGAATTTTTATTCACGATAAGGGTGACTATTTAATATAAAATAGTACTTTAACACTTTAAACAAGTTTTTGACATAATCAATTTCACCATGAATAGAGCAAAAAATAATAATCAGTGGCGCTATGCTGTCACCTTGTAAATTAATTTTACCATGATTCTAGCATTCAATTAAAAACCTGCAAGTGAAAGAGAATAATAAATAAAATTAATAATTGGTAAAGATCAAGCAAATCAAAAATAGTATTTTGACTAAATGTTTTCAGTAGATTTATTTTAAAATATCAAGTCTTTTCAGCAATTATGTTTATGAAGACCGTCATGATTTTATCATCAGTTTAAGGTATAATAAAGAACATTAAATATTATTATAATTACCTTTTAAATAAGAAATATATTAAAAGCTCCGCATGTAAATAATAGTTCTGAAAATGAGAAAACAAACAAAATAATTATTATTAAATTTTATACATAGTTTTCTACGGGCTAATAAAATACTTTCTAAATCGTTGCAATACTTCTGGTTAAAATTGTTGCAATTTAAAATATAGAGTAAAATTTTTTTAATATTTAAATTTAAAAAGGTTGAAAGTTGAAATTTTTATGTAATTTGAAAAAACGTAACAAACTTGAATTCTTTACTATAAAATTGAAGGAACTAGATAAAAACATAAATTATCGTACGAATTCTCAGAAACTTTTTAGATTTTTTAACAAAAACTTAATAAAAAAAAAAATAACATTATTGTACGAATTATTTCCGCAATAATTGATGGATTTATAATAGTTGCATTAAAATTATACCAGAAATATTGACTCGTTAAAAATTATCAGTAAATTTACATAAGTAAAAATATCAAGTCTTTTCAGCAATTATGTTTATGAAGACCGTCATGATTTTATCATCATATTAAAAAACAATTAAAATTTTGTTAAAATAATATTTATAATTACCTTTTAAATCATATAAGAACAAGTTCCCAGGAAGCCAGCTAAAATACTAAGGCCGCGTTTTCACTATGTCATTTTTGTTGTCAAATTGTCCAAATTGTTGGCAATTGTATGAAAACGGGTTGTCATATGGCGTCATCTATGTTTGCAATCATAGATGGCATATGTATGTATGCCATATGACAACCCGTTTTCATACAATTGTCAACAATATGGACAATTTGACAACAAAAATGACATAGTGAAAACCAAGCATTATAAATCAAAATTATAAATAAAAAATATTGGAAAAAAATTTGATTTTTTTAAAGATATTTTTTATTGTTTTGTCTGTAAAAATCAGAGTATAGTTTGAACATCAAACTAAAAAGAAAAGCGTCTTTTATCTATGGTAAAATTTAGTATTTCTTGAAGCTCTTCTTGGTGCCATGACCCTTGGAGACCTTCAATACGTTAAAACGAACGGTCTTGGACAAGGGACGGCATTCACCAATGGTAACAATATCGCCGATTTCAACATCTCTGTAATGAAAAATATGTAAAAAAAAAAATACCTATTTAGTTTAAATTGTTGAAACGTGTTCTAAAAGAAATTTCAAATGTTATGCATTTTTTATTGTCAGTAAATTTACACAAGTAAAAATATCAAGTCTTTTCAGCACTTATGTTTATGAAGACCGTCATGATTTTATCATCATTTAATGAAAAATGTTTTTTAATTAAATTTTAATTGTCAAAATGCCATTAAACCGAAATTATGTTTGTTTATGATAACTTGGTTTTGAGTTGTAGCTTAGCATTAGATTTGGTTACTTAAACTAAGACATGGTTACTAAATAAATTTATAAATTTAATTTAAACTTTTAATTCCGATATTGATTTTTATTAAACTTACATTTAGAATCGAATCGCAAGTTACCTTTGGTTTATAAACCGATATTTTGTTTATTTATAAAAACATGCTTTTTAGCTGTAATATGTATATGGGTTTAATTAGCGTTAGCTTAAACCTTAAAATGTTTTGAATTTATTGTACTGAATTTATTAAACTAGCTGTGTTATCTTTTGTTTACAAATATTTTTGGCTTATCTTTGTGCTAAACCGAGTTTCAGACAACTCAAAATGTTGACCTTATTGAAAACGTTTTACATTTCAATTAAATTTCTTATTTGTTTTTAAAAATTTTCGAATATGTATATGTAAACTAACCTGAAGCAGGGAGAGCAGTGAGCGCTCATGTTCCTGTGACGTTTTTCGAAACGGCTGTATTTACGTACAAAGTGCAAGTAATCACGACGGAGAACAATGGTACGTTGCATTTTAGTTTTACGTACGGCACCGGTTAAGATGCGGCCACGAATTCTTACATTACCGGTGAAGGGACATTTCTTGTCAATGTAGTTGCCATCAATAGCCTAAAAATAATTAAAAAATAATTATAACGGTAAACAAAAAGATATTAAAAAATAATTTGTATAAATTGAAGCAAATATTGAATGAATAATAAATAAATTGTATGATAAAATATTTAAATACTATTTCTAAATGGCAAATATTTACTAAAAAAGCGTAACCAGCTGTTTTAGCACAAATTTGTTTGACTTTGTTTACTCTTACAAGAGTTTTGCAAGATCAAACATCATCAAATATAATAGAACTAATGTTTGTTGTGTCTTATTCTCAATAAACAAAGTTTTTTTTAATAAATTAACGAATTCAAATATATTTTATTTATTGGTTACGTCTTTTTCGGGAAATATTTGTCAAGTGTGACCGTACCTTAAGCAATACTTTTTATTTAAATAATTTGGAACCAACTTATACATATGGCACAATATATACACACAAAATCCTAAAAATTAATTTAATTCAAAAATTATTTTATACAAGCATTTCTGCACTTAACTATATAGCAGTTTATATCAAATATTATAATAAAATACCTATAAATACAATTTATTTATCATTCATTTTAAACTAATACTATTATATATAAATTGGACGCCCTATGTTCAAAATGAACTTTTTATATAATTGACCGATATGTATATATTATATATAAATTAGTAAAAACAAAGGGAAATAAAACAAGATACAATAAAAACTAAAATTTATGCATAAACAAAACTTACATCACGGGGAGTCTTGAAACCCAAACCGATATCACGATAACGGCGAAGCAACTTCTTTTTGGTGGTACCGGGCTTAACCTTTCTGTTTAGGTTAATGCCGAATTGTTTTTGAAAGGCTCTCTCGTTTTGCTGCAGGCACACACACATAACACAACAAATGCAAATTTGATAGGGAAGTGGTGTTCGTGATGGTCAGGATACGTCATTCAAATGTAGGGATTGGGTTTTTTTTTTTTTTTTTTGTTGTTTAATATACACAGTTGCAATCATTCGGGTTGAAGAAATGTATGAAAAATTGTATAAACGTTCATAGGGAAATGTTGGTTGGTTGATTGTTTGTAGGATAAATGGGTTGTTGCGTGCATAGAAATAAAAAACAAAAAACACAAACAAATTAGTTTTTGTTTTGGACACTTACCTCGGCCGGAGTTCGAAAACCCAGACCAATGCTACGATAGAAACGTGACTTTTTCTTGTAATTATTGGGCTTGCGACGTATCACAGGCACAGTGAATTGTTTACGGAAAGCACGTTCAGTTTGCTTTAAATGGTAATTGAAATTAATTAACAAGCCAGCCGCAAATAAAATAATGAATTAAAATTAACAAAAAAAAAAAAGTAGGGTTATTTTTAATATTTATTAAAAAAAGTTTTGAAAATGACTACTTCAAAAGAACCAGAATTACTTTTATTTAAAAGAAGCCCTTTTTTCCATGATAACAAAACACTTGTTTAATAATTTTCATTTCACATTTTTTTTATTTTATTAATTTTTTTTTTGTTCCGCGTGGTGTTATTACTCGCCCCTGAAAACACAACTGTCACTTTATTTTCTGGTTTTTTCACATTTTTCCTACAAACTTTCACATAAATCTTAAAACCATGGTTAGCTTTTCTTTTTAATTTTCACATTTTCTAAGAATTTTCACAATTAGTGCACAATTTTGTGGTTTTTATTGAAAAACAAAAAAACGTAGAATTTTCTTCGCGTCTTACCTGATCAGCCATATTGATGTAAAAAGAAAGAGCGCAAGCACGAAAAGGAAGTTGAAACAGCGAATAAAAAGGGAAATTTTCTTAAAAAAGGGAAATTTCTATGACATTTCTGTATGAAGTTGGCTGCAGTTTGCTGTGAGGGAAAATTTTTTTCTACTGTTGAACCAAGGTGAATTTAAATACAAGGTGACAGCGTAGCGCCAGCTGATTATTCATGGTGAAATTGAAAATTTCAAAAAGTTGTTTACAAATAGTCAAAGTTCATATAAAAAAAAACTTTTTGACAGTGACGAAAGTTTTTACACATAGAAAAATGCCTGTTGTTCTTGCCTTGTTGTAATTGTAGTAGCAATGCTGTCACCTAGTATTTAATTTCACCATGATTTCTACAGCATAACTTAAGGATGCCAAAAAATATTTGAGTCAACCTGTAGCCAAAAAATCAAACAAGGTGATCCAAGTAATATTATGCTTGTTACCAGTGTTGTCAATTCCGAATAACAAATATTTTTACTATTAAGCCTAGTAATCTGTTCAAAATTTCAAGTGGAATGCTGTCAAAATACATGTTAAAAAAAATCACATGAAATTTTCATGAAAAGATGTTGCAGAAGTTTATTTTGTGAAAAACATATGAAATGTATCGGGCAATCAGAGTTGTCAACTTGGTGCGTTTCGCACCATTATTGGTGCTTTTTTAAGTTTTTGGTGCGAAAAATGCTTTAGTTGGTGCGCGGTGCGCTTTTTTTTAAATTTTGGTGCGCTTTTTAATTTTTGGTGGCACCAAAGGAAATGCAACACAACTTTTTATTTCAGTGTGAGAAAAAATTATTCTACAATAAAATAACCTGTTTGAGTACCATTCCATTCAACACTGCAAAATAGTTTTTGTGTATTTCGGTGTGTTTTTTAATTTTTTCGAAAATGTGATGAAATCTTTATTTTCACTAATTTTTAATTGCAGTTTTTTAATAATTCATAACTCATGAAATCTATACGATGAAAAAATGTATTTTAAATACACGTATGATAAATGAATGTAGGATATGAAATCAAATTCTTCAAAAATCTTTGTTTGAAAATCAAATTAACATTTTAAACATGTAAATAAAATTTTCTTGTAAAAAAGTACCAAATATGTACTGAAATTAGCTTTTTTACCAATTAGTACTTTAGTTCCGAATATCATATTGTGAGTTAAATTTTGAGTGGTAAATGCTTGTTTTATCTTTAGTAGCTCATTTATTAAAAAAAAAGCTTTTACTATTATTACTTTTACTAATAATCGTTGATAAAAAGTTTTTATAGAATTTATGAAATTAAAAAAATTTAAATTAATTCAATAAATTTGAAACAAAAACGAAATTCTTAACTTGGTGCGTTTTTTTTCTAAATTGTGCGCTTTTTTCTCCATTTTGGTGCGTTTTGAAATTTCAAAGTTGACAACGCTGTTTATCATAATTTATACAATTATGCACTGAGCTCTAAGAGAATGTATGGGGCACAAAATTTGTGTAAGTCCCCGTTTACACAGGGAAACATCTGGAATTCTCTTTTGTATTTTCCTTCGCGGTCATACAGGGTGTTGTCGGAAACATTCCAGTTTATATTTGTTTTTTGACATTTGTCTAATTGCAGTGTTGTTTTTTTAATTTCTACTGTTTTTGATTTGCTAATATAAGTATGTATATTTGATTTGTGAAATAAATTATAAAAGATAAAATTTATAAAAACATTATTTAACATTATTTATTTTTATTCAAACAAAGTCAAATATAAAACATAGACAACAATGCACGCCGAAAAGAAATAAAGCAAATGTCAAAAAGCAAATCAAATGTATACAATAAGAATGAAAGCACAAAGCGTGCATCCGAGAACGGGAAACAAATTTCATATTCTCTTCCCCACCCGTCCCTCTCTACCAACAAAATGTTTCCGTTCCAAATGTTTCCCTGTGTAAACGGGGACTAAAGAATTTATCACCCCTATTCTGAGTTTCGATTACGTCTCCGCATTTAGTTACGCTACGATCAAAAATTGGTATTCCAATCAAAAACTGAATCGAAAAAAGAAGACAACAATGTTTACAAAACCAATTTGTTACTATGAAATGTGGAATAGAAACAAAGAAATGGGCAAGTTTGTTACTATTTAATAAACAAAAGTCACAACAAACAATAAAAATAGGAAAATAAAAAAATTTGTGCGATTAATAAGGAGAAATAATAAAAATAAAATATCACAAAAGACTTGTGAATTAATAATAATAAAAAGATAATCATTTTTGTTTGCACATTTGTTTAACCATGTTCTTTGTTGCTGCATATCACTCTTGATTGGCCGTACAACAAAAATTTATATAAATCACTTTTTAAACATTTTATACTTACATTTTTATTTATTTATAATATTAAGACTTCTTGGTCAAAATAAAAATATATTACATAGTAATAAAAAACTACCTGAAATTTTAATTAAATTAAAAACTTTTTAAGTTTATAAAAAGAGCAATCGAAAAAATTCCGTTGCTAAAATATAAGCGTAGAAAAACGTAACTACGATACCTACAATCGAAAGAAATGTAGCGGAATCGAAACTCTGTATACCAAATTTGTCAAACGGAGAAAATTTCGATTCGAATCGAAAGTCAGAATAGGGGTGAATTTGTTATTAAGTGTCTGGGGCATGAAAATTGTAAGTGATTATTTGTGTTAAATTTGTACATATTTATAAAGCTTATTTTACTTTATTTATGGATATGAAAATTGTTCAAATCTTTTCTGTACTGGTAAGAATAAGATTTTACAATTATATATTTATGTATTTCGTTTACCACGTCACCGTCACGGAATTTGAGTTCTAATGCTGTAATCATTTGGTTGGCTCTATATTTGACATAGCTTCACAAAAAATAGTCTAGTTAAATCGTATGATCATTCCGATCAAGTAACAAGTATAACTATCATATATGTATAACCAAGAATGATAAAATAAAGATTACGCCATGCGCATGATTTCCCGTTATGTGACGTAGAAGGGCCATTCTAAGGGTTACCAATAATGTTTCATGTGTTAGAATTAAAATTTCTTGCGAAAAATTTATGTTTTATGTGATAGTAGGCAACCTTGCAATTGAAATCTCTGAGAGTTCTAAAATAAAATCTGTTTAAAAAAGAAAAACAAACAAAAAAAAAACAACAAAAAATATAAACATGAAGAGTGCAGTGAGCAAATGCAAGCAAAACATGAGTAAAAAAACAAGTGAGAAAAAAATAGCCAATAGAAACACAGAATGTGTGACGTCCCAGGGCCAAAATGCGCAGAACATATTAAAATTTTACGCGCGTTGGCGTAATCTTTATTTTATCATTCTTGTGTATAACTATCGTTGTTATTGTTGTTGTAACAGCAGTAATTGCTGAGTTGACAGCCCTTGGCCGAGTGATCTCAGGTCATTTCGGTGAGTAGAGCCGTGCGTCGTGGGAATGACGATTGAATTTCATGAAATTATGCCATGTGGCAATGTCCTGTTGAAACAACATATTCATATCGTCAAGGCCAACTGTTCTATAGTTTAATCCGATAACGTGAACCATTCACTGTAACCGCATTTTCACCCGAAGATTACAAGGTTAGGATAGGTTAGAAGGCCGGTGTGAGGTTGTCCCCACACCATCACCCAGAGACCAATACTGTCCATTGTGATGCCTTGCAGAAATGATTGGAGACACTTAGTATGTTCCAAGAGCGAAACGCCTAAGCCCTCACAAAGCCCCTTCCCCTGTTGCGCAGCCAGGCCATAATCATTACGAATCCTTTGAGATCCCCGAGCCTACAACCCGAGATATCCCCTAATTCGCTTCTGAATCTACTGCCTAGCCACCTCAACCTGCTAACTTGCAGCCTGAGACAATGGCACAGAAAGTGTTCGATCGTCTCCAGTTCCACCGGATCCTTGCATAACCCGCACATGTCTGACAAATCAGATCCCATTATCCTAGCCATTCTACCTATCATACAATGGCCCGTGATAACGCCTATCATGGTTCTCACGCAGACCCTGCTCTCGCCCAGCAACGATTCCGAATCGGACTTCCTAAGCACCGGCCATATCGTCCTTGACACTCGGCAGTCCGTTCGGTTTTCCCAGGCCATAATAAGAACCTATTGGAGGCCTGACCGCCGCCTGGCAATCAGGATCCTCCGAATCTGAGCCAATTCATCAGCCACTTCATTTCCCCTGATATTGGAATGACCCGGTACCCAGCAGACTCTCAGCACGTATTCGCCTGAGATTTCTCCTAGAGCTCTTTTACAATCATCAACCAACCCGGAGTTCACATAACAGCCCCCTACCGCTCTAAGAGCCGCTTGGCTGTCCGCATATATAGTGACCTCCAGCCCTTTGTCAATGTTGTCTCTTGTCAGTTCCACGGCCTTCAAGATCCCTAGAACCTCAGCCTGGAAAACACTACAGTCGTCGAGAAGCCTATATGATCTTCTGATGTCAAGATCCTCAATGTAGACCTGGCATGACCCTGAGTGAGGTTCCCTAACATCCCCAACTCCCTCAGCCTAAGAAGGCTTCTGGCTGCTATTCCCATCACATACTGCTCAATCGGCAGAAGATGTAGAATAACATCCAGCGCCGCCTGAGGAGTGCTTCTCATGGTCCCTGTGATGCCGATCGAAGCACACCTCTGAGCCTTAGACAGAAGGTTCCTACGACTCGACAATCGCAATGTCTCCCACCAAACACAGCATCCATAAGTAAGAATGGGTGTAACCACCGAAGTGTAAAGCCATCCAACAACTGACGGCCGTAGACCCCAACTCCTACCTATCGATGATCTGCAAACATAGTAGGCATTGAGACCTCTCTTAAGTCTCTCCTGCGTGTTCCTCTTCCAGGATAGCCCAAGTTCTACACCTCCTAGTATCGGTAGCCTAAAAGCTTCCACCTTGTACTTCCTTGTAAAAAGAACTAACTCTGTCTTTTCTGGATTTACCCCTAAACCCTTATCCATAGCCCAATCTTACAGTGTCCCCAATACACATAGACATATACAGCCAAAAGATTACAAAAAATAGCCCAATAATTCCACTAGACCAGATATATTGGCAAGAACACGTAACAAAGTCAAGGCCAAAAATGTAAATTTAAAAACTAAAACTTAAATATCATTGAACTGTTGTTTGATTATAATCGGTTCGTATTTCATCAATATTTATGGAATTTTATTTATAAAAATGAGTTATTTATAGTTATTACATTGTTAAGTTTGAAATTGCCTAAATTAAAAACAACATATTGTAATATTTTTTTTGTATTCAAATTTTATTAGGTATTTATCATTCGCTAAAACTGAAAAAACTAAAAATATTGATCTAACAATGTGTAACTAAAATGTCTGCTAAATTTTGCTTATTGTATTAACTAAAAAAATAATATTTACTAAAATCAAAGAAGCAACAAACAAATATGGCAAAATTATATGAATAAGAATGTAATAAATACAAAAATGTAATTATTAATCAAGTACCTATATACTTTTAGTTTTACAATAAATGCAAAAAAAAAACAACAAATAATCATAAAACTAAAACAAAATAAATATAAACAGTAAATTTGTATAAGAACTAGCTGTAGGTACACCATTTGCAAAATGAAATGAACATTTGTTATAGTTCATAATTGTTTTTTATAAACAAAATGCATTCGAATTTTTATTAAGAATTAATAAATGAAAGAATACTCATATTAAAAATTATTATTTCGTGTTTTTTAACCAATTACTTTTAACTATTAAATTTTT
Source organism: Bellardia pandia (assembly GCA_916048285.2). Lineage (NCBI taxonomy): Eukaryota > Metazoa > Arthropoda > Insecta > Diptera > Calliphoridae > Bellardia > Bellardia pandia. The sequence goes on along the minus strand of OU696530.1, from coordinate 22,249,758 downwards.
TTCTATACTCACTGAAATGATCAAAAAAATCTAGTAGCTTAAATGAAAAAGAAAATTAAAACTTAAAAAAAAATGTTTTAAAAACTTTGCATCATAACTATAACTATCATTAATGAAGACATATTTTATACAATTGAGTTAAACTTTTAATATACATATACTAACTAATAAAAGTATTGTATTATAGACGGTATCTCTCCATAGTTATTGTTGCTAGAAATCAGTTACGAACCATTCTTATCATTCATTATTCAAGTGTCTCTAATACAAAAAAAGCACAACATAATGACGATATTAAATTTATGACGCGTTTTCCTGTGATTGATTTATATGCTGCGTCTTTCTTAATTTATTGTTCCTTCTTAATAGCAGCCGTTTGTTTGGCGGTCTTGACAGATATTGGATTTTCTACACATTGCTTGTACATATTGTTAAGACCAAACCCGGCTCTAACATTGTCCGAGGAAAAGAAGAATTTTTGCAGTTTGCCTTTAGCATCTGCCACAGGACGACGTTCAATCTCTTTGCCATTTTGAAACAGTATAACAGTTGGTAGCTGACGTGAGAAACTGCTATCCGAAATGCGATACTTTTCAGCCATTTCGGGAAAACGGCCAACATCAATTTTACCAAATTTCAAATTATCCAAATTGTATTCAGCCGACAATTCGGCAAAGATTGGAGCAAAATTTACACAGCTGGGATTCCATACCGTATAAAAGCAAATCAACCAATTAATGCGTTTGTCACGGGCCAATTCATCTTCAAAGGATTGCGCCGTACGAAAGTAGGTTATATGTTCTGGGCCCTTATATGTAGGCTCGGGCAGCAGCATACCCACCAACACACACAGCAGCAAAAAGCCCAAACCGTAACGAAAATCACTATATGCCCATAAAATCGCATTTGCTACTTTCGTATACAAGAACGATGACGATAAATAGTTGATCATAGTAACACTACCCGTTTTGCGACTTCTTATCATTATCACAATTAGCAAAAAGAATAAAATCTCTGTTTCTCGACTGTCCAGGTCGCACATTTCGTCTTCGCCCCTATGCTTGAATAATCTCGAACAAATGGGTATGGTCTTTTTGGCTATTAAATAGGACAGGGCCATTATGATATTAACCCAATAATAGGGTTTAGCTAGCAGACGTAATTGTTTTTTCATTGTCAATTTTTTTGCGAGTGTGTTTCTTTAAACTTTAGGTTTCAGCTGCAACTCCTCTAGAATATTTTCAGAATTATGTTAATTATTTTAGTACACTTAACGGCAGCTTCTACTGTGTTTTTTAATTAACAGTTTCCGTTTTATTAATAGTTCAGTTTTTCGTTAAAACTCTTCTTCTCGCCTTTAGAAATAAATTCAATGAATCTCCATGAAAATAAGAAAATCAACTGAAGAAGTGGTGGTGGCAGGGCTGCCAGATGAATTTCGAAAAAAATCGTCAAAATCCCGATAAAAAAGAAAAAAATCGTCATTTCGAATTTTAAAAATCGTCAAAAAAATCGGAAAAATAAAGTCACTATTTCTAATAGTATTTTGAAATCTTTATTAAAACGAAAACATAAAAATTCAATTTTATACATATCAAAATACGTAAATTTTAACTTTTTACATAACAAATCACAAAAAATTTTATGTTAAACACAACTTGTGTAATATTTAATATCTTAGTCCGTTTTCACTTCTATAATTCTCACTTGGCAAGGCAAGTATTTTTGGAAGAGAAGGGAAATAAGAACAAAAGGGGTACAAACTTGACGGTACTGTCAATTTTCTTATTTCCTTTTGTTTTTTTTCATGCATGTTGATTTACATTAAAAAGTACGAAAATTGAATTGACATGTTTGATGAAATGGCAAGTTCAAAAGAGAATTAAACAAAAACTGGTCTGCTAAAACTGAATAGTGTGAAACAGTATTTTATAAATAAATTGTTGAATTCAGCATATTTTATTAATTCAGGTTAAATTACAATGTCAAAACAATTTATTTTATTAAGTTTTAAATAACATTTTGAGTATAGAATTCACCATTTTCATTTTCTCACTCTACAAGAAATCCTCAGATTACCATTCCTAGGATCAAGTGCAGTATTTTTGAACGTTCTTTTATTGTAAAAGTGGCCAGAATCTGGAATTTTTTGCCTTTGGATCTTCGTATATTTTCTTATTCTAACAATGCCTTTCGCTTAAAACTTTTAATGTATTTTTCGAGAATTAATTAAATCTTGCTATATTTTTCAACAATCGCTTTATAACTTTTTTATGGGGTTACTATTTTTTACTATTCTTTTTTCTTTTCTCTTACTACTATGGGACATATATTTTAGTATTATTTTAATTAAATAATTAATTTGGCTGGGGGGCCTCTATTTTGTATGTATTTATATATTTACTTAATTTAAATTATATGTATGTTTTATTCAGGAATTAACTTTGTAATATATTTAATGTATGGCCTAATTTAAGGCTTTTTATATTACTTTGAAATAAATAAATAAATAAATAAATTCACCATATTTTCAAAGAATTCCGTATTTTTGTTATTTAAATTTATTCGGCTGAATATGCTTTCGACGTTTTGTTAAAATAGGAGAAGTTTTTGTAGAAGAATTTCCCCGTGGAAATTCAGAAATTGTTTCCCCTTAAAATTTTAGTTCATGGAATTCAGTATTTAAAATTGATTTTTATGTTTACACATAAATAAGTAATTTCGACTATCCTGTCTCAATATTATTTGCAATTATTTTACTTGAACTTAACAACAATAATTAAGAAAACACTACTATCACTTAGTTTTGTTTTTGAAATAGTTGTTGTCTCAAAAAAAGAGAGAATTTGGTAACAAAAACATTAATAAAACTAACAATTTATAGGAAATTTTAATAATTCAGGAAATCGTCATTTTCAATGAAAAAATCGTCAAATCGTCATTTTGCTATGTTTGAAACCAAAAATCGTCAAAATGACGATAAATCGTCAAATCTGGCAGCTATGGGTGGTGGTGAAAAAGAGAAACAGTTGTTTTTATCAAAAGCCAAATGTCAAAAATTGAGATAATGCCGTGTTTGATTATTAAAAATACAGCCAGATACATTTCATATGTTATCCACAAAATGAACTTCTGCAACGTGCGCCAAGATAGCATCGAAAAATAGCAACGGCGGAAATGAAATTTGCAATCCCGTTTTCTTGAATTTTAGTGGCATCACCGGAAATGAATTGAGGGAATTGAGGAGATTTTTAATAATAGCAACGAAAAATAGCAACGAATCTCACTGAATATAGAAAGTTTTCCGTGCAAAAAATTGTCTGGGATTGGAAAATGGTAATTGAAAGTATACATCCCACTGAATATAAAACGCTTTCCGTGCAAAAAATTGTCAGAGCCGTTCCAGAGAAATTCGAGCTCCTCCAAAAATGGTCAGAAAATCTGGGATTCTAAATAAAATAGAATCTGGGCAGTGTCAGGGCATAGACTCAATGGAAATTGAAAGTATACATCCCACTGAATATAAAACGCTTTCCGTGCAAAAAATTGTCAGAGCCGTTCCAGAGAAATTCGAGCTCCTCCAAAAATGGTCAGAAAATCTGGGATTCTAAATAAAATAGAATCTGGGCAGTGTCAGGGCATAGACTCAATGGAAATTGAAAGTATACATCCCACTGAATATAAAACGCTTTCCGTGCAAAAAATTGTCAGAGCCGTTCCAGAGAAATTCGAGCTCCTCCAAAAATGGTCAGAAAATCTGGGATTCTAAATAAAATAGAATCTGGGCAGTGTTATGTTATGTCTGGCAACTTTGAAGAAGAAAACATACGCATTGTCCGTCGCTCTGTAAAAATTCTAAATAATTGGTTTCTCATCGTGTTGTTTATTCATAAAACTGTCGTAAAGTGTCAAAATTCTGTTGATCTGTGACCGTGGTATAAAGTACAAGTTAATTTGTGTATCTTTGTCGAGTACTCAATTAACTTTATTGTATCTGCAAAAAACAAAATTTGTTTTTGTTTTGTTTTATTTTCATCTGATGATTGTTTTGGATTACTACCACTAACTACAACTAATAAACAGCTGCGACATTTAATTATTAATTTTTACAACTTGAATATTCAGAATCTTATATACAACCAATTAGGTTTGTGTATATGATAACGTACCGTTGGCGCCATCTACTTCTGAATTTTAAAATTCTTTCCCAACAAACAATTTACATTGGACCTCAATTTGTTTAAACTTTTTATTTTCGGATATGGATTGTTTAAACAATAATTGTAATATTACCGGAGCTGATCGAATGGTATCATGTTGGTTATGCTTGGGTAACTACCATTTAAAATGTACTGGACTGAAAGCACGTGACGCTGACGCGATTGCTGACCCCGCAAAATCTTTGCAATGGACCTGCCATCACTGCAAAAAAATTAATATCGATTTTTATAAGTTTTTTAAAACCTACAAGGATGAATTCGAACAACTAAATAAAGACTTCTTATCGGTGCAAAACAAGCTTTTAAAATTTGGCGAACTATTTACTAAATTCCAAAGTTTGGATAAATTTACTGAAATGCAAGATCCATCCCAACCAAAAAGGAGGAAAACGGCAAATAAGTCTCCGGCTATACCTGAAATCACATGTTCTTTAATATCCACTAATCTAAATTCTGGCAAAAATAATGATGCTGTAGCAGACCTATCTCCGTCCCCAAATTCTATTCCACTACAACAATTTAACGCTCCTTCTCCAGCCGCTGGTACGAGTAATAGACCCCTTAATTCAATATTGCCGACAACTACACCGATTGATCATAATCGTATGCCACTACGAGCTATTCCGCCGAAAAAATCTGTTTTTATATCCCGTTTGGCAAGTGGCACATCTGTTGACGATGTCCAATATTATATAAACTCCAAGCTTGGTCGTAATGTTAGTATTTCGTTACACCAATTCAAATTTTCCCAACCGAGATCAATTACTTCCTTTAAAATAACTGTTGCTGCAGACCTCTTCGAAACTTTTATCGATCCTTGTTTCTGGCCAGAAAATACCTTGGTGAGAGAATATATTTACAATGGAAATCCGAGAGTGAATAATGTTGCTGTTCTTCCGCAACATCAATTAATTCAATCAAAAAACTGAACAATTACAGTGCTGACTCATTATCGTTAATCTACCAGAATGTTCGTGGCCTAAGAACAAAATTATCTGATTTATACTTAGAAAGTTTTACCGTTAATCATGACATCATTGTATTTACTGAAACATGGCTTAATGACACTATTCTTAATACTGAAATTCTCTGTAACAAATATAATATTTTTCGTCGTGATCGAGGTACTCATGGTGGTGGAGTTCTGATTGCAGTTTCGAGTAATCTACATTCTGAAGTTTTTGAGCACAACTCGTCGCTTGATATCGAATTTATTTCAGTTATCATTAAATTGAAATACAAACGGATAATATTAACGTGTTCATATATCCCACCCTCGTCCCCTCCATCTTTATATTATCAACATAGCGAATCTATTAAATTAGTTACTAAAACCGCAGAGGTGAATGATACTGTCATAGTCATGGGCGACTTTAACTTACCCTCTATTTTTTGGGAATTTTTACCAGACGGAATGTACTACGTTCAAACACATTGCCACGAAAACTTGAGAGAGTTTTTTAATATATTATATGACATAGGTCTTTTTCAAATTAACGGTATAATGAATGATTTTTCAAAAATTCTGGACTTAATATTTGTAAATGATAAAGATGACTGTTCTATTAAACGTTTTCCTCCACTAACAACACCTGAAGACCGGTATCATCCTACTATGGAAGTAGTTATGTTTATGCAACCTCGAAATATTCCGTCAAAGTCAGTCATTAGTGAAAAGGTTTTTTGTTTCAAACGAACTAACTACAACATGTTAAATGAACTTATTGGTAATACAAACTGGACTAACATTTTAACACTTCCCGCATATCCAACAACAAGTAAATACAAAATATTTGAAATTTTCTATAATAAACTTCATTATTTTATGAACTTATGTATTCCAAAACAAACATTTATTTCATTTTCTGGACCACCGTGGAATAACAAACAGCTGGCTATTGCAAAAAATAAGAAAAATAAACTTTATAAAAAATTTAAGTGTTCGGGATCTTCTTCTGATTATTTGAACTACACTGTTAGCCGGGCTAAATATACACAATTAAATAATGTGTGTTACTCACAGTATTTAATTAAAATAAAACATAACTTGAAACGTGATCCAAAGTCATTCTACAAATTCGTTAACACAAAGAAAAAGACAAGCGGTTACCCTGCTGTAATGTCGTATCAACAAAATGAATCTGATAATGTTAAAGTTATATGTAATATGTTTGCGGACTTTTTTTCGACCACCTACTCTAATAAAAATTACGATGATACAGTCAAGTACCCATATATATTAGATGAAAATCAATCCATATCCTTACCGTCTCTTGATGTTTCTACAGTCCTAAATGGCATTAAAAAGCTTAAGTTCTCATATAGTTCCGGTCCTGACAATATCCCCAGTAACATATTAATCAAGTGCGCCGAAGTCTTAGCTCCTCCATTAACACTTCTGTTTAACACTTCTATTATTAATGGATACTTTCCATCAATCTGGAAGGAATCATATATTGTTCCATTATTTAAATCGGGCAGAAAATATGATGTCGAAAATTATCGAGGTATTGCAAAACTAAGTATTATACCGAAACTTTTTGAAAAATTAATAACCGATCATTTACACTATCAAGTATCAAATTTAATATCTTCATTTCAACATGGTTTTCAAAAATCTTGCTCTACTACTACAAATCTTCTGCATCTAACAACAGTCATCAATCGCGGCTTTATTCAAAGGATGCAAACTGATGTTATATATACTGATTTCAGTAAAGCATTTGACAAAATAAATCATTTACTTCTCGTACGGAAACTGCAAAAATTGGGATTTACAGAACTTAGTGTAAAGTGGATACAATCTTATCTGTCGAATAGAACACAAACCGTTCGTTTTAATAATACGTCTTCATATAAAATTAACGTTTGTTCTGGAGTACCACAAGGGAGTCACCTTGGGCCGCTGTTTTTCTCTCTTTTTATTAACGATTTACCTAAAGTAATTAAATTCTCTAATGTTTTAATGTATGCAGACGACGTAAAAATTTTCTTGGCCTATAACCAACCTTATGATTACTTACGTCTCCAAACCGACTTGGATTCTTTTTATGAATGGTGCAAGCTTAACTTGATGGAACTTAACTTAAAGAAATGTAAAGTAATGCGCTTTACAAGGCACAATCCTATTTCAACAAATTTTTTTCTGGGAAACTACAAAGTGGAAATGGTTCAAAATTTTCTAGACCTAGGCATTTTATTCGACCCTAAACTGAGCTTCGTTCCACATATTTCTACGATAATAAATAAAGCAAGATGTACTCTAGGCTTTATTAAACGATGGGCAAAAGAATTTAATGATCCATATATTGCCAAAACTTTATTTACTTCACTTGTTCGACCGATACTGGAATACGGTTCAATAATATGGGACCCGATTTTCATTACTCACAGCAATACAATTGAATCTGTGCAAAAACAATTCCTGATATTTTGCTTACGTGGACTCCATTTCAACCCATTAAATTTACCATCATATACTGCTAGACTTGCTCTTATTAAGCTTCCTACATTAAAAAGTCGTAGAACTATGCTGAATATATCATTTATCCTGAATGTTATTAATGGTGATATATGCTCTGGTTTTCTAATCAACGAAATCTCTTTCAACATTCCGCAACGTTTATCCCGTAATTTTGTACCTCTATCTGTGAAATTTTATAGAGCCAATTATTCTGACGCTGATCCCCTAAGAAGAATGTGTAATCAGTTTAACCAGTTGTACAGATTTATTGATTTTTCGTTAAATGTTAATGTCATAAAAAAATTAGTAATTGTTTTCTTAAACTCATAATTATTTGTTACATGTATTTTATTCCTTTATGTTAAATAAAACTGTAAACTGTCTGTAAGGAATTCATTTCCATAGACAAATAAGAATAAATAAATAAATAGACTCAATGGAAATTGAAAGTATACATCCCACTGAATATAAAACGCTTTCCGTGCAAAAAATTGTCAGAGCCGTTCCAGAGAAATTCGAGCTCCTCCAAAAATGGTCAGAAAATCTGGGATTCTAAATAAAATAGAATATGGGCAGTGTCAGGGCATAGACTCAATGAAAATTGAAAGTATATGTACATCCCACTAAATATATTAAAAGCTTTCCGAGCAACTAAAATGTGGAATTAATAGAAGTTTAATTTTTGTAGTACTCATTTATGTATTTATTGTAATTTTCTAATCATACCATAAATCAAAATATCGAGTATATACATAAATACCTTAAGGCATTATTAAACAAAGAAATCAACCGCAAATTGTATTGTTTTTTAATGAATTAATTTCCTATTCATTTGTAAAAATAAGTTATTTAAGATTCGCCGTATTGGTAATTAAAGAAACAATTACATTTTTTTAATTATTGCTACTATTTACTGTCTTTAAGTCTATCAGGCATGTGATGGAAATCGAAAACGAATGAGTTTTAGAAGTAAATTTTGTATGTAATATTTATGTATTGGAAAACTTTTATCTCATAAGATATAAAGATATTGTGCTACTAAAGAGAATCTTAAAACAAAAATTTTAAAAATAAATAAATAAATGCATTAAAATGTATTTCCAAAACTGATTTGTTTTCGATATCGATTTCCATCACATGCCTGCAAGTCTTTTTTATGTCTGCGGTTGATTTGCTAAACACGTGCCATAATACAACTCTGGGTAAAAAAGAACTCGCGCGTCATTATTGCATTAAAGGTAATCAGGCCGTCCTTTTTCGCTGCATACAAGAGATTTGCGTCTCACTCTTGCATTAGTTAATGATTGGTGTCGTTTAACTGTACCATTTATGATTTCCCTATATGAAGGTATAGGTCGACTTCAAACTTACTTAAATCGATCGCAATTCCTAATAAAAAAAAAAAGAATAGCAACGAGCACGTGGTATATGACCAAATGCTCGGAAAGCTTTTAATATATTTAGTGGGATGTACATATACTTTCAATTTTCATTGAGTCTATGCCCTGACACTGCCCAGATTCTATTTTATTTAGAATCCCAGATTTTCTGACCATTTTTGGAGGAGCTCGAATTTCTCTGGAACGGCTCTGACAATTTTTTGCACGGAAAGCGTTTTATATTCAGTGGGATGTATACTTTCAATTTCCATTGAGTCTATGCCCTGACACTGCCCAGATTCTATTTTATTTAGAATCCCAGATTTTCTGACCATTTTTGGAGGAGCTCGAATTTCTCTGGAACGGCTCTGACAATTTTTTGCACGGAAAGCGTTTTATATTCAGTGGGATGTATACTTTCAATTTCCATTGAGTCTATGCCCTGACACTGCCCAGATTCTATTTTATTTAGAATCCCAGATTTTCTGACCATTTTTGGAGGAGCTCGAATTTCTCTGGAACGGCTCTGACAATTTTTTGCACGGAAAGCGTTTTATATTCAGTGGGATGTATACTTTCAATTTCCATTGAGTCTATGCCCTGACACTGCCCAGATTCTATTTTATTTAGAATCCCAGATTTTCTGACCATTTTTGGAGGAGCTCGAATTTCTCTGGAACGGCTCTGACAATTTTTTGCACGGAAAGCGTTTTATATTCAGTGGGATGTATACTTTCAATTTCCATTGAGTCTATGCCCTGACACTGCCCAGATTCTATTTTATTTAGAATCCCAGATTTTCTGACCATTTTTGGAGGAGCTCGAATTTCTCTGGAACGGCTCTGACAATTTTTTGCACGGAAAGCGTTTTATATTCAGTGGGATGTATACTTTCAATTTCCATTGAGTCTATGCCCTGACACTGCCCAGATTCTATTTTATTTAGAATCCCAGATTTTCTGACCATTTTTGGAGGAGCTCGAATTTCTCTGGAACGGCTCTGACAATTTTTTGCACGGAAAGCGTTTTATATTCAGTGGGATGTATACTTTCAATTTCCATTGAGTCTATGCCCTGACACTGCCCAGATTCTATTTTATTTAGAATCCCAGATTTTCTGACCATTTTTAAAGGAGCTCGAATTTCTCTGGATTTTTTTTATGCTGAATAATTACATTACCGCTTAATTCCTAACATCGTTTTCGGGCTTTCTTGCTCTCGAAATTGCTAAAATTTGTTCCAGTTTTCGTTGCCCCTGAATTCCTAAAATCATTTGTTGCCACTCGATTCCCCTAAACGATATTAGAAAATTCCCTCGTTTTCATTTCCGGCGTTGCTATTTTTCGATGCTATCTTGGCGCACGTACTTCTGCAACATCTTTTCATGAAAATTTCATGTGATTTTTATAACATGTATGTATTATTTAACAGCATTCCACTTGAAATTTCTAATAAAAAATATATGCTATTCGGAAGTGACAACAACACTGGTAACAAGCATAATATTATTGGATCACCTTGTTTGATTTGGCTACAGGTTTACATTTATTAAAATATTCAAGAAGCGTAAAGTATTTTTTGTGAGCGGAAAATTCTACCTACAATTATAAATTAAAATAATAAAATTATCATAAAAATGTCTTCATCTGTACATTGCCAGTTATGGATGGGAAGTGTAAGTATTAATAAATTATAAAGTTTCAAATTAAATAACTGAAACATTTTTAGCTGGAGCCATACATGACGGAAAACTTTATCATAGCTGCTTTCCGAAAAATGGGTGAAGATCCCACAACAGTACGTTTGATGCGTAACAAATATACTGGCGAACCGGCTGGTTATTGTTTTGTCAACTTTGCTACCGATGAGAGAGCTATGGATGCCATGCATAAATTGAATGGTAAACCCATACCAGGTACAAATCCCATTGTTAGATTCCGTTTGAACAGTGCCAGTAACTCTTATAAATTGCCGGGAAATGAAAGAGAATTCAGTGTTTGGGTGGGAGATCTTAGTTCCGATGTAGACGATTATCAATTGTATAAAGCATTTTCCTCAAAATACACATCAATTAAAACAGCCAAGGTTATATTAGACGGTTCCGGGTTTTCCAAAGGTTATGGTTTTGTGCGTTTTGGCATTGAAGATGAACAAAAGTCTGCTTTGTACGATATGAATGCTTATACAGGATTGGGTTCGAAGCCCATAAAAATTTGTAATGCAGTGCCGAAACCTAAAAATGAACTTGGCGTGGCTTTGGGTACCACTAGCAATTACGGCTATGGTACTTCGACAAATGTAGCTGCAACAACAGCTGCCTCTACTGCAGACTATACACAATATTATGATCCTACAAGTACTTACTGGCAGGGCTATAATGCCTGGCAGAATTATTACGATCCCACCGGAACTGTTGCCACAGATCCCACCAATGCATACTACCAGCAGAGTATGGCTCAATCGCATTCAAATCCCCAAACATTGGCTCAACATGCTGAGGCATGGAGTGCTCAACGTAGTGCCCAGTATGAACAGCAAACTGCTGCTGCGGCCGTTTCTTCAAATGGTGGTGCTGTGGTAGAAGATGATGAATATGCTTTGATCGAACATAAGTATACATTAGATGTGGATAAGTTGAATCGCGAAGCTTTGGATTCCGATCGCAATTTATATGATGCTTTAGAGAGTTCCAAATGGCTACCGTTAGAGCAATTAGAAGTTTACTAAAACTTTAGTTTTAATGTTTGTATTAAGATATCTTTGTGTTTTTTTCTTTAATAAATATGTATTTCATTTATTTCGCAAATTATTACAAATAAAATGATCGCTAAAAAATTAGGTGACATGTTTTAAAAATACATACTATAATAACAGTTTTTAAGCTTTACAAAATTTTTTATAGTTCGGACCGGACCTTAAATTATACAAAATGTATAATGTTGATTTAAATATTCACAAAAAATCACAATTATAGAAAAAAAAAAACGACCACAGTGATTGTCTAGTGTTTTGTCCTTTACTTTAGATGCAATATTTTGCAGTTTTGTCTTAGATCGTCTTCTAATAGCAAAATTTTGTTGTGTTACTAGTTCAAATAGAAATCTTTAAAATTTTCTTGAAATATTTTAAATGTAAGAGCCCGCGCATTGACCAAAAAGTAGGGTGGATCGCTTGTGTATAGGAAAAATAAAAGTTAATAAAGTTCTAATAGTAATATTTTGCTGTCAGACTTAAAAAGGTAATACCTACTTGAAAAAAAAAATATTCAATTAAGTGATATCTTTAGCCCGCGCATGCGTCTTAAAATTTTTGGAATTTTCATAAAAACATTTTTCATTTAATCTTGTGTTTTGAAATTGAATTGCAACTATTCTAAAATATACTTTGGGTACTATAAGATCTAAAAAGTATATTTTGTATTTTGCATCCCTGGAATGTGCAGATTTCTTCTTTTTTACAATAAACACTTAACTAATTTCGCTTTACAAACACAGAAAATTATATTTTTTAATTCGTTTACATATTTGTTTAATGATAACGTCAGTTTAATATTTAAATTCTTCGGTCGTTCCTTTATAAAATATTCTGATTATTCAGATTACCCTGGGTGATTGATTCAACCAACATAAGTAAGGAAGTTTTCATACAGAAATCTATTCTCAAAATATATTTTCATTTTTACTCAACTAGAATAAAATCAACTAAAACTCATTTTACATATAAATTTTTATTTATTTATTCCGATTTTACAATATTTTTGTTAAAATAAACATTTTTCTTTTAATTTTTTGTTTCAAAATTTCATGTCTAGTGTAATTCCAGAAACTGTTATTTATTAGAATAAGCAAAGAAGGAAAAAATTTAAAAATAAAAAACTGCTCAAATAAAGCAGTTGATTGTATAGATTTATAAATAATAAAGTTATTTTTTGTGGAAGAAAGGCAGATTTCTAATTATTTACATATTTGTAATAGTTTATCAATAGTTTCTCATTTTGATTAAAGTTTATGAAATTTTAAGCATTTAACTACTTTTATCGTAACTTCTAAAAATATATTAAACAAAAAAAAAATATTTGTAGTAGTATAAAAAAAAAATAAAACAGAACAATTGAGCGAATACAAAAAAACAAAATAAATTGTTAGAAAGAGATACAAAATTTATGGAAATTGAGGGGGTGACGAAAGGAATTCATGCATTTAAATGTATGAATTTGGACGATTTGTAAAATGTTTGGGATAACGTTTAACAACTGTCGCAGAATGTTGTGGGGTAGTGTTACTGGTTGTATTATCAGAAGTTGTTGTGCTAGGATTGTCAACACCTGATAATCATTTGGCTTTTTTCGATTCCTTCTTTTTACTGCTGCTGCTGCTGCTTTCCTTGATCTCCTTCTTTTCAGGCTTTTCCTCGGGATGATCTTCATAGCTGGAGTTTTAAAATTTATATATTATAATTAAATAAAACTTTTCATTTTAAATAATACTTACGCAAATAATGTTTTTAATTCACCACGTACAAGAGCTACCAACAAAGGAGTACCCATACAAGCTGGCACCAAATACAACAACGCTGGCTGGGCATGTTTAAACACATGCATAACAAAAATCGTAGCCAATAAGCCAATGAAATAAGCCACTAATGTGGAATAGAAATAAATGCGACTCTTGCGCTTGGTGCTGTGATCAAAACGTAACAACAGAGCGATGAAAATACCGGGAATAACAATATCACCCAAACCCAACATGGCGAAATTGGAAGCATTTAAGCCATTGGTGAGCAAATCTTGTGGGAAAACTAGTTTAATAGGAGCCTCAAAACTCTTGGCAACAGTGACCATGACATTTGTTCCAAATACCCAGAAAATATCATAGAAGAAGAGACCACTCAACAAAATGCAACCGGTAACAATATTATTCAAATGCAACATTTCCACACCATTCACAGCAAAAGCCAGACCAAACATGTTGTTTGCAATCCAGTGTTTTTTCAACAAATACCACACACCAATGGCGGCCGATATAACTAAGCACACAATATCGTGGGTGCTAAATTTATAGTTGATAATGTCTTCCTTATTTTTACCTTCTCCGCGAGTGAAATGTATATGGAATGGTATTTTTGGGACAGCGGCGGGCATTAAAGAATTGGCGATAGGACTTAATAGATGTGCCAATGCAATAACTCCCAAAACAAAGAAATAACCGGTCAACAACAGGTTAATGTGATCTTTGGAGGAAATTTTGAAGATTATATAGAGACCGAAAAGAGCTGCGGATGCAATGAGGGGGAAGAACATGGCATCTTTTGTTGTCATTGTATCAGCTTTTTCACCGCTTATCTATAAAGAAATATAAAAAGTGTGTCAGCAATAAAAAAAAATCACCATTTAAAAAATTAGATTTACATATAAAATTATTTGGTTTAAAAGTAATCTCTTATTTATTTATTTTTATTTGTCTATGGAAATGAATTCCTTACAGACAGTTTACAAAATATTATATGTAACAAATAATTATGGATTTAAGAAAACAATTATAAATGTTTTTATGACATTAACATTTAACGAAAAATCAATAAATCTGTACATCTGGTTAAACTGATTACACATTCTTCTTAGGGGATCAGCGTCAGCATAATTGGCTCTATAAAATTTCACAGATAGAGGTGCAAAATTACGGAATAAACGTTGCGGAATGTTGAAAGAGATTTCATTGAATAGAAAACATGAGCATATATCACAATTAATAACATTCAGGATAAATGATATATTCAGCATAGTTCTACGACTTTTTAATGTAGGAAGCTTAATAATAGCAAGTCTAGCAGTAAATGATGGTAAATTAAATGGGTTGAAATGGAGTCCACATAAGCAAAATATCAGGAATTGTTTTTGCACAGATTCAATTGTATTGCTGTGAGTAATGTAAATCGGGTCCCATATTATTGAACCGTATTCCAGTATCGGTCGAACAAGTGCAGTAAATAAAGTTTTTACAATATATGGATCATTAAATTCTTGCCCATCGTTTAATAAAGCCTAGTGTACATCTTATTTATTTATTATCGTAGAAATATGTGGAAAGAAGTTCAGTTTAGCGTCGAATAAAATGCCTAGGTATAGAAAATTTTGAACCATTTCCACTTGGTAGTTTCCCAGAAAAAAATTTGTTGAAATAGGATTGTGCCTTGCAAAGCGCATTACTTTACATTTTTTTAAGTTAAGTTCCATCAAGTTAAGCTTGAAAAGTCTTTTATAAGAATTTAAACTTTTCATTAAACAAATTTAATATAAGTTCACCTATAAATATCGATAAAATCGACACATTTATGTTTATTCTATCTAATAATTTATAGATCATAAAATTTTAAATGCAAAATAAAGTAAATATTTAAAATCTTAGGAACCAATTCAAAAGATATCATCAAATTAACTTTAAAATTCCATTCAGAACATAAAACATTAAATAAGAGTTATAAGTAGGTATAACATATTCATAACCTAATGTTGAAAAACAAACTAATCAGTAAAATATACATAAATACATATTTTAAAAATACGCCTATCATGTGGTTTTTACAAAACCTATGCATATCTAAATACATACATATGAGAATGAGAAATAATGAATATTGTGATGCAAATAATTGTTTGGAGGTGTTCAGACTATATGTATAAATTGGACATGACAAATACACATAATGTGTACACAGTTTTACTATTAAAATCTATAAAACCGTTAGAAATCAGAAAAAAATAATGTATAATGGAACTGTACAAACAAGCTTTGAATATAAAATACTGAAATTTATAAGTAAAATGTAATAGATTAATATCGCTAAAATAAAAACAAAAATAATGAATGGTAAACACTATTTAGTACCCACTCGCCACAAATTCCGAATAAGTTAAGTTATATGAAAAAACAACGATACTAACTTGGATTAGAATGAATAAACTTCACTTATCCTACAACTGGGACTGCTAAAAAATCAAACACAGGGTCACTCGCGGATTCTGTGAGATTGACGCAGGTGGATATTGCCTGGGATCGCCCGGCTCTACGGACTATGTGAGCACTAGGGTAGATTTTAGGCGGTTACCGGAGGTGATATTACCGTCTAGGGAGAGCTGGTCGGGAAAAGGCAAATTATATGAAGGATTTGCTATTTTCACGGATGTCTCGAAGATGAGCGGTACGGGCGTGGGGGTCTTTATTGAAAATCTGGACATCAGAGTGTCATATAGGCTTCCTGACGACTGTAGTGTTTTTCAAGCGGAAGTTCTAGGGATTGACAAAGGTTCGGAGGTCACGATTTATGTGGATAGCCAGGCGGCCCTTTTGGCCATACGGGGCTGTTATGTGAATTCCAAACTAGTTGACAGTTGTAGGAGGGCTCTAGAGGAAGCCTTAGAGCAATATACGGTTAGGCTGTGCTGGGTACCAGGTCACTCGGACATCGCCGGTAATGAGATGGCTGATGAGCTGGCAAGGATGGGCTCAGTGATAGAGGATGGTAACCGTATGGAGGTAGTTGGGCCTCCAATGGGATTCTATTATGGAAAGATTAAGGAATGGGTCCTAAATACGACCAATCAGGTCTGGGGAAACCGGACGGACTGCCAAGTGTCACGGACGTTGTGACCGATGCTTAGGAAGTCCGATTCGGAATCGTTGCTGGGCAGGAGTAGGGTCTGCATTAGGACCATGATAGGCATTATCACGGGTCACTGCATGATAGGCTTTTCGCTTTTATTTCACCTTATTTCTCACTTCTCTTCCTATCTAAGGCATCGCAATGGACCATATTGGTCTCTGGGTGATGGTGTGAGGATTACTCACACCAGCCTTCCTACCTATCCTACAACCATCCTGGAGACCACTTGAATTCAATAAATTGTAATCAAACCAAATTCAAATTAATTGTAATTTTTATCTTCAATTTAATACCGATAGGTAAGAATCCCAAAATAAGTTAATAAAAGAAAAACAACTCGTTAATTCCCTTTTCTTTTATTCCCCATAAACTCATAATTATAATTATTCTATATGAGTAATTATAATCTCAAATCTATTTATAGCATCTCTGCCTCTTTTATTTATTCAGTAATAAAAAGCCAATTAAGCCAAAATAATATTACTAGTAATAAAATAAACCTAAGTATAAAAGCTACGTTAAATATTCAATAAATTTCATGTTCCAATACTATCAAATGGGCTCCCCAGCCGTGATAAAAAAGTGTAGATAAGTATTTTAAGATTTAATAAAAAAGAGACAAATGAAATACGGTCCAGTTAGGGATAGTTACGATAAGAACCACATTACATTTACAAAAGTTGGTTAAAATATATCAATTATATTCAGGTACTATACATAATCAGCATATACTTGATCAATTTCAGTCAATTATAAAAAAAATGCTGATGTGGTTTTAAACGTGAGTTGTTTAAACAAAAATAAAGTTCCCAAAAAGCTATACTTGTTTACAACAACAAAACCATACAACCAGTTAGCCAGCAATACAACGAGTACAATTTATCTGCCACCAAAACTATTCATCCATCATTTGTTATTAAATTACAAAAATTACCCACCTTTTTCGCTTTGTGTAATTTTACGGAGCGTATGGAACCAAAAACAATTGGTAACATAGCCATAATCATCAGACTTCCATAGGCCACGGCAATACCTTCTGGAGTTGAGGGTACTTTTGCATTTGTAATAGTTTCAGTTGCATTTTCAACAACTGATTCGGTTGCATCTTTCACAGCTTCCACTACTTGTTCAACCACTTCACCCGACATATTTTATTACTATTTTTGTTATGTTTTATTTAAAATTTAATTACTTTTACACAATATTGTTGTATTTTCCACGATTTCTTTGAAGAAAGCAGAGAAAATCGTTAGGAAAAAATAATGACACGCACTCAAATACAGTTTTCCAACACAAAAAAAGACGAAGGAGGGAAACGGTGAAATACAAAGAAAATCATTGATGGATTTTGTTGTTTTTTTATGTGGTTATCAAGAGCACGGCACTACCATCATTATTGACAAAGGTTGACGTGTCAGTTGTAGAGTTGTATTCTAGGGTATAAGGCTAATACTCATTATGGAAGAATTTTTTTATTGGTACCATGGAGAATAACACTTTTTTCACAATAGAACGATTTGAAATACTGAAAAATTATTATTTTTTCAATACCGTAATGCAAAAAATTAAGGAGGTGCTATCAATCAATATACTGATTAATAATTATTAATCAACTTTTCTATGATATAATTTTTAAAATTTAATTTTATTCCTCTTAAACAATTTTGCACATATTTTTTATTTAAGTTCATTTCACTTTAATTCATAATATTATATTGTCAAAGGCATCAAATACAAAGATTTATAACAAAAAAAAAAAAACACCATAACATAAAGTTTAAATTATGTACCTAGAATTGATCATAGATAAAACCAAAAATTATATTGAAAATTGTTTACAGAAAATATATGAAATTATTTTTTTTGTTTATTGTTTTTTAATTTCATTACATACTGTCGTGATAATATGTTCACTTAGCTAATAATTTATTATATCGATGTTATGTTCGATGACGAGGCTAATGTTTTGTTCTTGTGTGCACAAACTAATGCCTCTCATCAAGAGTTGGGTTTGGATTTTATATCTGTGGTTTGGATCAAGAATGTGCTTCCTCACAGAATAAGTTTTTAAGAAATGTTTAAATATAAATATAATAATATAATAGGTCTAGCTAGCGAAATATTGAAATAAAAATTTATATATTTTATAAAAAAGACCTAAAGCTTTAATAATTACCAAAATCTTTGTATATATAACCTTTAAACATATTCAGGCTTGTGATGGAAATCGAAAACGAATGAGTTTTAGAATTCAATTTTTTCGACATATTTCTGTATTGAAAAAGTTTTATCACATAAAATATAAAGATATTGTGCTACTAAAGAGAATCTTAAAAGAAAAATTAAAAAAATTAGATTATAAATGCATTAAAATGTACTTCTAAAACTCATTCTCTTTCATAATTAAGAATAAAATAATATCGAATAATATCTTAAATAAATCCAGTGTAAAAATATGAATTGCATTACCGACACGAACATTCTCAACTGCAGCCAACTTCATAAACAACATTAAACAGAATTGTCATTCCCGGCTAGCAAAAACTAATAGAAAATAATTTTGCAAAAATCATATTTGGGATTTTAATTACAAAATATATATAATTTAATAAAATGGAAACTATTTTGGGTATACGCGGACCTGATTTTGTTATGGTGGCTGCCGATACAACACAGGCACGTTCCATTATTGTAATGAAAGAGGGTAAGTTTAGCTTAATGGCTCCACAACAATGACTTTACAAAAAAATTTGCAAGCAAACTTTTATTTGAAATTTTCAATCGTTTAACATTTTAGATGAAAATAAAATACACAAAATTGCGGACAATTTAATGATCGCCACAATTGGCGAATCCGGTGATACGGTACAATTTACAGAGTTTATTTCGAAAAATATTGCTTTGTATAAAATGCGTAATGGTTACGATTTGAGTCCCAAGTCTGCTGCTCATTTTACGCGTAAAAATCTTGCGGATTATTTGAGATCACGCACTCCCTATCAGGTTAACCTGTTTGTGGCTGGGTAAGTTAAATATAAAATGTAAATAAGTAACTAAAAATACAGAACATAAAGTTTTTTCATATTATAAATATCACCATTATTTTGAATTTAAAATTGCTGCAAAATACTTTCTTTATTCCTAGCTATGATCCAAAAGAAGGACCTGAATTACATTACATCGATTATTTAGCCAACGCCAAATCAGTTAAATACGCTGGTCAAGGTTATGGTGGCATGTTCTCTGCCAGTATTTTCGATCGCTACTATTATGAAAACATTACACAGGAAGAGGCGTATGATGTACTCAAAAAATGTGTTGTGGAAATACAAAAACGTTTGGTCATTAATTTAACAAAATTTAATGTAGCTGTAGTGGATAAAAATGGCATTAAGGAACTGCCTAAGATAACTTCCACAAATCTTATGGATTATAAGCCCTAGACTATGTTAACCATACAAATTAAATATTAAAGCATTTGAAATGCATCCGTTTTTTGGGTTAAAGAAAAACATTAAAAACCTTTTGTATAAAAAAACTTGGTTTAGTAAAAAAAAAAAAAAAAAACAAATGCTTTTTATTACCAGATTATTAAAATTTAAAGCCAGTCAAGAGAATAAATTATTTACATTTCAGTTTCTAAACTATTGTCGATTTCTTTTGGCCATTCCAAATCAATAGCCATAACATCTAAGGCCAGTATGTCAACAGGTTGTCCTATTATAGAAGTCAGCGATGGTGTTGTTCTACCAAATTCACCATGTACCAATTCCTTAATATAAGTACCCGCCTGACTTACCACATCAACCACTAATACATTGGGATTATCTTTCTGTACCATGGCGCTTAGCTTATAAATCATACGAGGTCTCGTGTGCAGTGGTCTTCGGTGTAAAACACGTATGGGTGTTTTTTGTTGTATTTGAAAGCCTTCTGGTAAATTTAATTTTTTCATAATTTTAGCAGTAGCAGGTTGTTGTAATACACACAAAGCACGGTAGTATTTTTTCTTTTGTTCTTCACCCGATTTAATATGTACCAATTCTTCACGTTTAACCATTTGTAAATTACGCACGGATAGTTTCAGAGATTTGTCGATTTCTTTTTCCATACAATTTGCCTCAGAGGAAGTCAGAGTGGTGCGAAACGAATTAGGTATTTCCAAGACAAAGGGGCGGCCTTTTCCTAAACACCGCACATCAACGTCTTCGCGACCGCTAGACATGAATATTACTTTTGAAGAGTCCTTACT
Organism: Bellardia pandia; assembly: GCA_916048285.2. Lineage (NCBI taxonomy): Eukaryota > Metazoa > Arthropoda > Insecta > Diptera > Calliphoridae > Bellardia > Bellardia pandia. Next base: position 22,228,785 of record OU696530.1, on the reverse strand, counting down.
ATAAAAAATAAAAATTATATGCATTTTAATTTACAATTTTCTTAACTTATTATTATAAAATTATTTAATAGTCCTACCAAAAATGCGATGCTACAGCTCTTATAATAACTTCCTCAATACTGTCCTCCATGATACGTTTCCCATTTAGTACCCATGGCGTATGTGACAATTCGCGAGAGATCTTACGATAGCGCCCAGCTATGAACACGGTTGGGCCTGTCAAATCTATGGATTCCAATGTTAAATGCTCGGATGCGGTTGGAGGCGGTACTGGAAAGAATTCTTTAAACATATTTTGCTTCACTCTCTTGGGAGTATATTGTTTTTCCAAAACGCCTCTAGATATCACATGTCGTTTTGAATTTGGAGCGGTAGGGAATGCTTTGTCATGAAGTTGTTTTAATTTTTCCAATTCTTCAGCTTCTTGGACATGTGACACTTGTATATTAATCATAATGCCATTAGCCTCATAATCCTTTTTCAGTTCTTCACATACAATTGGGTTAATAATTAATTTGACGGCTTCCTTTAGGGGCACATCAAGGGCTTTTTCTTTGTCTATTCTGGGTCCAAATTTGTCGATTAAAGCAAACCACATAGATAATTGACGAACTTGTACTAGCATTGGCATACTAATGGCCACAACAATGTCATTACATTCAAAATTTTGTATATCAGTTTTCAATATTCGCTCAATTAGATGGGCTCGAAATTCTTTCGAAAATAGTCCCAAACAACAAGGACATGCCCCTAATTTTGGTTTTTTTGCAACACTTTCTGTTTCCTCGTCTTCAGTTTCTTCTACATAAATAACTTTTAGCTGAAAATTATTACAGATTAACATTTGTATTAAATCTTTGGTATACCAAAGGTGCCTATAGGAATGTATGTATGTATATTTTATTTACCTTATCGAAGCTCTCCTTTAAATCTTTGTATTCATTGCCACGAGCTTTTAAATATCTTAATTGACATATTTGGCAAACTCTGCATTCTTTTAAAAAATCTACTAATTGTTGATTAAACGTAGACATTACTTTATTATTATTATTACAACTTAAAAAAAGAAAAATAAATTATTGTGTTTACAAACGGTATTTGCTTTAACACGTGAAGTATTTATAAAAACTCGGTGTAATTTACTAAACATAGTGCCGATAAAACGGTTTCATTGTTTTTATGTATCTTTGACATTAAACAGCTGTTTGGGTACTTTTTAAATCAACTGTTAATTAAGATTTTTGTTGTGCTTAGCCGACAGAATTTTATAAATTTTTGCAAGAATTTATTAATAATTGAACAAAAAGGTGAGTTTTGCTAATTGAAACGATTAAATGTAACTTATAGAATGTTTAATCATTTATTTTCTAACAACAAATATGTTTAAACATTAAACAATTCCGGAAAAACTATAAGTTTTTATTGTTACGTCATTGAGACTTCTTGCTGGCCATTAGCAAAAATGCATTTGTTATAAACTAATATTTTAAAAATTTTTCCAGTTCATCATGCCTATTACACCATTCTTTCTTTCACCTTTCACCGATTTAACTGGTAGTTTGATCAATCATCAAACTTACGATAAGTGTGGCGAATTGGAAATGAACATGATGGACTGTTTGGAGGCCTATGGTGCCGAAAGAGGCCAAAAGATGTGCAAAGATTTAGTTGAAGATTTCAATGAGTGCTTTACCATGCATAAACAAATGTTGCGTTTCCAGGTAAGTGTCATAGAAATAAGTTAAGTGTTTTGGATATTAAACAAAAAAAAAAAAAAAAAATACTTTTTAAAATGATAACTAATAATTTGTGGAAAGTAGTAATATAGTGGATTATTACAACAAATCAATTGAATAAAAAGGTTTCCAAATTACAAAAAAGATAAACTGAATAAACTTTACCAAAAATGATAGTTTACCATGTTAGTTAATACCTACATTGTTGTATGATTTTCAAGGGGAAATATTAGTTTGTTTTGGAATCGATACATATGCAGCTGAAATAATTGAGTGTTGAAATTATTTAAATTTTGAATCGGGATATCGCTTTCTTAATTTACTATTGAAACATATTTAAAGATAGAAGTTTTAGTTTTTTTTATTTTACTGTTAAAATGCTTTGAAAAACTTTTATTTAATTTTTAATTATTTGCAGGCCATGCGCAGTGAACGTATGAAACAATACCGGTCCGGCGATCGTAAATCCGAAGAACTTTATGCTGAACCTCCCAGAGTTGATGCCTATTAGTTTGTGTTTTCTTTAACATTATGTTTCATTAAAAAATCAGCTTAGAAGAATTAAAATAAGTAATGAATTGATAAATAAGAAAATTTAAATATTTGATTGTACAATTATTTATTTATTAGTGGTTAATGGTTGTATCAGACTTAAAACATAAAAAAATACAAAAATAGTTTTCCATCGAATCCTCAGAGTTATGGGGTCATAATTTAAAATAATCCATAACATTATAATATGTAGTTCCAAACAATCGAAAGAAAGGATTTTTATTATTGAATATTAACAAACGTGCAACTTATTCATAGCCTAAAACGTCGTAAGTAAAATTTTACAGAAAAAGAAAATCTTAAAATAAATTGCCAATTATCTAACTAATGTTTTTAAAAATGCACCGACTGTCTGTCCTTAACCATTTTCGTACGATATATATTTTTATATATGTACATATATCCGAAAAATTTAATGGTGCAATTTCCAAAAAGATATTGGTAAAGTCCGGCGTCCCGCAAGGAAGTCATCTCGGCCATATTTTGTTTTTGCTGTTTGTAAACGACATGCCTGAAGCAATCAAATACTCAAATATATTGATGTTTGCGAATGATGTGAAAATATTTTCTAGTTTTAAAAATTCAGCAAATCATATTTATCTGCACTTTTCAAGAAATTATGATGGTGTTAATTTTTACATGTTAAGTGATCATAAACTTCAGTTGGTAAACTCAATTATGGATCTTGGGATTTTGTTAGATGCAAAGTTAAATTTTGTACAACATATAACGATGACTGTTCATAAAGCTCGTGGTATTTTAGCCTATATAAAACGATGACCAAAAGAATTCAATGATCCCCACATAACTGAATGTCTATGTACTTCTCTAGTAAGACCGATTTTAGAGTATGGTTCTGTTGTATGGGACCTGCATTATATTGTACATACTGATCATATTGAATCCGTTCAAAAACATTTCCTTCTTTTTTTGTTTGAAGGATATATACCAATAATATGCATCACTTCCATCAAGATTACGTTTGATAAAATTACCTAACATTAAAAAGCCGTAGAATAATGCTTAACATCTCTTTTTTAGTACATCATATAAATGGAAATGTCTGCTCTGCATTTCTATTAAACAAATTATTATTTAGTGTTCCCCAACGTTCACTGCGCCTCTATAACAATCCACTTTATGTTAAAAAACTTTTCGAACAAATTTTGCTATGGCAGAACCGTTTACAAAATGATGTTTTAACGAAATGTTTAATTTGATAGACTTTTCTTTAAATGTAAATACCATAAAACGTAACATTATCTTAAATCTAAATAATTAATTGTACTAAGGTGTCAAAATATATATATATGTATAGATACATTTTAGTTACGACTTGCAATTTGGGAGACGGTATATTACTTGACTCAAGCTAACATTATAAAGCAGCTTCGTTCCAAATTCGTTATTTTTTCGAACAAAACAAAATGATTTAAATTGATTCCTAAAACATTTCATTCGCTGAAATCTATATATATAAAATTGAATGTATGTATGTAACGTATGGACTCCAAAACGGCTGAGCCGATGTTTATGAAATTTCCACAGCATGTTACTGTGACTCTGGAAGGAATAATAGGCTATATGAAGTTTTGATTTGGTACATATGGTATTGGTATAATTAGGAATATGTACCTAATTACTACGTAAGTGGACAAAGGGGCATGGCCTCGCCCACTAAACTAAAGCATTGCTATAAATACATTAAAATTAAATAAATAAATGTTTGTAAATATATAAATACGTTTTATTTTATTTTATAACGAGGGGTGGAGAGTAGCGAAACACACCGGGTTTAGCTAGTATTTAATAAAATATATTACTGTTAATCATGCTCGGTATATTAGAAATAATCACTAACAGCCACTATACATCTCTGACAATTAGAAAACTGTACTACCATTATTACATTTCTAATTTGACATTTTAAATGTAAACTTGGTAGCACTAGCTGTTATCAAAAATAATATAAAAGGCGACAATTTCTTATATTTACGGTGCTTAGATGGGAAGATTTTTCGGAAAATCTTTTAAAATACTTAATATAATTGGCCGGCTGTTGAATTAAACACTAAAAAAGCAATATTTTAAAATATCAATAAACTAAGCTTTTGTGAAACACAAATAAATTAAGTTTAAAAAGATTACAAAACATACAAAAATATAAAACAAACTTATTCTCAACAAGTGATAAAAGTGTGTTAAAAAAACTTATTCTCTGGTTGAAATGTATAAAATATAATAGATATTAATGAATATAACGACAGAAAAATGATAAATAATAACTAAAACAAAGACAACATTAAAAGTATAGCACTATAAAATATTAATGATCATTTAATAACAAAAAAATAAATACCCTTTCACCCTTTACATTTATTTCTAAGTGAAATACCTACCTACATACATATGTACATACATATATATTTTGTAAACCGCCATCACCGACCTTCAGGCAACCTTCATCGCTGTAGCTACCACACCAAAACATTGCATATGAACACGTCGGTTGGACGACAATGTTCACGTGTATAATCAATTGATATTCTTTGCATGTTGAGCTTTACGAACGTTTAGGGAATTTCCTTAAAGGGGTGGATTTAATTTGCTTCTCTGTTCATCTTTCTACTACTCAAAATCTCTACTTTAGAATCAGTCGGCTGCTAAGTAACGTAAAATAAACAAATTGTTTTTATTAAAACTACAACATTTTTCACAAAAGATACGGACATAAACAAAAACATCAAGTCTCCGTTACACAGCTATCAGTCTTAACGCGACTTTTGGATTGTCCACATTTGGAATATAAAAATTTAAATTTAATAATTTCTTAAAGAAATATAATATAGAAAGTCTGTATATTGAGTGTTTGTGTGTTGACCTAGTGATCTAGTGTTAGTGACAATACAAACGTAATTTTGTTTACTTTACTTTTTGTTTTTATTTCAATCAATTATTTTTGTCGTCATCACTATTACTTGGCGGTTTTTTGTGTAGTGCGTTAATATGATAAATGATATCATTCTATGGGATTTTTTGTTTGAATAGTGAAAATGTATTGGGATAAAAGTGGCTGTTTTTTTTGCGTCAAAACATGTTCATTTCAAAAAGCCTTTATGGGCAAGAAGCTTTCGATTTTGATTTTATACAGCTTTAAAGCTCCGACATATATATATTACTATATCTGCGATTTCTGAACCGATCTGGGCAATATATATATATATCATTTGAAAGTGCTTTGAAATACCTTTGAAATCATGTATAAAATGAAAAATGGTTCATTAACCCATTAACGCACAATTGCAAAGATATAGGTACTTTTTTTTTTTGCAATTTCTGTTGCTGTTTCGACTTGTCTTCCACTTTTCCTGTATTGCTTGGAGATTTACTCGGGCACATCTGCCATAAATATTTTGAATCTACGACAATGTTTCAGTAGGATAATTCGATATATTTACGGTCTAAGTGTTCGGGAACATGTTTCCGAATGCCAGAAACTAATTTTAGGGTGGAAATTTAACCAATATAGGTATAAATATGTATGAGGAAAATCTTATTTTTTCCATATTTAAGGAAATCCATTATAGCTGTTACAAAAATTTATTTTTTGTAGTTTTAGTAGAACGCATTCGCTTATTATACCTAGACACTTCTCAATTGTTATGAGTCGATCGTATTGCGTGACTACCTATATCTAGATTATGGAAATCAATGATTCCGTATGAGGATCGCAGATTTTCACACAGTTTGTTAAATTTCAAACTCATTTTCTTGTCAAATTTATAAATATTGAATTGATATTTTTTTCTCTTTCGAGCTGACCATGGTCTATTCAATCAGGCAAAATTATTAGGAGTGCAATTTTTTTTGTCATAAAAAACTTTATTTTTTAAAGTGTGCTTAGTATGTTTTATTATGGTCTAATAATTATTTTCCTGCAATTATGTATACATTATTTATTGGTTTTGTGCAAATATTAGGGGCTCTCTTCATTATTTTTATTTTAATCTTAATTTTTTTTATATTCTTCTAATTTAATAATTATTGTAATATATCTAAATAATTGTATTAATGTTGTTGAATTGTTAGTAGTACTGCTAATTTTGGCCACATGGGCTTGCAACATGTTTTTGAAATAATAAAAAAAATCACATGTCGTGTGCACCCTGTAGAGGGTTAAGTAAAAAGATGGTTGGCAACACCAGCATTGGTGAAAAGGAAAAAAGGACGACACTAGAGATAGAAAGAGAAAATAAAAGAAAAATAAATAGAGAGATGCGAAGAGGTGATCAGGTAGCGGGGCGAGGTTCCGTAAGTGGAAATAAGAAAATGTCGGGTACAGATTTGTTTTGGCGCTAGAGCTTGGATGACGAAAAAAAGGTGGAGATCGTGGCCGACGGAAGATAACAAAAGCTCATTAACTTACCGCTTAATAAAAAAGAAAAATTTTTGTTGATGTCGCAAAGCACATAACTATTAATACACTTTGAATAAAATAGTCGTTGAGAAATAAATAAAAAGTCATACCAAAAGGAAGTTACTACAGTCTTTGTCAGGCCCAGCCACACCATCACTGATTCCACCCAGCGAGGGAGAAGCAGCACAGCACCACCACGCCTGGGGTGCTTTGGTATAATTGTTTTCCGACAAAAAAAATACTCGAACCGCGTATGACGGACAAGATCCTCTATTTTTTTTTGTTTTTCTAAAAATTTTTTTTTACAAAAGAAACATAAGTGAAGAGGTTATATATATATATATATATTTTTGCACAAACAGCTAGGGATCTTAACGGTAGTATCGTTACACACGCGTGGACAATTTTATACACCAGTGCGCGTCTACTTAGGGGGAGCTCTCGCCTACGAAGAATAGCAGTCTCGGTGATTAGAACGATCCCTAGAAATATATGTAATCTCCGATAGAAAAGAAAAATTAGTAAGGAAAAGAAAAAAAAAAGAAGGGGAATACGGTGGTAAAATTTAGCCAAGATAATACCCGAACTTACGCGTACGTTGGACCGTTACGTACTGACTGGAAAACCTAAAACCGTTCAGTGGCATCACTTCCAGTGCGGTCAATAGACAACAAAATTTAGACACACATCTGTTCTAAAGGAATTCTGCAGATAATTCAAGGAGAATACTCGAGTGAAGGAATTTCGTTATAAATGCATTCCCGAGGCAAGGAGGCTCAAACATTATTTTTTAGTCTGAAAAAAAAACAAATTATAAATCATCTTAGGCGATACAATTTCCAAATTGTTAAAAGCAAAATTTTTTATTAAATATTTAAAATTTTATAAGCGGTAAAATTATAACGGAAATAGCTAACAGGAATTAAAATTAGAGTTGTATAATAGAAACAAGTCAGAAGACAAAGCAATTATAAATGAAAGAAAAATAACAATAAATATGAAGTATTATAACGTGAAGTGAAAATGATTAAAAGTGTTATCCTTTTTAAAACGGGATGATAGAGTAAATTAAAATGAGCTGGCGGTAAGTAGGGGAGATATTGTTTTGCAGGTTGGATTTGGGACGTCGAGGAAGAGGACGTCATGGCGAGACGAGGAGCTCGAGCGGGAGGGCAAATAATTTGTGTATAAGTATGATCGGTAGGGAAATGCAGGACTACTTTAGGCCCTTGAATTTTAATTGTTAAATCACAAACTAGCTGGTATGAATTTTTTTGTTAGTGTGTGTGTCCATGGTCCGGATTGCTGGCAAGAACCACCCCATCCGGCGAGCTTTAGCCGAGCTTTAACGCGGGCATACCAGCGCCGCTGGCAATCAGGCCACTCTGTCCTTTCGTTTCTGTCCGTTTGTGTTTGTTTATACCCACAGATGGCAGTCCCACAACAATACACCACTACAAAAATGGCGCCCAACGTGGGGCCCGAAGTAGGTCCATAGCCTAGATAATTAAATTTTAATTTTGTTTGAGTTATTTGTTTTTGGTAGCGTATGTCCGATTAGGTTTGCCAATAAGAGTCCCTAATTTGCTGCGACGCAGCTAAATTAATAATTCAATTTTTTTTTTTTTTATTTTTTATTTTACACTAAGCAATAGAAGTGAATCCTTAATTCTGAGTGGCTATTATTGTACACACCTATGTAAGTCCCGGATGCAGGACAACTAGTCCGGTTTGGTAGCGACATATGGTGTGGGCAATAAGGTCAGGCCGAATTATGGATTCATCAGGCTCTCATTTCCTGACGACTGGAGGCTCTCAAAAATGTTTTTGTTTACGTTTTAAATGGAGAAGAGATAATGCTCGGGTCGTAAGGAAATGATAGTTTCTCCCCCCCAGTCATAGTTTTTTATATAACCCAAAAGTCTTTGTTTAGCAACTTACGTTTCTATCTCACTGCGAAGCATCCAGGGAAGTCCTAAAGTGTTAGGGTAACTAGGTCCTGCCTATTAGATGCGCCTTGAAGCCGAGCAGTGTGAGGACAATTACTTCTTTATTTTCCCCCCCTTCATTTTCTGTTTTTTTTTTACTCTGCATTTCCTGAAACCAGTAGAAAATAAAAATTAGGTCATACTTATACACAAATCAGCAAATTAATTTGCGAAATCTTGCCTGCAAGCATTATTATTCCTGAAAAAAAAAACCGCCCGCATATATGTACATACATTTTTTTCTTTTAGTAGTTTGCGCGATTATTTGGAGGACAGTGTGTTCTACTTTTATTTATTTTGTCATACAAGCACGGAGAAAGATTCTGTGCTACGTATATTTTAAATTTTTTTTAAAATTTTTTTTTTTATTTATTTTGAGATTTTTTTTTTTTTATTTTAGTTTTGTTTTTCTTTGGAGGAAGTTGAAGTTTGAATTTTTATTTACTTTGCCGGAAAAACGATACTGAAGATTCTGTGCTACGCATGTTTTACTTTTTATTCATTGAAATATTTAAAATTTTTTTTTTAGATCTTTTAAGTTGAAATTATTCTAAATAATTTTAGTTGTGTTTTTCTTTTATATTTTTTTTTAGGTTGGTAGAATTAAACATTTTTTTTATATTTTGGGTACTGAATTTCATTCTTTTGGATTATTTTTTTTTATTTTGATATTATAGTATATTTATTTTTAATTTAATAATTTTTTTTATATAGTTTTAGTTTTTTTTAATGGTTTTAACTCGTCGTGCGAGTCGTTTGTTAGAACAAAATAACGCCATGGCAACCACCAGAGCCAGTGTTACAGGTAGCACCGATACCCCTACAATCGTGTCGATCACTACATTGAATAATCCCACCGCCAGTACCACCACCACGACAACAACTTATAGGACAGACAATCCCGTCTTCAGCACACGAGCGACTCACGATCTATCCGTAAGTTCCGAAAGTGCAGACCAGCCGATAGTATCCCCGCCTTTTCTTAGCGAGACAGCTCAAAACATACGCAGAGAAGTGCGCGAAAGTGTGTTCGGTTTCCATAGGACAGAATCCCCGAGGCCAACAAACGAATTACAAAATCTAGTGGAAGCGTCGGTTGGCTTGCACCAGGTACAGCTTATGAAATCAGTTGATGAGAGGATTCAACGAGCTCTAGACGAGATGAAACAGCTCATTCTGTCGCAAGGCGCACGCGGCCAAACGACGGAGCCAGCGAACATAACACCTGGTAACCATGAGTTACCACATCAGCCATCCAGAACCCCATTGGAGGCACAAGCCTCGGTATATAGGCAACCATCAGCACATTTAGAACTGCCGGATTATAGGCAACCACCACCATTAGTGCCTGCTCCCAATTATGGGCCCGTCAGTCAAAATAGAACAGAAAATGGTGGGCCATATACACAACAAACGCCAGGAGTAGGGCCATATCAGCTACCACAATCGCAGCGACAGCAGCCAAGTCAGTTGCCATATTCACAACCGTTAGAACAACCGTATGGTCAGCCACAGCAAGTAATGCCTCCGCAAAACCCTTTGCCGTATGCCCAACAGCCAGCTCACCCATATGGTCAACAACCGCAGATGTGGTCACAAACGGCGCCAGGCCAGCAGCCCAATTACCAACGGTATAGTGGATCTCAGCCCGGATATCCACAGGAGGCCTGGTCAGTGCCAGTCGCGCAGCCGCAACAACAGCCAGGGTACAATTTGGCTATGTCCATGCCAGGGCGGCACGAGTCGTTGGACAAGTTTAAGTTGGCTAAATGGGGAGTCAAATTTGACGGCACAAACAAAACAATGAACGTGCAAGAGTTTATTTTTAGACTGGGAGCTCTGAGAAGAGACTATAGCTGTACCGACAATGAGATGTTGCGAAGTTTTCATCTTCTACTGGAGGGTCCAGCCCTTGACTGGTATTGGGACTACCGTAAGATTGTTCACATAAATACCTGGGATGAATTAGAAAAAGCTCTCTTGGCCCAGTATAGACGTTTCGAGCAAGAACACCAAATACAAGTGAAAATACTAAATCGAAGGCAGTTTCCTAATGAGTTGTTTGATGATTTCTACAACGCTGTAATTAAATTACGCAATCAACAACAGCAGCCATACGATGAAGAGCAACTAGTCGAAATTATGAGAGGCAATTTGAAACCATCGCTGGCACAGATGATGTTCTCGGTGCATGTAAAAACATTATCAGAATTTTGCCGTGAGGTGAGGAGAGCTGAAGGACTAATTGCTAACCAGCGTCAAATATACCAGCAACGTCCTACGCAAAGGGTGAGCGAATTGGTAGGTGCGGATGAGGATTTGTCGTTGATCGATTTCGAGGTAGATGGTATTCGGTCTACTAGTAATTATAAGTGCTGGAACTGCAAGGTGGTCGGCCATAGTTTTGTTGACTGTCCCGAGCCCATAACTAGGCAATTTTGTTTTAGGTGTGGTAGGGAAGATGTGGTGGCACCTAAGTGTCCAAAATGTCAGGGAAACCGGCCTCGGAACCCGTCCCGGACTGGGCAGATGAGGTCAACCGAGGTTTAGACCCAGTCCACCACGAACACAATAAACCATACCAGCAACAACAAAAACACCAACACCAAAAGCAACAACAAAATACAGAAAAATTTACCATTTTACAAAATACTAATAGGCCATTGTTAGGGATCAGTCCTGAGCCTCGGCTTAGGGAACTCCGGCCATTACACGTAAGATTAAGGGAATATAGAGAGGCTAAAGACAGAATATTTGGTAGGCCATCTAAGAGAATAGAAAAAGCCCGGGAGCGTTATAAGATCAGAAAACGTTTACGTCGCGAGATTTCGTGTGCGTCGCTTTACGAGGGTGAAGATTCGCGGCTTTATACAAAAATAAAGTTAGGCGGCCATGATATTGTCGGTCTCTTAGACAGCGGTGCCACAGTTACGTGTCTAGGTAAGAATTGCCTAGAGTTTGTCGCAAAAACCGGTCTGAAAATACATGATTTTCAAACGGTCATTAAAACCGCAGACGGTACGACACATCCTATAGTAGGTCGCGTCCGAGCAGAGGTGTGTTTTCGTGGTGCGGCGAATGTCATCACTTTCTATTTAGTACCTACTTTAAGTCGAGAGCTATTCTTGGGGATCGATTTTATGAAGGTTTTCAAAATGTTTGCCTGCATAGAAAGTTTAACAACCAATGGTATTAGTCTCTGCGAAGAGGCAGAGAATACTCTAGATGTCGTGACTCATAAGCTGACAACTGCTCAGCGACAAAGATTAGATTTTGTCATATCGATGTTCCCCTGCTACAGTAAGAAAGGACTAGGTAAAACAAAATTAGAAACGCATTCTATAGATACGCGCGAGGCAAATCCAGTGAAAGATCGTCATTATCCTGTCTCACCGGCGGTGCAAAAGTTGATGTTTGCGGAGCTGGATAGGATGCTAGACCTTGGTGTTATTGAGCTTAGTGAAAGTCCATGGAGTCATCCAGTTACTCTGGTCCGCAAGGGTGAGAAAAACCGGTTGTGCCTGGACGCTCGCAAGCTCAATGCATTAACAGTCAAGGATGCCTATCCATTGCCGCACATCGAAGGTTTGCTCAGTCGTTTGGGGGATACAATATTTATATCAAGTGTCGATTTAAAGGACGCTTTCTGGCAGATACCACTAGACCCGTCTAGTAGGGAGAAAACTGCATTCACTGTGCCAGGGCGACCACTTTATCATTTCACGGTCATGCCTTTTGGGCTGTGTAATGCAGCTCAAAGGTTATGTCGTCTGATGGATAAAGTGATTCCCGGAGCACTACGTAATAGAGTTTTCGTCTACTTAGACGATCTTTTGATAGTATCTCCAGATTTCGAGACACACCTGGAATTGCTAAAACGTGTATCTATGAGTTTGACGGAAGCAGGTCTGACCATCAATGTGGCGAAATCTAAATTTTGTTTTAAAGAGTTAAAATATCTAGGGTATATAGTGGGAGACGGTAAACTAAAACCTGATCCGGCTAAGGTGGAAACTATTACTCGTTTTGCGTATCCTAAGTCAGCAAAACAGGTGCGGAGTTTCATGGGGGCAACAGGCTGGTATAGGAAATTTATATCAGACTATGCCACCATTGCAGCTCCAATCTTTGAAACGCTGAAGAAGGGTAGGCAATTCAAGTTTTCAGACGAAGCTAAGGTCGCGTTTGATCGTCTCAAGGATGCTCTAATTTCAAGTCCACTGCTTAATCACCCGGACTTCAGCAGGCATTTTTACGTTCAGTGTGATGCGTCTGATGTAGGTATTGGGGCAGTTCTCTTCCAGAAAGACGAGTCTGATGGTGAGCACCCCATAGCCTATTTCTCACACAAACTGACATCAGCGCAGAAAAATTATTCAGTGACTGAACGTGAATGCTTAGCTGTAGTCCTGGCGATTAAAAAGTTTAGGCCCTATATAGAACTGATGCCATTCACCGTCATTACTGACCATAGTAGTTTGAAGTGGCTTATGAGCCATAAGGACTTAACCGGTCGTTTAGCAAGGTGGAGTCTGCATCTTCAAGCCTATGATTTTGCGATAGAACACAGGCAGGGGAAGCAAAATATAGTACCCGATACCCTGTCACGCTACGATATGGACGAAATCTCGCTAAATGTACCTATGATCGTGGATTTAAACTCAGAAGCTTTTCGGTCGGAAGATTACGTTAAATTAATTTCTACAATCGAGAACAATTCCGATCAATTGCCGGACTTGAAAGTTGTAGACGGTTTTGTCTACAAGCGTACCAGACATTACGACGGCGTCGCGATTAATGAGGATTTCGCGTGGAAATTGTGGGTGCCCTTAGAGTTGACAGAGGGGATCATAAAAGCATGCCATAACTCCCCGCAGGCATCTCATGGAGGCGTGGGTAAAACCTTGCATCGCGTAAAGGAATATTTCTATTGGCCAAATCAAAATGTTCAAGTAAGGAATTTCGTGTTAAATTGCCAGACATGCAAAGAAGCAAAACCAGCGAATGTGACGCTTAGACCACCAATGGGTTCGGAAACGCGCAGCGAAAGACCTTTCCAAAGAATCTTTATAGACTTTCTCGGTCCTTACCCGAGGTCGAAAAATGGTAACGTTTTTATCTTCATTGTCTTAGACCACCTAACCAAATTTGTTTTCTTAAAGGCATTGCCTAAGGCTAACACCAAAAATGTTATAAAATTTTTAATATCAGAGGTTTTCCACAAATTTGGAACGCCTGAAACCATTGTCTCTGACAATGGAAAACAATTTGTCAGCAAGGAATTTGCCGATATGGTCCACAATTTTGGTGTTAGGCACGTTAGAACCGCAATACATGCACCACAGGCAAACGCGTCTGAGCGCGTGAATCAATCTGTTTTGGCGGCGGTAAGATCGTATTTGGAGAAAGACCACACTGAATGGGACAAGCATTTGTCCGACATTGAATTTTCTTTAAGGTCTTCAGTACAGACGGCTATAGGGGTAACGCCTTATTTTGCCTTGTTCGGCATGAATATGGTAGGTCATGGTAGCGTTTATGGTTTAGCTCGTAAACTTAAAAGTTTAAATGAGTCCGAATTGGACATTGTGCCTAAACCGGCGCGAATGGAAATGATCCGACAAAAGATACGGGAAAACCTACACAAAGCCTACGTCCGAAATGAAAAGTCGTATAATACACGGTGTCGCCAAGTTAAATTTATACCTGGACAGGAGGTTTATCGTCGCAACTTTCAGTTGAGCGATTTCAAAAATAATTTCAACGCCAAATTCACCCGGAAGTTTCTCAAATGCCGGATAGTAAAGCCTGTAGGTAGCAGTCTCTATGAAATAGAGGACATGCAGGGGAAATCGCTGGGGGTATTTCACGCCAAAGATTTAAAGCAATAACTTAAATATATTTTATTTTATATTTGGAACTATGGCCTTAAAATCTTTGGTGGTTCTAGTCCTAGCATTTCCACCTAAAGCTATGGTCACAGCTACATGTCAACTAGTTTACGGTCTAGTATATATATCTAAGGATACGGAGCGAAACTTGGATTTGCACACACCATTCATCAATGTAAGCGGTCTGTAGATTCAGTTGCTGTTCAGAATAAATAAATATGTTAATTTGATCGACTCAAGCTTACGTTTCTAAAATTGGATACAGTTGTAACCATCATTACTCTATTGGGGCAACTCCATAGTCACCCTGGAGAACTATGCTATTAAGGGCTAAGAGTTATTAGTCCCCTAGAGCAATAACATTTTTCTGAGTCCGATCTTACAGCGAATCAAGAACAAAAATAAAGAATTTATAATTGCGTACGAACTTGCAATTGTTCATTCTGACAGCATGAATCTCACGGACTCTAACATAGATGATGGGTCGTACTGAATCGCAGTCTTGGTCAGTAAACCATTAATATCTAAACCCGACACAATTCGACCTGGAATATGTATTGAACGTAACTAATTCTCTCGTAATGGCTACATACTATATTTAATGCGTTTTATTTTTACGACAGAAGTTTCGCGATATTGCCCAAAAAAAAAAAAAAATGTTAGTTATGCTAATATCTACTACCAATATTTTTTTTTTTGCACTCTCACCCGCTAATTTCTGCTAAGCAAGCTTCGCTTGTTGATTTTGTTGTTGCCTGAAAAAGAGTTTTCGAAAGACTTTAGTACAAATTCTGCTTTAAGTTAAATTTTATTTTGGTGTTTTATATAAATACTCGCAAATATCCATGAATTGTTTTTTTTGTTAGCCTTATTTCCATTGGTTCGTCCTATTAGGGGGCAATTGAATTCCAAGGAACCTGGAGAGAAGGAAAGTTAGAAATGTTTTTAGTTTTTGTTGACGCTGAAACTTTTTAAAGGAGTGATTTTATGAATGTCTTTATTGTTTGTTTCCTTCCTTTAAAAACTTTCACGCGTTAACAGCGTTAAAATTATTTTATATACTTAGCTTAAGTGGAAATGTCAAGGGGTATTTCTCGCCAAAGGTCGGAGCCTGAAACCTTTGGTGGTCCTAGTCCTTGCCTTTCTCATCTAGCTCCGCGTTCAGAACATACCTGAGTCGACACCAGCGGTCTTCATCTTAAGTTTGAACTTCCAAGAATCAATTGAATTGAGAGTTTCTGTAAAGAAATGGGTAAAGAAATTAAATTAATTGAATTCTGAAATTTTTCGTCTAAATCAGTTTCTTTCCCCAATTCATGCAAAAAAAAAAAATGTACAAAAAAAAAATTTTTTCGAAATATATACAAAGAAAAGGATCTAGAAAAGGATTTAGTTTTATAAATTAGTTTTATTTTCAGATTTTACTAGATACTAGTTAAATAATTTTATTTTTTTATTAAGTTTTTCATATGTACTTCATTCGTAATAGTGAGGTTCCACTGTCACTTTTTTTCACTCACTGTATTTTTTTACAAATAATGAATTGTTCTGACCTCATGTAAATTTTATTGTTCACTTACCATTATCTCGCCAGAATCTGCAGCATCCTACGTTCCTTCCTGAAAAGAAAAATAAATGGAATTTTCTATTAGTATTTTGTCGAGTCTCTATATTTTTATTAATAATGAAAAAAAAAAAACAATATAATAAATAAATAACAATAACTTACCTCGATCACCGCCATTGAAAAATTTTTACGCATGTGTAGTTTTTTTATTACTTCTCCTCCCGTTCGCTTTCAATGATAGCAGCTGATCATTCACAATCAGTTTGGAGTTGCCACAGTGTAGTAAAAATTTTTTGTTAGGGGTGAGTTTCTGGGTAGTGTTACCGAGCAAGTTTTTTATTATAAAAATATCTGAATCCCCAAAATCCCGGAAATGTCAGAATGTTGCAAGAAAATTAGACAAAAACAATTTTCCCTCCCATTCTGCATCCACTGATGGACTTTAGAATGGTTGGGTTTTGTCGTGTGCACCCTGTAGAGGGTTAAGTAAAAAGATGGTTGGCAACACCAGCATTGGTGAAAAGGAAAAAAGGACGACACTAGAGATAGAAAGAGAAAATAAAAGAAAAATAAATAGAGAGATGCGAAGAGGTGATCAGGTAGCGGGGCGAGGTTCCGTAAGTGGAAATAAGAAAATGTCGGGTACAGATTTGTTTTGGCGCTAGAGCTTGGATGACGAAAAAAAGGTGGAGATCGTGGCCGACGGAAGATAACAAAAGCTCATTAACTTACCGCTTAATAAAAAAGAAAAATTTTTGTTGATGTCGCAAAGCACATAACTATTAATACACTTTGAATAAAATAGTCGTTGAGAAATAAATAAAAAGTCATACCAAAAGGAAGTTACTACAGTCTTTGTCAGGCCCAGCCACACCATCACTGATTCCACCCAGCGAGGGAGAAGCAGCACAGCACCACCACGCCTGGGGTGCTTTGGTATAATTGTTTTCCGACAAAAAAAATACTCGAACCGCGTATGACGGACAAGATCCTCTATTTTTTTTTGTTTTTCTAAAAATTTTTTTTTACAAAAGAAACATAAGTGAAGAGGTTATATATATATATATATATTTTTGCACAAACAGCTAGGGATCTTAACGGTAGTATCGTTACACACGCGTGGACAATTTTATACACCAGTGCGCGTCTACTTAGGGGGAGCTCTCGCCTACGAAGAATAGCAGTCTCGGTGATTAGAACGATCCCTAGAAATATATGTAATCTCCGATAGAAAAGAAAAATTAGTAAGGAAAAGAAAAAAAAAAAGAAGGGGAATACGGTGGTAAAATTTAGCCAAGATAATACCCGAACTTACGCGTACGTTGGACCGTTACGTACTGACTGGAAAACCTAAAACCGTTCAGTGGCATCACTTCCAGTGCGGTCAATAGACAACAAAATTTAGACACACATCTGTTCTAAAGGAATTCTGCAGATAATTCAAGGAGAATACTCGAGTGAAGGAATTTCGTTATAAATGCATTCCCGAGGCAAGGAGGCTCAAACATTATTTTTTAGTCTGAAAAAAAAAACAAATTATAAATCATCTTAGGCGATACAATTTCCAAATTGTTAAAAGCAAAATTTTTTATTAAATATTTAAAATTTTATAAGCGGTAAAATTATAACGGAAATAGCTAACAGGAATTAAAATTAGAGTTGTATAATAGAAACAAGTCAGAAGACAAAGCAATTATAAATGAAAGAAAAATAACAATAAATATGAAGTATTATAACGTGAAGTGAAAATGATTAAAAGTGTTATCCTTTTTAAAACGGGATGATAGAGTAAATTAAAATGAGCTGGCGGTAAGTAGGGGAGATATTGTTTTGCAGGTTGGATTTGGGACGTCGAGGAAGAGGACGTCATGGCGAGACGAGGAGCTCGAGCGGGAGGGCAAATAATTTGTGTATAAGTATGATCGGTAGGGAAATGCAGGACTACTTTAGGCCCTTGAATTTTAATTGTTAAATCACAAACTAGCTGGTATGAATTTTTTTGTTAGTGTGTGTGTCCATGGTCCGGATTGCTGGCAAGAACCACCCCATCCGGCGAGCTTTAGCCGAGCTTTAACGCGGGCATACCAGCGCCGCTGGCAATCAGGCCACTCTGTCCTTTCGTTTCTGTCCGTTTGTGTTTGTTTATACCCACAGATGGCAGTCCCACAACAATACACCACTACACACATCATCAATACTATTTTAAGAAAAATTAAATAAAGCACCAAAAAACGCAATATCAAATTGGTCACATATGTAATCAGAAACTAAAAAAATATATGCAAAAAACCTTAGCGAGGTTAAACAAAACGGACTTATCCTTTATTTTTTTGGATAACCCTTGCTGTTGACACCATTCGTCAGTCTTTTTGGTAAACTCTTAATTAAAAGCTGGCAAAAAAATTGTGAAAATAATATTTTTATATTTTTTAATTTAATAATGATGTTTGAAGGGGCCTTATATGGGAGTTTTGAACAATTATGAGCTGACCGTTATTAAATTAGGTGTCATGATATCTGCCGATATAAAACTTATTTGTGTTGACTTTTTTTAGCATAACAACATTTTTAAGAGATTTAAGGTCGTTAAGGAGATTTTCGGAAGAGGGCCTTATATGTGAGCTATGACTAATAATGGGCCGAATGATTCAACACAAATATGTTTCATGTTTGGATACCAACATTTTTAAGAGAGTTATGTTTTTTAAAATGATTATCGTCAGTGGGCCTTTATGAAAGCTATGGTCAATTATGGACCGATCTGCACAAAATTTGTATATGTATATGTACTCATGTACTACTTATTTGTGGCGAAATTTTTTTGGATATGTACATAAATCAAACGAGCGATAAACCCATATTTCGGAAGGATATTTGTATGGGGGCTAGGTGAAATAATGGACCGATTTCAACAAATTTCAAACCCAGAACGTTTAATAACATACTGCTTTTCGTATGGGATTCTTCTTATTCATATAACTTTTTTAATTTATTTGTAAATACTGGCAATAATTAAACTCTTGACACTAAAACTTCAAATCCTACATGAGTTTTCAATAAATAAACAAAATTTTTATAGCAATTTTTTACATTATAAGCCAACCAAGATCTTAACTTAAAACGGTCTGTTTTAATTTTTAAAGCCGAAACTGCAGTTTTTAGTTTTTTTTTTTGGAAAATACAGGTTTTTGTTTTTGAAAAAACTGGCAATAGACTTTCATATATTTTGTTGTTACAAGACTATTTTTTTATTTAATTAAAAGGAAATGTATATTTAAAAGTAATAACAAAGATGAGACTATTGATTTGGAATACTTTGTGATGATCCTTTCGATGGCATCCTAGTAGTAATAGCTTTGTAAGCAACTTATTTAATATCTTTATTAGAAATAAATTTATTATTTTGTTACATTTAGTATACTTCACATAAAGTAACTACAAAATGAGAATATTAAATTGGGAATACTAGGCGTTGATCCTTCCGTTGGCATCCCAAAAGAGATTGCTTTAAAAGCAATACGTTTTGTTGTCTTCTTAACAGGAAGTTTATTTATGTACGTAAATTGTAAATTCGAATCGCTCACAAAACTGATAACAAATTCCAGAACAATTTCTTAATGATTTATTTATAGTAACTTAATATTTAAATAATTATCATTACGCTTTGTTTGAATTTAATGTTGATGTCACGGCTATTCGATTATATGGAACAATCACTTCCATACGTATGTACATATTTTTCAAAACAATTACATACATTGTTTGCATTGTAATAATTGATTAAAGCATTAATTATACAATAAAACAAATTATATATCTTATTTTTATACAAAACATATTGAATTTTGTATGGTGAACTTGGGAAATTCTGTAATATTAATTGTTAAAAATAATATTGTTTGTAGAATAACCATCTTTAGATTTAAATTTTGACAGAAGAAAAATAAAATTTGATATGGGGTAAATATTTTCAGACCCTTTGTGATCTCTTCTATTAATGTGGTTCTTGTCCTAACTATCCCTAACCTGACCGTATTTCATTTGTCTCTTTTTCTTTATTAAATTTTGACATACCTATCTACACTTTTTTTATCACAGCTGGGGAGCCCATTTGATAGTATTGTAACATGAAATTTATTGAATATTTAACCTTGCTTTTATACTTAGGTTTACTGTATTACTATGTAATATTATTTTGGCCTAATTGGCTTTTTATTACTGAATGATATAATATAAAATTAAATACACATGTAAATTTCCATAATATTCATCAATACATGAAGATAGAAAATAGGGATTGTTCTATAAAAAGATAAATATATACAAGTTTAACCTCAAAAGAATTGTTCAGTTCATAACCATTCACAATTATTGTATCTTTGTCAATGTTTGAAAACAAAAAGAATGAAATTAAAACATTACATACAATATACATCGATACAATATCGGTTGTGAATAGGGCAAATTTCTAATTACAATATACATTAACTTTTAGGAATTACAAACAAAAGTAGTCTCCAATTAAGAAGGACAAAATTAAGTGTTACAATTTACATTACAAAATATCAACGAATTATTAAACACTTTCAGTCCTTTAAAAGCTAGACCTAACTAATTTTATTTTTTCAAAATGTCATTATCTTAAAATATTTTTTTTTTAATATGCCACCTACTGTTTAAATATGTAACTGACCTAGGTTATTTCGAAAAATCAGACTAAACTTTCCAAATTTTAATATTCTTTACTCAGCAACTGTTCTTTAACCAAAATAAAAAAAAAAACAAGTTAGAGTGTAATATTCGGCTGTGCCGAATCTTTAATACCCTCCACGCAATAAGAAATACAGAAACTACCCTGGTTATAGGACTAGAATATCCTAATTCTGTGTTTTCTATTCAGTCTTAGTGCAAATTTTTTAGTAATTTATATATTGTTTGAAAAACAATATTACCTGTTTGTCGTAATTCACTAATTTTATTTTGAATGTTTTGAAATTTTATCTAATTTTGACCATTTATAATTGATGTAATTACCGATTCTTACTGTATTTACAGAGTTTGTCTGATTTTCCTAATAATCTAGAGTGTAATTTAACAATTTATAAAACATTTTTCCATATTCGCAACAAGTTAAAAAACAGAATATAAAAAAGAATAAAATTATAAGGAGAGGCTTCTTTAATTGAATATGATCTCAATAACTTTATTTAGAAGAGATTTAAATTTAATGGCATAGTAGAAGTGGACCAATTATTGACCGATGGCTTCTAAATCCAGTATCCACTAATGTGATTTCTATGTATTTTAGGATTATATTGGTTGAATTTCATCTCAATAGCGTTATTTACAAGAGTTGTATGGTTGGTTGTTATGATTTCTGGATTAAAATTTCTGATCCATATAAAAGTTGGTTCGATATCGATATTTATTAGATATTTTTGTGGGTTTATTTGTTTTTCGGAAATGGTTTTTATATGGCAGCTATTACAAATTATGAGCCGATCTTCTTAAATTTTAGAACAGTTATTTTCATGCATATGAGGATATTTCACGTAGAATTTCAACATAATAACGGTATATTTAAGATATTATTAGTATAAACGTGGATTTCGGGAGTGAACCTTATGTGGGGGATATAGTCAAATATGGACCGATATTCTCAAAATCCAGCAGTTTGATTTAGGCATGTATGCAAATGATCCGTGTAAAATTTTGGATGGTACCCTTATTAATAAGAGATTTATGAGTATTAAAGTAATTTTCGGAAGAGGGCTTTATATGGGGTTAAGAATAGACCGAAATTCACAAAATTTTGTGGGATGATTTTTGTATATATGTAAATGATCTGCAAAGTTTTGAGTCGGTACCTATATATATACAATATATATAGGGATAAATGTCGTTTTCAGATGTGGTCCTTGTATTGGAGCTATGACCAATTCTGGGCCGACCACCATAAAATTTAGTACAACAATTTATTTGCCTATAAAGATTATTTATATCAAATTCTAACCGTTTAACATTATTTATACCAGTTTTATACGTATTGTAAGTGAATTTAGGAAATGGACTTTATATGGGGTCTATGGTCAAACATGGACCGAACTAAAAAAAATTTCGTTTTGCGATTTCTTTTTGCATAAAACTTATTTTTGCTGAATTTTGTCTTGATATTCCAATTTTATAGGTATTTATGAATAATTGAGCAATATTTCGGGAAGATTTTTGTATGGGGGCTATGAGAAATCATGGACCGATTCTTACTATTTTCCGCACACTTTCTTCTTTTGTCATAAAAACAGCGCATACAAAATTTCATGATATTATCTGCAATATATTGCAAAATATTGCAATAAAATGGACAAAAAATATCAAATTTTTATGGAGGTTGTCTCAAATATTGGTTCATAACTCTGGTTGGCCTAAACCGATTTTGCTGATTTTCAATACCAAAGTTACCTGCAAAATAAGAAATATTTGTCTGGAAATTTCGTTTTGTTACGTTGCATAGTTTGGACGTGAGAGTGTTTTACACACACGGACAGACGGACAGACAGACGGACATGGCTCAATCGACTTAGAATTTCATAAGGATCAAGGGGTCTCAGATGAATATTAAAAAAGTTTCACACGGAATGCCAAACGTAATATACCCTCATTCACCACTCTTGGTGGTGGAGGGTATAAAAAAGATTTACTACTAAGTATAAAAAACACACTTGAGATACAAAGAAATGAACAACACAAATAATAACAAAACATATAAACATTTTATTCAATTCTAATCTAATAATGGAAACAATTATAAATAAACAAAAAACGAAATGAAAAGAGCGTGAAAAATTCACACTCGTTTGAGAGTATGCATGTGCATACGTATTTTTTGTTTTGACTTGAAGTGACATTTCACAAATAAATGCCAAGAGTAGAATGATCAGTTGGTATTCGATCGTACAGTTTACTGGAGTGTTGTTGGATTGTGTTCAGTGAATATTTTTGTAATTGAATTTAAATTATGTTAATTAAACTTTTTTGGACAATTACAAAAATTTATATAAAATAATATTAATTATTAATTTTTAAGTTTATTGTTTATGCACGTGCCAACGTTTTCAGAACATTTAACTCAATAAAAATTTTAACTAAATTAAATAACATAAAACAACAACAATAAATAATCTTTTCATATTGTGTTTCATAATAAAAATCTGTTGACATTATGAGTGACCGTGAATTAAGTTGTAGCAATACTGCTGGACAGTTTATGGATCGTGGCCGTATGAATCAGAATGGTGTGGTGCAACCACTATTAACAGGTAAGTGTTGTTGCAATTAAAATTTTGTTTTAATGAAGTTTTGCAATAGATTGTAGTAGTTATTATGGAATATATTGATTATTGATTAGTCCTTATTATACAAAAACGAAATCTTAAAACTTATCAAATTTAGAAATTATTTAAATATAAAATAAAGTTTATTCAAATTTTCAACTAATATTTTAACTTATTTAATCTTTATTGCATTTATCTATTATATGTATACAATATAATCGGCCATTTACCTTTTGTTTTATTCTTAATGTCTTTATATTCTATTCTATTTTAGTTGTTTAGTAAATATGTCGCGTCACTTAAATTTTTTTATGTGGGACTACCAAAATACTTTTTCTATTTTAATTTGCCTTTTTCTTTAAATTCATTGAACTTAAAATGTATTAGACTGTTCGCACATTGAATTTAGCTTGCGTTCTATTACACAATTGTACTAATTTGTAATAAGTAATAATTATTAAAAATGAATACTATACCTTTACCGCTAAGATATCGCTATCAATTAGATTCAATTAGTCTATAATCTTATGTTATTTAACATTCTATAAATAACCTTGAATGATTTTTTGTTTTATAGGGCAACTCTGAACGTTTGACTTATTTCATTCAAATATTTATTAAGTATTAAATATTATTTTTTTTGTTTGCATTTCTTTCCTAACTTAAACAAATTATATATCTACATACATACATATTTTGATTTGAAACACATTTGAAAATATATTTTAATTTTTATGTATCTATTTATGTTGAGCATTTGTATTATACATACTGACATTTTATTTTAAAATTAAACCTTAAGAACAACTTTAAAATTAACTAAAACTAATCCGTCTACTGGTCGCACACATGCGTACCATCCGCTGATAAGCGTATTTCGTGTTATCACATTGTGTGATAAACACATTTCAGGAATATCCTTATCAACAACTTAAAATTTCATATTCATGTTTGAACAATTTATATGTATCTAATTATAGTTATTTAAAATTGTAGGGTTGTTGCTACTCTTCAAATAAAGGTCTGTTTTTTCTAGTTATGTAAATATCATTTCCATTAACGATTTTTACATTTCGTCAGCTGTTCAGAGCAATTTTGAAGAAAATTTCAATCGTCTAAATCCAGCTTTACTTTACTAAATTTAACAGATTATGTACATTTTATTATTTGAAATACATTTACAAATAACTTTCAATTTCTATAAAGTTTATTTTCTGAAGAGATATTATTCAAATTATTAAAGTTACGATTCGGTTACACGAGGAACTTAATAATTTTTAAACTGTGCAAACAATATTTAAATTTGATATTTGTAGCATTTCTTTTTTAAGCAATCCATTAAATTCATAAAATTTGGTACGTGATATTTTTTCGGATGGGATTGAAACTGGTGGAAATCGGTCCATTATTTCACCTGGCCCCCATACAAATGTCCTCCCGAAATTGGGATTATGCAAGTATGCAAACAAATTTCACCACAAATGAGTACTAAATGAAGCTAAATCACATCTACAAATTTCATAAAGATCGGTCCATAATTAGTCGTAGCTCCCATATAAAGCCCACTTCCGAAAATCACTTAAAATAGCATAACTCTCTTAAAAATGTTGGTATCAAAATAATATTGAACACAAATATGTTTCGTACATATACATATAATATGGTAGAATTTTATGTCGATCGGTCCATAATTAGTCGTAGCTCCCATATAAGGCCCCTTCCGTAAATCACTTAAAAGAGCATAACTCTCTCAAAAATGATGGTATCCAAATAATATTGAACGCACATATATTTCATATGTATACAAACAATAGGATACAATTTTATTGTGATCGGTCCATAATTAGTCGTAGCTCCCATATAAGGCCCCTTCCGTAAATCACTTAAAAGAGCATAACTCTCTCAAAAATGTTGGTATCCAAATAATATTGAACGCACATATATTTCATATGTATACAAACAATACGATACAATTTTATTGTGATCGGTCCATAATTAGTCGTAGCTCCCATATAAGGCCCACTTCCGAAAATCACTTTAACGATCATAAATTTTTTAAGAATGTTGGTAATCAAATAAAATTCGACACAAATAATATACAGAAATGATGACACCTAATTTTATAATGGTCGGTCCGTAATTAGTCAAAACTCCCATATTAGACCCTCTTCGTAATTCACTTTAACCTCCATAATTTTTTTAAACGTATTTATATCGAGATAAAGTTTAACACACTTAATATTTATATTCACGGAAGTCATGGCACTAAATTTTTGGATGGTCGGTCCATAATAGGTAATATCTCCCATATAGCGCCCATATCTGAAAAACTGTTTTATTGATATACTGGGTGTAGGGTATTATATGGTGGGGCTTGACCGACTATACTTTCTTACTAGTTTAGTTATGAATATGCATATAAGTTATTTATATCTTAAATATTGAACCCTATTTTAAAAAAGAGAGCTTAGGATTTTTATTTTTTTTTTAAATTAAATAAATTATTTATTATTAAACACAAAAACAAATAAATATGGTATTCTACCATTAATATAACAGAAACAAAAACAAAATAATTAAAAAAAACCTTAATAGTATGATGCCACTGAAAGTCGGTCAGGTCATTAAATTCAATTATTTATAAGATATTTAGTAATTTGTTGCGTATCCTTTTTGATTCTAGACAGCTTGGAGTAGTCTTTTTGGAATCGATTTGACCAGTTTTTTGCACACATCAGGATTAATTTGGTTCTTCCAGTAACGCAGCTCTGAGCTCGTCTTCCCATAAATGCTCGATTACGTTAAGGTCTGTGTGCTTTGGGTCATTGGTCTAGTAAAATTGAAAGTTATTGGCAATCCCCAATTTATGAGCACTTTGTTTAACATTTGCCTTCAAAATATCAAGATACATGTTTTTATCCATTATGCCTTCTATAAAATGAAGATTTCTGACACCGGAAGCAGCCATGCAACCCCACACCATCACTGACAAGCCCCCGTGCTTTACAGTTTAGGGCAAAACTCCCAAAGAAATTGAATTTGCTTTTGTCCGTGAAAAGAACCTGTAAATTTTTAAAGTGCTCGTAGATATAGTTAGTCCACAAGTGTTGATTGAAAGTAAATTTTTAATTTTTTTTGAGCCACTGTATATAAAATATATAAATATATATTTTTTTTTTTTGCATTTAATTATTTATTGAATCTTCATATTTGAAATGACAATAAGTATTCAAATCTTAATACTAAAAAGAAAATAATAAGCCCAGCCAGTGCTAGACAAAAATTTTTGTGGTACTAAAAAAATTTCACATCAACTGATCCAGTCATCTATTTTGCGCTTGAGTTAAAGCAAGGGTATCCCTCCTTCTCAACCGATTGTGGCCACTAAAGTTAAGGATGTCTCGTGCAAGTGGGTTTGGATGGTGTTCAAGTTTGCTGACATACTTTGACGCATATTTTGTAAATTCGACTTTTACTAATGGCACGTCTAGATCTTTATGGATTCGAGAATTTTCAACATACCATGGAGCTGCAGTAATTATACGTAGAATTTTATTTTGACCCCTTTGAATTTTTTCAATGTTTGATGCTGAGGCAGTACCCCATAATTGAATTCCATAACACCAGATTGGCTTTAGAATTGCATTATACAACAAAAGTTTGCAATCCAATTTCAATGTAGAATTTCTGCCGATTAACCAATTAAGTTGCACTGCTTTTAATCTCATTTGTGTAAGTTTCGCTTCAATATGAGACTTCCAAGTTAAACGGCGGTCGAGGTGAATGCCGAGGTATTTGACTTCATTATGTTGAGGAATAATTTGATTATTTATTCTGATGAACGAGCAGGTATCTTTTCGCAATGTGAAAGTGATATGAATACATTTTTGTTCATTTACCCTGATTTTCCAAAGCTCTAGCCAATTCTCTAGTTTATAAACATAATTCTGCAAATTCTGTGATGCAACTTGGTGGTCCTTATGGACGCTGACAAAGGCTGTATCGTCTGCAAAAGTTGACGTGTGGATTTTGGGGTCTGACGGCATGTCGGAGGCATAAATCAAATATAAAGTAGGGCCCAGTATGCTACCCTGTGGCACACCTGATTCAATTGGCTGAGCGGTACTTAAAAAATTGCCTTCTTTGATTTTAAATTTGCGACCGTATAAATAACTTTCCATGAGTTTATGGGTGTTAGCAGGCAGAGTTAATTTAATTTTGTGCATTAAACCGTCATGCCAAACTTTGTCGAACGCTTGGGACACATCAATGAAAAGGGCGGAGCAGTATTTTTTATCTTCAAACGACCCTCTTATCACATTTACCAATCTGTGAGTTTGTTCGATGGTACTGTGTTTAGCTCTGAATCCGAATTGATGATTTGGAATACATTCAGTGTCATTCAGAATTGGAGTCAACTTAGTCATTAACAATTTTTCGAACAGTTTAGAAATTGTCGGCAGTAGGCTAATTGGCCTATATGACTCCACTTTGGTGTGGTCCTTCCCTGACTTAGGAATCATAGTGATCATAGACACCTTCCAATCTGCAGGATAGTATTCTAGGCGTAAAATAGCGTTGAAGATAAAGAGGATAATTCTTCTTGCTACACGAGGTAACTCCACAAGCATTTTATTGCTGATTTTATCCATACCTGGAGCCTTTCTAAGGTTCAGAGTACCAATAGCGTTTTGGACATCACGAAAGTTTAGTCTTAGGGGTACAGGAGGCCTTATAACAAGGTGGTGGCAAATCAGATTCGTTATTATTTGAGTTGTTTATAGTAAACACATTTCTCAAATGGTTAACAAATAATGTCCCTTTCTCGGAATCATTTCTAGCCCAGTCACCAGTCGGATTTCGCAAAGGAGGTTTTCCTCTCACTGGTCTTTTTAAACCTCTTGCCGCCCTCCATAACGAGTAGTCAGATTGTGGGGTACTATCAAGACCTTCCAAGTAAGATCTAAGTGAGGCCGTTCTTTGGGTTTCTAAGAATTGTCTTAGTATATCTCTGCATACCCGTAGCCTAGCTTTCAGTTCAGGAGACCTGTGAATTTGCCACTCTCTTCTAACTCTTCTTTTTTCTGACAGGAGATGATCGAGTTCAGCGAAATAAGTTCTATTTGTCCCACTTCTGCACTCAACGTCGTATGTGGAGGCGTGATGTACAGCTCTTCGTATGTCCTCATTAAACTTGCCAATCGACCCATCAATATCCTCGGTAGTTCTCAACACTACATTTTTCGTGCAGTGGGAACTTAAATACTTTTTATACTTTATCCAACTTACTCTATGTCCCGAAATGGAGAGCCATTCCCTTGAAGGAAACGCATTGAAATAATAGAAGGAGAGTGATCTGAAGACAAGTCTAATGAAGGCTCCACTTGTATCGATTCTACAGGGATATTTTTCACTACTCCGAAATCAATAACATCGGGAATATTCCGTCGGTCCGTCGGCCAGTAGGTGGGATGCCCGCTTGAGAGTACATCTAATCCCATTTTGGCAATGGTGTTGAAGAGTTCACGACCCTTCGGGGTCACCAGACGTGAACCCCAAAAAGTGTGTTTGGCGTTAAAGTCACCAGCAACTAAAAATCTAGTTCCAAGGGAATTGAAGAAGCTGTAGTATTGGTGTTCTTTTATTGAAAATCGAGGCGGCGAATAAATTGATGATAAAACAAAATTGTATTGACAGAATTCAATACAAATGTTTGTTGCTTGTAGGTAATCGTCACATATGTTGTTCATTAAATAATGTTTTATTCTGTTCTTTATAAGAATTGCCGATCCTCCACATGCTCTTCCGCGGGGATCTTTAGTATCATACAACACGTAGCCATTAATTTTGAAGTACGCTGTCGCCGTCAAGTGAGTTTCAGCAATCATCATGACATCAATCTGCTTATCCATCAGGAAGTGCTCCAGTTCGTTTTTATGTTGGCGGAGGCCGTTCGCATTCCAAAAACAAATTTTTAAACAAATCATTCCTTTAAAATGGCTTGTAAGATAGTGGATTGCATTTTCAGCATTTCCTGCATCATGGATGTCATAGTGGTCGTAAAAGTGTTCATGGTTTGGACAAGTGTCTGCAATGTAGTCCCTAGAGTGTTAATATTAGGCTCGTAATATTGTGATTTAGGTGCCTGCTCCAAACCTGGCATATTAGATTTAACCACGTTAGCGTAAGAAACTTGTCTAGAACTAGGCGCGTTTACATGACTAGTGGACCGTAACAATTGCGGGAAATTGTCACTCGATGCCAAAATAGGCTGTTGACGATGATCAGGTAATACTGACGTCTTGTTGGTACTTATGGCTTTCAAATGAGTGTAAATTGGACAACCTCTATAATTTGCGGTATGATTACCTCCGCAGTTACTGCATTTTTTTATTTTTACGTCAGTTTTGGACTTATTACATTGAGCAGTAGGATGTAGTTCCCCACACGCAACACAAACAGACGGCAATTTACAGTACGCTTAGGTGTGGC
The DNA here is from genome assembly GCA_916048285.2 of Bellardia pandia. NCBI lineage: Eukaryota > Metazoa > Arthropoda > Insecta > Diptera > Calliphoridae > Bellardia > Bellardia pandia. The sequence continues at coordinate 22,198,811 of OU696530.1, read as the reverse complement.
CAAATTCTTGACAATTAACACACTGGACGGGTCCAATGCGCTTATGCGGTTCCTCCACGGTAATTCTACGATGCAGAAGATAAATGAGATTGTAGATTGGATGGGACTCGTTTTTCTTTAAGACAACATCTCCAGGTTCCAATTCTACCCTGAACATGGGCTGAGGGATCTTTTCACGGTTTCTGATATTCACTACGCTCTTGATTTTGAACCCTTTGTCCATTAAACCGGTCTTTATCTCCGCAGGATCAACACATGGGTCTATACCCTTTAGAACGACTTGGAGTCCTTTTGCGCTTTTGAGCTGGTAGGTATAGAAGTCCCTAGTCTCCCTCTCCAACTGGTTGGACAATTTTCGAAAATCATCTTCCCTATTCACTTGGATCTTTGTCTCGCAGATATTTCCATGTTTAATTGAGGTTACGCTAAACATGTTTTCACCTATTACCGAAACAATTCCTTGTACCAATTTACTGGAAGTCGGCTCTCTCAGATAAATTGGTGGGGGCTTAAACGTCTTCTTAGGAAGTTCTGGCTCATCCGTCTGGAGGAGAGCAAACCTATTTTGATTATTACTCACGGTCTTAGGAGCTTTTGAATTTGATGACACTTGAGCAGACGTCGGGCTCCTCTGTCGCTTGAGAACGGTGATGTACTTATCCATACCTACTTGTTTTTTTGGTTTGACTGCACTGTTTGATGAGATGATGATTTTTCATCTGTTGAAATCACAATATTGGGCGAACAGGAACGACGCCGTTCTGCGGCTCTTGTAGTGAGAAGATTCTCCACAGATTTTTTTATGGATTCTTCCTCAGATACCCATTTAGTTTTTCTAGACGAGCTAAGCTCTTTCTCAGAATTACATCTGAGAGGAACACTCATACATGCGATTTTTAGTGTTTTTTTTTAATTACCGATATTACCGTAGATTTTTTTTAACCTATTACGAGTTATTTTTTCACTTTTTTGTTTTATTTCAACCTATTGCACTTTTTCACCTATTACGATTTTTTCACAGAAAATTCAGCCGCACTAAAAGTAACACGTCCGAACAGTTCGATGAGACGAGACTGAAAATATATATAAAATAAAATATATTGCATAATTCATAAGTAATTTAAGCAAAATAAAACTTATTAACAAAAATTAGAAAAAGAGAAAAGAAAGAAAATTACCAGATTTTTCGTGCAAAAATAAAGTAAACAAGCATATTAAAATTATATAACTCATTGTATTTAATATTTTGTATGTAGTCCTCTTACCTTTATCACAGCTTCCTTATTTCCTCATTTATTTCAGTCATTATTGCTCTTGATGATTTGAAAGGATCTAGCTTACATTTTTTAACTATTACCTTATCCTCACGAACTGTTTTTTTCGCGGTGGCTTCTTCCGATCTTTCTTTACATTAAGCAAATTTGCATCTGATTTCACACATTTATTGACATTATCACATGAAATTATTTCAGCTATTTTTATTCGTTTTGTATCCTTTTGGTAAAGTTTCCAAATAACCTTTTTTTATCAAGTGAGCAGTGTTAATAATAAACAAAATTTTTGTTAAAATACACAAGAATTTACCACCGAAATTAGCATCAACTATTTTTGTTTAAAAAAAAATTAATTTTTATAAAAAATATTAGAAAATAAAGAACTTGTAAAAGTTAACATGACATTTCCAACGAATTTTTGAAAAAGCAGAGTGGAGCAAGAGAACAGCATAGAATTCCATGTTATTCCATTTTTCAATATAATACGTTTGACACTTTATAGAACATTGGTGCGCTATTTCTCTGTCCATAGCTGTATGTATAATGAATCAGTTTTTTTTTTTTTTTGAAATAATAGCTGTTTACTTTATATTGACGCTCACAGTTATTTATATACTTTATTAGGAATATAAAAATAACCTTTCAAATTTGAATCCATTTTTCCATTCTGTAAAAGTTCTTATATGAGAAAAACTCTTCGACAAAATTTTCTATAGAGTTTGATTGTCATTGATCTGTCTGCTTTTCAAGGTCGTTTAATCGTTTGTTATTGTTATTTGAGAGACACTATTAGTCACACTATAAAAACATGCAAGAAATCTATATTTCACAACTATACATAAATATAAATACACACTCATATAAATGCTTATATTTATAAATAAATGTGTTTTTTTAAATTCGATATTGAACGGGAAAATATATTTTTTTGATGTGAAAATCATGTTTCTTATAGAATTTTGTTTGGAATTTTTAGATATGATTCTGCATTTATAAGAAATGTTAATGTTAAATTTATTAAGTTGTCTTGAGGTCAAAAATTATAATTATTTCTTTTTATAAACAGATTTTAATTTATTCCCTTTTAAACTTTAAACGTTATTCCAAAATTCTGTCATTTAAAAAATCAACAATTTTAATATTTACCTATAGTAAAAGGAATTATTGTTAAAGTTTTTACAAACAAATTTACTTTCATATACACCAATACCCCAGCTTGCGTTGGGATTACGGACAAAATAACACGACGCAAATTGAAACGACGCGAAGTGAATTAAGATTTTCTATAGAAAACCTAGTAAAGATCGAAGATAGGTTCTAGAAAAATGGGTCCATTTTTTTCATTTTTTAACGTAAAATAAATTTCCTTGTAGTAATTGTCTGTATTACTACCACTAGCATTATTGTTGGATAATGCTTTACTTATTATGTCATCAAATAAACTTTTTGCTTTTGTCCATTTTACTTAATGGTATTTCCTGATTTTTAATCCAAATAGAAAACAAGAACTCCATTTCGATCACCAAAGCACTTCTGGTACGGGTCATCGTTTTATCATCTAATGATGTTGTAAATTTTGAAAAAATTTAAAAAAAAAAATTAAAGACAAGCAAAACAACGCAACCTCGAAAATCTAACGACACAAGGTGAAAATTAGTATTAATTAAGCAGCGAAGCAACTTCGAAAAAAATGCAAAACGAAACGACGCAATGCGGTGTATATTGAAGTCTAATTATATCTTCATACAGTTTTACTACTTCTAAGATAGGGATAATAAAAGACTCAGACATTCAGCTGCTAACAAGACAGTGATTTTTTGTGTTATATTAGGTATAAAGATAAGTATCTATACATTTGCACTTTTGTCATAATAAACTTATTTTATCATAGTCTTTTTATATGTAAAATGTTTCTGATATTCCTAAACATTTTGAACTGTCCTTCACGATATTTCAGTTTAAACAAATATTTTATTTCAAAAACAAATTTTAATGGTAGATTATCAAATTTTGTTGCTAAGATGTGTTAATAATCTTTGCAAAAATATTAAGTATTTGCAACTGCATACACATGTATTTACATACATATGTATATGCATTTATGGAAAATATAATATTTTAAATGCAATACATAACCTGGACTCTCAATTTAAAAAAAGGTGTTGATTTTTGTTTTCATTTCTATTTGAAGTTTAAAGATAAGAGAATTTTTTTTTACGTTTTGATTACAGTAATATCACACAAATAACTATTGCCAAAAAGTAGTTTCTAAGATACATAAATTGCAATTATAAAATAAATTTTAAGAACAAATTATAAATACTTTCTACATAATTAGGTATATAAAAAGTTTTAAAATTTTGATTTTGTTATTCATTAAATGATTAAAAGTTAATCTAAAATTAAACAGAACAAATATTCCATATCTCTGCAAACAATCTTCCGAAAACTTTTCTTCTTTCGTTTGTACATATTTATATTACAAATAAATTTATGTCACAAAGCGTTTGAAAACTTTTGAACACCGAATTGACATTCATATATTAATATTTAAGAAAATCTGACAGATGTAAAAAAACACATACAATTTAGAGAAATGGATGAAATCTTTATTTGAGTCAATAGAAAGATCTATATAATTCAATGTTTAAAGATGATTTCATGTAAATGTTGCTGTTGACCGTCCAATTCGTGCATACTATCAAACATATCGGCCACCGGCCCACAATGCACACCAAACAGTGCATATTTCGGAATGCATCGGTAGTACTGGCAATGCTTTTGGCTGCTCTTGATACCAAATACGACAATTTCCAGAAATGAGCTTCTGAATATAAAATGGAAGAAGCACTTTCTTAAACGAGCATGAATTTTAATAATAAAATTCTTTAATCTGCAAGCGTTGTTCGTTTGTAAGTCGATTCGTTATATTATAGAGCAAACTAAACACACAAAAAAGAGAAAGTTGCTAAAAAAATCAAAATTTATAAATACTGTTATAAAAATGAATTTTTTGTTTTGATGAATGGCCTTAGCTGTTGCTCAATATTTTAATCCATTCCAAATCGTTAACTTTGGTTTATTGTCAAAAAACTACTGTCAAGAACATTGCGCTTGTTCAATTGGCTAAAGATAGGGACGCCTATTTGCCCGCATCCATTTTGCTATTACTTTGACCTGATTTCTATGATATCAATGCAGCTTCTTTTAAAAAGCTTTTGTATAATGATCGAGCAAAACTTTACTGAAGAGTTGTGACGTCTGAACAGAAGCTGCAAAGGCAATATTTTATATAGATACCCGGAGGCATAATTAAAAAGGTAACAACAAATGCTAATCTTCCGAAATAATTGCTTTTTCTACAAAACTGATCAACGTTTTTTAAAGTTAATGGTTTCAAGGATATTTTTACATATTGTTCATCATCCATAAGTTGTTGAATTTTGTTAAAACTTTGTCGCAAGGAATAGCAACACCATTCTGCTTTTCACTCCAATTTAGATATTTAATTGCACAATTGGTTTAAAAACCCACACCCACACGTATGTTGTAATTTTTGCTCGGCTATTGTCTGAGATACTCGGAATTTGGTTTATTGGACCTAATAGATTATTTGTAAGTTCCTGGGGCCAAATTACCGCATTCGATATCGTGAAAATTGATCGTAATTTTCTTATTTGAGATTATGGCATTCGATATCGAGCAAGAAATTTAGTACATTTTATCATAATTTCGATATCGAAATCATTTTTCGATACGATAGCTCATTCGATCATGAATACGGTAATTTGGCCCCTGATATATTTTAACAACTTTGCTTTCTTTTTCTTTACATTTGCCGAAGGATTTATAACAATAATTTACAGTACTCTTAGGAAGCTTTAGCTTTTTTACAATCATTAAACACAACAATGTCGGATTTTGTTGTTGAACAAATTGCAAAATAGGAACAAAGTTTTCAAAACGCTAGCCGGCAGCACTTGGGATATGGATACCTTGCTACCTTCAAGGTATCCACGATTGGCCGGCCAGTGGTTAACTGTGCAGCTCTAGTGTGCTCTCCTTCGTTGAGTGACACCCAGTGAAGGAATATTCAAACCTGTCAAAACGCAGCCTTAAAGACCGGCACAGGCTACCGGTGGTGCCTCCGAACACCACTTTCACGTGGAGAATACGGTTCTACCGGTCAAGGAGACAACGTCATGTTGACGCAACAGTTCCTTCTTTCCTAAGAGTTTTTTTTTTAAAAAGCCTTTATAGTAGGCCCGGCTTTTTATGTGATTAATGTTTTAGTTATAAAGTTTTATTTCTACTTCTATTTCTTTTTAAAAAGAACCCACTGTAAGGTGTTGTTGTGGGGTAGAATAACCTTCTTTTACCCAATCTAATGTCAATAAACTTAGCTAATCATTAGCAAAATTCTAGCAATACACTTGTTATTCAATTATAAGTATATAGTATACTCATTATCAAAATACTCGTTATCAAAATACTCGTTTATAATGCTCCCATATCAATCTACTAGCAGTAAAATAGTCTGTACTTGTAGATACAGATGGAGTAGCACATAATTAGAATAAATATGTTACAGTGTCAGAATTCACACTGATTAATGTCATCATATAAAAAAAAATAAAATGTAAAATAAAACTGTATTATAATTTATCTTTTATTATCAACACACTCTATTTTGAATAATTAAAAGGTAACTTGTTTCATAAAGATTTTTTTCTTACTATATTTTAAGATGAAAACTTGGGTTATTATCATGTTGTTGTTATTTTTATTGCACATTAAAAGTACGCGTGTGATTATTATTACTTAAATAAGGAAAATATGATTGTAAATAGGACAGGCCAAATTACAAATTGTACAGAAAGGAGTATAGACTGTATAATGTATGTCATAGTTATTTGCAAAGAAGCAGACACATATTCAAATTTAACTATGAGCTTAACAAAAATACTGTGATCATCATTATAAAGTAAATACTTAACATTGTTTGAAATATTTTATTATATATACAGCAAGTACAAATATAAATTAAAATATATTGTATAATTCATTAGTTACTTAAGCTAAAAATAACTCATTAATAAAAACTAGAAAAGTATCAGATTTTTCACGTCCAAATAAAGTAAACAGTTCAATTCAATTCAATTGAGTTTTATTGAGACTTTAAAAATTCTGATCACATAAGCTGTTGTATAGAGTTAACATTTATATACATACATATAACTTAAAACTATATCGTATTGTTCTAATAAACATTAAATACATTATTTGATTAATAACGCTACATGCTCAATAATTACAAATTGTATACAAATTTTAACATCGGACGATAAACCTAAAATTATATTGCTCAAAATATAATAAAAGTTTACATTAACTGTTGATTAGTTAAAATGAGATCAAAAACAAAACTTAAAACTAAACTAAAACTAGGACAACATATATACAAAGAAACACAATACAGGTATAAACATATGTAACAACCCGCGGAAGTGAGAGGGCGATACCTCACGTCCCCCATCACGAACAACAAAAAGAACTCCGGTACAGTGTACTCGCCAACATTATCAAACACATTCGTATTTTCTCGTAATACTCCAATGGGGAATAGATAAAGGCTATTTGACCAACCAATATTGTTCTGGGTATTATAAATCTCCCTTACCAAATTGTTCTCGTGATTTTTTAAGCGATCTACAAGCTTATTTAACAAAACTAGAGCATATGAAGAAAGAGGTTGAACTTGGGCTTTTCTATAGATTACGGTGTTAGAGTATCTCTTAATAAAGTTTTCATAATTAGCGCTCACCCAAAGTGTGAGTCATCCACGCTCCAAACTTTCCAAATAGCAAACCAAATGGGGAACCCATTGCGCAGTCCCCTATTCTTAGCAAATCTCCCATGCTGATTAAACTTAAACAGCGTGTTTAGTGTCACCCCAAGGTACCTAATCTCCTCCTTAAAGGGAATAATTGAGCCACGCAAAGAAAGATTCAACCTTTTACTTAAACTCGTAACATAGCGGGGACTCTTGCCTGAAGCATTGCGAAAGCAGATTGCCTCCGATTTCGCGGTGTTTATCCTAATGCCTCAATCCCTATAGAAATCACTAATCAATAAAAGGTGTTTCTGCAGTTTTCCCAGAGCAATCCTCGGGTCACTATCATGTGCATAGTTCAAAGTTTTGATTCATTATAAATATGAGAAAAATCATGAACGAGTACGCTATACAGCAATGGGGCTAAAATCGCCCCCTGGGGAACACCACAATAATTGCCCCCTGGGTCCGACGTGGTGCCATTAATATCAACTAAAAATTGTCTGTTATTGAAGTAACTGCTAAGAAGTTTCACAATTGCAGGGTCACACCCTAACTTAATGAGTTTAAAAATAATTCCATATTGATAGGCACGGTCGAATGCCTTTTCGATGTCTAATGACAGTAATAAAGTAAACAGTTATATTAAAATTATGTAAAACATTTGTTCAGTTCACAAGTGATCTTGTAGTGTCGTATAAGTTGTACGTCTTCTGAATTTACAATTGTTGTACAAATGTTGTTGGTAATTTCTATATAAATATTTTGTACAACACATTTGTTTTTCGAATGTTTTATGAATGCTTAAGTGTTGCCAAAAGTTAAAATATGTATCTCAACATAAAATTTACTTTTTTTAGTTTAAAAAAATAACCAAACACTCGAATCATAAACTGATTGACAAATTTAAAACAAGAAAATAAAATTAATAAAAAAATAATTTGATTAATGGATGTTGCGGAAAATACTACGGTATGTTTTAATTTTAATTAATACATACATAGTTGTTTTTAAAATATTTTTCTTTTGTCACCATGAACATATGACTTTGTTCGTGTTTACAATCAGATAATTGTATTATACAATGTACAACACACAACATCGCTTGTGTATTGAACAATTGTATTTAATAATATGTTTGTAGCAGTTTTTGTTTAGGGAAATCGGGCGTAATTTTATTCCATTCATCCTGTATTACTGCCTTTAGGTTATCCTGACAGGAAATATTTCTTTGTCTAATTTTTTGTTCAAATATTTCCACAGCTGCTCAATCAGATTGAGGTCTGGGACTGCGTAGAATAATCTAAAGTTTTTGGAAAATGATTGAGTAATAGTTCTTTCACAATTTGCTTAGGATAATTTCCTGTTAGAAAATCCAGTTCTGCGCTGGTTATAATTTCTTTACACTAGGGGCTACATTGTTTTTTTAAAAAGTATCTCGACTTTTTTATTGTACACTCTGATGCCGCCATACAATCCCAGATATATTGGTAACATATTTATTACTAAAGGCTTCATTCTTGATTCGCCATTTTTTAAGGTTTTTGACCAAATATCTCAAACTTTCTTTTATCAACAAAATAAATATTATACTAAAAAATTTGAGGCTCGTTTGTATATGGTTTGTGAAATTCAAAGATTTTTTTGATATAAAGGGCTTCTTACAAAGAGAAGAAGATGCAAAGATCTTCTATACTTCTTCTTACTTAAGTTTTTGTAAGACGCTTTGATCGTTTTGAACCAGACAAAATTTTTACGGTATTGTGTTTGGTATACTTTTCTATATATTTTTATTGTATAGTGATGCCTTCGTTGGAACTACTTTTGGCATGTTTACATTATTTTGACGCGTAAAAATTGGTTTATTTTAACAATAAATCAATTAAATTTGTATTCGCTTTTGTTTCTTTGTTTTTTTTTGCGAATTCAATTCTACTTAAATAACTAACTACATAAAATATAATTTTCTAATATAATATTATTTATACACATTAATATAATTAAACTTTTCTTTTAATAATATGTGACGTTGACTTTATTTTGACGCTCACATTATATCAAATTATTTTCGAAATTAGTGTATTATTTCTTTAATGATATTATGCATGGCTTAAAATGGAGGTGATACAAAGATGAATGTACATAATAAGTGTGTTTTTATGGTTTTTGGGTTGTTTTAAAAAGAAATGTACTTTTATTAAAATTGAGAATGTTTGCTTCATTTTAATTAAAGGGTCAATTACTTATGAAAATATTTAAAAAACTAATTCAAAACTAAAACATGTTTGAATCCAATAAATATAACACAAAAGAACCAAGTTAATACCCATTTTGAAACAGTTAGAAACAGGTAAACATTTGTTAACGTTTTTTTTCAGCTTCACAAAAATTTGGAATTTAATTATTAATATAATTAATTAATTAAAAATTAGAAATATAATAATCCGGGATGAGTAGCTCAAGTTAATCGAACCAAGACAAAAGTCGTTGTGATAGTCATTTGCTATCAAAAATAAATTTAGTTTAATTTATTGAAACATAACCCTCTGTCACAAAATATCACTCCAATACTCGTATCTTCTATAGAAAATTGTGTGTGCCTTCGTCGAGACAACTATTTTCTATAGGAAATTGTGTGTGTCTTTGTTGAGACAACTATTTTCTATAGAAAATTGTCTCTGTTGAGACAACTATTTTCTATAGAAAATTTTCTCTGTTTAGACAACTATTTACTATAAAAAATTTTGTCTGTCGAGACAAATATTTTCTATAAAAATTTTTTTCTGAAAGACTTTAACTTGTTCGAATAAATGTGTGATCGATTTAAAATTATTCGAATTTAAATAAAGTTCGAGATTAGGTTTTTCTCTTAATCTAGTCATACGTAAATTGCTATCATCTGAAGCCACGTGTAATAACATCCTAAACGACACACTCATCAATGTCATCCTCAATATCACTTTCGTTAAAATTTTCAACTTCACTTTCTTCTGTGCTAACCTATCGAGTAGTACTATTTGTTTAAATATAGGGGGTAACAATAAAGGGCAAAAATAACAAAATTGGGTTTCTGCTAACATTTTGCGGACATATTATCGAATTAGGGCCGCCCCATCGTATGTGGTGCATTCGTCAAGTCCTTTTATTTCTAAAAACAAAGAATTTTGGAATTATAACTTATCGCAGTAACATTTTTTACAAAGAGCTTTCGAGTGATTGAAAGAGTCACTTTATCTATAATTATTTGTTGGATTTCAGGAATAATATAATGTAGTTATAAATAAATAATTGTCAATATAATTTCATATTGCGTTTTAAAAATGCCATCATCAAATTTAGAATTATGTAAAATACTGAAAAATATTATAAATTTAAACAAATATTTTTATTCGTTTTATTCGATTATTCTACATAAAATTATTCGTTATTCGAAAACGACAATTTGTAAATTATTCAAATAAATATTCGTAAGAAATAACTAGCCTGACAAGCATAGAATATTGCACATTATGTCAAGAGTTGCAAAATATTGCTGAAAGTTTAATAATTTGTATTTTGAAATTTTCAGATTTATATCAAATAACCATGGCATATGCCTATTGGAAATCTGGCAAAACAGACGATCATGCAGTATTTGATTTATTCTTTCGCACAAATCCATTCCATGGTGAGTTTACCATATTTGCTGGTCTCGACGAATGTATGAAATTTTTGGATAGTTTTCATTACAGTGAAAGTGGTAAGTATAAAAGAGAATTCATACTAAACTAAATATCTACTATATTAAAATATTTCTTGTTTTCCAAAAAAAAAAAAAAAGATATCGAATATTTACGTCAAACCTTGCCCGAGGGTACAGAAAGTGATTTCTTTGATTATTTGGGTAATTTGACGGCCAAAGAAGTTACACTGTATGCGATTGATGAAGGTACTGTAGCATTTCCCCGGGTGCCGATTATTAAAGTTGAGGGACCCCTAATAATAGTACAATTGTTGGAAACAACTCTATTGACATTAGTTAATTACGCAAGGTGAGTTAGTTAATTAAAAGTTAGCGATAAATATTTACATTATCTTGCTTTGTTTTTAGTTTAATGGCCACAAATGCTGCTCGCTATCGCATGGTTGCTGGCAAACATGTAAACCTTTTAGAATTCGGTTTACGGCGAGCTCAAGGTCCTGATGGTGGTCTATCCGCTTCAAAGTATTCTTATATTGGTAAGTACTTACATTTTCTATAAGGAATTAAATCAAATCATATAAAGATTTTGCAATAACCTGTTAGGAAAGTTAAGAAACCTATTATATTATCTCACTCTTAAACAATAAACAGATGTAATATAATACATCGGTCAGCCCCATAATAGCTAAAAACTGTTGAAAGTATAATTTGTTTCACATTTAAAAAATTAAAAAATACCCAATATATACATATATGTATTGTGTAAAGTATAAAGATATCACCTAAAATGTTTACGTGTCTAACCTTTACAATTAAAAGAAAATTTTGTTGGTAAATTTATAACCATTTAAAGTCATTTATGATTGACAAATAAGGTCATGATTATTTATTGGTTTGATGATACAGACTGAGTGTAAAAAAGGATATAACATTTAACTGCAAAAAAAAATTAAGGCCTACATGATGGCATGCTCATTTTATTTACTATAATCAATTAAAATTGCCAAAATACAGAAAAAGGAAGAGACAAAACACTGCACAATGTATCACCTTAAAAACAAACAAAAAAAAAAAAAAACTAGAAATAAATGGTGGAAGAAGTGCTTCATTGATTTACGTACGTAGATTTGTTAATGTTAACAGCTTAGTTTAGTTTTGCTAGCAAAAACAATTTAGCTGGTCTAGTAAAAGGGGGCGCAACAACTAACGGCATGTACACATGCAATATCATATGTAGCTTACACAATTTATTATCAAATATTGAAATTCATTTGCAATATTCTTAAATTTTCATACACATTCCATGATGATGAATAATAAGACTTGTCTAGCACTCTGTTTTAAATGTTTCCTTTTTTCGAAATAGTTATACATTGGTATGTCTCTCCTTCATAACACCTGTTTTTCCGCCGTTTAAATACTTCAACTTTTGTTGAAAACAAACAACAGTGGGTGGTTGCTTGCTTTACTTTCATAGCAAAAACTTGTAGTTCAAATTGGCAAGCATATCCCTCCATATGTATCACAAACGTATGTGTTTCAATATGTAAAAACATCTTTTTTCGAATATGTTACTTAAAAAGTTTTACCTTTTAGTTGTTGTTGTTTGATTTTTAGTACCATTTGGTACCAGGATAATATTATTGTTATTGTTTTGCTTTAAATTCCTTGTATTTATTTTAATGGTTGCGCAAATATTTTCGCATTGAACTAACACGTCGTAAATTATTCGTTACAAATTCATATTGTTACACATTATTTATGATTTTTGCTAAAACTATTCAAAACATCCAACAAAATATAAACAAATTGTTGTGGAATTTCCGTTTTTCTTTTTCTGCGTTAAAAATGTGTTTTTTTTTATTTCATTTAATTACTCGCCCATTACCGGTAATGGATATTTTTTAATTGACACTGCAATATAGTATGTAGATATTATGAAGAGTGTAAACACAATAGATTTAGCGACGGCACGAATAAGTGGAACTTAACAGCAGATTAATAATAGTTTTCTAGATAATTGAAAAGTAAATGCAACTAAAAAATTATTTTATATTTATAGTAAATGTCAATACATTTTTAGAAAATGTGGTCTTTTGTAACAATCTGCTGACACCGACTACTTTTTTTGTCAAATGTCATCAAAACAACATCTACATATGGTAAATAGTACCGAAAAATAGAAAATAGAAAATACGAAATAGAAAATACTATAGAAAATACACAAGATTTTCTATAGAAACTGCTATTATATACACGATTTTCTATATAAACTACTGTTATACACATTATTATTTTTTTTTAAATAAAGTAATACAAAAGATTTTCTGTAGAAAATACTGTTATACACAATATTCTCTATAGAAACTACTGTTATACACAAGATTTTCTATAGAAAATACTGTTAATAGAAAGATTTTCTGTAGAAAATACTATTATACACAATAAACTGTCTTCCAGAAAAATTTTGCAAAAAAAAAAAAAATGATTCTTTCTAGAAAAATACTGTTAAAGAAAAGACAGAGCATAAGAAACATTCTTTCACAAGATTTCCTACTGAAAACTGAAAATACAGTTATACACATGATTTTCTATGGCTAAACTATATAAAGGGTCCGCCAAATAATTTTTTTTTGAAATGCTATAAAAAAACTACTGAATATTTTCTCAAATTTCTTTTTTATTTGAAAGTACAATCCTTCCTTCTTCAATTTTTGTGAACAAAAATTCGTTCAACATGGCCCGATGGCCTAATTATGCCTCTGGACCAAAATCGGCACCAAACAGTGAATCGTTTGGGTGCAAATGCGACAATTTTGCTTATTTACATACCCCCCAAGATCAAAATGAGCTTCATCTAAAAAGATGATTTTTTTTTTGGCAAAATTGGCATCTTCTGTAAGTCGATCGCAGGCCCACTTAGCGAAGCGAAAACGCATTGGATGGTCAGTTGGCTTCAAGTCCTGAACCAATTGGACTTTGTATGACGTCATACCAAGGTCTTTATGCAAAATTCGTCTTAATGATGTATCCGAAATGTTCAATTGTTGAAAACGACGATGAATTGATGTTGATGGCGCTTCACGCACACTTTCTGCCACAGCAGCAATATTCTCGGGTGTACGCACTGTTTTTGGCTTTTCACGCTTTGGTTTATCGATGAGAATGTCAGATTCTTTCACTTTTTTCACAAGATAACGAACATATGGAGCTGACGGTGCTTCTCTTCTTCCGTACGCAATTTTCGCACACATTCTGCAACATTACCATGATTTTCAAAATAATGTCGCAATATTTCCCAGCGTTGTTCAAGCGTATACACAACCAGCGGAGGGATAAAACTAATTTTCTGCCAAATCAGACATGAGCTAAGTGTTATCATTCACGAAATAAGCACTAGTTGAAAAAAACACGTTAGATGGCGGACCCGTTACAAGGTTTTCTATATAAAAAATGTTATACTCTAGATTTTCTACAGAAAATATAATGGTATGCACATGATTTCCCTTATTTTTTATAACGATTTTAATAAAATTAATGTTCTGTTTTAAAGGCGGTTTCGATGGTACTTCAAACGTGTTAGCAGGCAAACTTTTTAATATTCCTGTCAAAGGAACACATGCTCATGCCTACATAACCTCATTTTCGGGTATTGGTGAATTGAAAACACGACTTTTAAAACATAAAACTACAGGTTAGTTCTATAGTTATTTCAATTTATAATAAATGTATTTAATTATTAAAAATTATTTATTCCAAAAGGTGTTACCGGAGATTTACTGGAACATGCCGTCAAATATCGTCAATCTCTGGCTTCTGTATTGGACGTTTCAATGGAAGAGTCGTCGGAGGGTGAATTGGCAGCCATGGTCTCATACGCCATAGCATTTCCCGATGGTTTCATGGCCTTAGTCGATACGTATGATGTTAAGAGGTATTTCGCTTTTAGGCAAATTCTCTCGGAACAATTTTGTTTTAGTCATTTCTCTATATAATATCATACTAATTTTGAACGGACCCTTAAACTAATAATTGCACTCTAATCTAGTGTTGTAACTAGTTTAATTAACTAGAACATTGTTCTTTAATATTTGTGAAAATGTAAAAAAGACATGTCCTGTCCCGTCAGTGTTTAGTTTATATTCATTGATTAATTTGTATTTATGTTGAAATTTTCAAAAATTTTTATTTAAAACTCTCAACTCTTAACAGCCCTAAAAGTAAAACTAAAGAAATAAACAAGATAAACCCAGGTATTAATGCTAAAATCTCAACGAATGATATGAAAACAAAAAATTCATTAAATAATAAACAGCAGCATGAAAATGGTTTTATAAAATCCTCTCAAATGAATGGAAAAACATCATCAAGACCACAGCATTCAGTCGTTGCGGCAAATGGAAAAGCGTCTTTAGAACAAAAACATATTAATGGCCATACTGTTTCGAATGCTTTAACAAATGGCTCGCATAAGAACAACAGCAATGCCAACATCACAATCAAAAATACTATTACTTCTGCTACCACCATGAATATTAAACATTCAATGGATGTAAATTCATTATCATCATCATCGTCTTCATTATTAATGCCCCAAGCCTATCTGCCAAAATACGTCGAGAAGTCATTCAGGTAATTTTTTTGTTAATTAAGTTTTTTTTTTAATTGCGTTTCGTTTGGTTCTATAACTTCTCTTTTTTTATTGACATCAAAAATCTGGCATACGATTTTCTTTTAATTCTAAGCATGGTGTAATTAACAAGGTGAGTGCAGTAGTACAGCTGGCTGACTTTGTTTACAATTTACTTATGTCAAAAGTTATACTTTGTCAAATGTTTTTGACAGTAGTAAACTACTATTCTACACAAACAAAATGCCTGTTGTTTCTGAATTGTGTTGTATTTGTTGCCAATTTGCTCTCACCTTGTTAATAACATCATGATACTATGCTTTGCTCTTTTTTAATGTCTGTATTCGTATTATCTAAATTAACATTTAAATTGTTAAATTGTTTATTCATTAATATAAAACATATTGCTTTTTTTGCTCCTTGGAATTCTTTTTGCATGCTTTTGTGATTTTGTAATTTTATAGTATTTTATTTTAGTTGTTCCTCATCTTAACAAATGTCATGTTGTTTTGTGTTTACGTTTATGTATGTATTTTCTAAATTTAAGGTTTTTGTTTTCTTATTATTTTAACAAAATTGTATAGGAAATTGTTTAAACGCGAACTCTTTTTTTTAAATACTTATACTCATACCAAATATTTATATATAAAATTGATACTTGCTCTATTTCTGTACATACTTCTCAAATTTACACGCCAGTTCGTTCGCTTGTTGGAAACGTATGAGTTATCAGAAAACTATAAAAAATATATTTCTTTTAAACAATTTCCTTAAAATTTATTATTTGTTGAATGATTAAAAATAATATCATTCGTTGGCTTAAATTTTATAAATATTGTTTAATACATTATTACATTTAAACTAAATATAAAAAATAAAAACATATTCGGCAATTAATACATATCAGTCCTAATTGGTCTTTTTAAGTCACACAAAACGAGGTGATAACTGTTTTGATATAACATTTTAATTTATATATTTTTGTTTTGCTGTTACTTTTATTTAACAAGGTAAATAGTATTTTAATTTATTTTATACTATGTTAGTTATTTAAAAATTATAAATCTAATTTATTTATCATACTAAAAAATTAAAAAATATCCATTATTTGCTAAAATTCATTAACGATAAAAACTTAACATGAAGTTTGTCAACCACAAATTGTGTGGTTTAATTTATGGTTGGCTGGAGACATAAATATATAGGAAGTATCAAGGTCGTCGATTTCAATTACACATTTATACGGTATCTAGTAACCACGAAATTGGAGTCCATTGGATGAAGTTCAAATCTGACAAGTATAATGAAGTAAGTCCTATTTATTGGCATCATGACATTGTGTTACTTAATTTTATATTTTGACACTTTATTTTGTATTTTTGACATTTTGAATATTTCTCTACTGAGTATAACTCAACGGCGATGACAACTGGCCGATCAATCGTTTAGTCGGCAGCTGACAAGATTTCTTCATTCATTCTGAAAACGTTGTCGGCTAGCCTTTTGAAGACCTTGTTTATATTTCTCTATTTGTGCTTGATTGCAATGTCTGCATTGGGGTAATAGGTCAAATCTAATATTTTCGTGTGGTTCACTGAAGATATCTCCATGCCATCGATGAGCGATGCCTAAATTGAGTTTTAACATCGTGCACGTGTTAAAGACTACAACTCTTATAGTTGTTCCAACTTCTGATTAAGAATTTATTGTTAGTAGGAGTAAGATTATAACCTAAACTATGATGTAAACAAATTGTGGATTTTTTCATTGAAAAACGATTACATATACATATACAATTTCTTTTATAGAAAAGTCTGTTATACACAATATATTCTACATAATAAACTCTTTTACACATAGAAAATATAACAGATCTTTGATTGAAAATACGGGTATACACAATATTTTGTGTAGCAAATACTGTTATACACAAGATTTTCTACATATTAGGCTTCTACACACGAGAAATAACAGTTCTTTTATAGAAATGCTTATACACAAGATTTTCATAAGAAAATACTGTTATGCACCATATTTTATATATAAAATACCGTTATATACAAGATTTCCCATAGAAAATACAGTTATACACAAGATTTTGTGTAGCAAATGCTGTTATACACAATATTTTCTACATAAAATACTCTTATACGAAAGATTTTCTATAGAAAATACTTTTATGCAACAGATTTCTATATAAAATAATGTTTTACATAAAATATTCTATAGAAAATACTGTTATACACAAGATTTTCTATAGAAAATACTATTATACACAAGATTTTCTATAGAAAATACTGTTATACACAAGATTTTCTTTAGGAAATATTGTTATGTAACTGATTTTCTATAGAAAATTTCTACAAAAAATACTGTTATACACAACATTTTCTATAGAAAAGATTTTATGCACAAGATTTCCAATAGAAAATACTACTATGCAACAGATTTTCTATATAAAATACTGTTATACACAAGATTTTATTCTAATACACAAGATTTTCTATAGGAAATTCAGTTATACACAATATTTTTCTATAGAAAATATTTTATGGCTTCAGATAATGGATATTATTTAGAATAAAACCTTATTACCAAACATTTTCAATTTAAAGTAACCCTAACTAACGAATGTTATACTAAATATATTAATTTCTAAATTATTAATTTCTTATACTAAGCTTTCTTTCGCGTATTATTTCTCTACTTTCTGGAAGTCTTTATTTATTGGCTTTTTATATATTTGGTTTATTTTGTCCCCCTCTTAACCATCATTTTAATTTGAACTTATTTTTTATTCTTAAAAACAAACTGAATGAAACAGTGTTATAAAAAACTCCTCCTCATGCTACCTTCATCGTCTAACAAACAATCAAAAAATAAACGACATATTACTATAATCAAAAAAATATCTAAAACAAATGACTTCCCGGCACTATTTTGGCAGAGGTATGTAAAACCACCTATTCGAAATACATAGAAAATTTTAAACAAATCATACATTTCTAATTAAATAAATCATAAATTCAAACAATATCATTTTATATATCATTTCAATATACCTACATATGTGTGTGTTTATTTTTACGTATTTATTGCTAAATTGTCTTTGTCTATGGTATTTAAAATAAAAACTTTGAAATATTCAATTTTGTTTGTAGAGTGTATTTTGTCATACATACACATCCATATAATCAAACAAAAACAAAAAAAGAATACAAATTGTTAAAACTAATTTAAATACATTCATAGTTCGAATTTCTTTATTATGCAAAGCCTAGCACATTTCACTGTAAATCTAGTTACAATTTTTATTAATTTTTTTTTTTTTTTTTTTTTTGTTTTCAAATTCTCATAAAATGGTCCGAGAGATACCACTGCATGGCTTGTGTAAAACAATGTGTAATTGCGTTTTTTGGTTAAAATCTTAGAGTCTTTTTTACACTTAATAAAATTATTTTTTTAGCATTTAGTTTACAGAGTTTAAAGTTTAAAATAATAATGTTGGTCCTTCGAACCTTGAATTAATTTCTTTATTATTTGATTGTAGTTGGTATCTAATATATTAGATAATTAAAATAATCTTCTTATTCGTAAGCCTCTTCAAAAATGTTGCACTTTGTTGAAATCATACACTAGTTTTTCTATATAAAATACTGTCATATACAAGATTTTTAATGAAAATACGGTTATATACAAGAATTTCTCAATTACCCAAAAAATTGCAAACATTGAGAGAAAATCTGAAACGGATAAAATTTTGATAACGTTTATGAGTGTTTAAATTGTTTTGAAACCTATATACCCCCGAGTTAAAGCTTATTTTGATATTATATCATTCAATGTTACAGATCAAAGAGTATCTGATATAAAACATACAAAAGATCGCTAAGATAAAAAAGATCAAACCCAAAGCACTAACTTGCTAAGACAGCAATGTTAGGAATCATTTCATTTGTGTAAAAGATAATATCCTACAACAATTGGATCTAGGTTCCAAAACTATCTAAATCTCACACGACCAACTATTTTCACCTCAGAGAAAGAACACTCTTCAACAGGATAGGTTAGGTTAAACTGGCAGTTAAATAACCGGTAGAAGTTTTAAGAGCGGCCTGACTAGCAGTATGCATATGTATATGGATATGAATCGTCATACCGAATTTCATTTTGATCGGCCCATAATAGGCCATAGCTATCATATGAGGACTACTTCCGTAAAATTGAATTACATGCGTAAATTATAAAAACACAAATAAAGATATCGAATCAAAATTTTACAAAGATCAATATATGTATGGAAAAACAATACTGTTTGCTTTTGTGAAAATTAATCAATAATTGACCCATAGCTCTCATATAAGATCCACTTCCAAGATAACAGGAACATATCGTTATTAAGATGAAATTCAACCAAATCTGCCATTTGACATTCAGAAATATTTTTACTATAATAGATTGAACGATTTCGAAACCTAACTAATTAGTTCGCATATGAATGTAACAAGTTTACTAAAATAAATTATTATTTTCTAATTTTTATAATTAATTTAAATTATTAAAATTTGTTTAACTCTCACTCACTAGTTTGGAATTTTATTAACAAAAAAAAAAAAAAAAAGCAACATCACAGTTAGCAATGCAATTTAGTAAAATGAATTAGTAATTTATTTAATTAAATTCTTGTATTTTTATTTGTAATAACGACTAAATTCAAAATTTCATTAATGTTTTTCTGTGTATTATTTTCTTTATTTTTTTAAATAACATTTTTAATTTAGGAGTGGTTTACTTAATTTCTGTGCCGTTGCTTTGGGTCTAAATGACTTGGGTTATCGTGCCGTTGGCATACGCATTGATTCTGGTGATTTGGCGTATCTATCCTGCTTGTCACGTGAAACATTTGAACGTGTTGCGGAACGTTTTAAAATATCCTGGTTTAATAAACTCACCATTGTGGCGTCGAATGACATAAATGAGGATACAATATTGAGTTTGAATGAACAGGGTCATAAGATTGATTGCTTTGGCATTGGTACACATTTGGGTAAGTGTGTTTTTTTCCAAGAAAAAGGTTGCAAGATTTATAGGTTAAAATATATATCAAAACTTTTGTTTATATCTAATTAAATTTTTACAAATATGTAATTTAATTTGTATCAACAAAAAGTTTAAAAACTAATTTTAAAGTCTAATTTGTATTTTCAATATTTGATTTCTTTGTTAAAAATTTCCAGTGACCTGCCAGCGACAACCCGCTTTAGGTTGTGTTTACAAACTGGTCGAAATTAATGGCCAGCCTCGTATCAAACTAAGTCAAGATGTGGAGAAGGTTACCATGCCTGGTCATAAAAATGCCTACCGGTACTTTAATTAATTTATTTATTTTAAAACTGTTTTAATAAATAAATACTCTTCTAGGTTGTACAGCGCCGACGGTCATGCTTTAATCGATCTCTTGCAAAAGGTCACCGAACCACCACCAGCTGTGGGTCAAAAAGTACTTTGCCGCCATCCTTTCCAAGAATCGAAACGTGCTTATGTCATTCCATCCCATGTTGAAGCGTTATACAAAATCTACTGGCAAAATGGTAAAATTTGTCAACAAATGCCGACACTGGAGCAAGTAAGAGAACGTGTACAGATGTCATTGAAAACCTTAAGAAATGATCATAAACGCACTTTGAATCCCACTCCGTACAAGGTAAATGTAGGTGTATTTCCAAATAATGTGCACATACATAAGTAGAAATCTTGTTGTTTTTTTTTTAATAAAAAAAATCTGAATTTAATTGCATGATAATTGGAAATAATACTTGAAAGATATTAAAATATTAATACCTAATGTTTTTATATTAACAATTTCCTTCCTAATTGCAGGTCTCGGTCAGCGATAATTTGTACAATTTCATACACGATCTGTGGCTACAAAATGCTCCCATTGGTGAACTCTCATGATCTATATAAAAGCAAACATACAAATTACGAATTTTATTTTCTTCATGGAATGTAACAAATATTATAAACAATTGCTCTTAAATTTCTTTGAAATTAAGGAGCAGAAACTTGCTGGACAGGATGTAATGGATTTTTTTTGTATTTTTTATTATCATTTTCTTTGGCAATATTTATCTAAAATTGTACTGAACAAAATTTATTAAAACAAATTTATTATTATTATTCTTACAAGTTATAATTTTTCTGATTATTTTCCAACTTTATAAAAACCAAAAATTGTTAAACTTCTTTTTTAACTATACCTTAAGGTACGGTAACATTTGGCAAATATTTACTAAAAAAAGCGTAACCACTTGTTTTAGCACAAATTTGTTTGACATTGTTTACTCTTACAGGAGTTTTGTAAGATCAAACAGCATAAAATAAATTTAAATTAAATATTAGTTGTGCTTTGGCCTAAATAAGAAACGGTTTTTAAATAAATAAACGAGTTAAAATAGATGTTATTTAGTGGTTACGTCTATTTCGGCAAATATTTGCCAAGTATGAACATAATAACTATAATGTATTTGTTTTTAGTTTTAAGTTAAAACTTTAATATTATTATAGAACAAAACCAACAATTAAGCACAATTAAACAAAATACTTAAATAAACAAAAACAAAATAATGAATAAAAATAAAACAATAAAATAAACTTTGTAAAATATAAAGCACAAATTTGAAACGAAAAGTATGGACCACTTACATACACATAAAAAAGAAATTCCATACATAAACCAAACTTGAAACGAATTAATACATAGTTATATGAATGTAATAAAAAAGGCTTAAACTATTAAGGATACCACACTATTTAATGTGCCTTAAATACAAAATTTTACTTAAAAAACACATCAGCAAACACATACAACAAATATTTAACTTCTAATCAATGTACATCATAATTATAATTAAAAATTACTTAAATATTTTAATTATTTCTTTATACTTTAGGTTGTGTAGTTATTTTTGTTAAATTAGCTGTAGTTTCTTTTTGTAAGTTTGTACTTCTTAGTAGATGTGTATATTGCACAAGAACAATAATATTAAACAAGAAAAAAATAAATAAATAAACAAAATATATAACTAAACATATAACAGAAAGAGTCAGAAATAAATATACAAAAATGCTTATTGTAAAAAGACCTGAAATATAGTGGTTTTCAATTTGATTTGCAGTTGAACTTGGTTTGTTGAAATTATACATTTACTTATTTTATCTTAAATATAAAGATTTCCTCCCTGTTCAGTAAAACGAACCCGGTTTTAAAACGAGTACACATATACGCAATTTACTTGCATTCAACGTAGAAAGTACAAAATCATACAATATGCATCAATTTGTGTATTATTACTTATTTCTTTTTAAAAATCAATCGCTTTTTTTAAATCACTCATTTTACAGAACAGGTGCTATTAAGTTGAAGTATGATATTGAAATTTTCTAAATTACAGGTATGTAGGTAGATACACCAATAGATTAAAAATTGAAGAAAATATATTCGAATTTAGTAAGATTAAATTGAATTTAATTTTACCAGTGATTAATAATAAAAATTAAACAAATTTGAAACATATGAAATGTTTGTTGTTGTTGTAACACCAGTGTTTGCTAAGTTGACAGCCCTTGGCCGAGTGATCTCGGGCCATTCTGGTGCGTAGAACCGGCTGTCGTGGGAATGGTTAGAAATTAATAAATATTCCTAGATTTATAATAATTAATTGAACATAGCATATTATTAACTTGAGGCCGTGGTATATGTGAGCGGAAAGTTTAGTTTTAAAACTTTTATGCATCGAAAACCAAATTTTATATGAAAAAAAAATATTTGAAAACTTATTTATAAGTTGAGCTATAACTTCCTTAATTTCAATGATTTTTTAAATAAATTTGTCACACTTATTAAATGGGAATCTGCAGTTTATTTGACATGCCCAAATATTTGACTTAATACATATTTTACGAATTATTTAAAAATTAATCAAACATTACGGATTATAACCTAGTAGGCGTGGCATTTGTGGGCGGTAAATATGTTTTTTAAAAAGCTCATATTATTACCTATTACATATTGAAAACCTCGTCTTAGTAGCTGTTATAGTTTCTCAGTTATAATGGAAACAAGAAATTCATTACGAAACGAAACACTTTCTATAATGTTCTGTTTACCTGGTGTTTTTGGACAATTTGTAATTTTGAAAATATGAGCAAATGGCAGACAGGCCTCAGAACACGTTGAATGTTATTACTTTAACTTCCTTATGCTTAAAGATATTGCAATGAAATTTGGCACACTTATAAAGTGGAAGACGGGCAATAACTTGTTATATCAAAGAGTTTGACTTACAAAATATTCCACGAAGTTTGAAATTTATTTGGCATAAAAAAATATTTGATTTATTAAATATTACACGAATTACTTCAATACATTTTTTTAATTATAAACTAGGTTGGCGGAGAATTAATCCCTCAAATTGACAGGTTATCCCACGACGATTAAAATAAGCCCCAAGTACCTTCATATAGGAAGCTTGAACGCTTAAATCTTGTATTAAAATATTTTACAGGTACATACAGTTAGACGACATTTTCTCGGTTCCAATAGCTCACAGCTTAACTTATAATTGTCTAGTGAATTAGAAAGACATTTATTAATTTTATAACTTTTAACTGCAATAAGTAATTAACGAACAGAACACAAGAAGTTTTTTAATTACAATCACTAAAACAGTTACATATAATATATTTTCCCTTATGAATTGAAAAAAAAACCAGAAAGATATTTTCTGCAAGAATGATGCAGCGGCAAATTGTTCGCAAATAAATATCAAAAACCTGTTAAAATGACAAACGAAATTCTCCAAAAATTCGTGGAGAATTTTTAGAAATTCACCCCAAATACCGTTATACGAAAATTTTCAAGGTCATAGAAAATTTGTCACCCTAAAAGTAGGCAATGGACCCTTTTATAATTTCACGGGGTGGTTGTTGAATTAGCTAACTAAAGAGCTTTTTTAAAACAGCTTTTCGGAAGTGAAGTAAACAAGTGCTAATTTCAGTATATATTTCGTGCATATTTTAACTGTTTTTGTTTAAAATTTTAGTACTAACTTTCTCTTTTCCGTTTGTTTTGTTTATGATTTAGCTTTATATAAACAACACCAGAGGGCTTTACACTCAAAAAATTATGGTTTAACGCTGAATGCAATGACAAGACAGTTTTTCTTTTGAAATTTTTGTGTAATCATTTTATTTGCATAATATTTATAATAACTTGTTTTTTTAATTTTAAATTTATTTTTGTATGTTTGTTTGTTTGTTATTTTTTGCATGTAGATTGTTTTTTTTTGTTTGTTAAATTTTATACATATTCATAAATTGTGTTTTGTTTGTTTTATAATTTAAAATGTAATGAGAATTTATATTATAATAAATATTTGTTTTTGTGTTAAGTTCTTTTTAATAATGTTTTATTATAGCTTTTAATATTATTAATTTTGTATGTTTGGTTTGCTACAATAATATTTTGTATGAAACGGTTTTTATTTTGGGGATTTGAGGGAGTTTTCATGCGCTTGGTTTTCTTTGAAGTTACTATATGTTTTTAATTAATTTATTTTTTTTTTGAAATTATTGCATTTTGTTTTGTGGGAGTTGTAGTTGATTAAATGTTTGTTTGTTTTTAAATTTTGTACAGGTTTTTTGTTAAAGGGCATAACGTTTAAACTGACTTGTTTTGTTGTTTATGTCAGAGGATAGGTTGGGAAATTATTAAGGAATTTAAAGTTTGGGTTGTTTTTTTTATTAAAAAAAAATGATTGTTTATGCTTGCTATTATTATTTTATTTTTTTAGTTAAATTTTTATGAAGTTGTTAATATTTTTTAAGGTTTTTTTATTTAAATATAAAATTTGTACTGAAAACCTTTAATATATTTATATTTTTATAAGGTTTAAATTATAGCATAGAAATTATTATTATTATTTAAATTTTTTGTTTAAATTCTTGTTCCTTTAAATATTTTTTAAGAGAGTTTATTTTTTTAAGTAGAAATTTGTTTTGTTTTTGGCCATATAATTAATGCTAATTTGAATACCATTTGTTTTTATTAATGTTGTTGTTATTTTTGTAATATTCATGGTCTGGTTTTGGTTGTTTTTGGTAAGTCTTGTTGTTAAACTTTTCTTTGAGTTTTTGTTTTAAAATTGAAAACAAATAAAATGTTTAATAAATAAATAAAAAATCAAGTTTGTTTTTTTTTGTTTAAAGTTTTAAATATGTAATTTTTATTTATTTTTTTTTAAATTTATTTTAAATAAATTTATTTTAACAATATATTTTTTTGTAGTTCGTGTTTTTTTCTTGTATTTAATTAATAATAGAAATATTTGCAAATTTTTTCGAAACTTCTTGTTTACAAAATTTCGATTTTGTTTAACAACTAATTTAAACTAACGTCTTAATGAGGGTTGGTTGCTTTTTTTTAAAGGGAGAGTATAATTAATTAATTTTATTAAATAAAACGAAAGCTTAAAATTAAATTTAGTTTAGTTGAATTTATTTGCTATAGACCCAATTCTAAACAGAAAATTGAATTTAACAATAACATGTAAGATGTTTAAAGATTTTTCTAAAATCTTAATAAATTTGTGGTGGCTTACAAAAAACTAGATATTTACAAAGAGAGAAAATAAAAATATTTTTTTAAATTTGAGCTTAAAAAACAATTGAATAATTAAAATAATAAAAAAGAAATAATAATAATATTAAAAACTTAGAATTTTCTTTTAAATATTAAAAAAAAACCTCAATATACTGATGTTTTTTCTGGTAAATTAATGATGTTGTGGTTGTTTAACAAATATTTATAATACTTTAAAATTATATTATTATAAATTATTTAATATTTTGTTTGCTTTACATTTATTTGCATTTCATTTCTTTTCATATAATTTAATAAATAACTGGTGGGTTTGATAATTTGTGTTTTCTTTTTTTATATTTTTGTTTTTTTTTATTGTTAAATATTAAAATAATTTTAAATTACATATTAATTGTTTATATTTATATATATAAAACTAAAAACTTAAAAATGTCTTAAAAGCAAAAAAAATAACTAAAACTCCCTAAATATAAAATAATTTATTAAAAATTCTCTAAAAATTAAGCCTCACTTAACAAAAATCTAATTTTTTAATTCAATAAACTAAATGTTAATTAAAAATATTACAAAAAATGTGTTTTCTTGTTTAACTGCATAAATTTTGTTTTTTTTATTTATTTCATAATTAAATTTAAAGCTTTGGTTTCAATATTAAGACAAAATCAAACTTCTTAGTTTAAGAAGCTTTGCTTTTGCTCTTTTTAAATATAAATCAACACATTTTCAATTCAATATATTTAAAATTTGTTAATAAAAAAAGAAATTAAATAAAAAACAATTGGCACACATTTTGTTTTACAAAAAATAAATAAAAATATTTGAAATTTAAAGACAAATTTTGTAGATATAGACTTGGCTAAGCCGAAATTGTGTATACCCTGATTATTAAATTGAAAATTAAATTTTGTATTTTATCTCAAATTTATTTTAACAACGAGTATACTTTGTAAAAATTATTAATTTATGTATAATAATTTGTTTTATTTCTTTGAAATTAGCAATGTTTTTTATGTTTAAGGGGAAGCACACGATTGTTTAATTCACAAGAAATGTTTTTTTTTATGTATGTTTTTAGTTTTAGAAGGAAAGTTTTAAAGACATTTTAAATACCACAAAGCTTTGGTTAATATAAATTTAAAAAAAATAGTTAAATAATTTCAGATTTAAAAATAAGCATTAAATGTCTTATGTAGATTAATAGAGAATTATAGTATAAGAGTAAATTTTAAACAAACAACAGCGTAAATAGACTCAAAGAAAAATATAGTTACAAAAGTTATGACTTAATAAGAAACAGCAGCAATAACTAAACGAGTTCATTCAAACGAAATATTTAATTTGAAAAGCTTAAACTTAGGCTTTAAAGTAATTACTTAAGTTAGCTTTAAGCTTAAGACGCAAAATAATTACTTAAATTATATGTAATTGAAAGCTTTTTTATATATCAACTAAACAATTAGCATTTTATTGTGATTTAGCTCTTTGAACTTACAATTTAAGTATATTAATTAAGTTATGTTTTAAAAAGCTTTAGTTTCAATACAAGTTCTTACAGTTTGACTCAAATAAAATATTTAAATTGAAAATTGAAAAATTAAAATCATTCAAAGTGTAAACAATTAAGAAAAAATTTCAAATTTAAATATTCAAATTGAATAAGCTTTTAAAGAAATTTAGATATTATGTTAATTTTTTAAGTTGTAGAAATTCAAGGATTAAAATTTGTTTTTTTTATCATTGTAAAAACTATTATTGTGATAAAAAGCTCATATAACTTTTGCTGTTTTTAGGAAAGCTTTTCAATTTTACCATTAATATGAGTAATTTCACAGAAAGCTATTAGAACTTTAATTTTATAAGAAATATTTGCAGAACATTGGTGATATTTATTTATTTATAAATTTAAAACTCTTACCCTCATATTCACTAAGCCTACACCTTTTCAAGATTAAATTTTATGAGTCTTTTCTTAAATCAAATCTGAAAACTCTTTAAAAATCAGTTTTTACATACGTTTTTTAAAGCACCGCAACAACGTTTATGGCTTAATTTTGATTTTAATTAGATTTCTTTTTTTAAGATTGGACACTTTTAATATGTATACATATGTACATATAATATTAAATAGCATGTCAGATTTGACATAGAAAAAACTTCGTAGTTAAGGACCAGCTTCGTTATGACCATTTACAAAATAACATACATTTTTCTTTGAGCGTATAAAGCATATTTACAAAAATAATTCTTTTCAGTTAGTTAGTCAGTTAATTAAATACATACTAAATAATAAAGCATAAATTTAAACCCTTTTTAAAACGAAAGGGGTATGATTACAAATATGTAATTCTAAATTTAATTACAAAATAAAAAATTTTGAATTTCAAACAACAAATAATAATAATAATCAAATAATATAATAATAATAATTAAAAATTAAAAATTAATAATAAACCCAGCTTTTAATCATAAACAAATTTCAAATTTAACTAAAACTTTATAAAATAAAAGCAATTTAGAAATTTATTTATGAATATGTCACGGGATAAATCCTTAAAAATTTTTCTAAACAGCATCACAAACTACAAATGGTTGTTATTTCCAAGTTTTTTTTTCTCGTACTTTTAGACGTTTAACAGAGATTTTTTTATACCAGTGTATTTTAGGCTAAATTTATAGTTTTTTTATGTGTCATTTTCCAAATATTATAAAGTTAGAGTGAGAGCGTGACAGAGACAGAGTTAGATAGTTAGAGAAAGAGAGTTACATAGAGAGTATGTCAAGAAATTTACAAATTTAAATGTAGTGTTTTTTTGTTAAATATATTTTTTGATAAATTTTGTTAATTATTTTGTTTATTTTGAATATTTTCTAATATCATTTCAATAATTATGCAAAACCTTGATTTAATTTTAAATTTTATTTTCCGTTTTTCTTATTCTTTTTGTTTAATTTTTTTGTTTGACGTTTACAACTAGCGGTTTGCTAAAAAAGGGGAGCAGGGATTTGGAGGGGAGTGTTTTGATTTAAAGTTTTTAAAACTCAATTTTAATCGTTTAAATTTAGTTCTTTAATCTCACAGATGACTATTTTTATATTTTATTTTTACAATTTCGTTTTTATTATAAAATATTTTGTTTTGTTTAAAGAATTTTGTTTTGTAAACAAAATAGTTTAAAGAGCTTTTGTTTGTACTTAAAACCTAGAAAAGAAATTTGTTTTAAACTTAAACTAATACATTTGTGTATTGTGTATGGTTAGCTAGAGTACAGTTTTGTTAAGCTTTTAAAATAAGTTAAGAAATAAGCTTGAAAATATTATTAAGGTTATAAATTTACAAAAATAAACACGAAGGGGAGAATTGAAAAAAAGATTAACAAATCAGGCTTTTTGTCTTAAGACACTAAGTTATGCAAGTTATTAAAAAAAAAGCTTTTCTACAACACAAGCTTTATTATGAAATAAAAACTTTATTAAAAAGAGTTAAAAAGCAAACAATTGTATAGAGCCGAAAAGCTTTTTTAAAACAAAAGCTTTGCCAAAGTTCATAAATATTTCACACAGAAGCTTTTAATATTCAAAATTTGTGTTTTTAAACCTAAATTATTTGAAATAATAATAAATTTTTCTATGTCAAACAACTGTACAGTTTTGCTTAAAAAATCTTTTTTCCGTAAAAGCTTTATTAACCAACATTTTTAATTAAAGCTTTTAGCAATACTTTTTGATTTAAAACGTTTTGTAGCAAAGAGCTTTTATAAAAATTATCATTATTTCAAAATAAAACTTTTAATTTCTATAGTTTAGAAAAGTATTTTAATGCCTTTAAAATTTTTTTTTAATTAAACTCTTGTTAACTTAAACTGTTAACTGTTGGCTAATGAAACGATTGAAAAATTCAGCTACAAAATGTTTTTTAATAGTTTTTAAAAACCAAGTATTTCTTATAATTATTTTTTTTTTTCAAAATAAAGTTTCTCTCATATTACTAAGTGTCTTTTCAAAAAGCTTTTCAGATTTGTTGGAAATTTGTAGGTTTGTTGTAGGGCATATAAATTTGTTCTTTTAACAAAACGTGCCTTGGAACAAAGCTATTTTTTTGCATACTTGTTTTAAATTGTTCTTAAACTCTATTTTTTTAATCGGCACATTTAATTTGTTTTTTATAATTTTACAATGTTTTTTTGTTTTTTTATTATTGAAAATTTTCTTTGTTAATTATTCACTAATTTTGCGTAGGAGTGGGAGTTGGGGGGGCGAGGGTCGAAAAATTCTTAATTATAGATATTCCTGTTTGATTATTATATCATTATTCGTTGTTGGTGTTAATTTTTTGCTGGCCTTGGTAGCCAACACAACCGTAGTAGTGTTAGGAGGCGTTGTCGTTTGATTTATGGAAGTATTTATAATGTTTGTGGTTTGTGGTATTGCCGCTGTTCTGGTCACTTTGTCTACTCTAAAATGACGTGGTTTGTGTGTATGATTTGTGTTTGGAGGCTGGTGCTCTACCCCCGTTTCGGAGTTATCGTTATCGCTCTGATCATTGCGTGATTGGCTGTCTTCGTTATCAGTTTGATTGTTGTCTTCAAGGTTGTCCTCATCCTCATCTGCATGGTTGTTAGTGCCATTTCCTTCATTCCCATCATCTTCGTCGTCGTCATCATCATCGTCATCATCTGCATCATTTGTTTCCGAATTCATTTTGGCTAAAGCATTAGATGCTGACATCTGAGCTTTTTTCATGGAGGACTCATCACTACTATTGCTGCTATCGAATAACTGACCAGCAGTGGCAGCAGAATCGGGTGATAAGGGTGTTGTAGCAGTGGGTGGTGTTAAATGAGCATTCGTATGCGGTGCTTGTACACACTCCTCCTCTTCGTCGTCGTCGTCTTCATCCATTTCCTCTTCATCACCATTAGCTTCCTGTTCATCATGTTCGGACTCTTCGACCGTTTGGCTGTCATTGGCCATTGGCGCGTCTATTTGATTTTTTGCCTTTTCTAATTTATGATGATTTTCCTCCTGCACTTCACCATCACCATGAGATCGTTTTTGATTTTGTGTGGAAGATGACATACGTTGATCGCCCTGATCATCCTCATTGTCTTCTTCGTCTTCCTGTTCGGATTCCGAAGTGGCTTCATTGTTTACCTCTCCAACTTGTTGGCCATGTTCGGGCTGTGTACTTTCCACATTGTGCTGAGAACTTTCGTTTGGTGATATCTGCTCCAGCGTGGTGGTGCTTGATTCATTATCTTCCTCATTTTCATCCTCTTCCATGGACTCACTTAACTCTCTCTTGATTTGACTCAAATTATACTGTATCCTCTCATCACACTGCCTTTGAGCTCTTTCCTCATTTTCCCTCAGCTCTTTCTCTCTCAGTTCACGTTCGTAGATATCGGGCTCTCGTCGCTGAGACTTTTTCAGCGGCATTCTTAGTAGCATTTGATCGTCACACTCCTTCCGCAATGCTTTGGTTATTAAACCGTTACCAAGGCCGCCACTGCCATTTACCGCCACTGGCAACGGACTAATTTGCAAGATTTCCAACTGACGTTGACAGTGTTGCAATTCTGTTTGCAGTTTGGCAATTTGTTCATTGCGAACTTCAATTAGTTCTTTTAGTTGTTGATTTTGCAAGCGATAATGTTGATTTTCATTTAAAATTCTTTGTAGCATATTGAGCAAACGTTCTCTGTCTTTGGGTCGTGAGTCACGTAATGTTTCGATGGCCAACTCCCAGGGTGTCAGCGTATTGCTGCTATCGGCTTCGCCATCGTTGACACTTTCGTCATCGGTATCTGTGGACAATTCAAATTCACTGTTCATGGTGGTGGCCGTACGACCATTCTGCAAATGATGTTGATGTTGATTCATAAAGGCCTGCGGTGTACGCAAATGAGGCTTGTCATGATTTTGTAGAGTTGCTGCATTGGAAACTGCCGCTGCCACTGCCACTGCTGCTGTTGTTGTTGTTGCATTAGAGGCCGCTGTCAAATTTGTAGTTAAATTAAGGCCTGCAGGCGTATTTGCATTGGAAGACTGTGATGGTGAATGTTGTTGCTGCTGCTGTTGATGATTAAGATTTGCTGTTAGTGTTTGTGTGGTATGATTACGTTGCTGCTGTTGATGTTGTTGTTGTTGTGGCGTCAAATGTTGTTCTTGATAATATCTTTGATTTTGTTTATAGTAATCATATTGTTGCTGATGATTTTGAGCTGCCGTCACTGTTTGCTGGCTCTGAAGTCCAGCCTGCGAATGTTGATTGTGATGTGGCTGTTGTTGCTGCTGATGATGATGACGATGATGGGAGGGATGCTGATGTATTGGATTGGTAATTGAGGGTAGTGGATGAGATGGTGGCGTGGGAGTTCGCATTATATTATTTTGATTAATTAAATTTTTGCTAATGCGTATACGTCCGGTCAGATCATTGTGCTGTTGTTGTTGTCCACAGCTGCTGTTGTTGTTGTTGTTGTTGCTGCTGTTAGCAGCATATACACCACAATTTGGCAACAATTTATTGTGATGATTTACAGTGGCAATAATTGTTTGTGCATGTTGTTGCTGCGGCTGGGTTTGTGGCAAAGGCGATGTTGATGATGTGATTTCGTTGGAACCACCAAATTCCTCGGGACTTCGAGGATTATTACAGCTGGCACTGTTGCAATGAGCATGTGGTGAGGGAGATTGTCTTATATATGGCTGGGGTCCATGCACAGCTCCATGATGATTTGGTATTCGTTGTAGGTGTGTGGCTGATGGAGGTGGTGGATGCTGATGATGTAGTTGCTGTTGTTGTAATTTTTGGGCAGGTATTAATGGTTGTTGATGTATCTGAGATTGGGGTGGTGTGGTGGAGGATGTTAAATTTGTGGATGTTGTTGAGGTGGCAGATGATGATGATGAAGAGCCCGACGATGAGGCCGAAGCTGCAGAACAATTGGAGTTTTGCAGGGAAAGACGCCGTGTCTGCAGTTCCATGTGGCTAAGGTGTGTGGGGGGCAAGGTTTTGTGTCGACTTAAGGCCAAGGGGGAGACTAAAGGCGTTGTGGGAGCTTCACTTTCCATCAAGGGACCATTACAACTTCGTCGGTCCTCTTCGCTGTGATTGCTAAGGGGCGGGGGTGTGGGAGTCATTTCACAGGGTGTGGGCGCCCTTTCTTGTTTTATTTGTATTTCACCTTCGCATAAACC
Source organism: Bellardia pandia (assembly GCA_916048285.2). Classification (NCBI taxonomy): domain Eukaryota; kingdom Metazoa; phylum Arthropoda; class Insecta; order Diptera; family Calliphoridae; genus Bellardia; species Bellardia pandia. The sequence continues at coordinate 22,165,529 of OU696530.1, read as the reverse complement.
TGTTACTAAAGGTTGTTGTTTGATTTGTTGCTGCTGATGTTGTTGCTGCTGTTGTTGTTGGACCTGCAACTTCTTTTGCATTTCCCTCTCTCTCATTTCCCGTTCACGCTCAAATTCTCTTTCCCGTTCCCTTGATCTTTCGCGCTCTCTTATTCTTTCCATTTCACGTTCCCGCTCCCTTTCTATTCGTTCTCGTTCCCTCAGCTCTCTTTGTTCTTTTTCACGCTCTTGCGAGAGATGTGTCTTTCTAGGCGCCAACGCTACATTTGGCTGATACGTTCGCTCGAAACGTTCACGATCGGTGGAGCGTACCACACGTTCGGGATTTTGCAATACCGGCGGTTCCTGACTCAGATAAGGAAGTGTAGATAAAGCTGCCACTGCCGCTGCATTGTATGCAGCATGCATGAATGTTTTTGGCTGAGGCCACGGTCGAAACGCCGACATTTGACCAGCCGCCACCATCCGTTGCTGTTGGGCACAATGGGCATACATTAACGACTGATAGTGCTGGTACTCCAATTGATATGCTGACGCTTCGTCGAGGCCTTTGGATTTCTTCGACGTTGGAATGTCCAGCTGTTCGCCACGATGCTTAACAACGCTAGGTGGTAGGGGTTGATGAGGTGGTGGCGGTCCGAGACCCATAGATGGCACTAATATCGAATGGTCCATATGCATTTCGGCCTGGAAATAGAAAAAAAGGTAATAAATGGAATTTAGAAACGAATTTAATACAGATATATTTGATTTTGAAAACAATGGTTGAAAAATAAACAAATATAAAGCCTTTTAACAGTTTACTGAAAACAACAATATTTTCCTTATAAGAATTTAAAGTTTTCTTAAACAATAAACTCTTTTAGTTCACAGACCATTTCCAACTCCTGCATGATATTTTTGTTCTGTTGTTGTTGTTGTTTTTGTTGCTTGTTTTTGGCGCCATAACTGCAACGTCAATTTGAAAATTATGAATCGTTTTCGGCATCACTAATGGGTGCAGACTGGCTATACACAGCCATGCCATTGACTCAAACAGTTACTCTCTCTCATTTCAATTGCGTGGTGATGGTGGTTTGTTGTTAAGTTATTCAACATAAATATTCCTGATGATGACAACGATGCTAGTGCTGCTGTTGTTGCTTCAAATACTGCCGATTGCCCCGTCTTGTCTTTATGGCCTGTTACTTTGGAAGTATTTAAATGCTAGACTTAATTATACATACGACTACTCGTACAACCAACCAAGTTGTCTTACGCTTGCTTTGCATAATTGTTTTCAGTTGCAAAGCCTGCCTCACATCCTCGATATGGCACCAGACATGGTACGTCCATTCATGCAGCATACATACATATTGTACCTACTTATACATACATACATACATATACATATATATTTGTTAATGTTCTTTTGCTACTGGTTTTGCTTATGCGTTTCCTAATTCCAAAAACTCAACTCTATTAAATGAATTTATTTGAAATCTATATAATTGTCCATACTGATGACTGGCTCGATGCTACGTTTGCTGCGGAATGTTTATGACTTCATTAACTGGAGAGGAACAAATTTTAGTGGAATTTTATGATGATGGAAAAATATGTGACATTCGTAAAACCACATGACAAAAAAAAAAAAATAAATAATATAAGAAATAATAAAAACGTGTGTGCTGTTCTTTGGCAAAATTTATGCAAGATTCTGGACAAATTTAAATGTTTTATTATTTATAGAGGAAACTTTTTAATTGTGATAAATAAATTGGTTTGTAATCAGCAGCAAGATTGCTATTTGTTTTAGTTATTATACCCACCACCAACAAAAAAGGGGGGGGAATTTAAGTTTGTTATTACGTTTGTTTTGTAACACATCGAAATATTGGTTGTATAACCAAAAGGGGACTACTTATTCTCGTCTCTGTAAGTGATCCTCAAAATAAAATAACCAGTATAATTATCGTTACCGATACAAAATGCAACAAAAATTAGTTTTAAGTATTCATAGATCACACTACTGGCATTTTGTGGTAGGTATTTAAGACCCAATTTACACGAAGAAATTCTTTAAGCTAACTCTCAAATAAAAACATGAGCGATTTAAGCAATAAGTATTATGCTGTGTGAACACGGAAGAAATTTCAAATACAAAAATTGCTTTGTGTAAATTGGGACTTATGGCCAGTTTTTAACTTAAAAATCAAAGGGTTTTTAAACTTAAGTTCTGTTTAAATACAAAATTCGTTTTTATAGATCATATTTAAATATAACTTAAATCACTGAATACAAGTTAAGTTGTTCATATTACCATATGATTTTGACAGTTCTGCAAATTATGAAAATTGCGCATTGAAGTTTTTTTTTTTATTATTTAATAAAAATATTCAATAAATAAACTCGTCGCGAATAAAAACATTGTGCTATTGTGTCATTAATATCAACTAAAACAATGAATTCTGATGAAGAGGATATGAATGATGCAGCTTTTGTCCATAGTAAATCAGCTGTTAACTGAAGAAGTTGTTTATATTTTTTTTGATATTTAATAGTGCTATCATACTTTTATCATAATTAAATACTAAACGTAATTTGAGACTGAAAAATTGAAAATATATTTAAATAAAACTTAAATTTAAGCAAAAATTAACTAATTTCGCATTTAAATATCAAGTTAAAAAGTGGCCATTAGATTCGGCACAGATGAATATAAACTTTTAGTTGTATTTTGTTTGAATTTGTAAAGATCCGCTTGATTATCTTGCGACATTACAATTTGTTATTCTTTTAATAATTATAACGATTGTGCCTTGGTGGACACATTCGGTAACGTTGCATATCTTTGCCGATCACTGACGACAAAAACGATTTCAAATATTAGACTTCATTTCATAAATTCAATAGAAATAAACGACTGTTAATGCAATTATGTATGTAAAAATTATGCAATACAAAGATAACCAGGAATATTTTTGCTGGATACAGAATCCAGAAATTTGCCACCCTCTCTTTCAGTACATAGAGGTTACAAAGAGCTTAATAGTTAAACCCTCCAAACTCCAACAACCCAGCTATTTATATGTAAAAATAACCACATAAAATCAAGACCATCATGACTTAAGCAAAGAAATGACACTCAGTAACAGCAACATCTCGGAAAGAAAAAAGGAAAAACAAACACATCAAGTCTTAACCAGCAAGCAGCACACATTGCAGACTACATACATACAAAGTTCACTAGAGGATTTTCTTTGGAGTTGTCAGTTTTTAAAAGTTCATTTTTATGTTTATGTATTCAAGTGTTTGCAATGTTTGTTATTTTATTTTTGAAATCATATACACAAGTTTTTTTTTTTGTCGCGCAAAAGAGTCAAGGCTGACAAGATCTACTCTTTGGCAACGAATGTGGTTGGTATGTAATGTGGCATTACAAGTATATTGGGAACATTTTTTCTACTTAAACATGCAAAATGAATAATACAAAAAAAAAAGAAAAGAAAGAAAACTTTATAGTAGATTGCTTACAAAGAGCATATTGCACACGTTCATATTTTACTATGTCGTTAAAAAGGGTGTTCCTTAAAATGGTTGTTTAAAAATTTCATAATGAAATCAGGAAGAGGGGGTGGGCGGGCGTTGTTTCCTAAAAAGAAATAAGATTATTTGGTTTTCAATTATTTAGAAGCAATATGGTTATTAGCCGCAATATTAGTTTCAACTTTTAACATTTGCAACAAATTTGTAATAAAGACTTTTCATTACTTCATGACTTATTTCATTCACAATAGTAATCTTATATTTAAGTAATGGATGCTATTTCTGTCATTCGTATACCCGATATGATTCGGCTTATAGCAACTGCTTTATCGAATTCCGAATATCTAATGTTTCATGTATTCTAAATAACAAGTGTCATATTGTATCCACTCTTGTATACCCACCACCAAAAAGATGAGGGGTATATTAAAGGCTAAGTTAGCCCACTGTAATGGAATGTAACTGCAACAGTAAGAAACAGCTGATGGATATTGTTATGCGTAAAGTAATGCAAATGGTTATGGAGATGTAAAGTAACGCAACACCGAAATGTGTGAATCTGTAAGAAATAGAATTTCCTTACATTTTTACATCATTACTTAAGTTTACCATTCTGTTTGTAATACATCGAAATATTGGCCGTAGAACTAAAAAGTCTATATATTCTGGGTCCTTATAAGATTCTAAGATCATCTAGCCAAAATGATGTATTGAAAGAAATTGTTGGAATATGTAATGGAATATGTTTTTTGTAGAAAATGCATTTACTTCATTGCCAGGCCAACAATGAATAACAGACAGTCAACATACGATGTTTTTTCGCTGCTGCTACATTTTCTTCTACTTTTTACACACGCCAACAAGAAGAAGAAAACAACATCATGGAGGATTGGGAAATGATGATGAGGACGACGACAACGACGTTTTTATGTGTGTTTTTTTTTTTTTTTTTTGTTGTAGCTGCTGATGATGACGTTGAATGTGTCATGAGCCCGTTAGGCCATTATGGTTTGTAGAGCAATATGAGAAAAACAAAAATAAAAACAGCAATATTTATTAATATTGTTGCATTGAGTTGCTGTGTTGTGTGCCTGACTGGCTGGCTGGCAAAAAGTCAGGCAACCTCAACCTAATCCAAGGAGTGTTTTCGAAGTCATTCATGCGTGACAAATTGCATTTGCCATATTGGTTGGTTGGTTGGAACACATGGGGGATTCTGTTGTGTTTTTATTATTTTTTACTAGTTGGCTCGGCTTGTAAAATGTTATGGTTGACAAAGGAGGCACACAAGATGTACAGATGAAGATGCAAGAGTTTATATACATATATATTTATATTTTAAAGAATACGTAGATTTTGAAATAGATATTTGCTGGAAACTTTATCAAGATGTTAAATATTGTAATGTAATTAACTAAATAATAGCAGGGCAAAAGGAAAACAAGTTTCAGAAAGTTTGTAAACTATTTACATATTTTGAAAATTGCTAAATCTTGTCTTCCTTTAATGTGAATCAGTTCTCAGTTCTAGACTTGAAAGAGAAAATCTTAGCAAAAATTCAAAATGAAAACATGCTCATCAAATTTGGTAAGCAGTGATGCCAACTTTTGAGACTCAAAACGCGTAAACATTTTTGAAAAAAGTGCTGAAAAGGGCTTTATTGAAAAAACCAAATTTTCGGTAAAGTGCGAAAAGGGGCTAAATTATAAAATGTTTCTTTAAAAATCAAAACAACAAACACATTTTTATAAAATAATTTTTTAGAAAAAAATTACTACCATGAGATACATATTTCAATTACATTTCACATTACATTTTAATTATTAAGGTACATACGTAGATTAAATACATAGTACTAAATAGTATACTTTTAAAATTGGTCGTTACTGAACAAAATTTCGATTTCTCGTTCATCATAATTTTCAGTCCATAAAATATTTAGATTTTTTATTAGTTTAATTCGAAATAATTTTTGAGCACACATCGTCAGGTATTTTGTAGTTTGAACAACATACATTATCTCTTTTTAGACTATATTTAATATGTGTTAAACTGTTACACGTATTTAATGACATTTTGTTTCTAATTTTATTTTTAAATAAATTCATGACACTAAAACTCCTCTCAACTTCTGTGTTTGAGTACGGATATGTGTTTGGCAAAACTGTACAGTTTCAGGAATGGGTTATTTCCAATAACATTATTTCTATATTAAATCCAACAACCCAGGTTCGAATCCTAAGCCAAAAAAAAATAATAATAATTTTCATGTAACAATTCCTACCTTCAGTAAAAATAATTTAATGAAAATTAAATTTAATGAACTTGAGCCGAAATAAAGATTTAAAATTAACAGTTCAAAAAAAAATAATTGTTCTTATAGAATATAGAAATTATTAGATTAAAGAAAGAAAAAGTACAACACAACTAAAATCTAGTCATATTGAGCAAAGAGATTGTAAGAATTGTAGGTTAGATTAGAAGGCCAGTGTGAGGTTGTCCCCACACCATCACCCAGAGACCAATACGGTCCATTGTGATGTAAAAATTGTAAAACGTGCTAGATTTACGCGTTTTTTAGTTTAGGCCCAATTTTCTTTTTTCGCGTTTTGAGTGACTAAAATCGGGCTAAATCTAGCCCGAAAAGGTCTAAGTTGGCATCGCTGTTGGTAAGTATTTTAAGATCCCTCAGTTTTTTCTCTTTAATATTGTTGAGAATGTTATAGAGAGGATATGGTTTAGTCAATAAACTTTGGTGTTTTATTTAAGTTTTTTCCTTTGGTTTATGTCTGATTTAAAACACACATAAATTGAAAAACAATAAATAAGAAAACAGCTGCTATAGCAGTCTGCTTTAGCCAGTAGAGGCAACAAATAAAAGATGTTGTTTGCACATTAAGTTAAGGCGGCAATTTAGTTTTTAAATTTTATTTGTTTACAGATGCAATTATAAGCATAACACAGTTTCTTTTAATTCATTTCAAATAAATATCCGAGTAGACAGACAGACGTGTGGACGGAGGAGTCTTACACAGCCAACGCATCGTTTAATGTAGCAGCAAGTAAAAACTATATTATCTTGCTTCATCATTGTTGTGCCAGTCATTATTTACAACCAGCGCTTTTTAATGATGACTTGAAAGAAATTGCTTTAGATTTTGTATTTGTCAAAATATTAAACATTTATTTAAGATTTTCATATAATGCAGTATCAATTGCACTGAAATCTTTGTGGCGAAAAATTCTTTATAAAATATTACATGTAAATGGGACAAGTATCCTTAAATTTGAAAGGCACAATCTTAATTCCTGTACAGAATCCTTGTTTTCTTTTATAAAAATCGATTTTGGAGTCCAACAATAACTTAACAAAGCAAAATGTTCTCCAAAACTTTGAATAAATTTCACAGCAATTTTTGCTACAAAATTCGAAACCTACTACGAAACCTAACTTTGTTCGGAATTTTTAAAAATTGTCCCAAACATTTGTTCTTGAAAATTGAAAACATTATTCACATATTTTCATTGTGACTCTTTTAGGCAAATATTTTTTATGAAAAAGTAGGAACTTGATGGTAAATAGCACGAAAATTTAAAATACGCATGTAAACGAAATGGCAGGTTCAAAAAGGAATTGAACAAAAACTGTTCAGCTAAAACTGAAACGTGTAAAATAGCACTAATTTATTATAGAAACAAACTTAACAAAATCCCAATTTACACGAAGCAATTCTTTAAGCTAAGCTGAATATCTTACAGACATCGGGGTAATGGGAAGATAAGATGAGTACACACTTGATTGTACTAGCAATTTCTGTTACTCTCTTATTTGTATTACATACGAATATATGTATACAAATGTATGTGTACTTTCAAATAAAATAATAAAAATACGAACAGCAAAGAAATTTTAAGGAAAAAATTGTATCAATCTTTTCAATAAAAATTGCTTCGAGTAAATTGGGACAAACTAATTTAACATAACATCTGATTTTAAATTCGGGAAACGTCAAAAATATTCGGTGCCGACATAGTATGTTAGGTTAAAAAGGCAGCCAATGACAACCAGCTTACTTGGAATAAAGTTTTGTAATAAAGTTTTTCTGGTCGCCCAACATTACAGTCCCAGTCCCTGATAGAGCAGGGCAGTGACAGAGTAAATATCCACCGTCGTACTTGGTTTCATGAATAGATTATTTGTGGTTTGGTGCCAAGCCAAATGTTTGAATAAACGAATCCATTCTTCTAATATCTGAAATGAACTGGTCAGTGTAGCAGTCCCTGAAAAAGTTGGACTAAGATAGAGAAGATTAACTACGCTATGTAAACCGAGCTGCCAGATCTCATATAAGATCATGTAAGATACGTCGATTTATGATAGTCGTATAGGAGCACAGTCATAAAGCGGAACACCAACCAAACAGCCAATTTCCTCTTCTAGACTAGACCTAATTTCAGCCAAGCCGATGCACGAATCAACAATTAGATCCATTTGGTTGTGCTTAAAAGGATTGCACAATATCACAGTCACAGAGTACGATAATGACAGAGGAGATATTTTATCGTCTCCAAATCGACTTCATCTTTTCAGCAGAAGTCATTAGTAGAAGATTCAGATTCGTATTCGAACTTAATAAATAAAGCCCTATCAAAGTTATCAGGTCCCGTAGTAGATTCTGTGATAGCCCCATCAGAGACGCAGACTTATGGGAGTCGCAGGGGCCATGTAAGTTTCGATATCATCGGAAAAAATTCAGGTTAGAATGTCTCGTCATCTCGACGTTCACACACTAATTTTCGTCTAATTAGCAGAGATTGGTTCAATTACATATTCACTTTCAGTACAAATCCGTATTTTCTTTTGATATCCGAAATCTCACCTGAATATGACTGCATTCATTCTGCAGAAGCAAGTGAGCCCCTAATGAAAACCACAACCATATGTAAAGATCTCGATCCATCTGTATAGATCATCAGAAAGATACGGCAACCAGATCATTCTAACTTCATATTAGAATGTCTCCAGATGTCGTGTAGATAAATATTGAATTAATTGCAGTTTTACTGTCACAGCTAACACGGAAATTCTCACTGCCTATCTTGTAATATTTACCTCAGCCAGCGTTCTCTGTTCTCTTGATGTTGTAAAGATAACTGATCCTGCAGATAAAGTAGAGCCCTTTCCGAAAACAGGAAATATAAAAGTTACTGACCAGCTGTTTAGATATCGAACGTATTACCTTTTGAAGGTCAGCGCAAAATGGGGCTTGAGCCCTACGTTTGTTAAATGGATGCATACTGCTATAATACGTCAAATACTGACTTATGGATCTCTAGTTTAGTGGACTGCAACAAAAAAAAAAGAACGAATAATATGTCCGAATATGACCAACAAACAGCATTCAGATCACAGGTGCACTACATACTACTTATTTAGAGGCTCTGAAAACTAATCTGCATCTAACCGCAATAGAGCTACACTTAATGGCAAATTTCTACAAGCAGTGCGGTGAAATTATCTGCCTGGTTGGTCCAGAACATATGGACATGTAAAATTCTTGAATTTGCTTCCCCCTTCATTACACCAAACATCGGACTACACAACACCCCTCATAGACTTTGATAAGATGTTCAAAGTCTTTATTTTATCCAGAAGAGAATTAAAAGAGGCTGATATGATTGACGAATACGACATAAAAGTACATATGCACATATATACTGAGGTTTTTGTGCTGTTATTCAAAGAAATAGTTTGCAAACCAAAGAATTCATACTTTTAAGAGTCTGTTCTTTAAAGGCCAAACAAAGTCAAAAGTAGTAGTAGCAGTCATCACAAAAGATGGTACTTATCGTATGCCACATATATTGGTTGCTTGCTGCATGTGGCAACGTGATTATTATTTTCTGCCGTTTTCCTAATTTTATTTCTTGCGATCGAAACAAAAATGAGGCAGCCATGCCTTGTAAAGACTGCAAAGAAAAACAAAAAATCGAAGTATTGATCGATCAGTTATTGGTTGCTGTGTTGTGTTGTGTTCTCAAATGTAGTACCTACATATATTTTCTTGTATGTATGTATGTATGTATGTAGTATAAAATAAGTAAGTAAGTATGTAGTTTTAGTTGCTGTTTGTTTTTCTTGTACAATTTCTAAACAAACTATTGATTGGTTTAACTTTAAGAGTTGAATTGATATAAATTGAAATTGATGAGGTTGTAGAAAAATAAATATTTACAACATATTTGTGGAATGTGGTAGAGTTTTTGTGTGTTTGTGTGTCTGTTTATCTACATAAGTATCTTTCTATTTGTGGCTTAAATGATGATGGCTTTGATTTGGTTGGGGATCGTTTGTTCCTTTGTATGTACGTTCAGCATTGGGTTGGTTTTTGTATTGATGATCGTCATCATCTTGGTGGCAATGGTAATAGTGATGATGTTCGTGCTTTATGTATGTAAACATGCATGTTGTTACTTTATTTATTTTTTAATGCGGCTGCTGTAGTTGTTGTTATTGTTGTCGATATTGTTTATTTATTTTAGTTTTTTGGGTATGACATTGATCGTGTTAGGTGCAGCACCTGAAGATCATTGTTAACTTATATTCACACAAAAATACACACATAAACATACAATCGTTACCAGCAAGTTGCATCTAAATCTAACAAATCTTTTTATTTTTATTGTTGGCCTAAAGAAATTGATCGTCAAATTAGGAAGCCATTGTATTTAGGCGTGTTTGTACTCGTACTCGTCGTATACCAAACGAGATACTACGTTACGATTTTGTTGCAATGTTAAGAAGATTGTTATTGTAGCGGTAGTTAATGTCAATTGGTCATGTTTATGACCCATTAACGGTAAAATTGGTTTTGACTGTTTTTGGTTAAAGTTTCTTTTATTTTATTTCGGGTTTTCGGTGGTGCAAAACGTACAACAAAACAAAAAAAAAAAAAAAAACACCAAATAATGTTTACATTGGTTTTCTATGATTTCAACCATATTTGGTTTATAAAAATGCCTCACTGCCTGCAAAGATTTAATAGAAATAAATGAAAGACGAAAAAAGGTAACAAAAAATGCGAAAACATTGAGTGTGTCTAATAAATAAGAAAAACCTTAACCTTGTAGAGAAAACTGTTGGTATGTGAAGATAATTTCTAAAGGAGCTATAAAATGAATAGGAAAATGCGAGGGTTGGGTAAGAAGTTTAGATAAAACATTTCTATAATTTAATTTCAAATACTTTGCATTTCAAATAAATTCAACATTTTGCAACTCTTAATATTTTAAGACCCTTTTATCTTGTTGTCTATTTTATAGAGAATTAACCATATCGATTGTTTTTTACTTGTTTTTGGATGGTGTTCTGTTTTATCCTGCATGAGCAGCTCACTTAAATGACACGAGTTGGAGATCAAGGGCGGATCTATTGCAAAATGCTACCCTATTGAAATTTCTACATATGGATGCAAGTTTTTCCACGTTTCTTTGGAATGAGCTCTGCTTCATCCTGTGGGATCAATGCATTGAGATCCATCTGTACTGATCTTAAAAATGTAGCCTTTTGTAGCTGACCTGCTCATGAATTCCAACCTGTGGTATTGATAAGGAGCCAGGATAGATCCTGCTCCTGTTAACACGTTGCGTAGAATGTGCTAATTAGGATTTTATTCTTTGGCGTTATTTGAAGTCAAAAGTCCTCTTCGATTAGCTAACTACGATTCAAGACTTGATAGCAATGCTGGTAAGTTGGACCAATGGATGAATCAGTAAAAATCTCGAACGCGACGCCTTCTGAATGTGAACTTCTGATTGAGAATGATTTCATATCTAAAGCATTCTCAAATATTTAAAGTTTTAGAATGATTTAGACACATGCAAACTATAACAAATAAGGGAGTTAAAAATTTAATTTTATTTAATAAATTTAATTAATAACATGGACAAGAGTTGTGTACATGAGACAAATTCAAAAGATACAAATTCCGAGTAAACTAACCGTTGGCTTCTCAAGGCAGGCGATGCGGAAGGTGATGATATTTATGCAGATATTTCCTAAAGAAATAAAAACTTTGTACCGAAGCTAAACGCATTCTAAACCTTTAACTAAACCTAATTGATTCTTGTATTTTTAAAAATTTGATCTTTTTGTTAACATTCAAATTCAAAAAAACTTAATAATTTTGCATTTATTTTTTTCACTTTAAATGCAAATTTTGCTAAATTTTAACAATCTTTCCACCACACATCCATAACTGTCATATATCGGTAAATTATTTAGATTCTATGCCTTAAACAGTTAGTTACTTTGTCTATTTAACATTTTATCCATACAATTTCTTTCTTCCAGCTAGTAAACACAGACAGTGGCTCACAGCTTATTTTATGCAGTACATTTTTTTTGTTTTTAAAAGAAACCTAACAGGAACTAAAAAAAGAAATTAGTGTTATTTAAAAAGAAATAAATAATTTTTTTTTTAAACGCTTTTCTTTACCTTAATATATTGATCTGTTGTGAACACAAAATAAATATGAATACTAAAAAAAGTCGACTAAAAGTAAAAAAATAAGAACATTTCAAACAACATAAACTTTTAAATCAAAATGGAAAACCTGAATTTAAAAAAACATGACTGCAGTGAGTAAATTTTAATATTTCAGACCGAAAGAAATACAACCAATCATGTTTAAAACTACGAATTTTTAAGAATTCAGCATTTTGTTCCATAACAACGCGCCCCACGCTTTTCTTTAAGGGATGTGTGAGATTTTTTCCATTTTGATTTAAAAGTTTATGTTGTTTGAAATGTTCTTATTTTTTGATTCATATAATAAAAACAATTTATATCCATCTCTTCCAATGCTTTTTTTGCGATCGGAATCGTTGTTTTTAAATGCTTTTATTTAGCGTCACTTTGGAAAACCAAATCTTGTAACGGATTTTATCCTGGTGAATGCCTGGAAAATTTTTTCCATTTGCATTGAGTAGAAGGCAGTCAAAAAAGCATTTTACCAAAAAAAATTTTTTCTTCTGTACCGCTAGTTCAAGGCAGCGTTGCTGGTCTTTCGTTTTCTTTTTTCCCACTTCTATCAATATTTTCTGTTCAATTGCGCGCCATAGAACGATAGAACAACGAGAATTGGTTTTAAACCATTTTCAACATGACCATTCACAGCGAAAAATAGCAGTAATGGTTAACATTAAAGCTTTCACAATTTAAAAATTATTGAGCGCTTCATCCGTTAAAATCAGGTTCATAACAAAGGCAGGAAGGCATTAAATTTCAATGAGCCTGATGAGCGACACATTTTAACAACTGCTCTCCGAAGTTGAAACTGACCTGGGCAAACACTGTTGCGTTGAAACTGTTCGTTGTGTCTTTTGCCAACATGATTTTAATGGCCGAGTTGCACGCAAGAAATCGTTTATAAAACCTGAAAAGCAGTCCGTTTCACCAAAGAACATGTTTGCAAGGAATCTGCATTTTGGAATTCGGTCATCTTTGCCAATGAATCTAAGTTTAACTTATTCGGTTTAGATGGCATGTCGTATGTTCGGTGGAAACCAAATACAGAACTCAACAAAGAAAACAGTAAGTCAACAGTGACTGTCTGTCAGCTGCTGGTACTGGGAATTAAACATTTGTTGAAACAACCATGGACAAGCTGTACCTGTACCTTCAGATTCTGAAGGACAACTTGTTGAAAAGCGTAGATATATAGAACTGTCCACATTTGATGACACCGCCACCACAGTTGCCAGACCTTAATGTTATCGAAAATTTATGGACAATTTTAGAAATCAGCATAAGGAGACACAAAATTTCTAACAAAAACGATTTAAAAAAGCATTACTGACGGAGATGTCGAATATTTTGCCGAAATTTAGCCAAAAACTGGTCGCATCTATGCCAAATCGCCTTGAATCTGTTGTAGATAATAAAGGCTATCAGATCAAATATTAAAACGTGTAACTGCCAGTTTTAATTTCATGTTTTCGAAACCTTCATAAAATAAGCTGTGACGTGAAAACGAGCATTTTTTGTTTTAATATATTAAAATGTAGATTTTTGCAATAAATTATTTTTTTTCCAGTTAGTTTTCTTTTCACAGAGCTTTGAAAACAATAAAATGCAGTGCATCTGCATAACATAAGCTGTAAGCCACTGTATAAGTACATATGTAGTAGTTTTAATATTAAATAGTATCATTTGTATTTTATCACCCTTGGGTTACTATATTGAATACAAAAATGTTTTTTAAAACCAAACCAAAAAAAAAAAAAAAAAAAACCAGAAGAACAGAAAGAAAAAACCCAATGTATGTTAATAACAGATATCTATCATAAATAGAGGTAGTAAGAACGGCTATGAACTGATATATGGTATATTTTCAGCCATAATAGTTAATCAAGGTAACGTACATACATACACACACATTAAATACAGAGTTATAGGTCTGCGATAAAATGTTTAACAACAATGCCCAATAACTACTGACATATATTACAATATCTGTATATTGTACATAGTTGGACAATATTACAAACATTACAAAAACACCAAACTATTACTAACTAGTACAAACGAGTACTAGTGAATACTTAAACAGGCGGTGTGTTTTCTTAACTACAAATAAATACATACTGGCAAAGTACACCGTTTCCATAACTTTTAATTATTAAGAGAGTCAAAATTTACACAAAATTTTATTTAAATGTTTTCATGTTTATGATGTATCGTGTTTAGTGGTTCAATTATAAGTAAAGTTTATTATTTCATTTCATTACATTCGCTTAAACACTAGATTGACAGATGATCAACTTGCATCATATGTTGAGGGATTTGTATGGTAAATCACACCTAGATGGCGTGATACCACAACTCCCTTCCGAGGTTTAGTAATACTAATAACATAAGTAATATTAATAATCACGAAATTCATTAAATTTTAATTTTATATACTATAAATATAAATGTTACTTATTGTAAGTATTTTCTTTCTTTACTGTTACATATACATATATATAAATTTTCATCATCATATACATTGTTATTCTTTGTAATTAGGACGTTTTAAACGCCTTAATTTTCGACAAATATTTTCTTCATGCCTCGGAATAACGTTCTGCTCTCCGCTAACCTCCCCAGAAGCTGATTTATCAGGATCTGATGAATTTTTATCAGTGGAAGTCCTTGGAGCTCCTTGTTCGTTAACCTCAGCATTCTCATTTTGGTCCTGTGTGCCACTAATCATTTGATTAGCGTGTCTTTTAATTATTCTGTTATTTCGAGTTAAAATACAATGATAAGATTGCGGACCTAGACGTTCTTTTACCGTAGCTTCTTGCCATGAAGCTTTGTTTGGATTCGAATAATCCCGAACAAAAACCTTTTTACCGGTATCAAAATTAATACTTCGTGCCCCTTTATGATTCTTGATGTTAGACCATTGGCTCTCAATAATTTTGTTTTTTACTAAAGGTGGACTAAGCATACTAAAGCGTGTTTTTATCTCCTTGCCTAATAATAATTTAGCCGGAGTCTCACCGGTAGTACAATGTTTTGTTGTTCTATAATCAAACAAAAATGTACTTATAATCTCATCTAGATTTTCACCTTCTCGCAGATTGGCCATAAGACTCTTTTTAAAAGTTTTAACACAATTTTCGGCTTGACCATTGGTAGCCGGGTGACCCGGCGCCGTCAAAATATGTTTAATATTATTCGCCTTCATAAAAACCTGAAACTCTTCGGCAGTAAACTGTCGCCCGTTATCGCTTACTAAAATATCTGCTAAACCAAACCTTCCAAATACTTCACGCAATTTACTGATAGTAAAACTTGTCGTTATACTTTTTGTTTTAAATATTTCGACCCATTTAGAGTAAGAATCAATAATTAAAAGAAAATGGAAATCCTTAATAGGACCAGCAAAATCTACATGAAGCCGGGACCAAGGAGAATCCGTAGGCTTCCACGGCATTAGTGGACTTTTTTCAGGACTTGGTTGGCTTATCTTACAAGGAATACAATTAGAAATATATTTTTCGATATCGTGGTCTATTTTAGGCCACCAGACATATGAACGCGCTAAAGATTTTGTTTTTACAATTCCAAAATGTGAATAATGCAATTGTCGCAAAACTGTATCACGTAATTTTTGTGGAACCACCACTCTGTAACCCCATAAAATACAACCATATTCAACCGAAACCTCATCTTTACGATTAGTGAAAGGGACAAATTCTTCACCTTTCAATGACATAATTTTTCCAAACTGGATGGCTTCTTTGATTTTAGATAAGGTAGGATCACGCCTAGTTTCCCTAGCAACAACTTTAAAATTTAAATTTAACTTATTATCGCCACTAATATAGTTAATAAACCCAAAATCCTCACTACTCTCTACAACTTCACGTTGAGGAAACCGAGACAAATTATCTGCAGAATTTTCAGTACCTTTAACATAACGCATGGTGTAATTAAAACCGGATAAAATAAAAGCCCATCTTTGGATCCGAGCAGCCGCCATCACTGGCAACCCTTTATTTTCTCCAAAAATGGCTAAAAGTGGTTTGTGATCGGATTCTAAAGTAAAATGAACACCGAGCAAATACTGTCTAAGTTTTGTTACACTAAAAACAATAGCTAACGCCTCCTTTTGTATTGTGCTATAATTTGTTTCGGTTTTTGTTAGTGCACGAGAAACAAAAGCTATGGGCTTCTTCGACCCATCTGCGCCAATGTGGGATAAAATTCCAGCTACCGCGCAATTGGATGCATCGGTTGAAAGTAATATCGGCAATTTGGGGTTAAAATGAACCAATATTTTATCTGATGTTACCTCCCCTTTTAACATTTCAAAAGCATTTTGACACGATTTCGACCATTTGAATTCTACATCCTTTCTCAAAAGTTCATAAAGAGGTGACATTTTATTGGCAAAATTATAAATAAATTTTGAATAATAATTAAGCATCCCCACAAACGCTTTAACCTCCGATACATTTTTAGGGACTGGCGCATCCAGTACTGAAGAAATACGATCTTTATTCATACTTAAACCACAA
This sequence comes from Bellardia pandia, assembly GCA_916048285.2. NCBI lineage: Eukaryota > Metazoa > Arthropoda > Insecta > Diptera > Calliphoridae > Bellardia > Bellardia pandia. Next base: position 22,148,926 of record OU696530.1, on the reverse strand, counting down.
CGATCAATGTTGAAGCCTAAATATGATACCTTTTCTTTGAAAAATTCACATTTGTCACTATTAAGTCTCAAACCGACTGAGGATAATTTAGTTAATACCAACTCAATAGTTTTAACATGGTCCTCTAAATTACTACCGGTGATGATAATATCATCCAAATAGTTAACTACTTTTGGGATGCCACGTAAAATATTCTCAATTGTTTTCTGAAAAATAGCCGCTGCGGGTTTAACCCCAAATGGCAAGCGAGTCATTTTGAATATACCCATATGGGTACTCCATGCGCACAACAATTGAGAATCATCGTCTAAGGCCAACTGATTATAAGCGTTTGAGAGGTCTAATTTCGTAAAAAGTTCTCCACGAAGTGAAGCAAACAGCTCGTCAATCAAGGGAAGAGGATATTTAACATCTTCTAAATACTTGTTAATGGTAGACTTATAATCACCGCAAATACGGATTTGGCCATTTGGTTTAATAATGGGTACCAAAGGTGTGCCCCACTCTGAATTGTCTACGTGTACTAATACGCCCTTTTCCACTAAACTCTGCAATTGTATTTCAATTTTTGAACGCCACGCCAACGGGACCGGCCTAGGTTTACAAAAAATAGGTTTAACGATTCCTGTTAAATTTAACTTTACTGTGCCCCCTGTATATAAACCTAACTCTTCTTTGAATACATTTTGAAACCGTTTTCTTATACTCAGTACACACTCATTTATATCCGTAATTAAATTGACATTTGAGAGGCCAATATCGAACATTGACATAAAATCACGTCCTAATATAGGTGGGCTATGTGTACGTGTAACAACAAAACTTAAATTTTTAACTTGGCCACGAAATTTTACCATTGCTAAAAACTCACCAATAACATCGATGACGTCTCCACCGTAAGCACTCAATTTCTTAGTGCATGGATTTAATTGATTTTCTTTAAAAAATTTCTGAAAAGTTTCACTTGAAATTAACGAACAAGCAGCCCCAGTATCCAAAACAAAATCGACCATTACTTTATTAACTTCAACTGAAACTTGAAATGGAGCCGCAGAACATTTATCCGTTACACTATAAATAGAAAAAGAATTGTCATCATCAACATCATTAATAGTTTCAAAAACATTTTTGTTATTAAATTCATTATTTGATACTTGAAGTACATTTATTTTATTAGAGCTACAAATACTTGCTAAATGGCCCATTTTGTTGCACTTATGACAAACACTGCTTTTGTATTTGCATCTTTCGCTCGCGTGATTCTTCCATCCGCAATGAATACACTTCTTCTTGTTTTTCTTACTACCGTTATTCTCATGCCCGTTAGACTGTTTGTTGCATTTACTGTTACCAGTAGATTCTTCTTTATTCTTTTTTGTTCCTCGTTTTTGTATATAGTATACCTCTTCATTTGTATTTCGGTTTGAATACAGCTTCGCCTCAATAGTTAACGCCTTTTTTAATGCAACTTCCAACGTTAGGTCTTCATCCTCTTCACAGAGTCTCTCAAAAATTTTGCCCTCACATCCAGTGACAAACTTATTTAAAACAAACTGTTGTAGCTGTGATCCGAATTTACACTCCATTGCCAATTTCTTTAGACGTGCATACCACGCTGCTACGGATTCATCCCCCTTCTTCTTGGCGTCAAAAAAATTTCTACGCTCTCGAAAAATTATCACTGGGGGTGAATAATATTGATTTAAGAAGTCACATAATTCTTTGTACTTCTTCTTGGCTGGTAAATCAGGGAAACACAATTCTCTTAACAAACCATATGCCTCAAGACCGACTGCCTTCAACAACGTTGACGTTTTTATGCGGTCTTCTTCTATTGCTGCTTCCACAAAATGAGAATCTAACACCTCTTGCCAATGACACCATCGATCCACACCCGGCCGGAATTCCCTTATACCAGTTGCCATAGATGTTGCAAAAAGACTCTCGTTATGGCCTATTGTTGTATCACTTGGTCCAGGCATCATTTCAATTTGAAATATAAAACCACTAAAATTCCACGATTTTTTTTATGCAAAAAGTTTGCTTATCTATATAATATTTATTATATAAAAACTACCTTATATACAAAAGGTATACGTAGGACAAAAAATTAACGGTACTTATTTATTTGTTATTCACGCTGTTGGTTTTTTTCTTTAGTCCTCGTCGCCACTATGATGTATCGTGTTTAGTGGTTCAATTATAAGTAAAGTTTATTATTTCATTTCATTACATTCGCTTAAACACTAGATTGACAGATGATCAACTTGCATCATATGTTGAGGGATTTGTATGGTAAATCACACCTAGATGGCGTGATACCACAATGTTTTTATTGGGTGTATAATTTAAAAATGTGGGATTCATAACAGATGGCGTAACTTTTCAACGCTAATTTTGTCTTTAGTACATTGAACTTGAACATTTTAAAGCACATATCTGTCATTTATTCTCATTTAGTAATTTATCATTACTATAGTGTAAACAACAGGCCTTTCTTCAAAAATATCGAATTTTGTGTCCACAAAGCGTCAACTTAATTTGGGAATATTCAACAACTCATTATGAATTTGATATTTATATTTTTAGAGGCCTTAAAACACGAGTTTGCATGTCCGAAAAGCTACATAAACGCTTTAAAAAGAAATCATTTTTGTACCGAATCTTACTTGCGATGAAAAATGTGTCCATTACGATAACTCGAAGCCCGGCTAACCAGCTGAATCGACATCATGGCGCTAAGTTAATGCACTGTATTTGGTGGAACCAAAAAGAGTCGTATCTACTCTGAGCTCATGACATCTGGCCGAACCATCACAGGGAACTTGTACCGAATGAAGCTAGGATTGTCGGAAAAACGACCAGAATATACGGCGAGACATGAATGCGTATTATTCTATCATGACAACGTTAGGTTGGGAAGTTTTGCCTCAACTGCCTTATAGTCTAGACCTTCCCCCCTCTGACTACTGTTTGTTTCGATTGATGCAAAACGCTCTTTTGATACGCTTTACTTCGAAACTGGGTAACCGAAATTGGCTTTATTCTTTCTTAACTGACGAAAAAATTGGTGTTTTATTTAAAATTAAATAAAACTCTAAATTTACTTCATCGATTAGGAAGATATTGATCGAACAATTATCACCCAGTTGTTGATGTCCACTAATCTAACGAATTCAGGCAATTAAAGTTTTAGACCATCAAGACGCAGATCTTCAGTGAACAACCGATATAAAGAGATATGTACTTAAAATTAGCAATTCTTGCCGAATACCAGAGATCGTGTAACATTAAGTAAATTATCAACTTTTGTTGGAATGCAACTGCCTAAGCAATTTAACCTCTTCGACATTAAAAACCTTGTAATAATTACTATTTTGAAATTGGAAAGAATCCAGGAAACAGTGTGTAACATATTTGCCCAACAGTTAAGTTTAAAAAAACAAGAAGAAGAAAAAGAAGGAAAATAGTGCATGATCAATGATCAAAAAAAGAAAATGCTTAAACAACAGCAGCAATAACAAAAGAACACAAGTACTAAATTACAACTATTGTTGACATTCACTTGATCATTAGTAAAGATTATCATTACCATTAACAATGGTTTGGAATGGTTAAAGGGGTTTGAACATTTACAAAGTATGTAATATATATGACTGACTACCAGGGCTGTCAGATATGGCGATTTCTCGCCAAACGTGGCGATTTTGAAACGTGTTTGGCGTCGAGATTTTCCGTTTGGCGACATGGCGACTTTTTGGCGATTTTTGATATCACTGGCGATTTTCTTGGCGATTTTCACCAAAACATCTATAATAAATTATGTGATGAAAAAAATCGTCTTTTTTTGGTTTTTATAAATCCAATTGTCAACGAAATGATTCATCTGAATTTGGAATTTTAATCTTACAGCATGGATGCAGGAAGCATGCATGAAAAAATGTATTGTACACTTCTTATGTTTTCAAGAAAAGTTTTCATACCTTCTGTTTTATATAATACTGAAAACAATGAAAAATTTTTCAATGATTTACATGCAGCTATTGATTCTTCGAATTCATTTTTGCCTCTAAATGCAATTGATTTTGGAGCAGAGTTTGAAATAGAATTAAGAAATGCGAAATTGAGCGAAGTAGAAATAATCGTACTTAAAGAAAACTGTTTTGTGTATTTAAAAAAACTTTTAAAAGAGATGATAAGCAGATTACCAGAAAATATGAACTTTTTTAAAGCTTTTGAACAATTTTCTATTTCAAAGTGTGCGAATACATTATCTCAAACTAAATTTGGCGTTGTTCAAGAAACATTAAGACCATTTATGGATCCAAATGTAGCAATAGGCGTGTATGAAACGCAATAGGGAAAACTTCCGTTCATAAATTAAAATAATTATTTTAATAACGAAATTCCAAAAAATTTACTTGAATTTTGGCTAAAAGTGTTTGATTATCACGATACAGCAGGTACGTACCATTTTAAGGAAATATCTTTGGCCGTTCTTACTATATTGATAGTTCCAACAAGTAATGTCTGCGTTGAAAGGGTCTTTCCAATAATGAATTGTACAAAAACTCGACTAAGTAATAACATTCAATATGAGCTTTTAGACGCTCTATTGAGAATAATAATAATAATCATATGAACGTAAACAAATTATGTTGCAATTCGTTTACACCGACTAATTTAATGATACAAAAATTCAACTCAACTATGTATGAAAGTCAAGACTCTAGTAATGAAATCGCTGAGGATGAAGTTTACGAACTCTTAGACTTATCTACTTAATTTTACTTTTTTTTTAAATATGATCTCCATTTTTATGTAATTAAAACTCTCTTTTAACAAAGTTTTAAAATTTTTTAAATAGTAAAAAATACAAAAACGGATATAAATGTGTATATGTTTTACTAAAATATTGTTTAATAAGTAACAATTAATGGATTAAATAAAAAAAATGTAACAAAAACTTAAAAAAATTTATTTTTGGCGATTTTTTTGATTTTTTCTAAATTTTTGGCGATTTTTCACTTAAAAATTGAACTAGGTTTTTTTGTGTAAACAAAATTTATTTCTTTTAAATAATAAAAAAAATTAAAAACTGAACAAAATCGGATTTTGGCGAATTTTGGCGATTTTTTACATCCGTTTTGGCGACGAAGCTCAAAAAAATCTGACAACCCTGCTGACTACAGAAGATGAGAGAGAGAGAGAGAGAGAGACGGATGAGAGAGGGAAATTAATGATTTTGAGCTGTTAGTCAAACATGTTGGCACATTTTCATTGTCATTGACCATGATACTGTTTTCAAAGACAAAGCTGACTCTATCAACAAGAACAACATTATTGTAAGGCCAACATGACCATATATGACAACCATGATCCATAGCGTCTTTGGCAGCCAAAAAGGTATGTATTGCCTGCCGTTGCCCAACAATAAAGGTTTGTCTTGACTGCTATTTTAAATGATTATGATTAAAAAGATTTGTGGTTATAGCTTTAGAGATGATGGGGTTTTACTTTATTTATTTTTTTGTTTTTATTCTGCTGTTTGTCCATGACCATAGTCAAGCACTAAATTTTAGAGGAGTTTTTCTTTTTCGTTTTTGGTTAATAGTGGGGGCTTCTTTTTTGGTTTCTTAACATTGTCATCACAACAATTAAGGTGCAGCTTTTACAAATTGCTAACGAATACAAACTTGATAAAAAAAAAAAAAACAGAAATAGTTAAAGGTAAAAAAAAAACTTTTAAATAGATCTATTTTTTGTTGTTAACAAAGGTTTGTTTTTTGCAAATTTAATTTATAAATCAAATAAATTGTAATTGATGTGATGAAATTGTTTAATTGAATTTCGTTAAATTTTTAGAAGATTAATTGTTGGTGATTGTTGGAAAATTGTATACATACATACATACATATGTTAAAGGAAAGAGGTAAAAGTTAAGAAATATAAATTTGGAAATGGAAAAGAAATTTTCTTATAAAAACAGAACTATTTGTAGATTGATTGTGAGTAGGGTATTCATTCGAATATTAATCGTTCAATTTCTTACGAATAATTATTCGAAGAATTTCAAAATTACCATTTTCGAATAACGAATAATTCTATTAATTTGATGAAGAATAATCGAATAAAATGAATAAATATGTTTATGTAAATTTGCCGTTGCCGTTTAAAAATATCATCTAATTTAGGCTCAAAGAACTCTGATATAATATTGCCGTACACCTGCTTGACCAGTCCAATTTTCAAAGTAATTCTGTCAAATGATGTCTGCAGACTAAAATCCCCAACCAACGGTGGTGACACGTTGTGAATGAATTTGATTTTCGACAATCTAAAGACAGAATTAGTATCTACTTTCTATTCCGTTTCGAATCGGCTGACTTGATTCTGTTAAATAGAAAATGTGTAGAAGTCGTTAGTTGTTTTGTTAGTTTACGTGCCGTTGCGGACGAACCTGTTGAAAACAAAATTGTAAGTGACAGCACAAAACAGCAGACATCTTCACAACAAAAAAATTTTTGGTTTATTACAAAAATTTTCAATTTCTTTGAATTTAATTAAGTTTTTGTATAAAAGTTATAAAAATATAAAAAATAAACGATGGATGATGAAAAGTCGAAAGTAATGACATATTGTACAATAAAAAAAATTTGATTTGTATTTTTTGATTTATTTTCGCGTTGTGTTGTCTGTCTGTTTACCTAAAACAGCTGATACGTTTATACGGAAAAACTAACTACAAAAATTTAACAACAGAACGACACGGAACAGAACAGCAACAGAAAGTAAAGACTAATGAAGCCTTAATGCTAATGCAGCAATTTCTACGATTAACAAAATTATCAAAGCGAAAATGTACTTCATCGCTGATTTTGATCGAAAAATTAACATCTACCTGTTAATGTGCAATAATTGTTTAACGAAATCAGTTTATGTGTCAGTTGAACTGTTTAAACATGGCGACACTGAGTATCAGCGTTGTCAACTTGGTGCGTTTCGCACCATTTTTTGTGCTTTTTTTTTAATATATTGTGCGAAAAGTTCTTTAGTTGATGCACGGTGCGCTTTTTTGTTTTTTAATTTTTCCCAAATTGTTATGAAATTTTTATTTTTATTAATTTTTATTTGCAGTTTTTTAATAATAAATTATTATGAAATCTATACGATGAAAAAGGACTCAATTAAATGTCCTTTAAATATGGATGTATGACAAATGAATACATACTATCAAATTCGTCACATGAGGGTTATTGCTTTAGGTAAATAGGATGTAAATCCTTGTTTGAAAATAAAATTAACATTTTAAACATGGAAATAAAAATTCTTGTATAACCTGATGGTTGGTCTACTGAACTGTAGACGAACAACCATGGAACAGTGTTGCCACATACTGAAATGAATTTCGATTGCGAATGCGAAAGTCTTACAAAATACCAAATACCTTTCGGATCGCAATTCATTTGCGCATCGCTATGACTTTCGCATCGCAATACAGAATAAGCCCCCAGGCTTAGAGTCCCAGTGGAGCCCTAAAAAATTTTATTGAATAAATTCAAATAGAAGTATGTATGTATGTATTTAAAATAGAAAACAAAAATAATTAAAAAAAAGTACCAAATATTTACTGAAATTAGCCCTTTTTTACCAATTATTACTTCAGTTCCGCAAAGCATATTGTGAGTTAAATTTTGAGTGGTTAAATGCTTATTTTATCTTTTTTAGCTAGTTTATTTAAACAAAGCTTTTACTTTTATTATTAATCGTTGATAAAAAGTTTTATATAGAATTTATCAAATTAAAAAAAAAATGTAAAATTAATTTAATAAATATTTTGAATAAAAAATAAATTCTTTGAATGGCGCGTTTTTTCTCCATTTCAGTGCGTTTTAAAATTTCAAAGTTGACAACGCTACTGGGTATACAGAGAGGCAGTTCTCATAAAAAGAGAAAGCTATATTACTTTTAGGCACTAGCGCTGCCAGAACCGAAAAAAGATTTTAAGCTTTTTCCAAAAAAAAAAAGATTTTTTGTTTTGTATAGACGAAGGTTAGGTTCAATTAAAAACAACCTGTTTTATACTACTTATTTCCAAAAATAAGATTTTTTCTTCAAAAATAAGACTTTTTATTGGTGTCCGATTGGTGTTAGGATTTTTTGCTGAAAATTTCTGGCAGCCCTGTTAGGCACGCTTTATGGTACAAAAAAATGTAAACACGATAGAATAAAAGAGATAAATATAAAACTTGATTATCTGCCGTCTCGTGACACCTCCGTATACTTTGTGACGAAGACTCCAAACTCGTGTTTCGGCTTGAACTTTTAAAACATGAAGAAGCAGATCTTCAGATACGATACACTCAGGCATGTGATGGAAATCGAAAACGAATGAGTTTTAGAAGTCAATTTTTTCGTAATATTTCTGCATTGAAAAAACTTTTATCACATAAAATATAAAGATATTGGGCTACTAAAGAGAATCTTAAAACTAAAATTTTAAAAATTAAATTATAAATGCATTAAAATGTATTTCCAAAACTGATTCGTTTTCGATTTCCATCACATGCCGGACTATAGAGTTTCTTAAAATTTCAAATTCTTGTATGAAGACTAATATATACTCTTTGACTTTCACCAAAATGTTTTGATATTGACATTTGAACGGCTTGTTCTCGGATTACCAGTTTGTTTAGCATCAGCTATTGATACCAACTCCCTGATTTTGTCTATTACTCTCTTCACTGATCATTAAGTCAAGGCTAAATTGCAACCATATTATCTACAAAATTTTCAAAGTGTCACCGTGAAATTTGTATTATTTTTCAAATATTGTTCAACAATGAAAACGAAAAACAATAAATTGATTCTGGAAGTTATTCTGTGACAATTGAACGGCTGTACAAAAATCAGTATAAAACTGTTTTGATTTTTATATTGCGAACTAATAAGCCAATTGATATCTCGGAAATAGTTTATGATTAAGAAGAATTTTGTTATTGGCAGAATAATTTATGCTAAGAACCTACTTTTGGACTGTCACATTGTAAATGGTATAAGTTTGCATAGTACATAGTAGCTTATAAATTAAACAGTTAAAAATAGATTTTGTTGAAAGAAAATTTAATTTTATTATTTTGGCAGAAGAAATTATTAAATAAGTGTTAATACTTTAAACGCCTCACGTCTCACTCCTTACTAAACACCTACTTTTGCATCGTTGGAGCTGCATCTGTGTAGCTTATTCAAGTAGCTTATCTATTAAAAAGTTAAACAGCTAGTGGGTTTCTATACGGGCTTATAGTAATTCTGAAGTTCAGCTACTTTTATTCCAATACAATTCATTTTGCAATCAGTAGCATTACTCAAGCGTTTTAATGGGTTGCAGCCAAAAACTAAAAGAATTAATTAATAACTTTAACTTGGCTAGTAGCGTGTGTGCCATCAAATCTTAATGCAACTATCTAAATATGTATGAATGTGAATGATAGAATTATGGCTATGCAGCATGAAGCGCGTACATAAGTACAAAGTAAAGTGTAAAACAGTAGCCAATTTTTGTAAATTGTTAACGCATTCTCGGACATATGCAATGATTAATGGTTTTTTGAGATACATACTACATAAAAAAAAGATACTCTCATAGTTTTCAAATATACGCTTGCCTGTATGCATGTAGTTAACAAAATATTATAGAAAAATATCACGCCAAAACCGAGAAAAGACTAATTGCTGTTTCTTGCAAGATTATAATTTAAGATTGTAAATCTATAAAAGAAAAAATAAATTATGGCAAAACTTCTAAGAATGAATGCTTTACAGCCAGGGTGAGTGTAAGAAATTTTTTGTATTTAACGCAGCGATGCTATAAGATATTTTATGACTTTTTCTTAACAATTAAGTGTTTTTTTTTTTCTATAAAAAAAAAATAAAATTATAAAGTTCTATAATGTTTTTTAGAATTACTTTAGAACATGCATCTTTATACAAAGCCTCTATGTAGAGATGTCAAAATGTCAGTCATATTTGATGTAAAAGGTTTCTTGTTTTTATTTCTAGTACATAGTTTTATCTAGTTGCTGTAAGTAGTTACATATGTATGTAGTTGTTGTTCACTATTAAGGTTAGACATATCGGGGTGCTATAGAATTCATATACGCCCCTTAAAATCTTGGCTAGTTATGGGCTTTTTTGGAGTTATTTCCTTAAACGCCTTTTTTGTTTAAGAATAAAGCGATTGAATGAGAATTTAAATTTTGCTTAAATAAGTTAACGTTTTCTTTTGATGAATTAAAAAATAAATTAGGTAGAAAATTATAAGATATTGTTTTTTAAATATGCAAAGTAATAACGTTTTTTCGCTACAAATATCAATTACAGTCTTCAAGTAAAAAGTGTTTTCATTTCAAGATTTGCATTTACCGCCATTTGTAAATTAAAGTGCTGTCAATCAAAATAAAAAGAAATAGTTAGTTTGGCAGCTGAGAGTTAAAGGTAAGTAAAAATTCTACATTATTCGAGAGTACAAAGTGTTTTCACTATTGGACAATATTTGAAAAATTATGAAAATTTGGCGCCAGGGTTTAAAAGTTTTCTACAAAATATAGTCGAAATATTTATTTAACTTGATGAGTAAAGGAAAAATTCAGGAATATTGGATCAAATACAAGCCATTCAAACAGCGTTGATAGCTTTGAAATTTTAAAACGCAACAAAATGGTTAAAAAGACACGCCATTAAAAACGCACCAAGTTTAGAATTTCTTTTTTCTTAAAAATGTTTATTGAATTAATTTTAAATTTTTTTTAATTTCATAATTTGTATTTAAAACTTTTTAACAAGAGATCAACGATTAATAATAAAAGTAATAATAGTAAAAGCTATGTTTAAATAAACAAGCTAATAAAAATAAAATAAGCATTTAACCACTCACAATATGCTTTTCGGAACTGTATCATTGATACCAAAATACCAATCTTATTTTCATTGGTAAAAATAATATTATTCCAAAAAAATTTAAGCTCTTTTGTATATTTTTTTTTCTGGTGAAAATCAAACGTTTGGTTTGGTTGTTCTTTGATGTAAAGGGTGGCACTCTACAGTGTAGGCCATGGCGCTTACAGGTTTTGCCCATGAATCAAATAATAAAGATTACGCATGGCACAGGTCCGTTATATACATATTACCAAAACTAGGAGAGTAAAATTGAGAGCAAAATTTCTTCTTGTGACGTCACAAGTCAAAAATATTTTTATGTTTTCTTAACTTCTACATAAATTTTTATGCAAATAAAAGTTTTAAAATTAAGTGCGCCGTTTTTAATTCTGGTAATATTAAAAAAAAAAATAACATAAATTCAAATTTTTTATGATTTCCAAGAATAGATGATATAAAAGGAGATATTAAATTAAAAATGGATAACTGAAACGTTTTGTGTTTTAGATACTTTATGTTAGCCTACTGAAGAATTTGTGTGTCAAATTAAAAATCTGGAATCTGTATTTAAATCTTTGAATGGTGAAAATCTCTTGATTTGCAAGGAATATTTAAAAAAGCATATATGTAAATGAGTCAAGTACTATTAATGCGGATATTCAAGCTAAAACACTTTTTTTTCGATCGAGAATGTTTTTCAAATAAGAAAACTAAATCTAGGAGTTGATTTGCAGATGAATGTGGAATGGATAATATTCCTTTAGCAATTCTTAAAATATCAGTAAACATTAGTTCGTTTTTCATTTCTGATACCTTCGACCAAAAAGTACATATATCGTAATAAAATAGGGAAACATTTTAAATAGTGCTAAATTAGTTATTGTACTTTTGACTCTCAAATAGTGCTAAAAAAGTATAATTGTACCAACTTTTGCCTCCCTGATTTGATTCAAGGGTTTTCCCTCACCCATGAACTAAAAATTATTTCAGAAATCCGACTAATATAGTCTCATTTAGGTCACTTTGGACTACCCTTTCTATATAGTCGGATACGTGTGTAATTTGATATTTGTCCAAATTCTTCTAGAGAATTTCATTCTAAAAGCTACTTTTTTCAAAATTCAAGTAAATATGACTGTTAAGCGCTTAACTCTGTGCTCTGTTGACTGTAACATTATAAGGGCACTGCTACACGTTTAATAAATATCGTGATACTAGAAATTGAACGTGTAGCATGCAATATTGATGGATCGCGATCCATATCGCAGATTGGCCTAAAATATGAAATCTAGATCGCGGATCGTGGATCTCGTGATAAATATTGAACATGTAGCATTTTCAGTCAGTAAAAAGTTACAAATAAAAGAAATAAAATTAAACAAACAAAATTAAAACAATTGACAAAATTTGTGTATTGTAATAAAGAGTAATGACAGAAGACAGTGAAAGCGAGTGGGTTCTGCCGGTGGAATCGGAATTAACCAATGAAAAAATGATTTTAAAATATTTAATTTTTAATTTGGAGGCAAAATAGCTAAACAGGCTTTCTTTTGGTTTTCTCGCGACATTGATAAACAACCCACACAGCACAAAAATAACATAAATACTGACGCGATAAATATTGAACATGTAGCATACGCTCGTGATCCATCAATACTTTAAAATGGATCGCGAAATATCACAATATTTATTGAACATGTAGCAGTGCCCTAAATGTTAAAAAATGTGGTTGTTGTCTGTGCTAGTTAAATTCGAATTTCTCTTCACACACATCAATAATTTCCTAAATAATTTATAGTTTATTCAAAATCAACATCGTCCCTTAAAATTAAACCAAACTTTATTATTAATACTTTGAAACATTTAAATCTCATACCTGCTTTTTTGATTTAATAATCCATTGAAAGCACATACATACCTGCAAATAGAAAAAGTATAATATATATTAAATTTCAAGATTCAAGACAAGCAAATATAAAAACAAGTAAGAAAGTATAGTCCTTCAAGCCCGACCATATAATACCCTACACCCAGTATATAAATAAAACAGTTTTTCATAAATGGGCGCTATATGGACCGATCATCTAAAAATTTAGTACCATAGTATACTTTATCTCGATATAAATACTTTTAAAAGATTTATGGAGGTTAAAGTGAATTACGGAGAGGGTCTTATATGGGAGTCTTGACTAATTATAATTTTTGTACATTTGAAACTTATTTTTGTTATATTTTATTTGGATAACAACATTTTTAAGAGATTTATGGTTGTTAAAATGATTTTTGGAATTGGGCTTTATACGACTAATTATGGACTGATCATTACAAAACCATATTATATGTAGATATATATACGAAACATATTTGTGTTCAATATTATTTGGATACTAACCCCCTTATTCATAAAAACTTACAACAGGTTTATAACAGGTTTATTAAGGAAATTTCCATACAAAATTTGTTTTATAAACCTCTTATAAACCTGTTGTAAATTTTATAAATAAGGGCATAAGAGTTTTAAAAGAGTTATGCTTTTTAAAGTGATTTTTGGAAGTGGGCCTTATATGGGAGCCAGGTGAAATAATGGACCGATTTGCACTAGTTTTAATCCCATCCGTCTTTGGGCCGAAAAAATATTATGTACCAAATTTTATCGAAATATCTTCAAAAATGCGACATGTACTCTGCGCACAAGTTTTACATGGACAGCCAGCCAGACGGAAGGACGGACATCGTTAAATCGACACAGGGAGTGATTCTGAGTCGATCGGTGTTGGACCAATATTTATGGGCGTTACAAACATCAGCACAAATCCAATATACCCTCGCCACTATGCTGGTGTAGGGTATAATTATTTCCATAAACATTATGGCTGGAATAACTAAAAACTCTGGATAAATATTGTCACGAAAGCTTTAGAAATTCTTTGAACAAAAAAAAAAAATAGTAATTCAACTAATGATGCTAATAATTATGATACTAAATCAAATATTTCAGTGTTTGTGTTCTTTGTTTTGTTCCTCTAAACTTACACCATTGATTGCACTGTACGAGTATGTACTCGTATTTAAGCCAGTGTATTGGAAAACTAATTAACGCGTTTTCATGGTTAAATTTTTTTGTTGTCAAAAACTCCACAAATATGAAAAAATAATGACTGTTGCGCACGAGCACATTTGAACATACACCTCTTAATTGTTTATTACACATACTCGTATGTACACAGTTTTTTTTTCTCGAGTGTAGTAGAAATACACTAACTTAGGTTAATGCTTTACTAGTAAATATGAATGTACTCGTATGTGTATGTTCACATCTTGAAGTGTACCAGGCCATTTAGCTACTGTTTTATTGCATTTTACTGGTATATCTTCAGCACTATCAAATGATTTCTGATATGTTTTTTTTTTGTTTGTTTTTATGGCTTTGTATTTCCTTGGCCTTAACTATATAATTATTTGATCCATGTTTAGTCGTTTGGTACTTGAAAACCATACAAAAACAAAAAAAAAACTATATAGAGTAGTTGTATTCTATTTTTATTTTGTAAAAGAAATAAAATACAAAAAAATCTTAACAACATAAAAAAAATTGGTTTAAGGGAATGTATGGGTTTGTCAAGTGTTGATTGCATTTGGTTTATGTGCATTATAGACTTTTAGTACCTGCAATTATCTTTAGTTTGTTGCCATAATTATAGACTAGAAACTGCTGTAGCACCACGATAAGAGAATCATCTTTAAGTGACTTGTGATTGTCAGGTTATAGAGCGAATCTTTATGGTAGAATGGTATTTTTTTTTTGCTGTTAAACTTTTATTTAACAATAAATAAAATTTTAGCTGAAAGATAATTTTTTATAAGCTTTATTACATTGTTGTATGTATATTATTTATGGCTTGAGGGTTTGAAGTCAAAATTAATTTCAAATTGAAAAAAACAAACTTTCAAAATGAGTTTCTTTTTAGGATTTTTTTTCAGAACTTATTAAAGGTTTTATAGATCTCTTTGATTTTTTATAAATTTAGTTTTATAGTTTAAAATTTTCGCATATTTTTAAATTTTATTTAGTATTTGAATATTTATTTTATTCGAGAAAAAACATTTCCAAAATGTATCTTATTCAGAGTTTTCAGAAATTCGTTCAATTCTCTTCGTTATTTAAAAAAATTTTCAGAAATTTTATCAATCCTCTTTGCGAATTTAAAAAGTAAACTCGCTGAGGTTTACAAATTCATATTCCAAAATTTATATTTTTCTAAAATATTAAAAATTTACAAATTTTTGAATCTATATTTTAAGTTAAATTATTCAAAATATTTGCATTTCTGCTTTATTTTTTTTTTGTATAAAGTATCCTGGATAAAAATCGTAAAATTTTAAAGATTTCATATTTGAAAAATTTTAAAAATTTAAAAAAACTTTTTGAAATTTAAAAATAAAATATTATGACATTTAAAAGAAAAATTAATGTTTAAATAAAACGTTTTGAAATTTTAGAAAAAAAATTTGATACATACATAGTTTAGAAAAAAAAATTTAAAATTTTATAAAAAAATTTTAATTTCTTAAATAAAGTAGAATTTTTCAAAATATTTGCAAATTTTATGAATTTTCGCAAATTTTTTTCAATTTAAAAATTTTGTGATTTTAAATTCTTAAATTTTATTTGAAGTTCGAATCATTCTAAAAATTTTATTTTTTTTATTTAACGAAGGAACAGCGAATGTACTGTGAGCGTCAAAATAAAGTCAACACCACTTATTATTAAAAGAAAAGCCTAATTATAGTAATAAGATAAGTATAACGATAAATATATTAGAAAATTATAAGTATAATTAAATTCACAAAATAAAAAGAAACAATAGCAAAAGCGTATACAAATTTAATTGATTAATTGTTAAAACACACAATTTTAATGCGTCAAAATAAAGTAAACAGTGACATCATAATTAGGCAAAAAAAACCCCTGTCATTCACACAAGTATTCTTTTAATGTTTCTTTGCTTGAAAGTGTAACGATAATTTTATCATTAAAAGAGATTAAGTTGTGACCTTAAGCAGTCAACGGACAGTAGCTTCTCTCTTTCCTGTTCGTGGTCGAGTAACTCAAAAATAGACTTTGAAGCACCGGCCTATACAAGAGATTTGTATTCTATTTTCAGTTGAATATACCTACATATATTTGGTATAAATAGGAGAACAGATGGAGTAAAGTATTTTTTATACCGAGACAATTAAATGCTTCTTGGGGCTAATGTAGCGGACATCACATTGAATTATCATGCCTAGGACATTAAGAGCATCTAATTCCCTAATATTTGCACCATCCATAAAAACAGATGAAGCAACACGATCTGTCGTGCGTTTTCGCGCAATTTAAGGCCTTTAGACTATTTTTTGTGGGGCAGTGTTAAGACTCATATCTATATTGACAATCCCGCGCAGAAAGCTTATATAAAAGAATTTATTCGTGAGATACCGGCCGATATGTTGGAGAGAGTATGACAAAATTGGACATTTAAGGAGTAGCCGCGGTCAACATGAAATCAGCAATCATCTTTAAACACTGAATTATATATCTATTCTATCGTGGCAAATAAAGATTTCATATATTTATCTAAATTTTATGTGTTTTTTTAACGCATACGAAAGCTCTTAAAAAATCACTCATTAGTTTTACAAATAAAAATAAATTTTAATTTCTAATGTTTTAATTCACAATTTCTCTCAGTGCATTAACCATATGTACCATAAATGTTTAACTTCAACATGATTTTGATTGACCATGTTGTTATATTTGAATAAATTTTTTATACTGAATTTTATTTTAACAACACTCTTGAACAATAATCAACCAACCCACTTGATATTAACATTAAATGCAACAACACAGCCATTTGCCAGTTGTTTCTGCTATTCTAAACCATTTTATTTTAATTTTTTTTAAATACAGTTTTTCATACAAATAAAAATCCTTGAACATGTCAGCCTTAAAGTGAGTAGCAAGAGAGTGTGAAAAAACCACATGTGTTAAGAGTTTAGTTAGATTTTTTTCCAGCATTTAGTTTGATTTTAATTTAGCGTTTAGAGGAAAATGCTACAGCTACAAAGCGTACATATGAAACCAACTGTCAAACTGTCAAAATGGGTTGAAAAAAGTGCATAGATTTCTCTGTGTGTTTGTGAAAAAAACACCCCAATGACCTTTTGTGTTACTTTTATTTTGTTTAGATTTTTAGTTAATTTAATTTTTGATTTTGTTGTTAATGTTAGTTAAAGTTAAACCACAAATAAAGATATTTATTTGTTCGTTGGAAATACATGGTTGCTGAAGAAAACAAATCAAAAAACACAAACTGCAAATAGAACATTTTAATTTGTAGTTAAACTTTTTTTTGACCAAACCAAAAGTCATTGACTTGCATTGTGGTTGCTGGCTGTACAGAGATATTGTACAAATGTCACTGAACTTTGGGTGCTTTACAAAATTGAAAACTAATTAAAGTTGATTTTTCTGTTGTATGCATCTTTTTTTTCGTTCAGGCTTAAACAAATTTTGCAGTAAATTGATAGTTCAATACAATTTTCGTGTATGTTTAACTTTATTTTGGGATTGGATGGGGATTTTGGTTACATTTGTTTGGCTGTTGTAATTGATTAAGGAAACTTTGTAAACATTTGTAGTAAAACAATTAAAAGCTTTATATGTTAGCTTAAGTTAGGAGTTTAAATGCCGTATATAACTGCAAAGGTTCAAGAGTTATAGGGAAATATAAGAATTTTGCCACAATTAATATTAATCATACGCCTAGCTGTACTAAAAATTTAATTTTTTTATTTAAAGAAAAATTAATTGTTTTTTTAGTATAACTTACTTGTTTTAGTGTTTGTTTATTTGTTTAAAGTCAAAATTCTTTTCGTTATTCTTTTTTTTTTTCATTTTACAATTTTACGATTTCCTGAGTAATTTGCATATTATCTTTCAAATCTTTTATTATTACAGTTAAAATTTGAAGTTTTTGTTTTATTTTTACTTTTAATAAAATGTAAGTAAAATAAACAAGAGAAAAATAATAAAACAAAATAAAATGATGACAAAATTATATGCATACAAATAACTTTATTTCATTGAAATTTAATGAGGGTGTTAATACCAAAAATAACGACACAAAAAGTCTCACAAAAAAAAAAAAAAGAGTAAAACGTGATGATGACAAAACAATAATGAATGCACAGAAATATATTCTTTATTTACTTTTTTTTTGTATTTTGTTAAAAGTTCATTAACATTGAGGTGACAAGAAACGTACGAAAGGTCATCGGCGTAGCTAGGCCTTTTTCCTGGGGGGATCTTTTTTGAACACTTTTTAGTAAAAGCTATGGAAAATTGTTCAAATAAAAAAATGCAATAAAAGAATAAAAATTCTGGGGGTGGCTAAATTTTTTCTGGGGGGGGCTTAGCCTCCCCCAGACCGGGCTATCTACGCCGATGCGAAAGGTAACAGCTTTTAACTCTGTAACGGTTTGAATATTGAAGTGAGTTGAAGATTAATTAAAATAATACTCATAATAATAATAAAAGAAGTAAAGAGCTAACAATCATCAGGTCTGTAGAGACCTGCATTATCTGTTTCTTTTACTGCTAAATCTTAATGAATTTAGACTGCTTTTTATACCCTACAACACCATAGTGGGGATATGGATTTGTGCTGATGTTTGTAACGCTCAAAAATATAAGTCCAACAGCCACCTTAAAGTATACCGGTCGACTAAGAATCACTTCCTGGGTCAATTTAACGATGTCCGTCCGTCCGTCTGGCTGGCATAGTTCCCATATAAGGTTGACTTCCAAAAATCACTTTAAAGAGCATAACTCTTTTAAAAAATGCCTATATTTAAATTATACATGAACATGAATATGTTTCATATATGTATACTCAAATCGGTACAATTTTATGATAATCGATCCATAATAAGTCATAGCTCCCATATAAGACCTACTTCTGAAAATCTATTGAAAATATTGGTATTAAAATAAAATTCAGAAATGGTGACACCTATTTTTATAGTAGTCAGTCTACAATTAGTCAAATCTCACAAATAAGACCCACTTCTGAAAATCACTAACATGCACAAATATTTTACAAGTGAAAAGCGAACAGAAGTCTTGCCATTTTCTTTTTAATGATCGGTCCATAATACGCCGTATCTCCCAGCTCATTTTTGATAAACTGTTTTACGCATATACCGGGCGTTGGGTATTATATGGTCGTACTTGACCGACAAGACTTTCTTACTTTTTTAAGGTTTAATATTTTGTATTACATTGGGAGTTAAAGCTTTGCGTAATTAGTGAATAAATATGACAGTGATGCTAATTCTAAAAGAAACTTCAAGTTTCTAAAGTAAATTTGAAATGTTTACTTCAAAAACATAAACAAAACTAATAGTATTTGAAAAATAATATTATTTTGTTTAATAATAAAACAAAATTTTAAATAATTTAAAGAGTTTTGCAAGCTACTTTACATTTATTTCAACACAGTCAATAAATTCCTTTCATATCTCTCTCTCTCTCTCTCTCTCTGTGTATCTTTGCTTACAACTACTACAACTTTCTTTCCAGCACTCAAAAAAAAAACCCCTCACTAAAGAGTATTTAATTAGATGTAAAAAAAGTTATAAAACTAAAACTACAGCAATTTTCCTTTCTGTTTTTTTTTTCTGTATGCAACTGCTGGCTTCAGGAAGGCATTAATATCCTGCAGGATAAAAATTACGAAAATAATAATAAACTCTAAAATACGAATGATTCCAACATATACTGCACTCCTTAATGCAAACAATTTTTTAAACGACAACATCAGCCAAGCTACAACAAATACATCCCCAAAGTCAAAAGGAGCTGTACAACAATATTCAAAATGTAAGAAAAATTAAAAACGGCAAAAAAAGAATAATAATCAAGTGAATGAACAAGTACTTTAGGGTATTCATTTTAGTACTTTGTTGATTATTAAAATGTTACAGGCAAAAAAAATCTGCATTTTTCTTAAAGTGCAAGGGGACCGAGAAAGGTTAAAATAAGTATTTAAACACAATGCAAATAATTACTAGAAAATTAATGAGTAAAATAAAATGCCCTATAATTATGAGTATATTAATAATAATGCATATATTAGTATACAAGTTTTAGTACTTTTTTTTAAATGTAAATATTAAAAGTTTTAGCACATAAAATGCTTTAGAATTATAATGCTGACATGTTGTAATTACGATTTGATAACAAATTTAACATTTTGTAGCTTTTTTATGAAAGTAGTAGATTTAATACTATTTTTTAATATATTAAATAGTAACAATTTTAGGACATAAGCTGTTTTATAATTGTTTACATGTAGTTTTAATTAAAATTCGTTAACAAATTTAATATTTTAAAATTTTTTAAAAAATAGTAGTAGTTTTAGTACTTTTTTAAAAAAGTAAAAAAATTACATTTTAGGAAGTAGATAAGATATCCTCATAATTAAATACCGATTAGCTATCATTAAAATTCATTAAAAAGTTTTACATTTTAAAGCGTTTTTAAAAAAGTAGTAGTTTTAGTACTTTTTTTAAAGTTTTTTAAAATTAAATATCGATTAGCTAACATTAAAATTCGTTAAAAAATTTAACATTTTAAAGCTTTTTTAAATAAGTAATAGTTTTAGTACTTTTTTAATAAAGTAAATAGTAGCAGTTTCAAGGCATGATTTACGTACGGAATAGTTATAAAGCATATTCAATCTAAATTTTTACATTTCAGTGCTTTTTAAAATAGTAGTATTTTTAGACCTTCTTAAAATAAAGTAAATTTTATTAATTTTGGGGCATACATTATTATTATGCATCATCGTTTCAGGTCCAATTCGTAGAAAATTTTAACAAATTGGAGATTTTCAAAAAAGGAATTTTCAGTACTTTTTTAAAAGTCAGTAATTAGTAGTAGTTTTAGCAAATAAAATGCTATATAATATATAGCTATATACAGAATCATTACAATTCTAATTCTTTGAAAAATTTAACATTTTAAAGCATTTTTAAAAAAGTTGTAGTTTTAATACTATTTTAAAAACCGTATATAAAAGTAGTTTGAAGACATAAAATGGTCTATAATTATATGCTGACATGTTATAATGTCCTTTTGATTCAAAATGTATTACTTTTTTGCGTTTTAAAAAAAGTACTAGTTTAAGTACTTTTTTTTAAATAAACAAGAAAAAGTAAGTTTTGAGCTTAGTTTACTTACTAAGCCAGTTTAAATTTTTTTAAAATAGTAGTAGTAGTAAAGTAAATGTTGGTAGTTTTGACGTATAAAATGCTTTATAACGTTTTAAATAAATTTTAAAGTAAATTTTAACTTTGTAAAAAAGTAGTAGCATTAGTACTTTTCAAAAACAGTAAATGGTAGCAGTGTGAAGACATAAAATTGTCTATATTTAAAACTAAGATGTTACGGTTTGCGTTTATTACAAAAAAATTTATAATTTGGGTGGTTTTTAAAAAAGTAGTACATTTAGAATTATTTAATATAAAGTAACTAGTAGTAGTTTTAGGTCTTCTGGTTCATTTTAAGGTTTATTCGCTAAAAACTTTACATTTTTAAAAACAACAAATAGTCCTTTTTTGTCCTATAATTATATATTGAGATGTTATAGCTCAAATATATACAAAACTTTATATATTTAATGTTCTTTTAAAAAGTAGTAGATTTAGAACTATTTTTAGGAAACCAAATATTACTAGTTTTAGGATATATAATGTTCTGTAATTTTATACTGAGTGTTTTTAAGGCAATTTTGTGTATAATTTTAACATTCTAGTTTTTTTTATTTTTTATTTTTATTGTCAATTGTTTAAAAAATATCAATAATGTCAGTTTTCTTTAAAAAAGTATAATTTTTTTAATGTTTTCAAAAAAGTACTTTTATTAGTACTTTTTGAAAATTATTTATTAAGCTTATTTTAATATTAGAGTAAAAAGATAGTATTTTGTTAATAAAAATTTTAATTTAAAAACATTTTTTTAAAAAAGTACTATTATGGTACTTTTAAAAAATAATAATTGTAGTAGTCTTTTTTTAAACATATTTTTACATTTTAATGCTGAAATTACTATTTTCATAATTAAAATTTCAAAAAATATCTTCCTACTTTTTGATAACGACAGTTTTAGTACTTTTTCCATAATTTTTATCAATAAAAGTACTTTAATTGGTACCATTTGAAAATTGCAATTTTTGCACTATTCTAATTTCAATAAAAATGTTGACTGAAGATTTGTTAACGCAATTAAGAATATGAAAATGTTTAATAACAACTAACTATTCGTTTATAGTTGTACTTTTTTTAGTACTTTTTTATAATTATATTATATTTAGTACGATTTAAGCTTCAAACAACTTTAATAAAGGCTTTACACGATAATGCCACCCCTTAAATAATAGGGTGCATATATTAAAATGATATGTAGTCATTTTGTAGGGAGGCTGAATTAAGCACACACACTTAAACATGCAATGCGATAAAAAAAATGGAGTAAAATTAAAACAAATTCAAGGGTAAGCTAAAAAAAATCAACATCAACAACATCATCGTTTATACAAATATAAAATGCAGAACAAAAACAAATAAAGTTTTAATCATCAAACGAACCCCAAGTAGAACAAAAAAACAAAAAATAAAAATTATGGGAGTATAAACATATACTTGTACATGGATGGCAAAGGATGCAGTTGAGTACATTTTTATTTAAGTTGTTTCAGTTTTTGCCTGTAATTCTCCTAAATGGAAGCTACCACGTAGGGGAAGTTGGAGAATCATACATATTAATTGCACCATCACCTTCTACGCACTCATACTTATCTTCAAACACATCATGAACAGCATCATCATCATCCGCAATCACAACCACAATCACAATCACATGACTTCGTGGATGTTGAGGCTGGCGTTTGGCATTAAAATTCCTTTGCTTTAAAGCAAACGTATCCTGGCTCCTCTTCGTGTATTTGCGTTTAAACAAAATGGAAAACAGAAATTTCGTTTAAGGGCACATACACACAAAAAGCAGGACTTTTTCAAATAAAATCAAGACAAAAACAAAACAAAAAAAAAAAATAAACAAAGTTGTTTATTGTTTAAAAGCCTCAATTCATAAAGTATTGCCAAAATATGTTAAAGCAGCAGCATCAGTAAAAATAAAGTGAACAAAAAAAGATTTTGTAGAAATCTGCAGAAATTTCATTATTCTTGTGAAATAATTTTTCTTAATTTTTTTTTTTTGGTTTTCGTTCATCAAGAATTAAACTTTACTTTCGGTTCGTTGGCTTGTTCGGGGTTTTCCATATTTTTTTTTTGTAACAAAAGGGTTGTTATTTTTCTACATTTGCAGTAAAAAAAAATTATAGAAACTCGTAATTATTGCTAGAATGTTAGTTGCTGTTGGTTAAAATGAGTGGTAAGGTCGTGGTGTTTGATTGTTGGTTCTTTTAGCATTGCCAATATGGGGAAAGTATCATGCAGCACTGCTGCTGCATTGAGTTTCTGGAATGTGATTTAAAAAACATAAAAATTGCTAAAGTTTTAAGCACATGACGAGATGTACACCGTACAACGAGACGAATGATTAATATTTTTGAAATGCTGTTGCTGAAATTGTTGTGTAATTAAAGGCAGAGGTTCTCAAAATGTAAACATTTGAAGGGTAAATTCAATAAAACAACCAATTTAACTAAAACTGAACTAGAAACTTAACGAGAGAATAAACAACTAGAATTTGAAGAAGAACCTGAATTAGAATTTGATCTAGAACCTCAACTTTAACCTGAATAAGAGCATAAACTAAAACCTGCACTATTACCTGAACTAGAATTTGAACAAGAACGTGAACTAAAATCTGATCTAGAAACTGAATTAGAATTAAAACTAGAACTTGAACTAGAGCCTGAACTAGAAACTGAACTAAAATCTGAATTAGAACCAGAACTAGAACCTAGAATGGAACCTGAACTAGAATTTGATCTAGAACCTCAACTTTAACCTAAATAAGAGCCTGAACTAAAACCTGCACTATTACCTGAACTAGAACTTGAATTTGAACTAGAACCTAAACTAGAACCTAGAGTTGAACCTGAACAAGAACCTGAACTAGAATTTGAACTAGGACCTCAACGTGAACCTGAATAAGAGCCTTAAATAAAACCTGCACTAGAACCTGAACAAAAATCTGAACTAGAATTTGAACTAGAACCTGAACTTGAACAAGAGCCTGAACTAAAACCTGCACTAAAGCCTCAACTGGAACTTGAATTATAATCTGAACTAGAATCTAAACAGGAGCCTTAACTGAAATCTGATCTAGAACCTGAAATAGAACCAAAACTAGAACTTGAAATAGAATTTGAACTAGAACCTAAACTTGAACCTGAACTAAAACCTGCATTAGAACCTGAACTTGGACCTGAATTAGAATCTGAAATAAAACCGGAACTAGAACTAAACCTACAACTGAACTAAAACTTAATCCTTAGATATTTCAAATTAATCAGATTTAAAAATTTAATTTTAAACATTTAGGAATCTCTGGTGTTTCTTTATTGAAATATTTGTATATTTTTCTGATTTTCTTTTCCGTTCGTTTTTTTTTGTTTTGTTCAGCAGTCGGTTTGTTGGTATTTAATAATGCCTCGGGTTGTATCTAAAGTACTGTTTGCTATTAATATTGCTTATGTTGTTATTCTGTTATTACAATATTTTTTTTTCCAAAACATATTAACAAAAAAGTTCAATGACATTTAAAGCACAACAAAATTGTTTTCCAAATAAAACAAAACTCAACAGTGAAGCTCATGGCTAAAATGTTGGGGAAAAATGCAGTAAAATACCAGGCATTTGCAAAATTAAAGCAACACCATTGAAAATAATTAGAAAATCTTGCCACAACCAGAAACGAACAAAAAACAAAAAACTCTGCTAAAACATTTCAATTGTTGGCCATAAATTAAGAAATAAAGAAAAATAAAAAAACAAAATTTAACAAGATTTTTCTGCAGCAGAGAAAAGTGGCAACAACAAACCCGTTAAACCGTTTAAATGCGAATGACTAATTTGTACAAATCTAGAGATACAAGTAAAAAAAGGAGAAAAATTTTTCTCTAAATCAAACGCTTTAATGTCATAAACAAATCATTTATTTAAACAGATTATTTAAACATCACTGGCACACAACTGCAAGTAGTAATAAATACAACTGAGTTTCCAGACACTATGAAAAATGATTTGTTACTGTTAGTGCCACATTCAAAAACACAAATAGAACGTAGCGAAATATGTTTTGAGATGTACACAAATATATATATAGAATTGTGGCCCGGCACCCTCATGGTTAAACCAAATACTCGTATGGTTCCAACAAAACAAAAATTTATCTTTGTTTTTTTTTGTTTTTTTTTTTTTTGTTGTATATAAATATGAAAACATAACCAGGTAAGGAAAATTTAAACCAACAAAAAAATAAAATTGCCACAAAAAATGTGACTAAAATAAATGGCCAAACATTCGCCTTAAACTCATCTTAACAACTATAAAGTGGCATTTAAAAAATTGACTACTAAACTGTGGCAAACAAGGCTACCAAAAACTAAGCAACTAATCGGGGGAAGGATGACTTATTAAAAGTTTTGATAAAATAAGTTGTTGTCAAACCAATCAGTAAATATATTGGGGCCAAATTATCGCATTCGATATCTAGTAAAATTGATCGTAATTTTCTTATTTGAGATTATGGCATTCGATATCGAGCAAGAAATTTAGTACATTTTATCATAATTTCGATATCGAAATTATTTTTCGATACGATAGCTCATTCGATCACGGATGCGGTAATTTGGCCCCTGTTCTCATTTAGATTTCAGATTCTATACCATTTCCAATTGTATTGCGGTTTCTAAGTTGCTAATTGTACTCTAGAAATTTTCAATTATGTTTCCGAAATTGCCAATTGAATTTTAGAATTTTCTAATTATATTTCAGAAATTTTCAATTATATTTCAAAAACTTTAAATTAAATTTTAAAAATTTCCATTTATATAGGATTTTTTTTTAGATGTATAGAACTTTAAGTTGTTAACCATTCTTTAACTGGCGGCCATTTTGTCAGATGTGAATTGATTTATGTTTGAAGTCGCTAGTCTACGCCGATAAGTCCGAAACGATTGAACAATATTCGTCACGTTATTGCCGATATACGGCCACAAATGTTGGAAAATTCATCGAAAATTGGACCTCCAGATTAGACTATAACCGAGCCAGCCATAGCTGTCATAAGGTAAAAGTCACATTTAAATTATAATCCCAAAAGATTATCTTTCGAATAAAGTAAATATCATGTCAATTTAAAAAAATCATCTTTTTTTTGCGTTACTTTCTTTGGAAAGGTGGTGAAAGTAGAAGAAAGGTTTATATCACAACTCTGCAATTGCGCATTATGTTTGTTTTAGTGCAGCATTGCAGCGCCTCTGGTGGTGAGTAGGTGCATTATATTTAAAGCTTGATTTTATACCACCATTTCAAAGTGCAACACATCTAAAAAAACACAGAACCATGATTTTCAAAATACATATATATGCGCAATTTGAAAGCGTTGTTCAGGCATCAGTCTATTTATGTTGAAATGCCAAACCATACTAAACATAAATCACTTGACAAAATGGCCGACAGTTAAAAAAGTGTTGTCAATTAAAATTTATATTTTTTTTGAAAAATACTCAAATGGTATTACAGAGTTTTCCATTTGTATTACAGAAAATTTAATCTGCATTTCTATTAGAAATTTGAAAAATATAAGTAGAAAATTCTGAAATACAATTGGAAGTGGTGTAGATCAGATTCCAGTTAACATTTTAGTTTAGATTTTAGTTCAGATTGCAGTTTAGAATCTAGTTTAGATTCTTGGTCAGATTCTAGTTAAGATTCTAATTTTGTTCAAGTTCAGAATGTATATCAGAGTCTAGTTCAGATTCTATATCAGAGTCTAGTTCAGGTTCTCGTTCATATTCTAGTTAAGATTTTAATTTTGTTCTAGTTCAGATTGTATATCAGAGTCTAGTTCAGATTGTATATCAGAGTCTAGTTCAGGTTCTCGTTCATATTCTAGTTAAGATTCTAATTTTGTTCTAGTTCAGATTGTATATCAGAGTCTAGTTCAGATTCTATATCAGAGTCTAGTTCAGGTTCCCGTTAATATTCTAGTTCAGATTCTGAATCAGATTGCAGTTCAGAATCTAGTTTAGATTCTTGGTTAGATTCAAGATCAGAGTCTAGTTTAGGTTCTCGTTCATATTCTAGTTCAGATTCTAATTCTGTTCTAGTTTAGATTCTTGATCACAGTCTAGCTCAGATTTTAGTTCATATTCTAGTTTAGATTCCAGTTCAGATTCTAGTCCAAATTCTAGTTCTGTTCAACTACATTTGAAAACATTCAGTTTTTAGCATTACTTCCCTTTCATGTAGGAAATAAATTTTTAAGCGCCTCTAGGCTATTTTTATATATAAATCTTGTTTAAGAATTAGAATGAATAAAGAGGTACGTACATACATACATACATACGATTTAAAGTGTGTAGTGTAGTGCAGTAAGTGAGTTTCGGTTGTTGCTTGTTTTGGTTGGTGTTGACTGGCAATTGTTGCCATAATGTGCAATCATTTTTCAACTTCATCTATTGCGGCTTCTTATTCTTTTTCTTCTATTACCACCACCAACCACTTCTACTACTGACAATATTTTTTCTATTTGTAAAATTACAGCAGCAGGTAGCGGCTGCTGTAGCAATTTTTCGATCATTTCTATTTGTTTCTAAATAAATGTGCTCGCATGTCAGTGTAATAATGTTCGAAGATAGAGAAGAGTTTGTATATTTGAGAAATATTATTCTGCAGAGATTCAAGTGGTGATTTTTGTTACTTTGTAGTAATAAATCTAATAGCAGTCACAGTAACAAACTTTTAATGTCTATTTCGTTTACAACAAACGATTATTTCGGGACTTTTCTCTTTGCGTTTTTTTTTTTTTGTTTTGTTGTGTTATTTTGTGTGCAGCTAATGATTGTGTTTTTCATGTCGATTTGGGCAGGTTTATTAGTAACAATTTTCTACTACTAACTTGTAGATAGTTTTGGAAATGGTTTTTGGCAGGGTTTTTGTAATTTTAAGTACAAAGGGGAAATCAGTTTTATTGAGACAAATAAATTCGTTAGAAATTGTAACTAATCGGTTTAAAAAACGAGATTTTGTTAGCAGTTATAACTGTTATCTACTTTTAAACACTTAAGATGCTACTTAATTTAAAGCTAGTTAAAGCTTAAAGCTTTTTCACATGAATTTCAGTTTAACGTAAAACTTATATAAATAGTTACTAGGTACTAAAAATGTTATACAAAACAGGTAAAGTATTGCTTAATACTAGTTAAAACTCAATTATTTGCCCTATTTAAAATACTTTATTTTTTATTATTATAATAATAAGATCAAGCGCATAATAATAAACTACATAATATTTATTTAAATTAAAATAATTGAAATGCATGAGAATGCAACACGATTTCAAATGGGATGCGTATACAAAATAATCATCGCACTTGTACGTGTAAAATTAACTGCCATAATGTGCACTTATGGTCAAATTAAATTCATAATTAAAAGAAAGAGTGAAAAACAACGCCCATTTAATATCGTTTGCAAGCGAATAAAATAAAAATTAAATATTGAAAATCATACTCCAAAGGTATGTTAATAGGTAGAATGGCTTCCCAAATTAAATAGCATTTTTAAAGACGTTTGTTGAGGAACTTAATTGGTTTTT
The DNA here is from genome assembly GCA_916048285.2 of Bellardia pandia. Taxonomy (NCBI): domain Eukaryota; kingdom Metazoa; phylum Arthropoda; class Insecta; order Diptera; family Calliphoridae; genus Bellardia; species Bellardia pandia. The sequence goes on along the minus strand of OU696530.1, from coordinate 22,120,089 downwards.
ACTTTTAACTAAAGAGGGAACAATATTTTGTTTAAATGTTTAAAGAATTCGAAACAGGAGTGAATGTACGTTAGAACAGTGGCACGATTTAGTTTAAAAGATAGATTTAATATAAAATATTTCAGTTCAGATTCTAGTTCAGACTCTAATTCAGATTCTAGTTCGATTCAAGTTCCGACTCTAGTTAAGATTCCAGTTCAGATTCTAGTTCAGATTTTAGTTTAGATTATAATTCAGATTCTAGTATAGATTTTAGTTTGATTCAAGTTTAGATTCTAGTTCAAATTCTACTTCATATACTAGTTCTGGTTTTAGTTCAGATTCTAGTTCCACTCAAGTTCTGAATCTAGTTCAGATTTTAGTTCATTTCTAGTTCAGAATTTATTTAAAATTTTAGTTCGATTCAAGTTCTAACTCTAGTTCAGATTCTAGTTTGTTTCAAGTTCTGACTCTAATTTAGGTTCCAGTTCGATTCAAGTTCTGAATCTAATTCAGATTTTAGTTCATTTCTAGTTCAGAATTTAGTTCAAATTTTAGTTCGATTCAAGTTCTGACTCTAGTTCAAATTTTAGTTTAGAATTTAGTTAAAATTTTGGTTCAATTCAAGTTCTGATACTAGCTCAGATTTTAGTTCGATTCTAGTTCTGACTCTAGTTCAGATTCTAGTTCGATTCAAGTTCAGATTCTAGTTCGATTCAAGTTAGATTTTAGTTCAGATTCGTCTTCAGATTCTAGTTCGATTTAAGTTCTGAAACTAGTTCAGATTTTAGTTTATTTCTAGTTTAGAATTTAGTTAAAATTTTGGTTCAATTCAAGTTCTGAATCTAGTTCAGATTTTAGTTCATTTCTAGTTCAGAATTTAGTTCAAAATTTTACTTCGATTCAAGTTCTGACTCTAGTTCAGATTCTAGTTCGATTCAAGTTCAGATTCTAGTTCGATTCAAGTTAGATTTTAGTGCAGATTCGTCTTCAGATTCTAGTTCGATTTAAGTTCTGAAACTAGTTCAGATTTTAATTCACTTCTAGTTTAGAATTTAGTTAAAATTTTGGTTCAATTCAAGTTCTGAATCTAGTTCATTTCTAGTTCAGAATTTAGTTCAATATTTTACTTCGATTCAAGTTCTGACTCTAGTTCAGATTCTAGTTTGATTCAAATTCTGACTCTAGTTTAGGTTCTAGTTCGATTTAAACTCGGAAACTAGTTCAGATTCTTGTTCAGATTCTAGTTCAGATTCTAGTTCGAATTAACTTCGGATTCTAGTTGAGCTTCTTGTTCAGATTCTAATTCGATTTAATTTCTGACTCTAGTTCAGATTCTAGTTCAATTCTAATTAAAATTTTGGTTCTAGTTTTTGCTCTAGTTTCAATTCTAGTTCCTGTTCTAGCTCCACTGTATTTTTATGCTTAATTACAGCACACTTTTGTTGGCGTGACGTCGGAAGAAGGGTCAAGAATATTCATAAAATTTAATGCTTAAAATTGTATAAATATAGAAAATAATATTGTATTGCAGCTTACTAACAATACTCTTGTACAAATACAACATCATACAACCTGACAATTAGTTATATCCTCGGCTTGTTGTTTTTTTTTAATTCAAAAACAACTTGCTGCAAAAACGGCTACTAGTTAGTTTTGAATGTAGGAAATTAATCCCCTTGTACTTTTTCCCCATATATGAAAATATATATATTTTTTTCAATACATTAAAACAAAATTACAATTTTCTCAGTATTTTGTTGGTGTTGTTTTTCTTTAGCCCTCATGTCTTTAATTATGCAGATTCATCAAAAGCACGCATATTGAATTTCACACTCTTTTGAATGTGTGCATGAGTATGCATTCGTATGTTTTGACCATTTATGTTGCAAATAGCAATAACAGCAAGAGAACTGCATTTAAGCCGAAGTCAAATGTAATAATTTTCAATAATATTTAAACAAGAAGAAACTACTGCTACACTAACAACAAAATAAATAAATAAATATATAGTTACAAAAACTAAAACTACAACAACAAATTATAAACATCAAACATTTTAAGCCGTCTTTTTGTAATTGACGCAGGAGCCAAATAGCCATAGAGGGGGACACAAACAATTAGTTGTAGATGGTTACAATTTCCTTGTGTGTTCTTCTGGGGTGTTTACTACCAATTGCTGTTATTGTGGTTGTTGCTATTGCTATTGCTGTTGTTGTTGTTGTTTTTCGGTTGGTAGTGCATTTTGTGTAACAACTTTGTTAATTCATTAAAGGGAAACTTATGTAAATACACACAAATTCATACAAAACTGTAATGGATACCACACACTTACATATACATTTATATACATATGTATATTTACATCTTTAACAAACATTAAATGGGTGCATGTGCATACAGTATGTTGGGAGAGTTTTCTGACAAAGAAAATATTTAATATTTTTTTTAACTAATTTTTTCGAACAATTTTTATGTTATTCGAAAAACTCAATACACTTACAGTTTATTACTAACACCATCATATTTTCGCACTTCAGCAGCTCAACTTGCAAGAGAATTTGCTTGTAAGTAAATTTTTGACACTTGCAGCCAGTGATGGACGAACACGGTACCATTTTCAATATTTGTTAAATAATAATAAAACAACCACAAACTTACTTTATCGAAAATTCGAGATATCTTATGGTAACATTTTTAATAATAATTTTTTCGTAAAAACTTCTAAGATTTTTTTTATCAAAAAAGTAGTCCAATGATTGCTTCTTTTTCATATTGGTTTACTAAAAACTATAGTTTTTCTATAGGAAGATGCCGATTATCTAAACACATGAATTTGATAAACAAGTACGAAACTCTTGAAATTCTAAATTGTAGAGGATAAACTAGTCAGCATCTACTACCTGGTTCTTGTGAAAAAAACAATTGTTATTTCAGTCTATCAACACGCCGACAGACTGTTTAATACTAAAAAGAGTCGTAATTCGACAGTTATCAGTAGCAATGTTGGCAGGAGTAATAGAAAATTGGACCTTCCGAAAAGACAATCATTAGTGTAGTCACAGCCAACATTTAAATTAAATTGCAAAATTATATTAAATTATATCAAGTTGAATTTCAAATTGAAATGTTCATTTCCATTTCATTGAAGAAATTCTAAATTCAATATGAATTTGAAAATTTGTACAAGTTTGCATAAAAATTTCTATATAATTGTAAAATTTCATTAAAAATTTTTAATAAATAAAATTTTAAAAATTTTCTGTTTCCGCAAAACACAAAAATAGGACATTTTTATTTTTGCCTAGTTTTCAGGTGCAAATTAATTAGAGAATAGTTAACAACTTTTAGTGAATTCGCACTTTTTAATTTCTTTCTTATATTAACATTAAACAATGGCAACAATTACCTACCACAGTTGTTAAATATTCCCAATTGACGCTTTGTGGGTACAAAACACGTTAAAAAAACTTGTTGTTTACACTATAATATAATTTGCAAAAAGGTTTAGCATACTTTTGCTCTACACTAATAAAACACATAGCAAGAGCACAAATATGCTAAACCTTTTTGCAAATGCCATGATGCAATACCATTTGCACAAGATTGTGAATGGCGCTAATGTATAATAACTAAATGAGAATAAATGGCAGATATGTAGCCTTCAAATTGACATGTAAGTAATTAAAGACAAAATGTATTCCGCATTTTTAAGTTATACACCCAATAAATAATTTTTATTTTATTTTACTTTCTTAACACACTTTATGGCTGTTTATATTGTATGTGTGTTTTGGAAACATAATGAAGTTTTTTGTAGTATTAATTCTGTTGTAAATATGCACTTTGGTAAATCATGCAGAACTTCAAAAGCCTTTTCTATATTTTGCTACTGCTACTGCTCTGCCTGTTAGTTTTGTTTTGCGTATACATATGTATATGTACGTGTATTCGTGTATACGAGATCTGATCAAAAAATAACCGCTATTTTCAAGTTTTTCAAAAAGTATTTATTTATTCAACAATAACTATCTTGTCCTCTTCAAAGTAATCCCCCTCAGATATAATACACTTATGCCAGCGTTTTTCCCAATCCCCGAAACACTTCTTAAACGCGTTTTGGTATCGCCAACAGCTCCTGTTTCGATTTTTCTTTTATCTCCTCAATCGTAACAAAACGCTTTCCTTTCATCGGTGTCTTCAGTTGTGTTTTTGGCCAAAAACTTACGCACAAGCATCGATGTGTTAGCTGGAGCGTTATCATGGTGCAAAATCCATGATTGGTTTTTCCACAATTCTGTGCGTTTCTAACGAATTGCTTTGTGGAAACGGCGCATAACTTCAAGGTAGTATTATTGACCGTACGACCTTGTGGTAAGAAGTCATGATGCACCACGCCATTGCAGTCGAAGAAAACAGTGAGTAAAACCTTCACATTTGACCGAACTTGACGTGCTTTTTTCGTTTTTGGCTCTTCTGGACGTTTCCATTGGAATGGCTGGGCTTTGGTTTCAATGTCATAGCCATACACCCATGATTCGTCACCAGTTATGACCTTTTTGAGGAAATCTGGATCGTCGTTGACGATGTTCAACAGCTCCTGAGCGATGTACATGCGACGTTGTTTTTGCTCAAAATTTAGCAATTTTAGAACAATCTTCGCTGCCGCACGTTTCATGCCTAAAATATCCGTTAAAATTGCTTGGCATGAGCCGAACGATATGCCAACATCATCAGCAATCTCTCTGATGGTGATTCTACGATTATCCAAAATCATTTTCTTCACTGCTTCAATGCTTTCATCGGGTTTTGACGTGCACGGGCGACCTGACCTTTTTATCTGTCAACTGACAATCCAAAATGGCTGATATTCCCAACATATATAACAGACATGTGTACCAACATAAAAAAAGAACAAAAATGAGAAAATCGAACATATGTAACTCACGAAATTTGAAAATGACGGTTCTTTTTTGATCAGACATCGTACATGAAATAAAATAATAGTAAGTTTAACTTTTCATTTGTAGTAGTTTTTTCTTTTTTGTTTAATTTCCCATTATATACAACGTATTCCTGTCCCAAAAGGTTGTTGACCACCACAATCACCAACCGCCGGTAATCATCATCACTGCCACCATGTGAGGCATATAGGTTTTCAACTTGTTTTTTTATGTTTCTTTCTGCTACACGCTCGCTCTCCACTCTTAGCACTCGTACACTACTCTACTCCACTGTCCTGTTTTCGGTTCAAATTACTCTATTAGAGCATGAACCTAAAAGAAATGCAGCCAGCAGAGCCAGTTCACGCTTGTGCAAATGAAAATAAAAGGGATTTTTTTATTCCTTTTATTTTCTTTCATTTCTGTTCACTTTGTTCTTTTGCCGAAATTCAACAGCAATAAAGTATCAAATTGCACAATAAATAACATGAACCAACTATCAACGACTTTGTTAAATTGTTCATTTCATTGTTTTTTTTTTTTTGTCTTCAAGCATATGTATTCCTTTTTTCGAGTGAGTTACCTACCAAATCTCTAAAGTTACCGATCATAAATTGTTATTTTTGATGTTAACTTTGTCATCACATGTCAGTTGTGACATTGGATGTCATTGCTCTGTTAAGTAACTCATTTGATATTCCTAACGTAACTAGTTACATGTGTAATGATTGTGGTACAGTAACGTTTCAGGGAGGGCCGGAAAACGGAAGCTGCTTCTTATATTATTGGTTTAAGAAAAGTTTTTTTAAGTTTCTGGACACGATTTGCAATAATTTACAATATTTTGGGTTTCTCAGTTTTTTTGTTTGGTTTAGAATTGCTGGTTTATAATGATGGAAGCATATAAATGGGTCAAAAGCGAGCATGTACTCCTTCAGAAATAAAAAGGAAGACAAAAAAAAAAATGTGACAAAAAAACGTTACTGAAATCGTATGGTAAAAGATTATTTAAATGTGAGTAAATGGTTCTGGTCATTTAGTTAAGCTGGCAAATACAACTTAGTTGAAGAAGTTATCAATGAAGACAAGATCATGGAGACTGATGTCGAGTTCAGTCTCCCCTACTATACCTATAGTAGGTATTTGAGACAAGACTACGATTGCAGCTAAAATTTGACTTAATACTGCGACTGTAGTTCGCATTAAGACAAGACTAAAACCATTAATGAAATAATAAATATTACGCATTGCGCACAAAAACTGTGAGAGTAAAATTGAGAACAAAATTTCTTTTTGTGACGTCACAAGTCAAAAATATTTTTATGTTTTCTTAACTTCTACATAAATTTTTACGCAAATGTGGAATTTTTATTCACGACAGGGGTGATTACTTAAGATAAGAATGCGATTGAAGCTAAAATTGGAATTAAGTTAAAGCCAGGAATGAAGCTAAAATTTGACTAAGAGTTTGGACTAAAAGTGAGCTAGGGATTGGATGACTTTGGTGTAGGAAATATTGGCTATAAATAAACCTCAACTATTTTAAACCAGCTTAAGGTAAACTTATTGAAAAAACATATGAAAAAAGTTGCAATTGTCCTTCAATCCAATGCAGGCAGTGTCAAAATATGAAAAAATATTAAACTATTTTTTTGTTATTTTTAATCTTTTTAATTATTGTACATATATGCATAATATTTATTAAACATAATAAAAAGATTTCAAAATTTCTTCAACAAAATTTATAAAAATTTTAATGGAAAAGTGTTCCAAAACTTTTTTCAATACAATTATTTCAATTAAAGAACCTTTAATATTTCAACTATATTATTAGTTCAATATTTTCATTAAACTGTATAAAATAAAATAACAAACAACCTTAATATATGTATATTTAAATATTTACTTTAAATACGACGTCTATAAACCAAAGTCCACTGCAAGACCAAAAACATCATACATGCATTAATAAAATCAGCTAGAAAAACAAACGTATTCTATTAAAATTGTTATAGTAAATGTATTGAAACATTAAAATTTTTATTACACCCATTTTGTAATGCCTTATAAAATGCATCAATGCATTACCAAAATGCAGGCATCAAAATATTTAATGATCCAAAAGTCCTAAATTGCTTGCTGGATGATTTGGCTAGCTGACTGACAGGCTGGTTGGTTGGCCATTTGGTTGCCCGGTAGATTGGTTGGCTGGCTGCTCATTGGTTTTTGGCGTTCTGTATACAATAATGTAATGTTGGTGGCTGTGGATGTGTGAATAGGTATTAGGGTGCTACAGATTTGGCAAACAATTAAATAGAAACTGAAAATATTCGCAGACTTTCTAATAAATTTTATCAAATGTCAGCTGGACTAAATAATCAGGTTGTGAATAGTATAGAAATTATGCAGGCTCTTCAAAACAAGATTTAAAATCAAATTTATAAGCAATGTGCCACGAGTGGCAAAACAAAACGAAAGTCAACGAATTTCATACAAATAATCAAATAAGAAACAACATTTAAATGAATAGTGAGAAAGATTACAACATAAAAGGAAACATTATTATAAGTCTTGTATTGTGTTTTCTGTATGCCAACTTTTCTGCACAGAATAAATTTAAGAAATTTAAGATAATTTCTAAGAAACAAACTCCACCCTATTATTATTTTTCTATAATAAAATTATTCCAAAAATATGTATATTTTGAATTTTATTTGTGAATTTGTTTTTTTGTTTGTTTGGCTTTTTACGTTTAATTCTCACTTGGCAATTAGTAAAATTTCTAACAAAAATTGCATTTCTATTGAAAAACCAACAACCAAATTAAATACTATAAGCATAATTTATAATCATTACAATTTTAATTGAAATAAATAAACTAATTTTCGGAATTAATAATTTTATTTACCAGCAAGTGAATGAAATATTTGCTCTCTTCAATCATGAAAATCAATCTAAGGAGCAGTATATTATAAAACAAATTCGGAAAACATAATCAAATAATATAGTAATGTGGATTTAGCTATAATTTGACTGAATATCGGACCATGATGAAGTTAAAAATTGACATAAGATTGAACAACGATTGAACAAAAATTTCACTGCACACACGAATAAAGCTAAAATTTGACTTAAGATCGAACCAAGATTTAAGCTAAAATTTGACTTCAGATAGAATCACGATTGAAGCTAAAACTCAACTTAAGATTGAACCATAAATGAAGCTAAAATTTGAATTCAAGTAAGACAATGATGGAAAATAAAATTCGAATTAAGTTGAAACAACGACTCAAGCAAAAATTTTACTTAAGGCAGAACAAAGATTGAAGCTAAAATTTGATATAAGATGGAATAACGATTGAAGCTGAAATATGACAGAAGATTGAACAACGATTGAACAAAAATTTCGCTGAACACACAACAAATATTAAAGTTGAAATTAAACCTCAGATAAGACTACAATTCAAGCTAAAATCTTATTTAAAACATAACCACGATTGAATCTTTTTGAATTTGACTTCAGATAAAATCACGAATAAAGTTAAAATTTAACTTAAGATAAATTAACGATTCAAACTGAAATTTTACTTAAGATAGAACCATGATTGAAGACACAGCAAAGACTTTACTTAAGATTTGACTTCAAACAAAATTAAACTTAAGTTGAAACAACGTTTGAAGTAAAAATTTTACTTAAGGCAGAACAAAGATTAATAGCCTGTTCAGCGATCTCGAACGATAATGTTCGCTTAGATAAGACTTAAGACACAAACTTGATTGTAGAATAAACAAACTTGATTGAGTAAAAAATAGATACGATAAAATGTTTGTGTCTTAAGTCTTATCTAAGCGAACATTATCGTTCGAGATCGCTGAACAGGCTATAAAGCTAAACAGAATAAGATTTGAATTTTACCTAAAACAGAAACATTTTTTCAAACTAAAACTTACGATTGAACAGGAATTTAAGTTAAAATTAGGCAAGACTACGATTAAAGCTTTAATTTAGCTTTAAACAAAGAAACGATTAAAGTTAAAATTTTATTAAAAAAAAGACTCCGATTGAATTAAAAATTGACTAAAACTGAATGGAAAATTAGATTTAAGACAAGACTGAAATTGAAGCTAGCATTTAACTTCAGAAAGAACTACAATTGAAGCTAAAAAAAACAAGTAAGAGTGCTATATTCGGCTGTGCCGAATCTTAAATACCCTTCACCTAAGCGTAATAAGAAATACAGAAACTACACTAGACTAGAATATCCTAATTCTGTGTTTTCTATTCAGTCTTAGTGCAAATTTTATTAGTATTTGATATATTGTTTGAAAGACAATTTTACGACCAACATAATTTATGTTAAATATTTTGAAATTTTGTCTAATTTTTACCATTTTTAATTGATTTAATTACCAATTCTTACCATAATTTACAGAGTCTGTCTGATGTTCATAATAATCTTCAGTGTAATTTAACAAACAGAGTATAAAAAAGGGGTACAATTCGGTTTTAGTGATTTTGTTAAAAAAAAAACAAATAGGGATTTTAGAAGAGATACCAGCAAAAAAAAAATTTTTGGCGGCCACGCCTATTTTCGAGGGGGCGGGCCCTTAAAGTTGAAAATATATAGGCCTATATCTCGGGAACTACTGGGTGTTTGATAATTTGTAATACATTAAATAAAAGGTATTAAAAATAGCTTTCCAACGATATATATCATGATTATAAAATATGGACCGAATATGGGTTAAATCCGAAAAGAATATTTTTTGACCCGAATTTATTTGTTTTTGGAAATGCTTGTATATGGCAGGTATGAGAAATTATGGGCCGATCTTCTTAAATTTTGGAACAGTTATTTTCATGCATATTGGGATATTTCACGTAGAATTTCTACGTAATAACGGTATATTTAAGATATATATTAGTATTAACGTGGATTTCGGTAGTGGACCTTATGTGGGGGATATAGTCAAATATGGACCGATATTCTCAAAATCCAGCAGTTAGATTTAGGCATGTATGTAAATGATCCGTGTAAAATTTTGGATTGGTACCCTTATTTATAAGCGATTTATGAGTATTAAAGGGATTTTCCGAAGAGGGCTTTATATGGGGCATACGGTTAAAAATAGACCGAAATTAACAAAATTGTGTGGAATGATTTTTGTATATATGTACATGATCTGTACAAAGTTTTGAGTCGGTAACGATATTTATACAATATATATAGGGAAAATTTTTTTTCAGATGTGGTCCTTGTATGGGAGCTTTGACCAGTTGTGGGCCGACCACCATAAAATTTAGTACAACAATTTATTTGCCTATAAAGAGTATTTATGTAAAATTTTAGCCGTTTAACATTATTTATATCTGTTTTATGCGTATTTAAGTGAATTTCGGAAGTGGACTTTATATGGGGTCTATGGTCGAATATGGACCGAACTAAAAAAAATTTCGTTTTGCGATTTCTTTTTGCACAAAACTTAGTTTTGCTGAATTTTGTCTTGATATTCCAATTTTATAGGCATTTATGTATAATTGAGCAATATTTCGGGAAGATTTTTGTATGGGGGCTATGACCATTTCTGTGCCGATCACCATAAAATTTGGTACAATAATTTATTTGCCTATAAAGAGTATTTATGTCAAATTTTAGCCGTTTAACATTATTTATGTCTGTTTTATGCGTATTTAAGTGAATTTTGTAAGTGGACTTTATATGGGGTCTATGGTCAAATATGGACCGAACTAAAAAAAAATTTCAGTTTGTGATTTCTTTTTGTGGAAAACTTATGTTTGCTGAATTTTGTCTTGATATTCCAATTTTATAGGCATTTATTTATCATTAAGCCATATTTCGGGAATATATATATTTGTATGGGGGCTATGAGAAATCATGGACCGATTCTTACTATTTTCCGCACACTTTCTTCTTTTATCATACAAACAACGTATACAAAATTTCATGGTATTATCTGCAATATATTTCAAAATATTGCAATAAAATGGACGAAAAATATCAAATTTTTATGGAGGTGGTCTCACATATTGGTTCATAACTCTGGTTAACCTAAACCGATTTTGCTGATTTTAAATAGCAAACTTCTCGAAAGCACTTCTGACAGAATTATTGAAGGTTTGGATCCCGAACATATCTTGGGACTTCACAAAACTGATTTCAACATCCAGACAGACAGACAGACAGACAGACAGACGGACATGGCTTAATCGACTTCGCTATCTATAAGGATCCAGAATATATATACTTTATAGGGTCGGAAAATTATATTGTGGAAATTTCACACGGAATGACAAACTTATATATACCCTTCTCACGATGGTGAAGGGTATAAAAAAGATTCTTAATCAAGAAAAACTTAAGGTTTAATAGTAGCAGTTTTTTAGCATTCACCGGCACACAATTAATCCGCAATCCAGTTTTTTATATAGACAAATTTTAACTTTAGAGCCATGAATCTCTTATATCTTTCTTTCTCTCTCTCTCTCTCTTTATATTTTTCTTAACGAATTCTATTCAAATACTGACCGCACCCCGGGCCACACTACAGTTCTTAGAAATTTTCACCAAAGACTTAAAAAAATATTTATTACAATCTTTTATTTCGCTTACAATTTTCTATTCAACTTGTTTGCAACAGTTTTACGCGAAATCCCCTCAAGTATCTAAAAACTACAACTTAAATCAAGCTCTAATTTGCAAAGTCCATCATAAACGCACAGTCAATCAAAAAAGCTGTCATAACTAGGAGGTTAATTTGACTTTAAGCAATTTTTAATACAATTTAAACTTAGTTTAAGTTTTATGTTGAAGCTAACAGTTGCTGCAGTTAATGTGATACTTTAGCCACACATCTCTTTTTAAAGATATTGTTTTCCTAATACCTGATGCCTGACACAGCGTTTTAGAATTAAAACGAAATCTCTTATGTTGCTTAAGCAAAATTTAATTGCAACAAATGCTGTTTTAAATACAAATCTGATTTTCTGAATCAGAATTACAAAATAAGAGGACATTGGCCGAGGAGAGTATGAAAAAGGTACAACAAAAAAAAAAATAAAAAATAAAAAAATGCCAACTACTAGTTTATGCCACACTAAGCCAAGACAACTGGTTGTTGGTTGTATAAATGTTTGTGTTCCCTTGGAGTGCGTCTGCTTTTTCTTGTGTTTTATGCGAGTAGTGTGGAGTGCTTGTGGAGTGTGTGTGTCTTATTGTTTGCATGACAGCTTGGTTATGAATATAATTCATTTGTATGTGGAAAGTTTTTTTCTTTTGCTTCTCTTAAGCCTTTTATTGTTTATTGTTGTTTAGTTTTTGTTTTTGCTTTGTTGCAAATATGTCTGTTGTAAGTTTTACCAGGCAGCTTTTAACCGGTTTTTATAGCCGAATGACCTTGCTTAGGACGTTTGATGTTTTAAATAAGGAATGCCTACCACGAACAAGTTAAAAAAGAGGATTTTGTAACGAGTCGAAGGTAAAAACTGTGTTTTTTGTTAGGCATAATGCATTTTTGAAGGCGCTATTTTGAGTTACTGAATTTTATATCAGGAACAATATTTTCTTAGGTTAAACGTTAGACGACTACATTTTGGTTGACTTGATAAATACTCCAAAATATGACTTAAGAACCAACTGTGATTGAATATAAATTTTTTTTTAATAAAGAACTGAGATTGCAGTTAAAATTTGAATAAAGAATGAACTGTGATTGAATCTAAAATTTGACTCAATAAAGGACTGAAATTGAAAGCTAAAATTTAATTCAATAAGGGTCTGTGTTTGAAGCAAAAATTTTACTTGATAAAGGACTGATATTAAACCTTAAACTTGACTTAAGATAGAACCACGACTGAAGCAAAAATTTTAATGAATGACGAAAAACGTTTGAAACTGAAATTTGACTTAAGATAGAACCACGATTGAAGCTAAAATTTGAGTTAAGATTGAACCACGAATGAAGCCGTAATTTAACTTGATAAAATACTGAGATTCGAGCTAAAATTTGACTAAGACTTAAACACGATTGAAGCTAAAATTAGACTTAATATAGGACCTCTATTGAAGCTATAATCTTAATGAAGAACGAAATGTGTTTAAAGCTAAAATTTCACTTAAGATGGAAACACGATTGAAGCCATAATTTGACTTAATAAAATATTGAGATTCGAGCTTCAATTTGACTTAAGATGAAACCACGACTGAAGCTAAAATTAGACTTAATATAGGACCACTATTGAAGATATAACTTTAATAAAGTACGAAAATTGTTTGAAGGTAAAATTTGATCTTAAAAAGAAATGAGATTGAAGCTAAAATTTGCCTTAAGGTAGAACCACGATTGAAGCTAAAATTTGACTTAAGTTAAATAACGATTGATAGAACAACGATTAAAATCAAATCTTGACTTAATAATGAAACACGATTGAAGCTTCAATTTGTCTTAAGAATGAAACACGATTGAAGCTAAAATTTGACTTAAGATTGAACCACGATTGAAGCTAAAATTTTAATGAAGAACTAAACATGTTTAAAACTAAAATTTGACTTAAGATAGAACCACGATTGAAGCTACAACTTGCCTTAAGAAAAAAATTTACCCCCTGGCCCACGATGTCGAACGATAACGTTCGCTTATATAAGACTTAAGACACACACTTTTTATCGTATATATTTTTTACTCAATCAAGTTTGTTTATTCCACAGTCAAGTTTGTGTCTTAAGTCTTATCCAAGCGAACTTTATCGTTTGACATCGTGGGCCAGGGGGTTAATTAATTTAAAAACTTTGACGTAAGAAAGATCCAATATTGAAGCTGACATTTTACATAATTAACCGACCATTGAAACTAAGATTGCACTTAATAAAGATTTCTATTTTTAGTATCTTCATACTAGTGATAATTCACAGTTTCTGCTCATAAATTAAAATTTAGTTGTTGGATAAAAAAATTAAGTCTTCAACTTTTTACGAGAGCAGAAAATACTATAGCGAAAGAAAAAACATTAAATCATGATTTGTTTTAAATTTTACACGTATTTAAGTTTTATTTAAATCATTCAAACGTAAAATTGTATGCTTATGTATGTGTGTGTGTAATGCAATCCTTTTCATATTTTTACTACAATTTACTATACAACTCTACTATGCTGCTGTAAGCAAATGTACACAAACTACAATCCTCTCACTCCTGCCCCAACATAGAATATCATAGCATTAGTGCACTGCTACGAATACTATGAGTAAAATTTATTTACACATTTTTAAAACGTTGTAAATTTTACATATAACCAGATAGAATAGGGTGAACTTTGATGCTAAAGCTTTCACATTTTACACATACACATACATACATACTGTTTTAAGTATGTTTTTATGTACTCGTATATGCATTTGAGACTCAGGTAATCCAGAGTTCAATGTTCCTTAAAGCTTCCTACCACCAGCCATAACAAAACATCTGGTTGTTTTATATTTCTACTAACTATGTGTGTACGAGTATAAATAAAATAAAACGTAAATTTTGTTGCAACAGCAACATCTGCAACAACCAACTATAATAAACAAAAAAAGAAAAAAAAAACAATATAACAAGAACAGAACAGCAGCATCATCAACTAAAACTTTTCTTATACTTAGTCAATGTAGCGTGTATGGCTCAGCTCAATTCAACTCATTTGCAACTTGAAGTTTTAAATGTGAAAATAAAAATCTTAAATTAAATAAAAATAATAATGAGAAATAAATCATTAAATAAAGATTTATGTTTAAATTTAAAGTGCAAATTTTAATAAAATTTAAGATGCTTTTTTGCCATAGATCAGTTAGCCTAGAACAGTGGACGGCTCTTATGTCCGCCAGGGGGTTTGATAATGAGGGCACACAAAACTCTTAACCAAACAAGTTAGAGTGTAATATTCGGCTGTGCCGAATTTTAAATACCCTCTACCTAAACGTAATAAGATATAAAAAAAAACATACTGGTTTTAGGACTAGAATTCTGTGTTTTCTATTCAGTCTTAGTGCAAATTTTATTATTATTTTATTATGATTGTTTGAAAGACAATTTTACGACCAACATTATTTATGTTAAATATTTTGAAATTTTATCTAATTTTGACCATTTATAATTGATGTAATTACCGATTCTCTCCATAATTTACAGAGTTTGTCTGATATTCATAAAAATCCTAAGTGTAATTTAAAGCACATTTTTCCATATTCAGAACAAGTTTAGAAACAGAGTATAAAAAAGGTTAAGATTATAAGGTGAGGCTTCTTTTGGTTGAATTTGATCTTAAAAACGTTATTTACAAGAGATTATGGACTGATAGCTTCTAAATCCAGTATCAGCTAATGTGATTTCTATGTATTTTAAGATTACCTTAATTAAATTTGATCTCAATAACGTTATTTACAAGAGTTGTATGGTTGGTTGGTGTGCTCGAAAGTGGACTTAATACGGGAGCTATTGACAATTATTGTCTGACAGCTGCAATATCCAGTAGCATAATTGCCGTATAACCGATATTAATATGATTTCTGGATTAAAATTTCTGATCTGTATAAAAGCTGGTTCGATATCAATATTTATTAGACATTTTTGTAGGTTAAATTGTTTTTCTTATATGACAGCTAAGACAAATTATGGGCATATCTTCTTAAATTTTGGAACACTGATTTGTATGCATATGAGGATATCTCACGTCAAATTTCAACATTATAACAGTATATTTGGATTTATATTAGTATAAACGTGAATTTCAGAAGTGGACCTTATATGGGGAATACGGGCAATTATAGACCGAAATTCTGTAGTATGATTTTTGTGCATATGTAAATGATATATGTATGTAAAGTTTTGAGTCGGTACCGTTTTTGCTGAGTTTTGTCTTGATATTTGTATTTTATAGGCATTTATGTATCATTGAGTCATATTTCGGAAAGATTTTTGTATGGTGGCTATTAGAAATCATGGACCGATTAATACTATTTTCCTCACACTTTTTTTCTTTTATCATTAAAATAACGTGTACAAAATTTCATGGCAATATCTGCAATATATTTAAAAAAATTCCAAAAAAAAAAAACGATAAAAAATATCAAATTTTTATGGAGGTTGTCTGACATTTTGGTTCGTAACTTTGGCTCTACTTTACCAATTTTGCTGATTTTTAATACCAAACTGCCTAAGAAAATACAAAACAGTTTTCTAAAAATTCTGTGAAGTTAAGTTGTGTATTTTGAACGTGAGAGTGTTTTACACAGACGGACATAGCTCAGTCGACTTTGAATTTCATAAGGATCAAGAATATATATATGTATGTACTTTGTTGGGTCTCAAATGAATATTAACAAAGTTTCACACGGAATGACAAACGTAACGTTTGTCATTCCAACACTTTCTGGAAATGTTTTTATTTTATTTACTCAGTGCTAATTTGGAATTTAATATATTTTTTTCTACTCACTCATAGTTTTTTTTTTGCTTTAAAGCAATTTATTAACATAGTCATCTTCAAAAATTTACCTGAAATGATAAACAATATGTTGGTTTTTTGTTATTAAACGGGAAATAATTTGAAATTAATATTTTATTACAAAAATATGACTGCATGTGTTCTTTTTTTTTGTGGTGAATTTGACAACCGAAAACTAGACTGTGTTTTTTCTATTCATTTCCCAGAACTTTTAATAATCCTCTTCACTATTTAATGTTTACAATCAGGAAAACAATAATAAATTCTTCTTTCAGTCTACTCATAGTCAACAATAACAAAAAAAAATGGATAGACAGACAGTTTAAGTGGAATTTACACTTTGAGAAATAGTTGTAGGCAAACAAATGTGGGTCAAACTAAATGATACAAAAACGAAACAATGTGTGGACCGTAATTTGAATTAACAAAGACTTACGATTTAAGCCAGACATTAGCTTAATGTACATACGATTAAAGCAAACACTTGGCTTAATAAAGAAGGTCTACTTAAGATTTAAGCAAAAGTTTGCTTAACTGAATTCTTTTGTTGTTGATTTAATAGATATTTACGATTGAAGCTAATATTTTATTAAAACTTAGGATGGGAGCTAAAATTTTACTAAATTAAGACATAAAATTGGTGCTAAAATTTGGCTTAATACGAACTTAAGATTAAAGCTAAATTTTGACTATAGACAGAACGAAAACTAAAGCTAAAATTGGATTAAATACAGACTTCAGATTGAGGCTAAAATTTGTGTTTTTTTAAAGACATATGACTGGAGGTAAAATGTTTGTTGAGTAAGAACGACGATTGTAGCTAAAATTTTACTTAATACTTAAAAAATAAAATTTAAAATTTTACTAAATAAATATCTAAATTATGATATAAAGAAAGAATTTAAAAGTTTACTTAAGAAGAAAATAGGATTGAGGCTAAACATGAGAAAGAACTACAATTGAAGCTAAAATTTTTTAGCAGAAAGATCTGCAATAGAAGTTAAACTTTAACTTGAGATTGAATCTATAATTTGACTTAAGAAACACTATGATTATCTTCAGAAAGAACCCTGAAACTTTAGCTTTAAAAATAACTACGATTTAAGCTAAAGATTTGTGTTAATTAAGACCTACGATTAAAGCTCAAAATTAACTTACAAAGGAATTACGATTGAAGCTAAACTTTAAGTAAAAAAAAAATACGTATAAAGTTAAAATCTGATTGAAGTATGAACTCCGGTTCAGGCTAAAATTTGAGCAAAGATTGAACAAAAATTCTTAACTTGAGTTAAGAAACTCAGACTATTGTAAATAAAATTTAAAAATCGATTTAAGCTGAAATTTTTTTCTAATAAAGTGAAGTAACTCAGGCAATTAATATGGCTATATATTCTATAATTTATTTTTTTCAAGCAATTATAGAATATTGAAAAACAGTCGAATAAAAGAACTAAATAATGGCTAAATATTAATAAATTAATTATGTTACTTTCTTTGGAAATTGAATAGGTAGAGAAGAATTGTGCGTTATGTGTATTAATAGTACAGTATTTTATTATTATTTTACTTCGGTAGCGTTTCAATGCTATACCAGCGAATAAGGGCGCTGTGACAAATATTAGTTATGATAGGAGATATGCTGTTTTGGGTGGCAGCGGCTGGGAATCGAACCCAGGCCACGAATACCAACTCATGCCTAATGATAAAACGCGCCAATCAATTAAGCTACAGCACCCTACAAAAATGCATCTTAAAAACTCAAGATTGATCTTAGAGGCTAACGACTGCTGTTAAAATTCGAGTTAACAAAGAATTATTATTAAGGCTTAAAATTTAGCTAATAAAGATTTAAACTTAACACAAAGTCTACACTTATTTATTAATCTTATACATTTAAAGCTCAAATTTGAGCTTATTTCTCTCAGTGTATTGAAACTATTAAAAACAAAACTAAAGAACCGTTTTTTTTTGTCTTCTCTTTGCAGACTAGAATTTAAAGTTTGTTTTGGTTCTTATCCCAAAGATTTCCATTTATTTCTGGGAATTGTTTGTTTATTATTTACGTTACTGTTTTGTTTACAGTCTTTTTGTGTTTTCTTTGTCCATAAGTAAAAAGAATTTCGTATTCCAAGGTTTAAAGTGATAACTATGTATGCATGTCAAGAAAACTGATGATACCCCTTCATAAGCATGTGTTTTTAAATTTGCTGTTCTAAGAGGATGTTTAGAGGTCTTTAGTTTCCTAATTTTGTATTTATTAAGGGTTTGTCGTATTGTTGTTATTGAGTTGTATTTAGTAATAACATAAAACAACAACAGTTGTTTGTGTTGTTTTTTGCTCTCCAACGTCTTCTTCTGTATATAACACGCACACACTCCTTCAGTTATTTATCAGTTTTTGTATCATGTGGCCCTCTCTAATAATCAGTTTTTATTTTGATCTGGCAATAAAATTCCTGGAATTTAAAAAATAGCGGAACTTTGTTGTTGTTTTGACGTACAAGATTGCCAATGTTAACTGATGCTATTTCATAAATTTGAATATTGGGATTTGTTTAGTGCGTGTGCGTTTGGCTTTGTTTGGTAGGCGGTTTTTAATTAAATTTTTATCGTTGAATTTTACATTCAACATAGTTCTAGGAAGGTTTATTATGAGAAATACGCATTAAAAGGCCTAGTCTGATTAAGAGGATACTTTGCATTATGATTATGTTTTAGATGATATAATCTAAATTTCTAGGAATTTTTGATTTCATAGGAAATTTTTGTGATTTAAAAATAAAACAAATAAAATACCATAAAAAGCTTTGAAAAGTTACTTGAAATTAGAAACTAAAGTCTTATTTAATGTATGTATGTATTTATAAACGGCTCAGTTTACCTTGAATTTTTGACATCTCATTTATTATTCACAAATGTATTTTATAGGATTTACACATTATAAAATTTTGCTCATATTTTTTTATTTTTAGTTTTTCTTATGAATTTTTAATTATACATACTTTTGTTTATTATTCCCAAAATTGTTACAATTTCTCTTAAATATTTTTACAAAACTCACGTTCAAGTTAACTGAACAGTTAAAACCAGTGATGCGAAAAGCGCTAAGATAAATTTTAATAAAATGGATTTTAAATTCAATATTTATATAAAAATTTGGTTTATTTGTACATTTTGAGTTCATATATTAATTTTAAAGTATATATCAGCACAAAAAAATATTTTAGCGAATTCTTTAACTGAATTTAACTGTTCATTTTCAAACAAAAATGTAGAATTTTCCTCTTCATCGTCTGGCCAAAGTACTTTCTTAATATAAAATTTTGACTTCTTGTATTTTTCAATTGAATTAATTTTTGCAGAAACATGTGAAGGAATTTTATAACTTACACAGCATGAATTTGCCATCTTTAAGCCGTATTTAATATTAATTAAAGAATTAACGGTATTTAAACACATTCTGTTCCAAATTTTGTTTTTAAAATAATTCATAACGCTAAATACTCTTTCCACTTCAGCATTGGAGTATGGATATGTCAAAATATCTATGACATTTTGTCCGATGAAGACTAAAATTTGCAGCTTTACTATCTGTAAATACTGAACAACACAATTCACCAAGATGATCCACAGTAGAAAATGGACTATGAACAGCAGTATAACGAGCAATCATTGCCTGACTTATTTGCTTTTCAAATTTGCTTCAAATGAAATTTCACTTTGAATAAGTTCAACATTATTAAATGGTTTCATCGCTTTCTCATGTTTTAGTGTCTGGCAGTGTCGAATTAGATCAGAACGTTTTGCTGCAATTTGACAATTACAATAAATACATAAAGCTTTTGTATCATCTTTCGATGGTCTTATCCATTTTTTAAGCAAAGGATTAGATTCCCACATTTTTCTATATTTTTGTACATAACGCTCCATCTAAAAATATGTATAATTCATTATTTCATTGTTTAACAAAATAGATTTGTATTTACCTTTGCAAAAAAAAAACACATCCAATTATGAAGAAAAATATAAAGTTCGTTAACACTTCTTTTTTATATGCTATTAAATATTAATTGCAAAAATAGAGTATGTATGAAAAAGAAATATCAAATGTAAAATGTACCTTTTTGTCAAAGTGATCAGTTGTATGATAAAGGCGCTAAAAGCGCTAAATGAAAAACGAAAACGCGCCAATTTAGCGCTTTTTTAAAAAACGCGCTAGATTAAAAAAATCCGCTTTTTGGGTGGTCAAAAAGCGCTAAATCTAGCGCGAAACGCGCTAAGTTGGCATCGCTGGTTAAAACTGTACGTATGTGAGTAATAACTGGCAGTTCATCTCAACTGTTTAGTTTAATTGATAAAATTAAAATGTTTATATTTTTAACTGACAGTTTCAACTGAAGTAAACTTGTGTGAGGGTTCAACTGTACCGTTCTCAGTTCAATTTGTGTCGAGCAAGAGTTCGTATCATGTCGCGTAGACAGAATCAAGTGATAGTTGATTTTATTGCAATATATAGATCTGAACCTTGCCTATGGCAAGTTAAATCTATAACAAGCTGGCGAAAAAGTTACAAGAAGTAGAATCTGATAAATTTCGCTATACTAACTACTTCTTGCACCACTGTTTACGCTGTTTTTTTTTTTTTTTTTTGTTTCAATTACAAAAAGCACACCGAGAGCGTTCTGCTCGTTCGAATCCATGTTAAAAACTGAAGTATTGAACTGCACGTGTGTGAACATCTCAGTTCACAGTTAAGTTTGTCAGTTATAACTGAACAGTTGACCTCCCGTTAATGGTCAAATCTGCAGTGACGACCCGTGTCCATCTACGGGAGATTTCACTGTACACCTAATTCTGTTTTTACACGTTCTTTTTTTTGCACGGTTTTGATTTAAGACGGTTTGAAAATTTTAAATTTTTTACACGATTTTATTCTATTTAGCACGATTCAAAATCTTTTGGGCTTTTTTTTTTTGTTAAATTTAATTTTTGGAAAATAGGTATGTTCATATCAAAAATTTAGGGGAATTCCCTGTTTGTGGATACAATTTAATAATGTCTTTTTTTACGAGGTTTTTTGTACACAAGTTTCCTGGAATCAATTACCGTTATAATAAAAATAATTTAATATTTTAAAATCAAAAATAAAATATTTCAGTTTTATTGTGAAGTGTGAAATGAAATCGAAAGTGTTA
This sequence comes from Bellardia pandia, assembly GCA_916048285.2. Taxonomy (NCBI): domain Eukaryota; kingdom Metazoa; phylum Arthropoda; class Insecta; order Diptera; family Calliphoridae; genus Bellardia; species Bellardia pandia. The sequence goes on along the minus strand of OU696530.1, from coordinate 22,098,472 downwards.
AAAATTTAACTCTAAAATAAGCATCACATTATTATTTATTGTCCACTGTCATTAAATTCTTCTCAAAAAAGAAAGAAAAGAAAAGACACACAGAGCAGCCAAACCACAATACATATACACACACTTACGCCTCAAAAAACGAGTCTATAGCAAAGTAAAAGCATGACTCTAACTCTATGACGATATCTTTTAAATACCAACAATAAACAGAAAATATTTTACAATACATACTTGTAACAATTTAATTTTAAAATAAAAATATATAATAAAAACTTATTATGGTTAGACAAGATGTCTAGAGTTAAGTTATAATTTATCAAAAGTTCAATAAAGAGAAAAAACACAAATGCAAAAAATATCTCTCAGGAGAATATAGACAAAAAGTGAGTTGCCATAATTTATTTATTTTTTTAGTGTTGTTTCTGAATAGAGACAGTGTTGCTTTTAATGGAAACCTTTTTTTTATTACACTAAGGATAGTTTTAAAGCCTAATTGTAAACATATTTATTAATCTTCTTTGTAAATTACACCTATCTGATTACAGTAAGTCGAACAAACGCCCTGCAAATACTTGGTAATGATTAGCAATCGATTAATTACTTACATACATACATACCATTAAGGTAAAAATGAGATTAAAATCATTTTTTTTTTCAAAAACATCAGCATCGACTTTACCAGCTTGTTTTTTGGACAACCGATGTGTATAAAATCAATGATACAATCTCCCTGAAATTTTGTATAACTAACTGCAGAGTTGAAGAAGTTAAATCATTATTTTTTATGAAATTTTGTAACCGTGGCCGCCAAACATTAGTTTTTTTTTTAATAATTCTAAACTGTCATCTGTCAAACTGTTTTTTTTTTTTTGGTTGGCAACACTTTATTGGACAAGCGGCTGCCTAAAGTTAGTTAAAAACTTTGAGGTATTAACAATTATGATACACAATCAATTAAATCATGACGTTTTTTTAAATGTCCAACACTATTTTTGAGTGAAAGTAATTTATTGACCAACATATATACATATGCACGTCATCTGCTTGACCTTCTCCACCTTAACGATGAGCCCACACAAACGACTGATATATTTGAATATTTTACACATTGAATAAGCGATTACAATTATGATTAACAACAGCATTTGCTTGAATGTTTGTATGTTTGTTAGTAAAGGTACGGTCACACTTGGCAAATATTTGCCGAAAAAGACGTAACCAGTAAATAAAATATATTTGTACTCGTTTATTAATTTCAAAAAACTTCGTTAATTTGGGATAGGACGCACCAAATATTTAGTCTTATTTTATTTGATGCTGTTTAATCTTGCAAAACTCTTGCAAGAGTAAACAATGTCAAACACATTTGTGCTAATCTGTGCTTTTTTGAGTATATATTTGCCAAGTGTGACCGTACCTTAAGTATGTATTCGAAAACCTTAAACAGGCCCATCAAATATTTAACACTAAAGAGAATTCATAAAACAAAATGTCAGCTGAAGTAAGTGACCACCATTAAGTTAGAACACACAATGTAATCATCATTGAATACGAGGCACTCACAGAAGTACGAATATTAAATGATTGTGTGTGTGACTTGTTTTTATCATTATTTTGATCTACAGCATGCATGATGTTCGTTCATATCATTTTATTGTTTGCTGTTGTTAGTTTGTTGGTGTATAATAAACATGTTATTATGGTTGGTGTAGTATTTAGTATTAAAAATTAAACACCTCTGCACGAATATTTAAAATGTTTTGAATAAAATTATGAAGTAAATTCCCTTAAACCCTAAACATTAATACATACATATATCGTATATGTACTTGTATTGTTACAAACATAATCTTGATTACGATTAGTATTCGAGATTCTTATGGAAACGATGACAATGATGCCGGTGTGCTGGCATTTCAGGCAGCCAGGCAGGCAGGCGGGCATGATGTAGTGAATGAATGGAAATGTATGTCAGCAAGAGTAGATTGTTTTATACCACCTGCAGTTTTGTTATTGGTTTTGTTATAATTTATTATTAAATGACACAAACATGTGTTAATCATGTGGAAAAATGATAAAGTTATTTGGATGATTTATGTAAATACCTTTAGATAGCTTTGTAGGTTAGAGACAATGTAACAGATATTTTAAGAAGAATATAATTTGGTTTCAGTTTTAAATACGAAATTTTAATAAGAAATTGTTTGAACTTTATTTAACATACATACATACATACATACAAAAGTCAATAACAACGCCCAGCCGTTTAAACATTAAAACGACACATAACTTTTAGTAATTTTTAGATTTTTCTTACAACACATTATTTGATTAACACGCTCTTTATATGGAACACTTTCATTGCCGGCTGGAAATAGAAAATTGATCTTTTGAGTCATATTAAAAAGTCATTATTTTCTTCATATATATATGTACATACATACATACATATGTACATGTGTACATTGCACGATCTAGCAAAAAATAGCGGATAGAAATGCACATGACTGAAAAATACAACAAACAAACAAAATTTTGATCATGATTGATGCAACGACAAGAGCTTTTTTTTCTTTCTGTGGCTGGCCGGCTGTCTGAATTCCCATTATATTGTGTCAATTCATTCATTCAGTCAGTCACTCTGTCATTGATGATGATGATGCTGGTGATGATGTTGTTGTTGTTGTTTTTGATGACGTTGACCATCCATAGCTAAACAATGCCACCATCATACCATGTGTGTGGTCTTTTCTATTTCTATAGTTTTGATCTTGTTTTGTGGTTGTGTCTTTCTTTTTCTTTAACATTTATTTCGTTTTTTTTTTTTTTTGAAACTTCCTCATGTCTACTCTTTTTCAGTCATTTGGAATTAGTCAAACGTATGTATGCATGCGATGTGACTCTGTCTGTGCGGTTTTTATTGAAGAATCATCATCACACATTGTGTGTGTTTATAGCCAGCTTAAAGCTTGCTGTTTTTAACTTCTTTTTTTTATTTTTATTTATTAGTTTTTTTTCCTTAACTGTTGGTTTATTTTTCTATCTAATTCACACATTTGTTTTCTATTTTTTTTGCCTTGTTTCTTGTTTATGATTTGAAGGAACATCAACAAAGTAATTTTTCCTTAATGCTTAAAACCATTAATGATCTCTACTCGTATATGGTTTCAGCAAACGTAAAACAAACGCGCTCTAGAAAAAGACCACACACATGACCAACAGAGCATTAGAGTTAAATACATAAATATTAGACGCATTAAATGTTGCAAATGTATTTGAGAATTATTATTATGTTGCTTTTGCCACGCCACTACTGCTAAGTTTTATTTTTAAGCAGACCTTTTGAGGTCTCAAAAACTAAAGAATTCTTACAATTTTGAGAGACAACTTTTTATATTATCCAGTAAACAATGATAGTGAAGTGATTGCAAGCTTTGTACACATATTGGATAATAATTTTCTATAGTGGATGGTCGAGAAAATGTTACAGAATAGTAACCGCTCAAAATCTCGATTAAAATATTTAAAAATATACTTGTTTCTTAATTTATTATAGCAACGAGAAATTTGATCAGTATGCTGTTGTATAGGGCTTAACAATCTCAAATTTTTACACTAAATATTGGCTTCAAAAGAACTTGTAACGACCCAAACAACCCAAAACTTCGATTGGGACGTTGGGCAGTGGTAATAAGCAAGTTAAAAAAAAGACAGCAACTTTGACCAAAACCACTAAAATTTTTATATAGAAATGTTAAGCTCGTATTTATAACCAAATCCACTATTAAGTTCACAGTGACAATCTTGTTGATTAATACTGTCTAAAGGAAAGCTGGTGCTGGAAAAGTGACGGAAAACGTTGTGATATTGCCTCTGGAGATTTTTTTAAATAAATTTATATCATAAGAATTTGTATAAATAAATGCAACAATAAATGGTTTTGCTTTTAATTCGTTTTTACATCAGTCTTCTTTCTTTCAACTATTTAAATGTTAGTCCGCTTTCATACTCGTCAAGGCAAGTATTTTTGGGTGGGAAGGGAAAAGAGAACAGAAATGATACAAACTTGACCGTACTAGTCAATTTTTTTATTTCCTTTCGTTTTTTTCTTTCATGTGTGAAAAAGTACGAAAATTAAATGAAATGGCAATGTGTAAATGAAATGACAAGTTAAGAAGAGAATTGAACAAAAACTGGTCAGCTAAAACTGAAGAGTGTGAAACGCGACTTACATACATATTTTCACGACGCACTGCTTAACTGTTCCGGTGTTTGAAACATAAACAATTATGACGGTCAAGAGAATTTGCGACTTTTGAATTGAGGCCGATGTCTATATTGGTTTATTAAGTTTTGTGCGCACAAAACAAGGTGGCAAAATTACCGACACAAAGTTGTTTAAGTTCTTCTATGTGCGCAACGTAATGAAGAGTACGGGGTAGTTACTGTCGCAAGTTTTATGAAACGAAGCGACAAATTTGACATTTCTTCTTTTCTCTTGTATTATATTTTATTTTATTTACCAGCAGTGTTGCCACGATGAAATTTCATTTTATGGGATTACAGAAAAATTTTGGCAACACTGCGAATAAATACCTGTAAATTAAAAAGAAAACAATTTGTTGTTTTAATTTTAAATAAATAAATACTATGTGGTGAAACAATTTATTGGAAAATTAAATAGCGAAATAGGAGAAATGAACAATTTAATGTCAAAATGTCGCAAGAATGGTGCAACAAATGTTTCATCATGTAAACAGACGATGAATTTAGATGGGACACCAAAGAGACAAATTTAAACTGTATTTACAGAAACTTTAAGTAATTTATTTAACTTAAAGGATTTTTGCAAAAATTTTGTCTGAATTAAATCTTTTGTATGTTTTCAATTAATTCGTGCATATGTATGTATATTAGGGCGGGTCGATTTAATAATCACCCATGGCTCATTCTACTACCCCCCAACTGTTGACTTTTGTCCCGTACAAACATTTAAAAAAATCATCATTTTGGCACTTTATTTTATTTTATTTTATTATTTTTTATTTATTTTTAAATATTATTTTTTAAAAATAAATAAAATAATAAAAATAAATAAAATAAATAAAAAATAATAAAATAAAGTGCCAAAATCGTGATTTTTTTTAAATTTTTTTGCCTCCCCACAAATCGACCCGGCCTAATGTATATACTTCTGTATGTATGTCCTTTGTATTCAAATGGTAAACAAAAGTAAACTCTTGATTCTGTGCAGCTTTATCAGCAAACATTTTTGCAACTATCTATAGAACTGCAGGTTAATACATACAATAAATACACATGTACATGCACTTTGTGGTTTTATATATTTTATATTCAAAGTAATGAAATTTTCTATGCTGAGGCATGTAAAATGTAAATGTGGCCAGAGAGACAAGAGTGCCACATCGGGGATCAACAAAATTAATATATATTTTTTTTTTATAAAAATTATACTTTAATTCTAGAAAGTTAAGAAACGGGATTTTGGAATTTTAAAGCAACAAGAATTTCGTTTAGAGTTTCATACTAAAGTCATACTTAAAATCCTTTGATGTTCTTTAAATCCTTCTTTCATTTGACTTGCCTTTCAATCTGGCCACCTTTTATATTCTAATAAATCCCCACAAAGTCTAACGCCAAAACCAAAAAAAAAACTATTCACACACTCGCCCATTCTTTATTCGTTTGTTCATTCGTTCGTACATGCATGTAACTAAATATCAAGAACAATTCGCCAGGATTTGTGTTGCAACACAACGAATAAAAAAACAAAAAAAAAACAAAAAAGAACAGAACAGAACTTTGAAATTGATTGAAGTTGTCAGTTTTACCGACAAAGGCGGCAACCATTAAAAGAAATGTGCGAACGGTGTGTAACAGCAAAAACAACAACAACAATTGCAGAACAAAACCAGGCTGAGAGAAAAAAACATAAAAGAACAAACAAAAAAAAAAAGTTAAATAAAATGAACAGAAATTCACTTTGACTATTCTGGCAGTGAATGTAAACAAAACGAAAAAAAACAACGCGTATATAAATACAACAAAAACAACAAAAATGAAAAACAAATGGCAACAAAAAATGGTCAACAGAAAAAAAAACAAAACAAATATGAAATCAAAGGCATAAAACAACAAACTATGTGAGTACTAATGGACAAAATGGAGGCGGCAGCCAAAAAGAGAATGCAATGGCAAAGAGAATTGTTTGAGCTAAAGGATTTATTCTAGTCAGCTAAACTCTGGTTTTATTTAAACTAAAGTTAAATTATTTGAAAGCTGACAATTTTGAATATAAAAAGGAAATATCACTAAAGTTAATTTAAAAAAGTTAAGTAATAAAAAAGGTGACCTAAATTAGTTTTTAATCAGTCTTATATTTTCTTAGAAAGTCTATATTTATTTAAGGTTTTTTAATTTAGTTAATAACTTTTAAATATAATTTTTGAAACATTTTTAATTTTGCCAAAATTAAATTAAGTTTCCAACCACTGGTTTCTCTTTCTCTTGTCAAAATTTCTAAACATTATATTATATTATAATTCAATTAATAACCCAATTTCGCAAATAACAACAAATGAATAAACAAATAAAATAAACTGCACTTGTTGCAAACTGTCTGTCATTTAAGCGCAATTACGACAATTTTTCAATTTATAGTTTCAAATTCGCCTTAAAAACTGATGACAATGATGACTAAATATACATTTATTGGATAGCAGCGCACTAGCAAGCAGTTGACATAAAAAAATAACGCTTGTAAACACAATTTTCATTTCATTCCCATTCAAATTAACAAACATCAATAAGTTTTTTATGTTTATTTTTGAAAGCTTTAAAAATATATGAGGAAATAATAAATGGAAAGGAATAGGTGGACAGACAAACAGGGTGCTTTTAAAAGTGGAAATTTTATATAGTTTTGAAAAATAATGAATTGAAGATATTTTTCTAATAAGACTTAACTTGGTAGTTAGTTTCAATTGTATTAATTTAAAACATTCAATAAAATTTAAAAGAAAACCCAACGTGAACAAATCTTACAACAATGCAAATTAATCCGGAAAGACTTAACAAGAACAGACGAATTTCAATATCAAAAATCCTAATTAAATTACAGCTCTTTTTAAATCCTCCTGTGCCATAAAAATCAATCAGTATGTATGAATGTTTAAGTAGACAGAGATACAGACAGACAGATAATAAAAAGACATAATAAAATTTTTATTCATTTTTTTTTATTTAAACTTTTTTTACAGCAATTACACACACCAGAAATTGTCTGTATTGAAGAAAATTTCATTGTCATTTAGCACAAATATATTATTACTGCCATTTGTTCAAGGAATGAGGTGTAATAAATGTCAGCAGGAATTGACAGTTGACATGTGAATAAAATAATCATAATAATCAGACATTAAATAGTAATTAAGCTGCACAAAAGAAAATTAAGGCGAGAAAACGAGAGATAAAGCTGCAAAGATGGGAGTTTTTAGCATTTCCAAAAAAAAAAATCATTTGCGTCTCAATTAAATAAGTATTTATATATATTTTGGAATATTTATATATTCGTTTGTCTGCATGTTAGTGGAAATCAACTTTCAGAAGGTTCATGATACCTGATGGGTCCAAGTCTTATATTGTTATAACAGATATACGTTCGAGCATTTTGGTATTGAAAATAAGCAAAATCGGTTCGTAAATGATTCAGATATGAGTGAAAAAAAAAACAGTGAATATCTCCTTTTTTAAAACAAACCCAAACTGCAAGACTTTCGGAAGATACGTCCAGACACTTTAGCGATAATCGAACCCGCAATTCTAAAATTCTTTCTCGGAAATTCAATGCCTTTCAAAGGATTTTCTAATGAATATAAAGCAAAAGAGAAATTTGTGTTATCAATGTGTTTTTATATGAGTTGAGCTAAAAAGAGCATATGAGAAATTTACTTTGAATAGAATAGCAAATTCACGAGAATATTTACTGTGACGAGGAAATTTTCGAGAATGTACTGTAAAGAGAAAAGCATCTTTTCGATAATTTTTAGTGTGAAGAGAAAGGCAAATTCTAGAGAATTTTTACTGTAAAGAGAAAAGAAAATTATCGAGAAATTTACTGTGAAGAAAAGAGCAAATTCTCGAGTAATTTACTGTGAAAGAAAAGAGCAAATTCTCGAGAACTTTTAATATAAAGAGCAAAGCATATTATCGAGAAATTTACTGTAAAGAAAAAAATTCTCGAGTAATTTACTGCAAGAATGATAAAATTTTAAAATGTTCTGCGCATTTTGGCCCTGTGACGTCACATATTCTGTGTTTCTATTGGCTAACTTTTTCTCACTTGTTTTTTTTTACTCATGTTTTGCTTGCATTTGCATTTTTGTTGTTTTTTTTTGTTTGTTTTTCTTTTTTAAACAGATTTTATTTCAGAACTCTCAGAGATTTCAGTTGCAAGGTTGCCAACTATCACATAAAACATAAATTTTTAATTCTAACACATGAAACATTCTTGGTAACCCTTAGAATAGACCTTCTACGTCACATAACGGGAAATCATGCGCATGGCGTAATCTTTATTCTTGATTTACTGTGGAAGAGAAGAGCAAATTCTCGAGAATTTTTAATATAAAGAGAAAAGCAAATTATCGAGAAATTTACTGTGACGAAAAATGCAAATTCTCGAGTAATTTACTGTGAAAGAGAAGAGAAAATTCTCGAGAAATTTACTGTGAAGAAAAGAGCAAATTCTTGAGAAATTTACTGTGAAGAACAAAAATTATCGAGAAATTTTACTGTGAAGAGCAAATTATCGAGAAATTTACTGAGAAGAAGAAATTGTCCGGAATGAACTGAAAGGAAAAGAGCAAATTGCCTAGAAATTTACTGTAACGTGAAGAGCAAATTCTCGAGAAATTTACTATGAAGAAAAGAGCAAATTCTCAAGAATTTTTACTGTGAAGAGCAAATTCTCAAGAATTTTTACTGTGAAGAGCAAATTCTCAAGAATTTTTACTGTGAAGAGCAAATTTACGAGAATTACATTGAACTAAGAATAGTTTGCCAGTGTACATAGTTAAACTTTATTTATAAACAATATTTAGCTTTAACCATTTAGGGAATTGTTAATAATAACAATAACTCTTTTTTATAATTTTGCCATTTGCAGTTCTATAATTACCAATTAACACCCACAACTAACAAGTAGTCACAGCAGTAGTGTGGCAGTTAGACCAAGTAGCTGCCTTAAATAGCAGCATTTTTTTATTCACAAGTATTGCAGTTTTTTGCCGCTATCTCCTAAGTATACATACAGACATACTTATATATTTGGCAACTTTGTCGGCGGTTTGATTTTCAAAAAAAAAAAAATAACAAATAGAAAATTATGAGTGTTTTGTCAGTTTTAAAATGAAATAAAATTAATTAACAATTCAAAGCACACTTATGCAAACAGAAAAATCAAGTAATTTATTTAATAATCTTAGAAATATTTTTAGAAATACTGATTTTAATTGGTTTTCAACAGCAGCAGCGGCTGGTGGCAAATAAGACGGCGACATTTGTTTAAAAACTGCCTAACCGCCAAACAATTATTTACCACCTACTTATGGCTAGAGTTGTTGTTAAAATGTTGTAAATCACAATGTCTGTTTTAAATCCAGAGAGACAGAGAGAGGGAGAGACATAGAGAGGGAAAGGATGAACACCTGTATTAATTAAATATTATTTTTTTTAATTTTTTGTTGTTGCATTTGCAAGTTGGCGTATTTACACGAATAATCATTATCATCATTGTGTTGTTAAACATTTATTTATTTCTTGTTTTTTTTCTGTATGTGTGGCATATAGAGAAAACTGCAGAAAAATAATGTTTTGTAGATTTCTATCAAAACCTGTGTAGAATATTGTTAAAGTTATAAATTTTGTAATAATTGTATGCAAAGTGCTAAAAAAATTGATGGCTTAATTTGTAGGGAAATATGTTTTGAATTGTATTGCTGTATAAAAATTTATAAGAAATATTTATTGTTGTTAAACAAAGTTTAACAGAGATAGATAATATAAAGCTGGTATTTTTCTAGAACCAGTGTAATCAAAAAAATAAAGCGGCGGGACAGGCGAAATCCCAGGAGTTGTCATGACATCAATATATTCAATCACCGGGCAAGTCTTGTCAATGCTATGTTATTGTCACAATACTAACCCCCTGGCCCACGACGTCGAACGATAACGTTCGCTTAGATAAGACTTAAGACACAAACTTTTTATGGTATCTACTTTCTACTCAATCAAGTTTGTTTATTCCACAATCAAGTTTGTGTCTCAAGTCTTATCTAAGCGAACGTTATCGTTCGACATCGTGTGCCAGGGGGTAAATGTAATTTTCTCATAAAACAATTGCCGCCATTTTAGAAAATTAACAAGTTAGAGTGCAATATTCGACTGTGCCGAATCTTAAATATCCTCCAGCTAAACGTAATAAAAAATACAAAAACTACACTGGTTATAGGACTAGAATATCCTTATTCTGTGTTTTATATCCAGTCTTATATTTATTTTAAATGTTTTGCAATTTTATCTAATTTTGACCATTTATAATAGATGTAATTACCGATTCTCACTGTAATTTACAGAGTTTGTTTGATTTTCATAACAATCTTGAGTGTAATTTAACAATTTATAAAATTAAAACAACATTTTTGCATATTCACAACAAGTTAAGAAACAGAGTATAAAAAAGGATAAGATATCAGTAAGATCAATAATATTATTTAAAAAATATTTATGAGTGGCATAGTAGAAGTGGATCGACCAGTTATGAACTGATAGCTTCTAAATCCATTATGGTTGAATTACATCTCAATAACGTTATTTACAAGAGTTGTATGGTTGTTTAGTTTGCTCGGCAGTGGATTTAATTCTTATAGCGTGTTCAGATATGAACCTTAATTGCGATAAACGCAATTAACACCATTATTGAGCTCAGTATTCCACATAAAATCTCAATTAATTATTGCGCAATAAGTACGAAATTGTTATAATATTGAGTAAGTTTTCGAATGCAACACTGTTCACAACTGTGTTTTTTAGTGAACAAAATTGCATAAAATGGCAAATGTCAACAAAAGAAAACAAATGAAATCATTAAAAAATCAATGTGAAGGTAAGTTTGTTTACATAGAAACACAACAACCATATAGAGTATTTTTTGTATTGTTTTCCAACTGTCAAATGATTATTGAGTAAACTGAAAATTGCGTATGCCTGAACACTTAATATAATATTGTCAATTAACCGAATATTGACTTAATTAAGTTTCATATCTGAACATAGTATTACGTTCAGAAAATAATTCCTTATTTTGTAAAATTCTTCAAAACATACCAACTTCTCACAATCGAGGTTTTACTGTATCTACAGACGGTTTTGCCTCATTTTGATAACTTACTTGTTCCAGAATGAATTAATTTTTTTTAGATGTTTTAAGTAAATGTTGTAAAAGGCAACTAATATTCTCAAATTTCTAAATTTTTGACATTAATTATTTAATTTCAAATTTACTTAAATTATTAAAAAATGCAAACGTGTTGCTGTTACTAATACCTACTGTAAAAATTTCTATTAAAGCAACTAACTAACATTCAGTCATTTATCTTTTAACTGATCAAACGGATTTGGCAAATGTGTTATGAAAATTAAAAAAGAAAAAGAGAAAATAAATGGAAAAAACCCCAACTATTTCGTTTTAAATACATAAATAATAATTTATGGCGGCATTTTAAACTACTACTTCCAAGTTGCAACTTTAAACACTACTGGCAAAAAAAAAAAAAAAAACAAGTAGCAGCAGAAGTTGCAAAAAACAAAATACAGTCGGGCCTCGATTATCCGTCATTCGGTTAACCGGTAACTCCGACTAACCGTGATGGCAAAATATCAGCCTATTGTTTTTTGTTTGCAATGTTTTCAAATTGTTTGCTTCGATTAACCGTGATTACCTCTATTATCCGTGATGGCAAATTCAAATTCATACATACATACAATATAATAAACATGAAAACGGGGAATTTCCTTGTTTGCAAACGATAACTCAGAAGTATTTAAAAGTGATTAGAGTAATTTTCAAATTTGGGAGAGGGTGATTAGATCTAAATATATTTAGTATGGCATCGTTACCAGTGGTAAAAAGACAAAGAAACGTTTTAAATATTTAAGATAAAGTTAAAATAATCAACTAGCATTCAAAAAAATTGTAAGTGTTAAAATGCTAGCTCAAAAATATGAAGTTTTAAAAGGTATTATTTTTTTTTAATATAAATATTTATGTATGTACACCAATGTTCACTTTTTAAATAATAAAAGTATTTAATAACTTTATAATCAAAATTGTTATTCGATTAACCGTGAAAATCGATTATCCGTAATGCTTCTGGTCTCGACCAACACATATAATCGAGGTCCGACTGTAAAAAGAAACGAAACGTGCATACAGTTAATTAAAATTCATCTCTACACATAATTTTCTAATTGCACACGCAGTAATAAATTAAAAATTTAATGTTGCAAAATTACACACCTAAACAAAAAGTAGAAGTAAATGGCTGGCGGCGTAAAATGAAACAGCATTTCCATGCAGCATTTTCCACAACAATTACTAATTATAACGCATAAAAAAATATACAAAATAAACAAAATATTTACATTATTAACAACAGCTAAAAAAAAATCAAGATTAAATTGTTTGTTGGGTTACACATGGTTGCATTTTGCTAAAGAAGTTACAAAAAATTAAACAAAATCGTTATAGATGTTTTCAAACCCTAAACACTTAATTAATTTGATTAATTTTATTTTCTTGAACAAGATTTCATAACTCTGCCTTTTATGGCCAACGAGATAGAGATCTTTAAATTTAAGCATTCATACAACGCCCATTCGATTTTGTTTGATTTTGCTGCACAATTGTTTTTTACACGGCTTTTTATTATTAAATATTCATTTACAAAAAGCCATAAATATTTCCACAATTTGTTTGTTTGTTTGTTAAATCAAGATTTCATTTTCCCATATTTGTTGCTAGTTTTATTCTATTTATAATGTTAATGATATTATTTAAATTAATCCATATTATTTTACTTGTTTTTTTTTTGTTTGTTTGTTTTTGATTTTAAAAGAGCATAAGGCAGATAGATGATGACGATGAAATATTTAATTTTAAATATTAATAAATTTATTTAAATAGACATTTTTATGGTTGCTAGATAATACTAATTCATTTTGATGGGTTTAGTTGGCTGAATATTTTGCTCATGTAAAACTGTCACAAAAAGTAAGTGGTTATGGTGAGACAATTGTAAACCTGTATTTGTTCAAGAGCCTTAAATGTCAAGATCTTCTTGAAATTTAAATAATTGCATTAATAAAGGTTGGAGATTAATTGTAAAAGGCTTATAATTGTAGGTTGATTAAGAAAATGTTTATTTGTTTTATTATTAGTTAATTTTATCCCACCTCTAAAAAGATGTTAAGTTTGTCACACATCGAAATATTTTTGATAGAACCAAAATCCTTATAAGACGATCTAGCCATGTCCGTCTGTCTGTCCGTAAGTTAAAGGCACGAGAGTGCCTCGAAAAAAAACTTAGAGCAATGAAATTTGACATTCTTTGAAAATTGTCAAAATTGGGTCTGAGTTTTAGATAATCTTGATATTTTTAGATATTTTTTTTAGCTATTTTCTTCAAATATAATGCAGATAATATCATGTAATTTTTCAAACTTTATTTTTATTATAGACAGACAAGTTCTGTTGCAAATTGTAAGAATCGGTCTACAATTACTCATAGCCTCCATTTAAATGTCTGTCCGGAAATGTAATTTCACAGAAAAAAACAGTCATTTTAAAAATATTATAAGGAAAACTGTGAACATTTATATGGCCACGTTTTCCCCACAAAGAAATATTTGTTTGCAATTCGTTTTGTTCTGAAAAATTAGATTCTCTTATGAAAATCTGCACATGAATTTGTCTCGTATGGACAACTCTTGTCGATGTTATTTTCGTGTTCAAACTACATTTTTAGAACATTCACCCAATTATGTAAATGTAATTTCACATGAATATCAACACGTTTTCCCCACATAAAAGAACAATTCTGTGCAGGAATTTTCTTTCCTTTTGCGCACTAAACAATGTCTCGTCAAGACGTTTAGTTTCACAAGTGACCGTTCAAACGTACAGTTCAATCTAAGGTTAATTCAATTGTATTAGACATGGGGTAACTTTGTAATGTTTGTTATTACCAACAACTACAGAATCCCGCTCCTTTAAATTTCCTTTGACAATAGCCCAATCTTGTTTAATTGGCCAATGCTGTGGACAATTAGGGGGTTTCATTATTACAATTACGTCGACCTGATTTTGATACCAATCGTTTGCAACAGTTGAATAAAAGTTGGGACCTAAATTATGACAAAACTTTACTGAAGAGTGGTTTACAACACTAAACGTGCGTAACCACTAAATAAAATATATTCGGCACGTCAAGTTCGGTCAAATGTGAAGGTTTTGCTCACTGTTTTCTTTGACTGCAATGGCGTGGTGCATCATGATTTCTTGCCACAAGGTCGTACGGTCAATAAGGAATAATACCTTGAAGTTATGCGCCGTTTGCGTTTTGCTACGATTGCGGAGATAAAAGAAATATCGAAATAGGAGCTGTTGGCGAGACCAAAAAGCACGTTTCGGAAGTGTTTCGAGGATTGGAAAAACGTTGGCATAAGTGTATTATATCTGAGTGGGATTACTTTGAAAGGGACAAGATAGTTATTGATGAAAAAGAAATACTTTTTGAAAAAATTTAAAATAACGGTTATTTTTTGATCAGACCTCGTATATTGAAAAATTTATTTGTGAAATACCGGCCGATATTTTGGAGATTATGTCAAAATTGGAGCCAGCGTAGCTCAACATTCACATGAAATCGTCTTGAAACATTGAATTAATTATATAGATCGTTCTATCGACTCAAAGAAAAATTTTATACATTTCTCTAAATTGTATGTGTTTTAAAACTCTTAAAAATCACTCTTTACAATTGCTCATTAACAGATTTATGCCCTTATTTACAAAAAATTAAAGTAGACTTCAAATGAACTTTAAGAAAATTTTGTATGAGCATTTTGTCTAAAAGCACACTTCAAACCTACTTTATTTTTTATGAATACGGCAGTTAGAATATCTGTTTAATTCGATAGTTTTCTAACAATTATAGCGTAGACAGACGACACAGTTAATTTGCATTAACAGTCTTAATTCAAATTAACTTGTGAATTATCCATTTTTAATGCGCATTAAGTTAGACGTAAATACACAAAATCAAACTGAATTTATACTGCATTTAGCTATTTCAATATGGCAACATCATCCAAAATCAATAATATGTTATCAAATTGTTTACTATTCTAAAATAAGAAGAAGACAATTGTAAAATTAAAATAATGAAAATAGATTTCCACAATTGCCTTTCTCTTATTTCAGAGTGTCTCACTGCGGTCCCCACATGTAGCAACACGTTCAGGTTGATGGTTGCTAGTGCATGAACAAGTTTTGCATTATGAAACAGTTTCAGCAAAAGTAATTTCAGCTTTTTTTTTCAAAGAAATACTGTTTTTTCAGCAAATGCCAAACAAATTTTTTCATAATTAAACAGTTGTTTACAAACAAACAGCTGTTTACTAAATGCAATTTAAATGCAGAAACTGTCGTCTGTCACGGTAAAATCTTAATTCACATTAGTGAGTTTTTAATGCGCATTAACTCTGTCGTCTGTCTACGGTATTAGATGACTGAAAAGTGTACAACTGAGTTACTTACAATATTTTTAAATAAATCTGTAATTAGTATTTTAATTTTCACATGTATTTATTAGAAAAATATCTGCTGTAGTGCCTAAAGTCAAAACAACATAACAACACTACGTATAGATCCGGAACAAAATGTCAATAAGTTGAACAAGAAACATGATAAAAATGTCAATTAAAACACGCCCCAACAATCAATGGCCAATTAACAAAATTTTAACAGGCTTTGAGGCAATACAAAAAAAAAAAAACAATTTGACAATTGCTGGTTGCAACAAAGTTAACTACAATTGACAAACAACAATGAAATAAATAATTCAAATTAAACAAAAAAAAAAAAAACATAAAACATAAAAAACATAGTTGCACATTCAATAAAAAGCTGAAAAGTATATGAAGAGAAGAGTAAAGGGAATGCCAGTAAGTCATTAAAAAGAGAGGAGAGGAAGGGAGAAAACTAAAGCAAATGAAGCATAGTAGGTATCACCTCAAAAATATGTTAATGCAAATATTCCTCCTTATGGACAGATAGCATAGGGAGCAAAACTTAAAATAAAAAAACTCATCCGTTAGGCAATGTTTCACACTTCCTACAAACATACAAATTTTAACATTCACCCCTATCGTGAATAAGAATTCCACATGAAATTTGTTCCCTCTTCACACTTTTCGTATTAAAATTCAATGTTAAAAAAATAAAAGGGAACAAATTTCATGTGGAATTTTTATTCAAGATAGGGGTGATTATAAAAATTTCAAGAAATTTAAAATATGAAAACAATCGTTCGCTTGCGACGCACAATATATCTGTTAAATTCTAATGCCCTTATTCATAAAACTTACAACAGGTTTATAAGAGGTTTATAAAACAAATTTTGTATCGAAAATTGCTTAATAAACATGTTATAAACCTGTTGTAAGTTTTTATGAATAAGGGGGTAACACTCCAACAATTTCTTTATTTTTCATAAAATTTGCACTTCCAGCCCACTGTAATGCATACAACATTCATAAAACCACAAATAGTCATACTAGACAACGAGACGCTAGAATTGCCACAATAATTATGGCAAATTGTTAAGACAAAGTAAAACACAAGCAAACATACATACATACATATGTATAATGAATTATTAACAACATAGTTGAAATCAACAACATAAATTGCAGGCGCTTTTCTAGAGCGAAAGCGCAATAAGGCAACAAACAACACTGCCGCAACTTTTAAAATTCAAATTCATATAAATAACTAATTCCTAAAAGTTGACCATAATAATTTGCCGGCAGCCACCCACTCATGGGTAATTTAATACCCCTTTTTATTTATATTGCCATATAAATAAATATAAATACTCCACTAATTATGGTTGAAATATTTGTTTAAACAAAAAGGCCACAAATAGTCATTATTGAACAAAGAGCTAGACATACATACAAACTGCTTTGTTTTGTTGTTTTAGAAAATCCAAACCAACTCAAACATGCAGAACATAAATCTTGTCACAATTACCCACTAATTTAGTTAAAACTGCAATGAATGTTGTATTTTTCTTTCTTAATATTTATTTGTTTTGCCAAAGAGTTCAGAGACCATAACTAATATTATAACCTGACCATGGTTTTAAACTCTACAATTTGCCAATGCACACAGTGAGTAGTTAAAAAGCAAAACCAAGGGAACGCCTGCCATATATTACACTCCATCTTAATAAATATTGGTGGCAGCCCAACCCCGCTGTGTTTACTATAATCATATTGACTTGACTTGATGGTTTCGGTTTCGGTTTGTTCATAATTATTGGCCATAGTCAATGCCACTTAGTAGCAAAAAGAGAAAAAAGCGGCTGGCAAAAAAATGAAGCATACATTTGTATGGCAAGTTACTATAAATGTTTATTTGATGGTCAATGTTTTTCTTTTTTTGGAAAATCAAATTCATGTTTTGCTAACAGGGTATGAAAAAAATAAATGATATCTTCAATCTTATCATGTTCATATAACGCTGCGAGTCCAAACATCTGTCCTTTTGTTGGTTAAAATCCGTTCTATTGTAGTTTTGTTCTATATGGTGTTTTTTTATAGATGTAAAAAGTGATGATTTATGTTCAGTTTGGTTTGACATTTTTCACATGAATAGACTAACGCCTAAACAATGCTTCCAAATTTTGCAAATGGGCCCAAAACAAGATTGCCGTTAATCCTGCCGTATTTGGAGTGATGATAATCCTCAAGTGTATGTTGAGAAACCGTTACATCTAGAAAAACTGACTGTTTGATGTGCTTTATGGGTTGGTGGAATAATTAGTCCGCACTTCTTTAAAAACGAAGCTGGCCAGAACGTTGCAGTCAAACGGTAACCGCCATAGAGATTACTGACTTTTCCGTTTATCAATTAAACAATCATGATGTGCAGGAGTTTTTGTTTCAACAAGACGGCGCATCATGAAACACAGCTCGTGCCACAGTTGATTTATTGAAGGAAATGTTTGGTAACCGCATAGTTTCACTCTTCGGACTCATGAATTGGCCTCCAAGATCAAGATGTGGGGTTATGTGAACTCGCTAGTGAACGCCGATAAGTCCGAAACGATTGACCACTTGAAGGAAAACATTCGCCGCGTTTCTGCCGATATACGGCCACAAATGTAGAAAAAAGTCACCAGAAATTGGACCTTCAGATTAGACCACGTCCGAAAAAGCCATGTAGGTCATATTCCTGATGTCGTGTTTAAAATATAATGGCAGAATAAAATAAATTTCATGTCAATTTAAAAAAATCATCTTTTATTTATTTAATTTCAAAGTTCTATACATCTAAAAAACACTCTTCAGTTCTGTTCTAGTTCTGTTATGGGTCTGTTCTAGTTCTGCTCTAGTTCTATTCTAGTTCTGTTCGAGTTCTAATTTTCTTCTAGTTCTATTTTAGTTCTGTTCTAGTTCTCTTCTGGTTGTGTTCTAGTGGTGTTCTAGTTGTTTTCTAGTTCTCTTCTAGTTCTTTTCGAGTTCTAATTTACTTCTAGTTCTCTTCTTGTTCTGCTCTAGTTCTGTTCTAGTTCTAATTCTCTTTTAGTTCTGTTCTAGTTCTGCTCCAGTTGTCTTCTAATTCTGTTTTAGTCTAGTTTTGTTCCAGTTCTGTTCTAGTTCTAATTCTCTTCTAGTCCTTTGCTAGTTCTCTTCGTGTTCTAATTCTCTTCCAGTTCTGTTCTAGTCTAGTTTTTTTCTAGTTCTATTCCAGTTATATTCTAGTTCTGTTCTAGTGCTAGTTAAGTTTGAAATTGTGCTATTAATACCTCTAATATAGTAACACCCTGTTTCATGTTATTTTTTGCCACAACATTTTCTCATTTTCACAGCCATTAGTTCAAATAACAGTTAATGTTTAACGGTTTTATGCTTGACTTCATTTCCTAACATTGATTTTAATTCATTAATGTTTTGTTTTTCTGTTTAATTTTCGTTTTAAATATGTTTTTGGTGGATTTAAAGTTGTAAAAATTGGTTTCTATGTTTTGAAGTTAGTGGGCCAAGTTTATTTAAGCAAAGCTATAATTTAAAGAAAATTATTAAGTGTTCAAAGGAAAATCTCTAATTCATATGCAATGTGGTTAGTTTTCTCTATGAAGCAAAAAAAAAAAAAAAAGAAAAATTAAAAAAAAAAAAAAAAATAGAAAATCAGAAAAGCAACTTAAAGTTAATACATACTAACAAATAAATAATTGTTTGTGTTTTGTTTAACAATTAACTACTGCTACTAATCTAATGATCTTAAATATCAATATAAATTTCGCGTTATGAAAAGAAAAAAAAACTGCCAACAAAGTTTTATTTTTACTCTTACATAAAGTTAATTGCAACATGTTGCAACATTTTAAAAAATTATAGAAATACAAACCAAAAAACAAAAAAACTCATTACTTGTCAGCATGCAAAACTGTTGTAGTCCATTCTAACTAAAAAGCATTTGAAAAATTATGTGTATCAACCATGAATACCAAAGACCTCATACTGTGACGCATTCATTCAAACGTACATTCATACGTATGTATGTACGTACGTTGTCTGCACGATGAGTTGATGATAAAGTTCAACAAAATGTTGAAAATAGAAACAAAAAATTACATTAGAATAGAATTGAAAATAGAATTTCTATTCCTTTCGTTGGGCAATTATAATATAAAAATCTTAAGATGAAAATTATAATGAATACTTTTGCGCGAGCTCAAACTGTCAAATGAGCAATTAATAAACTACGTAAGCGTGAACATGGATGAATTTGGCAAAATATATAAATTGTGTTGTTGTTGTTTTATGTATAAAATTCATGAATACAACAGCATACGTATGTATGTAATAAATGCCAAGATACCAAGATTCAACAGATGCTGTTGTAAAAAACCACAGCGTGAACAAAAAACAAATCGAGAAATCTTTAACAAATTTGTTACTGAAAGTTGAGAAATAAAACTAAATCAAAATAGTAAAAGAAAATTGCGATTTTCAATGTATGAAGAGATTTACATGCAAGATTTTCTAGCCACAGCAATACTAGCTGCTTTGGAATCAGTGGTAGACATAAAGATTTAAGATAAAACTTATAATAGTATGTTCAGTACTTTTTTACTCTATTGCAATTGGACCAGCTAATTATTGCGATTTTTTTTTGGATTTTATATTTTTATGACCTTTTAGTTCAGGTTCGAGTACAGGTTCCAGTTCAGGTTTTAGTTCAGGATTTATTTCAGGTTCTAGTTTAAGTTCGAGTCCAGGTTCTAGTTCAGGTTTATCTCAGGATTTAGTTGAGGTTTTAATTCAGTTTCTAGTTTAGGTTCGAGTCCAGGTTCTAGTTCAGGATTTAGTTCAGGTTTTAATTCAGGTTCTAGTTTAAGTTCGAGTCCAGGTTCTAGTTCAGGTTTATCTCAGGATTTAGTTCAGGTTTTAATTCAGGTTCTAATTTACGTTCGAGTCCAGGTTCTAGTTCAAGTTTATCTCAGGATTTAGTTCAGGTTTTAATTCAGGTTCTGTTTAGGTTCGAGCCCAAGGTCTAGTTTAGGCGTAGTTCAGGATTTAGTTCAGGTTCTAGTTCAGGTTTTAATTCAGGTTCTAGTTTAGGTTCTAGTTCAGGATTTAGTTCAGGTTTTAATTCAGGTTCTAGTTTAGTTCTAGTTTAGGTTCGAGTCCAGGTTCTAGTTCAGATTTAGTTCAGAATTTAGTTCAGGTTTTAATTCAGGATTTAGTTTAGGTTTTAATTTAGTTTCTAGTTTAGGTTCGAATCCAGGTTCTAGTTCAGGTTTATCTCAGGATTTAGTTGAGGTTTTAATTCAGGTTCTAATTTACGTTCGAGTCCAGGTTCTAGTTCAAGTTTATCTCAGGATTTAGTTCAGGTTTTAATTCAGGTTCTAGTTTAGTTCTGTTTAGGTTCGAGCCCAAGGTCTAGTTTAGGCGTAGTTCAGGATTTAGTTAAGGTTCTAGTTCAGGTTTTAATTCAGGTTCTAGTTTAGGTTCTAGTTTAGGTTTGAGTCCAGGTTCTAGTTCAGGTTTAGTTTAGAATTTAGTTCAGGTTCTAGTTCACATTTTAATTCAGGTTCTAGTTTAGGTTCGAGTCCAGGTTCAGGCTTAATTCAGGATTTAGTTCAGGTTCTAGTTCAGGTTTTAATTCAGGTTCTAGTTTAGGTTCTAGTTTAGGTTTGAGTCCAGGTTCTAGTTCAGGTTTAGTTCAGAATTTAGTTCAGGTTTTAATTCAGGTTCTAATTTACGTTCGAGTCCAGGTTCTAGTTCAGGTTTAGTTCAGGATTTAGTTCAGGTTCTAGTTCACATTTTAATTCAGGTTCTAGTTTAGGTTCGAGTCCAGGTTCAGGCTTAATTCAGGATTTAGTTTAGGTTCTAGTTCAGTTCTACCCAGTTTAAACATAAGTACTGGTACGCAGAAAAATCAACGCCAAATGAAAAAAAAAATTGATATTTAAAAAAAAATTCCAGCACGACATGAGATTATGTGACCACTCATCGAGCGCGAGACGCAATGCATGCACTGGGAAATTGTCCACTGCATTGACAAGAGCTCGCTTCAACGACTCAATATTAGAATATTAAGTAAAGCAAGCATTGCCCTCTAATACGGATTACAACTTGTAATCCAACGGGTTGAAGTCTGGAATAGCAGCTGGCTAATCGTCCGTTGAAAAACGTTGTTTTTGAGCCGCAGTTGATTTATTTTTGCTTTGTGAGCTGGATTAGAGTCTTGCTGGAAAGTGCATGGCTTGTTGGCGAATATTGATTGGTTGAGAGGCTTCACAATAGGCACCAAGACATTCGATTGATAGACCGATGGCCGATGTTTTTCACTTCTTTCTCGCAAAAATGGAGCTCACTCCCTACCATAACATTACAGATGCGGGATGGTGGCCTCTTTGCACCCTAGGGATGATTTAGGATGCTGTTCAAGATGACCGAGCATACAAACGATCGTTTTGTTTATTGAAGGATTCTTGTACGGTGATGATTTTCTCGTCAATAAACAGAATTTGTCTGTAAGTGTTCTTTGTGTACCGGCTGAGTAACGCTTACGATTTTCGCTTTCGTTTTTCTTTCAATGCGGTCGTGAGCAAGCTTCCAATATGTCACTTGAACGTACTGAGTCTCAAATCTTCTTTGATAATGCGAGACATGGACTTTTGCAAAATTTTTATTTCCCGCGACAAGATTTTCGGTTTTGCAGTGGTTTGCGGTCTATTTGTATCTTCACGACTTTGAAAGCTTTCGGAGTTCTCACAGTGCGAGGACGGCCGGATCTTTGACGGTCTCGTACTGCACCAGTATGCTCAAACATCTTCACAACACGATACACAAAATTGCAAGTGATTCCAAGCGGTCGCAACTTTCTAAAGTTATTGCCTTTTTCCATTTTTCCACAATAGGATTTTCGATGTCGGTCCATTCCATGATTGTAAACAATGAATGTGAAAAACTTGTTTTATGAAAAATAACTGTCAATTCGCAAGCAATACGAATTGGATGCGCCCAGTGTTGCATTCATAATGAGTGTGTTCAGTTGTGCACCAGTATTTATGACTTGACTATTGAGTTTAATAAAATCTAGTAGCACCTAAATTATTCCACTATATTTCTGCTTTGCAAACACTGTTTGTTTTTTGTGTTCTCTGTCCCCAAAGTGCGGGCGCATTCTCAGCAATGTGTCAGTCACAGCAGACATCAACCGCTCTGCGTATACATTTTAGCTTCAGCTTGCGTTTAATCTTTTCAGTTTTAGTAGTTTACTTTCTATGAGAATTTATTGATAAGTAGCTTTAACTAAAAAAGAAATTATATTTTATTTGGCTTTAGGCCAAAACCTTTAACATTAATGTAAAGATGCCAAAAAAATTACAAAAAAAAAATAGAAAAAAAAAAACTATCAGACTCATACGAATTTTGCTGTGACTGCATGTTACGGAATAATAATAATTTACTACAGATGAGCACTGAGTGTAGTCGAAGTAGTGCTGGGCAGGCATAAGCAATGAACATGCACATGTTCCAATATATGTTTTCAATACGTATGAATTCTTTTCTTTTTTTTTTGTGTTACATTATTTTGTTCGATGTTTTTTGCTTAGTTTTAGAAATATTGAAAAATTCATTGTGTAAACAGTCAGGCCTTTAACTACGGCGCAAAGGAATTTTATTTATTAAATTCAAAGGAAATTAGCTATTGAAAATTTTAGAGGCGAAAAGAGTTAAATAAGCCAAATAAATTACTAGGCTAGCATTATTTATTTAGTTCTATAAGCTTTTAAAGTTCTCAGTGTTTACTTTTAAGGGGCACTTTTCTTTTCGTTAGATTTCGAAAGCAAAAAAAAAACAAGTTAAATGAAGTAAAAATACAAATGAAATTGTTTAAGCATATAGAGCATGAAGATAAAGCAGCACAATGTTGAAGCAAAACGCAAATGCTGCATATAGTAAATAGTTTTTTCTTTCTTAAAATACTTGGATATTTTTTTTTGTATATTGTTGACAGGGGGACATGCACATTATGGGCAGATAAATTATAAAAATTAAAAAAAAAACACAATAATATGTACTTGTAAAAATATGTGCACAAAATTTTTAAATAATTTTGCTTCCGTGTTTTAAAAATACCTACATACATACAACTCGTGAAAAGTCTGCACCATTTAAGTTGTTTAAGTTTTCAATAAAAATTTTAATACAAATTATAGATTTTTTTTTGTAAATAGAAAACACTTATAAAATAAATATTTTTGCAATAAATTTAATCTTGACCATACAATGAATTTTGTTTTATTGTTTGCAAATTTATTGATATACAAACAAATATAAAAAAACGTTGCACATGCTGTTTGCTGTAGACTTATTTTGACTTAAATATACACACACTCGCTTAAATATACATACGAGTAGATACATATGTACACATTTCAAACCAATGCAATTTAAATGTTATTACAATTTAAATAATAATAATTCTTGCTGTTTAAACTCGCACCAATACCGCAAACTGTCAATGTCATAATAATAATAACAACAACAACAACGGCAAACAATTGCCATAATAACAACTTTGTGGTGCATGTTAAATAATTGCACTATGGCTATGGTTGCTGCAAATGTTTTTCCTTCTCTTTTTGACTTAAAGTACTTGCATTCGTAGAGGCATCATAAGTTTCTCATATGATTTGAACTTTTTTTAGTAGAAAATTTTATGAATAATGTTTGCTTTTCATTGCGATCTCTACAATATCTTTGGTATTTTAGAGAAAATTTAGTTTTAAGTTTTATTTTCAAAGAAAAAGTTTCATAACTTAATGTTTCTAATGGAAATTTTAAGATTAGTTGTTCAACATTTTTATATGTATTCTTATAGCGTATACAGATCATCTTGCATTAACAGTCTTAATTCAAATTAACTCGTGTATTATCGAATGAGAATTTTTCCTCTTGCGAGTACTAATTGTAAAATTTTTTTATAAAACTAGAAGTAAACCTTCGAATAAAAAAATTTTATAAAAAACTCGTGTATTATCCCAATCTTAATGCGCATTAATTTAGACGTAAATGCACAAAATCAAACTGAATTTATACTGCATTTAGCTATTTCAATATGGCAACATCGTCGAATATATGTTATCAAATTGTTTACTATTCTAAAAAAAGAAGAAGACAATTGTAAAATTAAAATAATAAAAATAGATTTCCACAATTGCCTTTCTCTTATTTCAGAGTGTCCCACTGCGGTCCCCACATGTAGCAACATGTTCAAATTGATGGTTGCATGAACAATTTTTGCATTATGGAGCAGTTTCAGCAAAAGTAATTTCAGCTTTTTTTTTCAAATAAATACTGATTTTTCACCAAATGCCAAACAAATTTTTTCATAATTAAACAGTTGTTTACAAACAAACAGCTGTTTACTAAATGCAGTTTAAATGCCGAAACTGTCGTCTGTCACGGTAAAATCTTAATTCAAATTAGTGAGATTTTAATGCACATTAAGTCTGTCGTCTGTCAACGGTATAAAGAAAAATAATATTTTTTACAGAAATGTCAATAATAACTTTACTTTTCCCATGGCAAAGTCCAACGATTTTAATTTCTAAATATACCTTAGAATTAATATTAATCATATGACAAGTTGTAGCTAAATTTATATTTAAACTATAAAGTGGCAAAAAACTTTGCAATAACTTTAATTTTTAAAAATGATAGTTGATAGCAATAATTGTTGTTCAAAAATTGTAGCAATATTTTGCATATATTTGCTATAAAGCAAACATTGATTTTTATATAAAAAATTTAACTGAATGTAAATTAAAATTAGTTAAAATATAAAAATTTAACTAACTTCGTTGGAATTGACAACATTTAGATTATTTATAGCTTCTTATAGGTTTGTTGTATTATGAACATATTTGTTACATAGTACAGTGTTTTTGTGAGATCTATTAAGAAAAGTATAAGAACATGGAATTTTTGAAAACATTTTTAAAATAGACAGTCCGTTTTCTAAAAAAAAAATTTTAAAAATATATTTCTTTAACAAGTGTATCAATAATTTTGATTTTTTTTATAGAGAATTTAACAAAAACATTTTTTCTATATAATCTGTTTCCTTAGCTGTTTTATGCAGAAAACTTAATTCAATAAACTAAAGAAACAAAAGAGATATGGCTAATTTTCTAAATATACCCCTGAATTAATATTAATCATACGTCAAGTGGTTTAAAATTTGGTTTTTAAAGAATTTAAGTGTTTTTCCACAATTTTTAAATTCTTTTTTTAATAAAAAATTATTGCATATAAGGTAAATTGTATATAGCTGCAAGAAATTTTGCCAATAGCTTAAAGTTTTAAAAAAGAAAATCATTAGCAATATTTTTAGTTTGTCTCAACAAAAAAGCAAAAATTTTCTAAGGAAAATTTATCAATAAATTGATTGTTTTTATAGAAATTGTATTGACAATAAGGGTGTTTTTTTGAGAGGTATAGAACTTCGAATTGAAATAAAACACAAGAAAATCGTTTTAATGACCATCAATTTGGCTTTATTGGAAGGATAATTTTATGCCATTAATGTTTAAATATGATTTCAGGCATGTGACCGCCGCGGCTGGCTCGAATAAAGCCAATTCTACAGGTCCAATTTTCAACCACTTTTTCGAGCATATGGGGCCGTATGTCGGCAATAACGCCACGAATGTTGGCTTCCAATTCCCCTAACGTTTCTGGTTTGTTGGCGTAGACGAGCGACTTTACATATCCCCAAAGAAAATAATCCAATGGTGTCAAATCACACGATCTTGGTGGCCAATTGACAGGTCCATTCCGCGAAATTATGCGCTCATCGAATGTTTCCTTCAATAAATCGATTGTGGCGTGCGCTGTGTGGCATGTAGCGCCGTCTTGTTGGAACCACAACTCATCCACATTCATGCCATCCAATTCGGGAACAAAATAGTCGGTTATCATGGCTCTATACCGGTCACGGTGGCGAATCGATTCATTCGGGTCCCCTTCAACACTTTGCTCTACAGCGGCAATTGTTTCTTCGGTGCGCACTGTTCGACGTCTCTGGGGATGCATATTATCATAGAGTAAACGTAGTGCGAAAACGATCCATGGTTAACCGAATTAATAGCTCTGATGGACGATTATGTCGACCATAAAATGGACGGAGTTGCGGTAAACTTCGCGAACTGAACCGTTATTTTCGAAATAAATTTGCACGATTTGCAAGCGTTGTTCTTTTGTCAACCTGTTCATGGTGAAATGGCAAACCAAACTGAACATAAATGACATTAGAGTTGCCAGATTTTACCACAAAATGCCAGTTTTATCTCTTTTGGAAAAACAAACCTGTAAAAAAAAACACCCTGTATTAATCATTCGTCAAATTTAGTTTTTTAAAAGTTGTAATATTTTCTCACCATATATAAATTGTTCTTAAAAAAAGACTGATAGTAAAAACAGTATTAATAATATTAAACTAATAAAATAACATATTCTAGAATGAAAACTTCTAAAAAACTTAAATTTTTTCAAAAGAAAATCATTAACAATAATTTTTGCCTCAATAGAAGTGTGAAATGTTTATTTTCAATAACATACGTTTCAGTTACTTCTATAATAGAACACTCAACGTAAAAATTTGTAGAATTAACAGAGATATGACTAGTTTTCTAAACATACCCCTGATTTAATATTAATCATACGTCAACTATGTTTTTAAATAATTTGATTATTTTCCTGCTATGTTTAATATTTTTTTTACACAGAAAAATCAGAACCAGCTTTAATTTGATAATAATAAACTGTTAAAAATAGCCTACAATATGCTAAACACATTGTTTGTAACATAAATTTTTGCAAAAGAAAATCACTAACAATAATTTTTGTTTAAAAAATAACACTTTTTTGATTTTACATATTTAGAATATTTAGCGAAAGTCAATAACATTTGTTTAAGTGACTTTTGTTAAAGAAAACTTAACGTAAAAATCTGCAGCAACAACAAAGATATGCGTAGTTTTCTAAACAAAAAGAAAAATAAACTCCTTAACAATAAGTTTGTTTTTAAGAAATAGTATCAGTAACTTTGATTTGTTATAGAAAATTTTAAGAAAACTTTTCTTTTAAAACAAAACTTATTTTTTAAACATCTTCTAATGAAAACTAAAAGTAAAAATCTGTAGAAACATAAATGATATGCGTAGTTTTCTGAACATACCCTTGAATTAATGTTAATCATACGTCAAGATGCACAAAAATTATAGTATTTTATCATTATATTTAAAGAAGTTTGTAATAAAACTGCTGGCAAACAAAGTACATATATTAAATACAAAAACAATAAAGTAGCCTATAAAATTTAGAAATGTTGGCTTAAACTTAAACTTTAACTTAAACTGTCTATGAAAAATTTAGAAAAACTTTCAATTTGTTCTAAAAACTTTAGGGAAAACTTTTATTTTAAATTAATATGGGGTTGTTTGCATTTTAAATGGAAAACTTAGGCTCCGATTACCGTTCATACTTGGCAAATATTTGCCGAATAAGACATAATTACCAAATAAAATATATTTGAACTCGTTTATTTATTAAAAAAAAACTTTTCTTATTTAGGCCAAAGCACAACAAATTTTTAATATTAATTTATTTGATGCTGTTTGATCTTGCAAAACTCTTGTAAGAGTAAACAACGTCAAACAAATATGTGCTAGAACAAGTGGCTACGCTTTTTTGAGTAAATATTTGCCAAGTGTGACCGTCCTTTAGTATTTTGATGTTGTATATTGTAAACTGCGATTACGATTTACAACACTTATTGGCTTAATCGTATGAAAAATTCATGTTGTATTGTTGTCGAGACAACACAACATTTCAGTGTTGTGAACAATAATCGTGAATACAAAATTCCACATGAAATTTGTACCCTTTTATTTTTTTAACATTGAATATTAATAGGAAAAATGTGAAAAGGGAACAAATTTCATGTGGAATTTTTATTCACGATAGGGGTGAATATGTTTTAATACTAAAAGCTAATAATACAGCATAAAGTAAAAATGACAATCATGTCAGTAGAAGTTAGTTAATTAAATAAAACTAATAACATAATGTAAAGTAAAAGGAAAGCTTAAATTTTCGAAAAGCAAATTCATTAACAATAATTTTCTTTGGAAAATAGATGCATAACTGTGATTTGTTATAGAAAATTTAAAGAAAACTTTAATGTTAAATAAAATTTATTTTATTAACATCTTTAAATGAAAACTAAAAATAAAAATCTGTAGAAACAAAAAAGATATGGCTAGATTTCTAAATATATACCCGAATTAATATTAATCATACGTCTGGCCCACGATGTCGAACGATGACGTTAGCTTAGATAAGACTTAAGACACAAACTTGATTATGGAATAAACAAACTTGATTGAGTAAAAAATAGATACGATAAAAAGTTTGTGTCTTAAGTCTTATCTCAGCGAACGTTATCGTTCGACATCGTGGGCCAGGGGGTAAGTTTTTTAAACATTTAGGTATTTTCTCAATATATTTAAATATCTTTTTAATAAAAGTGCTAGCAAATAAAGTAGATTGTTATGCAAGCAAATAAAATGTTATAGAAGTAATTTAGAAAAATATAACAACAATTCTTGTTGTA
The DNA here is from genome assembly GCA_916048285.2 of Bellardia pandia. Taxonomy (NCBI): domain Eukaryota; kingdom Metazoa; phylum Arthropoda; class Insecta; order Diptera; family Calliphoridae; genus Bellardia; species Bellardia pandia. The sequence continues at coordinate 22,068,906 of OU696530.1, read as the reverse complement.
GAGGAAGGATTCCAAATTCCTAGTGAACTTTTAAAGAATTATTAAGCATTTCTCTTTTTTTTATTCAAATGCCATATTGTCTCTGTATTTCAACGTATGATATTATTATTATTGTTATTATTATTATTATTTTTCTTGTCATTTGTTTGTTTGTTGCTTTAAAACGCCCGCAAAAACCACATATTGACAATGTAGTTCGAAATATTAAATAATTATGACAAATAATCAATGTTATTTTTATTATAGTGTTTGCATGCATGAGTATTTCTGTTATTTCAGATGCTTGGTTTTTTTTTTGTTTTATTTTATTGTATTTCTCAGGGGATCATAAGTTTTCATAAGAATTTTAATGTCTTTTTCTTTTTTTTAGATATACATTTAATTTAAAACCCCACGTAATTATATATGAATGAATGACTATTGATAGATGAAAATTATATTTATATGAAAATAGTTTAACTCTATGAATCTATAAGTGCTAAGTATGAGTATTTGTTGTAAATCTTTCTACAAATAAGAAATGTTTTGCAATTTATAAAAATCTCTGAGGTTTCCGCTTGTGAAATAAATGAAAGGACTGAAATATTTGTAAGATTTTCTTAGCAAGTGGTAGAAAATATATAAAGCTACGGTCACACTTGGCCAATATTTGCCGAAAATGTATTTGAATTCGTTTATTTATTTACAAAAAACTTCGTTTATTAAGAAAAAGACACAACAAATATTTAGTTTTATTTTTAATGATTCTGTTTGATATTACAAAACTTTTGTAAGACCAAATAACGTCAACAAAATTTGTGCTCAAAACAAGTGGTTACGCTTTTTTGCGTTAATATTTGCCAAGTGTGACCATAACTTAAGATTTCATAAATTGGTAATTTTACAAACTTTCTTATGAATTTGCAGTTAAATTTATTAAAACGTTTGATGGTTAAATGTTTCAACTTACTTATTATTCAGTTTTTCAGGCGAATATTTTACATACCTGCAATAAAAGAAAAAACAAGCATGAATTAAAATATTTCTCAAGTCAATAAAGAAGTTTAGCAACAGTAAATTCCCACATAATGTTTAGTATATAAATAGTGCATTGAAAAATTGTTGATTTACTTAAAACAAAAAAACTATTTGAGTACTGACATGCAATTTTTAACTACGAGGGCGGTTCGGAAACTTCTCAGTCTAGAACAGAAATCGCCGTATAAACAGAAAAAGTGTTTTGTTAAATTTCTTTTCGGTGTTCAAGGGATGCCTTTGCGATTTTTTTACAATGGAAAAATTAAAAATTCGTGGTGTCATTAAATATTTAAATAAAAAGGGTTTATCGGGACAAGATTCTTCATAATGATAATGATATGCAACAGTGGTCGTATAAGCATTGAGTATGAACCACGTAGTGAACGTTCAAAAACAGCAACAACAACAGAAATTGTAGCCAAAGTACATGATATGGTATTAAATGATCGACGAATAAAAGTGCATGAAATAGCCAATATCATGGGCATCTCAAATGATCGAGTCCAGATAATTTTGCATGAAGAACTACTGATGAAAAAACTTTCTGCAAGTCGACTAGAAGCGCATAAGAATGAAAATTTCTCAAGCTTGTTTGGTTCGTTTTAGGAAAAATAAAATGGATTTTAGGCATCGTTGTATAACTGTGGATGAGATATGGATCCACCACTATACTCCATAGATAAAAGAACAATCCAAGCAAGGGACTGAAGCTGGAGCAAGTGCCCCAAAGAAGGCAAAAACATTTCAATAGGCTGGTAAGATTTTCGAATTTCAAATGTCTTTTTTATTGATTGACTATCAAGAAAAGGGTGAAACAATTAATTCGGAGTAGTACTATTGCAACATTTTGGATCAATTAAATATAAAGATTCGAGAAAAACGTCCTGGCTTACAACACAAAAAATTAATTTTTCATCAAGACAACGCACCAGGACACAAGAGTGTTTTAACAATGGCTAAAATTAACGACTTAAAGTACGAATTACTTGACCACCCACCTTATTCTCTTGATTTAGCTCCCAATGACTTTTACCTGTTCCCAAATCTAAAAAAATTCCCAGCTGACAAGCCTTTTACCTCAAATGAAGATGCAATTACAGTTGTAAACCACTATTTTGAAGGCCTTGAGGAAAACGATTTTAATCAAGGGATAAAATTGCTAGAGCGTAAGACTAAGTGTATTAAAGTTTCAGGAGATTATATTGAAAAATAAAAATGTTTTTGAAAAACTAACTATTCTCTTTCTTTGCTAGGCTAAGAAGTTTTCGAAACGCCCTCGTACATCATATAAGTTCTACAAATCTACTTTCTAACAATTCAACTAGGAAATCAAACATCTAATAATAAAATTAATGATTTTGTGTTTAAACTATACATAAAGTAGCAATTTCTTTTTAAGTAATTCATAATCCCTGGCAGCATAAACGCGTGTTTATGCAGCAGTTTCTACAGCTTGTAACTAAGAAAGTACACATCTCTCTGTAATTATATGTTAAAAGTTGCCACAAATGTTTGCTGTTTTAGTTTTGTTGTTGTTTTTAAACTTAAATCTTAAAGATTTTTTTTCACAAAAGTAGCTTAAAAATATCTGCTGTTCAATATGACTTTAGGTATTAAACAAAATACGTCTCTAACTTCGTTTTGCACTTTTTTCCAATCATCATTGTTAACAACACGCTTAAATCTAAAAACCATATTTAGTAACAAAAGCAAATCTATATATTTTAGTTATTAGAGTTTAACTGCAGTAGCATTAGTAGTTAATAATAATTTGTATATTTTTTAAAAATTCAACATTAAATTTTGTAAAACAGTTTGTTCAACTATACATATTAGATTTTATTAGTTTAATTAATAATTCACTTACTAAGCTATTCATTTTATTAAAAATTTACACGAAAATTTCTAGAAAATAGTAATTTTCTTAAAAAACAGTTTTAGATACAACTTGACGTATGATTAATATTAATTCTGGGGTATGTTTAGAAAACTACTTATATCTTTTTTCTTTCAATAGATTTGCCAATTAAGTTTTCTGTAAAAAATAGCTATTAAAACAAATTTTATAGAAAACGAAAATTTTCATTAAAATTTCTATAATAATTCAAAGTTATTGATAAATTATCTTTACGAAAATTTGCTGACGAGTTTATTTTTAGAAACTTTAAGCTGTTTGCAAACTTTCTTGCAGCTTTATACAATTTAATTTATTTGCTATTATTTTTATTAAAAATATATTTAAATGTTGTTTGCAAATACTTAAATTCTTTAAAAACTAAATTTTATACAACTTTACGTATGATTACTATTAATTCAGGAGTATGTTTAGAAAACTACTTATATCTTTTTTCTTTCAATAGATTTTTCATTTAAGTTTTGTGTAAAAATAGCTATTAGAAGAAATTTTCTATAAAATAAATGTTTTTATAAAATGTTATAAAAAAAATCAAAGTTTCTAACAATTTGTTACTAGACAAATATGATTGCTAAAGATTTCTTTTTCGAAAATTTTAATTATTGACAAACTTTCTAGCTTTTTTTAAATTCGCTTAGTGTACTAAATAATTTACTTTATATGCTATTAATTTTATTAAAAAACAAAAAATTGTGAAATACTCAACTTATTTAAAAACTAAATTTTATCAAACTTTACGTATGATTAATATTAACTCAGGAGTATGTTTAAAAAAAGCCAAAACTTTTTTATTTCTACAGGTTTTTAGGTAAATTTTCGACATAAAAAAGTTATTGCAACAAACTGTTTTCATATATTCATATAATTTTTTATAAAAAAATCAAAGTTATTGATGAATTTTCTATAGAATGTTTTCACTAACGATATTCTTTTTAGAAAATGTAAAATGTACAGATTTTTCCCAGTAAGTTTTCTATATGAAAAAGTAATTGACACATATTTTAAAGAAAATACTAATTTTCAATAAAATTTCTATAAAAACAATCAAAGTTATTGATAAATTTAACTTAGAAAATTTTTGCTTATTTGTTGAGACAAACTAAAAATATTGCTAATGATTTTATTTTTTAAAACTTTAAACTATTGGCAAAATTTCTTGCAGCTATATACAATTTACCTTATATGCAATAATTTTTTATTTAAAAAAGGATTTTAAAATTGTGGTAAAATACTTAAATTCTTTAAAACCCAAATTTTAAACAACTTGACGTATGATTAATATTAATTCAGGGGTATGTTTAGAAAATTAGCCATATCTCTTTTGTTTCTTTAGTTTTTTGAATTAAGTTTTCTGCATAAAACAGCTAAGAAAACAGACTTTATAGAAAATATTTTTTTTTTTGAAAGTCTTCATAAAAAATCAATTTTTTTTTTTTTAGAAAATTAAGTTACTCAACGTGAAAAAGGTGAACTGTGTACAATTTTCGAGATGTTTTTAAAAATACCACGTTCTTATACTTTTCTTAATAGCTACTCTATTCTCAAAAACACTATATGTAACAAATATGTTCATAATAATTATGTTTGTAAACAACAAACCTATAATAAGCTACAAATAATCTAAAATATCAGTTCTAACGAAATAAAAAAAAAATAAAAATAAACACACCAATTGATGGGCATACTGTGATATAGTTTGTTGCCAATAATTCCTTTGCAACAAGTAGCTGTATGCAGGCACCACAAAGTAGCAAGCAACAAATATTATTAGCCAGCCAGTTGCAATTGGCTGGTAACATGGTAGCACCAATAACATACATCCATAGCCAAACAAGGAAGTAAAATTATAGTTATAATAAAATAGAACAACATGAAATACCTTTCTTTATTACGTTTTTATAATTCAATACAATAAATATACGACCAGTTTAATAATAAAAATTCATGGCCTTTGTTAAACCTTTTATTAAATTTAATGTTTAGTTTTGATTTTAGATTTTCCTAATGCTTTCCTCTGTTTATTGTTATTCCTCTTTTGTTTAGAAAGCCAATATGTTTTTGAAATAAAATGAAATGCTCTAGATTTTTATTAATTGCCAGTCAAATCAATCATTTGAGGTTAAAAGTAGCAACACAGTAGCTGCAGCAGCGGAACTTGGAAGAATTTGCAGATATAATAAAGCTGCTTAAGTTACTTAAACTCTATTTTGATCGAGAACTGTAGAACGTTTTAATATTTTAAAGTTAAAGCATTCAATCTTGTTTCGGAAAGGTTAACTTTCAAAGACTTATTAAAACAATTGAGTTACTTAAGAAACAAAAAAACAGTTTACCATATGTATAGAAGCCTAAATTTCACTTCAGTTTGCTGTTTCAAGTATGTGAACCTATCAACATTTTATCCTAGAAAATTTACACAAAAGAAGTGCCTGTTTCAAATTGAAGACATTTTCAATTGCAGCACAAACAGCCAGCCAAGCCGCACTTCTCTTAAATAAAATGTTTAATACAAACAATAAAATTTATTTACTTTGTTTTTTAAACATTTATGAGCAGCATTTAAAACTTTAAATTGCCTATGAAACAATGGCAAACAAACAAAATCACTTAGAAGTTTATAAAAGGATCGGCATTAGTTGGGCATGAGGAAGCCGGAGAAGGTGGAGTGGAATTAGTAAAATGCAGTTGTTAGTTGCTGAGGATGATGATGATGAAGAGTTAAATAAATAAATGAGTGCTTCTAGCATATTTGGCGCCAGCACAGTAAAAACAAAACTACAAAAAATTTCCTGGTTAATGCCACAAGAACATCAGTAACAACCAACAACAGCATGTTAGAAAAGATTACAATAAAACGACAAGGAGCAGCATTAGCAGAAGACATGTTAAAGAAAGAAGAGAACAACAACAATAAAGAAAAAAGCTATTAACGCATTTATGCAACCATCCAGCCAGCCATTCATTCAGCCAACTAAACAATCAGGCATGCATGCATTAAATGACTGATGGTTAGGCGCAAACAGTGGAACAGTCTGTGAAAGAAACTAAAAAAAAAAAATATAAAAGCCTTTGACAACTTTAAATAACATTACTTTTCTTTAGAAAATTATCGATAATTTTTGCTATTTCTAGAAAACTTGTCGATAACTTTTGTTGCCTCTAGAAAAGTTGTCGATAACTTTTGTTGCCTCTAGAAAAGTTGTCGATAACTTTAGTTTTCTCTAGAAAATTTATCAATAACTTTTGCTATCTTTAAAAAAGTTACCGATAATTATTGCTATCTCTGGGAAATTTATCAGTAACTTGTGTTTTCTATTGAAAACTTATTGATAACTTTTGTTTTCTCTAGAAAAGTTATCGATAATTTTTGCTATCTCTAGAAAAGTTATCGACAACTTGTGTTTTCTGTAGAAAACTCATTGATAACTTTTGTTTTCTTCAATATAACTTTTGTTGCCTCTAGAAAAGTTGTCGATAACTTTAGTTTTCTCTAGAAAATTTATCAATAACTTTTGCTGTCTATAAAAAAGTTATCGATAATTATTGCTATCTATAGAAAATTTATCGATAACTTGTGTATTCTATTGAAAACTTATTGATAGCTTTTGTTTTCTCTAGAAAAGTTATCGATAATTTTTTTTATCTCTAGAAAATTAATCGATAACTTGTGTTTCCTATTGAAAACTTATTGATAACTTTTGTTATCGATAATTTTTGGCTATCTCTAAAAAACTAGTGTTTCCTATTGAAAACTTATCGATAACTTTTGTTTCCTCTAGAAAAGTTATCGATAACTTTACTTTTCTCTAAAAAAAAATATCGATAACTTGTGTTTTCTTTAAAAAATTGATCGATAACGTGTGTTTTCTTCAGAAAACTCATTGATTACTTTACTTTTCATAAAGAAAATTGTTCCAGAAATTTCAGCGTTTAATTTTGAACTTTGCCACCGCCCACAGTGCGGCGGCAGTATTAATAAAATAGAGAGTTTTAAAATCAGTTTGCTTTTTTCATTTTGAAAGACATTAAACTTGAATATTTTTTCTGTTTAATTTTTGCATGGTATGATCGATTTTTTTCTTGTTATTTTGATTTGTATGTAAATAAATTGCCGCCACACTATTGGAGACAGGCAGACAAGCAGACAGACAATTTGGGTAGTTGCTGATGAAAAATATGTTGACGCCGTTCATTATTTCAGGAAAATTGATACAAATAGAGAACAGCCAGAATGGAGTAGACCTTGCAGCATGTAAATTATGCATTTAAGGATGGCGTCTGCAACTACAAATAACAGAACTTAAGAACATTAAACTACGAGCAGAACATTAACTTAAGAGCAGTAGAATGGATGGATTGGCATTGCTGCTGCTGCTGTAAACGCTTGCCTGCTTCTCGGGGGTATAATGACACGCCTTGGCGTTTAGGGTAAGAGACACAAGTCTAGTCTTCTTTGTTACACAAACAAAGTAAAGAGAAAGAAACTTTTATACTTTTTAGCACAGCCCAGAGGTAATACTTCAACATATCAATGAATATCTTAACAGGCATACAAACATACACCATTCTTAACATCATCTTTAGTTTAGATTTGGTTGGTTTTTTTTTACTTTTTTTCCTTTTTTTTTTTTTGCTTTGCTTGTGAAAACACGAAGCGATATTTAACAGAGAGATTTTCCAGCAAAGATAATAATATGTCGCATTACATAGTGCGTGCTTGGCATGCGCAACATTCAACTCTCATACAGCTACAAACGAACAACATCATTTTCAAATGTTTAAATAAATCTCAACACAAACGCACGCACACAATAATTTGCAACATACACTAACATGGAGATGGACATGTACGAACAACAAACGATAAGTAAGTATATAATACATGGCGGAAGATTGTAAGTGAGTGAGTGCAGCATGGAAAGATATCAACCATGCCATCAATTGCAGCAGGTGAATTTAATGTTTAAAATGTTTGGCATTGCTGTAAGCTGCTTTCAATAAATGTTCGTTAGTTTTTAAGAATGTTTAGATGGATCACTGTTGCACAATCACAAGTGCCGACAGTGCTTATTGTTGCTGTTGTTGTTGTTCTTGTTGTATTTTCACGTTGTCGTTATTGTTGTATTGTTTGTTGTTGTGGCTGTTTAATGCAATTATCAATATGCGTTTGCTTTACAAGTGCAAGTGTGTGAAAATTGTCAGGCACACAGATGCATAAAAGAGTGAATTAAAAAAAAGGTGAATGTTATATAAAGTTATGGTTAACTTTTCAATAAAATAAAAATATGATATTATAGTTAACTTTTTCATAGGAAAAAAGTTATTGTTAACATTTCTATAGATTCTATAATATTTTAATATGCAGCTCACAGCTTATTTTATGCAGTGTAGTTTTTTTGTTTTCAAAGCTCCATAAAAAGAAAACTAACGGAAAATTAAAAATGAAATTTTTGTCCTTTAAAAGAAAAATTGTTATCGATCACACTTGGCAAATATTTGCCGAACAAGACGTAACCACTAAATAAAATATATTTGAACTCGTTTATTTCAAAAACCTTCGTTTATTTAGGACACAACAAATATTTAATCTTATTTTATTTGATGCTGTCTGATCTTGCAAATCTTAAATCGTGTAATTACCAGCTTTCAGTTCAAGTTTTCGAAAGCCAATACGTGCTGGCATAAAATAATTTTAAAATTTTAGTTGTTTTAGTTTTAATATATTTGTTTACGCCAAAACAACACTTTTGGCCTTAGTTAACCATTGGTGAACTAAAATACTAACTATTGTTTAACTATTACTACCAGGGCTGCCAGATGAATTTTGGAAAAAATCGTCAAAATCCCGATAAAAAAGAAAACATCGTCATTTCGAATTTTAAAAATCGTCAAAAAAATCGGAAAAATAAAAAGTCACTATTTCTAAATCTTTTTGAAATCTTTATTAAAACGAAAACATAAAAATTCAATTTTATATAGTCTCTTGTACAATACATATCAAAATACGTAAATTTTTACTTTTTACATAACAAATCACAAAAAATTTTATGTTAAACACAACTTGTGTAATATTTAATATCTTAGTTCGTTTTCACTTCTATAATTCTCACTCGTCAAGGCAAGTATTTTTGGAAGAGAAGGGTAATAAGAACAAAAGGGGTACAAACTTGACGGTACTGTCAATTTTCTTATTTCCTTTTGTTTTTTTTCATTCATGTTGATTTACATTAAAAAGTACGAAAATTGAATTGACATGTTTGATGAGAATTGAACAAAAACTGGTCTGCTAAAACTGAATAGTGTGAAACAGTATTTTATAAATAAATTGTTGAATTCAGCATATTTTATTAATTCAGGTTAAATTACAATGTCAAAACAATTTATTTTATTGAGTTTTAAATAACATTTTGAGTATAGAATTCAACATATTTTCAAAGAATTCCGTCTTTTTGTTATTTAAATTTATTCGGCTGAATATGCTTTCGACGTTTTGTTAAAATAGGAGAAGTTTTTGTAGAAGAATTTCCCCGTGGAAATTCAGAAATTGTTTCCTCTTAAAATTTTAGTTCATGGAATTCAGTATTTAAAATTGATTTTTATGTTTACACATAAATAAGTAATTGCGACTATCCTGTCTCAATATTATTTGCAATTATTTTACTTGAACTTAACAACAATAATTAAAAAAACACTACTATCACTTAGTTTTGTTTTTGAAATTGTTGTTGTCTCAAAAAAAGAGAGAATTTGGTAACAAAAACATCGTCATTTTCAATGAAAAAATCGTCAAATCTGGCAGCTATGATTACTACATATTTATACTGTGAATTTAGCCATTATTCAAATTCGTAAGACATATTAGCAATTTGTCGCCGAAAACAATTGTAAACTTTAACTAATGGCAAACTAAGCATTACGAATAAAGAGTCATTAGTTAAGCTTTTCTTTAAGGGATGTGTGAGATTTTTTCCATTTTGATTTCAAAGTTTATGTTGCTTGAAATGTTCTTATTTTTTGACTTTGAAGCTAGATTTAAAAATTTATTTATTTAATAACTATTAAATAAATAAATTTTGAAAAATTTTTGCTGTTTACACGAGTTTGAAGCATTTTGAAGATCAATTTTGAAGAAAATTTCAATCGTGTAAATCTAGTTTTAGTCGATTTTTTAGTATTTAAAATTTTACCACCCCCCCCCCCCCCTAGATTGTATCCTGACTACGCCCATGTATTCGTGTATTGTCATCCATTTGCATTGAGTAAAAGTCGGTAAAATTAACGTTACAAGATTTGATTTTCCGAAGTGAAGCTAAACAAAAGGTTTAAAAAATAATAAAGAAAAATTAATTCTTTTAACACCCTGCCATTGCATAAACATATTTAAAAAAGACAAAAGTTATTATCATGTTGTTATTTGCTTGTCTGTGATGCGAAAAGGGAAGTTCATGTCTAAGAAATCACACCATACGAGTGCAAACATAACCAAGTAGTTGCAACCAAGCAAAGTAGAATAGATGCATGTTGTTTAACTTAATGCCACTTTATTATTTCACTAAACACTAAATGGCAGCAACAGAGAAATGCTTAGTTAAAATTCTACTTTTTTTGTTTGTGTAGATTTAAATGCAGCTTATTATTAAGACTCGTCTCAAATCAACTAGATTGCAGCAAAACTCTGAGACACACAATTTCCTAAATGTAGGCATAACTATTGTATGTCTTCATACTAACTAGTCTGTTGTATGCCTCACGAATTTATTGCCACATTCACTTTGCCGAATAGTGGCAGTAAGTAGTAGTTTTTGTTGTTGCTGCTGTCGTTCTTGTTGTGTAATTATGAGCACAAAAGTTGGAGACAGGGCGCCTTAATTAATTGCCACTGCCATGTTGCGTTTTCAACTCCACTGGGTGCAATGTTATGATTAGATAGATATTGGTAAATTTTTAGCGCAATAACAAAAAAAAAAAAAAAATTAAAAAAAGAACAACAAAATAATAGAGAATGAAACGAAACATAATTATGGTTTTTAGACATTCTTACTTATTTTCGATTTGATAAAACTGATTAGTAATTACATGATACCGACTGTTTAGTTGGATTCATTTGATAACTTGAGGCAGATAAACTGATATGTGTGTTAAGTCTGCTAAAGATAAACTTTTACAAACCAAGAGTACCCACCAAAGTAAAATAATAATATTAGACTTGTATTTAAAGGCCAGCCATAGCAACATATTGAGATTGAGGACAGATAATTAAAATATATTTTTCTCACTTCTTTTGTAAAGCGTTACAGTAGCATAATGGACTTTGACATTACTGCAACAAATAGATCCCAGTGCCGTTGAGTACATTATCGATATTCGTTGTGTTTAAAGCTGATCTGGGGTTTGGACCATAATTTGCGTTCAAAACAACAGCTGTCAATAAAGAAGAAGTTTGTTCCTTTTTGCCACTGAGGAAAACAGGCTTCTAAACCCCATTAATTTAAAAAGCTTAATAAAGTCCCAAAGGACTTTCTCAGTTTAAAAAATATACAAATCATAATGATGATTTGTAATCAGCTCAATAAATTATCATTAACTTCCCCATAGCTATTAAACTAACTGTAACTATTCCGTATTATACATTCTTAGTTTCCCATTGGAGAGCAATATTCATTTTGTAACTTTAGATTTAATTGTAGAAAAGGCGAAGAAGGAAGAAAAAAAACAGAAGGCATTAATAAATAACACATACGAGTATAAGTATCATTAAATATAATTCGATTTATCTAAAGTGGTTTTCTGTAATAACCCTGATGACTATAATAAATGACGACAACCACACATAGATCGTTTGGCTATTGATCATCTATTTTCTTATTGTAAACAGCAGTAGCAGCAATAACACCATTACCAACAACAACAACAACAGGGAAGAATATTGTCTAAAAGGAAATCCAAATGATTTTCAACTCACTGACGGTGCATAAATTCAAACCACAACTGAAAGAAGCAATAAACTGTAACACAATGAGAGTCACCAACAGCGGTATACACACGTACAAATGAGGGGGGGGGGGGGGGGCTTATGATTGAAAAATTCAGAGAGATACTGAAACATGAAAACAAGTCGCTACATGTGTAAGTGTTTGGAAAGGAATGGATTCTTAATAAGGTTTTTGGTAAATTTTCTAAAGAAAATCAAAGTTATCGATAACTTTTCTCTAGAAAAGTCATAAATTTTTTTATAGAAAAGTCGCGTTAGCGATTATTTATTTATAGAAAAGTCGCGTTAGCAATAACTTTTCTCTGGCAAAGTCACGTTAGCAATTACTTTTCTATAGAAAAGTCACGTTAACGATAAATTTTCTACAAAAGTCACGTTAGCGAAAATTTTTTTTACTGAAGTCACGTTATTGGTAAATTTTGTACAGAAAAGTTAAGTTAGTGACTACTTTACTCTAGAAAAGTCACGTTAGCGATAACTGTTTATAGAAAAGTCGCGTTAGCGATAGCTTTTTTTTATAGAAAAGTCACGTTAGCGATAACTTTTTATAGAAAAGTCGCGTTAGCGATCAATTTTCTATAGAAAAGTCCAAGTTTAATTTAAAATTTTTGTAGAATTTTCTTTAGAAAATTAAATACCTTACGTTAGCGATGAATTTTCTATAGAAAAGTCACGTTAGCGATTACTTATTAATAGAAAAGTCGTATTAGTAATAACTTTTCTTTAGCAAAGTCACGTTAGCAATTACTTTTGTATAGAAAAGTCACGTTAACGATAAATTTTCTACAGAAGTCACGTTAGCGATAAATTTTTTATTGAAGTCACGTTATTGGTACATTTTGTACAGAAAAGTTACGTTAGCGATAACTTTTCTCTAAAAGAGTCACGTTAGTGATTACTTTTCTCTAAAAAAGTCACGTTAGCGATAACTTTTTTATAGAAAAGTCACGTTAGCGATAGCTTTTCTTTAGCAAAGTCACGTTAGCAATTACTTTTCTGTAGAAAAGTCACGTTAACGATAAATTTTCTACAGAAGTCACGTTAGCGATACATTTTTTTCTTCTTTTTTTTTCTTGGACCAGCACTCAGGGGATGACCCCTACTAATGCAATGCATTGTGTTGGAACTAGGAAAATAGGTTATGGGAGGGAGGATAGCGGGAGTAGTGTTTGTGAACATTTGACTTGAATCTTCCTATATTGAAAGTGGCAGGGAATACTTCTGCTGGCAGTTTGTTCCATATACGGACAGTACGGCTAAAGAACGAATTGTCCCTGTAGTGTGTTGTGCGATCCACTGTCCAGTCGACCACAAAAGGATGAGCCCTCACTGAAGAACGTGTATTACGTAAAAACCTGCGTGTTTCAGGAACAAGTTCCCTAATTTCAGCAGAACACATTCCATTATAGTATCGATAGAACAGTGAAACACAACCCACATTGCGACGATGCTCCAATGAATCAATAGAGTTGGATACCCTACTGTCACCGATAAGCATCTTCGCCCTCTCCTGTTCGCGGTCGAGTAACTCCAAAATAGACTTCGAAGCACCGGCCCATACATAAGAATTGTATTCCATTTTCGGACGAATATAGGTGGTGTAAATAGTAAGAAGATCAGATGGAGTGAAGTATTTTCTACACCGTTTTAAAAAACCAAGGCACTTGAGCGCTTCTTTCGACACTTGAAAAATGTGTTTGGTCCAGCGGACATCACACTGGACTAGATTCTCATGCCTAGAACGTCAAGAGCGTCTGATTCCTTAATATTTACACCCCAATCTCCAAAGGGTTTGGTCTATGGTTAAATAAGCATGAATGGCAAATGTTGCTATCATCTGCAAAAGAGTAGATTGGGTCATTTATAAAAATGAGAAATAAAGTGGGAGAAAGAACGGAACCTTGCGGTACCCCTGAATTAATCTTCAACTCGTCTGATGTCTGTTATTGGTAAATTTTTTACAGACAAGTTACGTTAGCGATAACAAGTTATATTTAGAATTTTTGTAGAATTTTCTGTAGAAAATTAAATACCTTACTACATCTGTCTCCAGGAGTCAATAGCTGCTGTATTGCGTGTTTGTGGGTGAAGCCTACTAATAGTCAGGAGCATAAATAGACATCTGAAAGAAAGACAGGCGGACAGACAGACAAACATACATATACAACAACACGCATGAGTGAAACTCAGCTACTGTTGTTCAATATGCCACATTAATAACAGCCAAACAACTGGTAGCAAGCAGCAGCAATAACAAAAACACCAACACCAACACCATATGAAAATTGATGCGACTCAAGTTTGTTGCAAAGAAATATAAGAACCGCTATTTTGGTTTTTATTAATATAAGAAATTATTGATAAAAAAGCAAAAAAAAAAAAAAAAAACAAAGAGAAAAATAAAAATATTAAAAGAAACAGCAGCAGCAGCAAGAGCAACAGCAGCAGCTTAAATTCTATTTAGCAAAGTAACCATTGATTTTAAGCTTTAACTGTGAAACCTGGTATGACCAGTAAATAAAAGTGTGTATGCAACATTGATTTTATACAAGACGACTCCGGCAATGACTACTTACTTATACTCTTTGTAAGTGGAAATGTTGGAAGCGAGAGAGGTGGTTGGGAAGGGGGTTATGTACCCACAGATTTCGTTATTGTGATACAGATGATGCGGTTGAGTGGCGAAAACATATTCGCAAATGAATTGTATGAAAATAATGAAGAAAAAATAACAGGTATGAGTGATAGACAATGTGTCAGCTACGAATTTTGAATAACATTGGTGTTGAATCTGAATTTTAACTGAAATCTCTTAAACTGACATTTGAAAAAAAAAAATAACATCCCCTGATTTGCTAAAAACACAAAGCAGGTTGTCAATAGTAACTACATTTTTGGACACTATTGGCACCCAACTGTCATTAATTTTCATATATTTTGGACTGTTGACCCTATATTAAGAGACTTTGGTTTGAAAGCTACCCTATGTAATCTTATGTTTTGCGTTGCGTAGATTCATCATACAAACCTCAAGAACATAATAAGGTTGCCTTGAAAGTGTAGTGCATCAATACTAGTTGGTGAAACATTGCTGCTGATGATGTTGACGATGATGGGGGAGATGGTGAATGAGTATTGAAAGAATATATCAGCTTCAAATATACATATAAACATAATAATCAATTAAATTAGCATCCGCTTAAGATAACGTGCAATGATTATTGGTTAGATGGTTGGTTGCCTGGGCTGTTTAATTTGATTTGATTGTCAGACTGGTAAGTAGGTTGTTGTTGGCTGTTGGCTTGTTCAATTGCTCAGTTCAAACAGATGTGTAATTGAAGAAGCCAGGGTTGTATAAAGTGTTTATACAAAAAAAAATTATATTAATTGTGTCGACCATAAAGTAAACAAATTCTTTAAGTTTCATAGTCTTGCCAATTATACCAACCAACCCTCGTAATAACTAGTTGGTTGGTGGTATTTACTCATAGAAAGATAGTAATATAATTGTGATCTGTGTTGACCAGTAATAGCCTAGTGCGCCGTACATTCATTCTATATTTTTAAACACATTTTATTTCATACTTTCAAGAGACATGCAAAATAAAATCAACCATTTCCCTGATACTTTTCAAGACATGTCTGCTCTAAAGCTATTAGTTGCTTCGGTGTTGTTCTTTCAACTATAAAACTGTTGAACAGCACAAACTCCCAGCAAGCCATATGAGTCCGAAAAGATTGCTTTATGAGCCAAAAAAAAAAAACAATCATAATTGCTCCGAAAACCTTCAGAAAAGAGGGTCATTACATTTCCGTCAGAAAGAGCTCTTAGATAATGTCAGAAAATAGTCTTTTATAAGGTTTTTTTTGGGGCTCTGTGTAATCTTGTTTTTATCATTCTTGTGTGTTACAGCTATATTTTTTTTTTGTTCAAAGCACAAATAACAGGACAACAACGCTTTGGTACACACATAATTAAGTGGAATTTCAGAGTCATACTGCCTGCCGACTCAGGACATTAACAAGCAAATTTTTCTTTCGCTGCGAAAATGCTCTTTAGTTGGACTCTTTTCGAACTCCTTTTTTCGGAGCGCTCCTAGAATGGTATGCTGGGCTATTGACTCTTCTAATAAACAACTTGATAACGGTGTTTTTGCAAAAACAACCAACTTATCGCTAGTGTTATCGATGGCGAAAAAAAACCATCACAAGATTGTTTATTTAAACTTCGTACCTTTTTTAACACATAATTTTTGGTGATAGTATTATCTTATTTTTGTTTTGCTTTTTTTTGGCAGAAGATAGTGGCAATGTTATCATTAATGCATACAGTGGCTCACAGCTTATTTTATGCAGAGCATTTTTTTGTTAGAAAAAAAAAAGAAAAACGAAAAATCAACATTGCTGTATAGATTTATCGGTACAGTTTGAAATTGACTGAATAAAATAAGCTGTGACGTTAAAAAGCGAAAATGTTTTTGATTTTTTAAGTTGTAATATATTAAAATGTACATCTTTGCAATAAATGTTTTTTGTGTGTTAAGGTACGGTCACATTTGACAAATATTTCCTCAAAAAAGCGTAACCACTTGTTTTAGCACAAATTTGTTTGACGTTGTTTGCTCTTACAAGAGTTTTGCAAGATCAAACAGCATCAAATAAATTAAAACTAAATATTTGTTGTGCTTTGACCTAAATAAGAAAAGTTTTTTTAAGTAAACAAATGAGTTCAAATAAATGTTATTTAGTGGTTACGTCATTTTCGGCAAATATTTGTCAAATGTGACCGTACCTTTAGACTATGACACCAATTTCTTTTAAAGGTTCCTATTAGTTTTCTTTCTATGAATATTTGAAAAGAAAACAATGATCTGCATAAAATGAGCTGCGAGCCACTGCATTTGGGAAGTATTTTGTTATTTTGATAAAAGAACTTTTAGATATTATATATTTTTTCCGGTAGAAATTCAAAGTCCATTTGAAAGAGTCTGTCAGTTATAGAGATTATTACTAAACTGATAAAACGTGTAATTTGGCTATACTGTCGCCACATTTAGAGACTAGATTTCAGCAATCTAGGAAAATTTATGGAAATAAGTTGAAGATTATGTTAAGAATTGTTATTAGGTAAACAAAATATTGCCAAGTACTATTACGTCTTATTATTTGAAATTTGGCTGTTGTAATAAACACATCGTTGAAAAAAACAATCTAAACTAATCTTGAGTGAGTAAAGCTGTTGTAGTGAAAAATATATTTTTCAAATGCGTAAAAAACGTAGTTTTATAATAAAGAAATTTTAAGAAAACTTTGTAATGAAGAAAGCTTTCGTAGTAAAAACTGTTTTCCTTTTAACATACAGATTTCTTAATGACAAAAGCTTTTTTTTTATCTGGAATAGAAGAAAATGCTAGTGCAAAGGGTTTTGTTCGGTTTCTTGATAATAATGATCTAGTTTTGGCAAAAAATTATTGAGAAAGTTTTCCTAAGAAAAAAGCTGCTTTTGAAAAAAATTGTTTTTTTAGTAGAAAAGCTTTATTAAATAAAAATATGTTTTTTTAGTGTAAAATTTTCAGCCCAATCATGAATAAAAATTCCGCGGGAGTTTTTGCCCTTTTTATTTTTTTAACATTAAATTTGAATAGGAAAAATGGGAAAAGGAAAAAAACTCTTGCGGAATATTTATTCATGATTGGGCTGTATATCTTATTGAATATTATTCTCTTAGTGAAAAAAAGATTTAAAAAAATATGTTTTTCATTAAAATGAAGTCTTAGTGAAACAAGTTTTCTTAAAAAACAGTGAAAACAGCTTTTGAAAAAAAAAACATTTAAAAGAAAATGCTAGAGCAAAAAGTTTTTCTTTTCCATTTTCTGATAAAACTGCTCTTTGTTTAGCAAAAACATAAGTTGTTTTCCTAGTAAAAAAAAAAATCATTAAATATATGTTTTTTTTAGTGAAAACTTATAGCTTATTAAAAAAGAATTTCTTGGTGAAAAAGCTTTTTAGAAAAGATATGTTTTCATTTGAGAAGAATCCTTCTTAGCAAAAAAGCTTTTTGTTAAAAACATTTTGAGAAGCTTTTTTAGTGAAAATATATTGTTTGTTTAAGACAGCTTTTCTTAAGAAAATAAATTGTTTTTGCAGAAGAAGCTGACTTAGTGAAAAAAGTTTTCTTAATGAACAAAACTTTCTTAGTGATTATGTTGTTTTATATGTATGGTTTTTTTAATTTCTTATAGAAGAATTATTCTTGGTATTTAGTTTTTGTAATGAGATTATCTTTCTTAATAAAATAAGTATTTAATTACATTTTAGCGAACATTTTGATATTGAGAAGCTTTACTTAGTATAAAAAAGCTTATTCAAAGCGATGAAAGGTTTAAAGCTTTTTCTTAGCGATGAAAGCTTTTTAAGTTAAAATGGCTTTTTAGTAAATAATAGTTTTTTTTTTTTTTTTACAGAAAACTGCTTTTGAGTTAAAAAAGCTTTCTTAGTAAATAAACTTTTTGAAGCTTTTTTAAAAAGACATTTTATCGTAAGTACATGTAAATGCATTTCTGTAGTCTTTAAACATAGCTACAAGTATCTAATAGAAGTAATTACTTAGGAATGTGTAATAAAATTTGGGACAATTAAAATCCGGATTATTCAGAATTTTCACATTTTTGCAAAACTTTGTTGCACAGTGTAATAAAGCAATTTCGTTTTTAAGATCTGTGACATAAATATTAAATGTAGTTTTAAAATATTTCTTATATTTTTTGCAGTTATAAAATCAAAGCTATTGAAATATTTTTGAGTGTGGAAAATACCATTATATTAATAGGTTTGTATGTCGGTGAGAATATTTGTGTGGCGTATGTGAGTGTGTATTTTTTACAAGACTGCTTAACCCAGTTACAAGTACACATGTATTTATTTGTATGCAGTTGCACGAGTTTGTACACACCCTGCAGTTATAAAGGCAACAATTGCCCACCCCCTGCATTACCTTACACCAACTAAATTGCCAGTTCGAGATATACATTTCGTTTGCGGATTTAGAAATATTAGTTTAATGCAGATAATACATTTGCCAACATAAAGCTTGTAACAAGGGCAGCAGGGCCTACACATAAGTGCAGGAGTGTACATACAGTGCATTCTCATACAAGTACATACATACATACATATGTATAAATAAATACAGGTACTTATTTATTGCATTTAGATTTTCAAATATTATTTTAGCATACATTTAAGTAAGAAATATACCGCAACAAAACCAAACATTAACAGCAACATAAAAAAAAAATAAATAAATAGAAAACTGAAAAAGTTTCTCTTTGATTTTTTCTGCAGCACTTGTATAATGAAGTAGTTGCCATTACATACAACAACAAAAAACAACAGCAGCAGCAACAACAACAACAACATTCAAAGTGAGTGAATGCGTACAAATTAAAGGAAAAAATGTGGCATGTTGAATATGAGAGTACCCGGTTGCGCTGGAAGAGGGAAACTGGAGGAAGAGAGGGGCTTTTTAGTATAAGGATTCCTTTGTACCACAAAGGAAGTCAAAGAAACTAGAAAACAAAAAAATTTACAAACGAAATAATAACGAACAAACGAAATAAAAAATCAAATATTAAAACTAAAATGAAAAAATAACAGGAAAATCTGCATTTTATGTTGATTTCTTTTTTGCTTATTTCACTGCTACTGCTGATAAGTATGAAATGTGCTGTATTTATGATGATGATGAACTGTTTGAGGCTTTATTTCGCAATTTTTTTTTTTTTTTTGGTTTTTCTGAAACAATTTTGAGTGATGACCCATATTAAGGGCAGACATTTACATGTGAAAAGGTAAGAGGGAATCCTGAGAATGATGGAGTGTAAAACGAAACAAAACTAGGGCAATGTAACAGATTTTAAGTAAATAGAAATATATAGATATAGATAGATGAAATAAATGTAAGTGGAAAGTTGTATATTGTCCTAAGTAAAGGGATATTTGAATTAAAATAATGAAATGATAAAGAATTTTTTGACGGCTTGAAAAACTAATTCAGGTTCTAGTATAGATTATCTAACTCCGATTCCAGTTCAGGTTTTAGTTCTAGTCTATGATCTAGTTTCGAGTCCAGTTTAGATTCTAGTTTAGGTTGTAGTTCGGGTTCTAGTTCAGTTCTAGTTTAGGTTGTAGTTCGGGTTCTAGTCCAGTTCTAGTTCAGTTCTAGTCCAGTTCTAATTCAGTTCTAGTTCAGTTTTAGTTCAGTTCTAGTTCAGTTCTAGTTCAGTTCTAGTTCAGTTCTAGTTCAGTTCTAGTTCAGTTCTAGTTCAGTTCTAGTTCAGTTCTAGTTCAGTTCTAGTTCAGTTCTAGTTCAGTTCTAGTTCAGTTCTAGTTCAGTTCTAGTTCAGTTCTAGTTCAGTTCTAGTTCAGTTCTAGTTCAGTTCTAGTTCAGTTCTAGTTCAGTTCTAGTTCAGTTCTAGTTCAGTTCTAGTTCAGTTCTAGTTCAGTTCTAGTTCAGTTCTAGTTCAGTTCTAGTTCAGTTCTAGTTCAGTTCTAGTTCAGTTCTAGTTCAGTTCTAGTTCAGTTCTAGTTCAGTTCTAGTTTAGTTCTAGTTCAGTTCTAGTTCAGTTCTAGTCCAGTTCTAGTTCAGTTCTAGTCCAGTTCTAGTTCAGTTCTAGTTCAGTTCTAGTTCAGTTCTAGTTCAGTTCTAGTTCAGTTCTAGTTCAGTTCTAGTTTAGGTTGTAGTTCGGGTTCTAGTCCAGTTCTAGTTCAGTTCTAGTTCAGTTCTAGTTCAGTTCTAGTTCAGTTCTAGTTCAGTTCTAGTTCAGTTCTAGTTCAGTTCTAGTTCAGTTCTAGTTCAGTTCTAGTTCAGTTCTAGTTCAGTTCTAGTTCAGTTCTAGTTCAGTTCTAGTCCAGTTCTAGTTCTGTTCAAGTTCTAATTCAAGTTCTAGTTCAGGTTCTAGTTACCCTTACTTTTCTTTTACTTTTAATTTTTTTTAACTTTAAATTCCTTAAAATCTCTGTTGCTGTCTCGCAAGCACTCATACTATCGCAAAAGAAACCTGATGCAAAATTTCAAAATACCAGCCACCCCCTTCTACACAACTGCCAAATCTTTTATATTTTAATGCGATGGCAAAGTTTTTCTAAGGAAAACTCAAGTCTATACATAAAATCAGACACTCAAGGACTTTTTGTGGATTTAGACGAGAAAGTGTGTGTATGATGGTGAATTGAACATGTTGTTAGGTTTCTATGGCTCTATATACCTCCATATACATATATATTATGTTTATATGATGTTCAAGTTTCGGTTTATTCATT
This sequence comes from Bellardia pandia, assembly GCA_916048285.2. Classification (NCBI taxonomy): domain Eukaryota; kingdom Metazoa; phylum Arthropoda; class Insecta; order Diptera; family Calliphoridae; genus Bellardia; species Bellardia pandia. The sequence goes on along the minus strand of OU696530.1, from coordinate 22,047,661 downwards.
GTTTGTAGTCAGTGGCTTAATGCAAGACGAGAAACAAGTGCAAAAACATTTTACCAAAAAAATAAATAGAAAAAAATTAAGGAAACACCCACTATTGAAATGTATATTTTGCTATAGAATTATTTTTTTCGGTTTTTCAATATGTATCTTTATGTACATACAGTAAAAAAAAAGGAAAGACGTCTCTTAGTGAGCAAAGCAAAAATTGAGGTTATACAATATTTATTTGTACAGAAGATTATTTTTCAGGATTTTTTTAAACCACGTTACTTTTAGATAACGGGAATGAATGCTTTATTAAGGGCAAAGCTACAGTTTTATGTTTGTCAATAATTAAAGAATTTCAATAAAAACTACTTGCATATTTACATAAAATTTTAGTTCAATGAATTTTTTATTTGGTGAATATCCCTTATAGTTTAGACTAAATTTTTGTTTCTAAAGTAAATATAAGAAGCTTCTGTTCCCATCTAGCCAGTATTCAAATACTCAAGTGCTTTAGTGACCTAAATAAGGTTCCAAGTTTCTCTCTCTAAAGCCACAAGATTTATTTTTAGTGTATTTTTTTCTTTTTAAAGAAAACCGTATTTTTAGTTTTTGTTTTGTTGAGACTACTAGACTTACAGTGAGTTCGAGTATATATACATCAAAAGAGTTATAGTTATATTTGGCCAAATGCAAATATACGTTACTTAAGTGTTTGTAAATCACTCAATATGGCTGAATGAGTGTGTTACACACGGCAGAAATCAGCACTTTTTGTTAAGACTTGGAGTTTAAGGAATGCAAATGAAATAGAATTTGAAAAACTAGAAATTGCTTAAATTTGGGAATGAATATGAGCTGCATATAGAATTGTTTAAAGATAATAAGATTTTAATTACACGTTTTTGCTGGGACTGTTTCTATATAAAACAAGTAAGAGTTTATATTCGGTTGTGCCGAGTCTTATACGAGTGTATCCAGCACCAAATAACCTATTATGCAGATTTATAAGAGATTTATGCGCATTTAAGTGATTTCCGGAAGTAGACTTTGTATGGGGGCTACGGTCAAATGTAGACCGATCATCATGCAATTTGGTACAACAATGATTATGCTTGTCAAATTTCAACTTGATAGTCATTTTGATAAGAGATTTATGCGAATTTTAGTGATTTCCGGAAGTGGACTTTATATGGGGACTACGGTCATAAATGTACCAATCCTCATCATATTGAGATGGGAGATTTTTATAAAAGTAGGGACTATTTGTATTGAATTTCAACTTCTTAGTGGTTTTTATAAGAGATTTATGCGCATTTAAGAGATTTTCGAAAGTGAAATTTGGTACAATGATTTAAATGTACAGTGGGTGGTCAAATTATTAGTTACACATGCAAAATTGTTTAGTTTGAAGCCGTATAACATTTTAAAATAGTGAAAATTTATCCTTTTATTTGTTCTTTTAGATAAATTAAGTGTTTCTAATTCAATTAAAAATAAATTCTTTTGTTTTAAAAATATATATTTGAGGAAAAGAAATATTACAAAATTTTTTGAAAAAAAATCTTAATATTTCGTAGAACCTTCTTTGGCATCAATTACAGCTTGCACCCTTTTTGGCATGCTCTGAATGCATTTTTGAACATTTTCTTTTAGTTCTTCATCGTAATGTTAAATCAATTTAATCAAAATTGCATATTTCACACTTCAGAGCAGAATGACAGATAATGATATACAACTGCACTCTAATGTCACTAATCATTGTTGACACTGCACAAAATATTTAACAGTATTACCACAATTAAAATACGAAAACATCTGGTACAAGAAATAAATTTATATACGTATTAAAAGCGGTTGAATCTTAATTAATATAGTGTAACTAATAATTTGGCCACACACTGTATATTCTGATTATGCTTGTCGAATTTCAACTGGAAACAAACGATTTATGTTCATTAAAGTGATTTTCGGAAGTGGTTTTTATATGGGGCTATTGTCAAAATTATGGATCGATGCAAACAAAAATATTGTTTTGAGACTTCTCGATGCATGAAACTTATTATTGCAGAATTTTGTTTAGATACGGCTTTTGTATAGCATACAACGATATTCCGGGAAGATATTTGTATGGAGCTATGAGAAATCGTGGACCGATTCCTACCATTTTCAACTGGACTTGTCTTCTAAAACAAAATTAAAGTGTGCAAAAATTCATGATATTATCTGCATTATATTTGAAGAAAAGAGCCAAAAATATCGAGGTAGTCTGAAACTTTGATCTATAACTCGGATGTTATTGGACCGATTTTGCCCATTTCCAATACCAAACATTTCGGTGGATGAAAGAATGTTTGGTAAAAATTTCACTGTTCTATGTCTGTTTTTCAAAGCTCTAATCGTGATTTCAACAGACGGACGGACATGACTAGATCGTCTTAGTATCTTACAAGGACCCAGAACACGACCATTATTTCGATGTGTTACAAACGGAATGATAAACGTGATGGGTATAATAAAACGAAGGAAAGACCAGTTATAATTTAGAATTTATGTAAGTATTAAATAAATTAATAGTGTACCAGGGAGTTCAGTTTAAATTTTTTTTTTTTTTTTTTTTTTTTTTTTTTTTTTTTTTTGCATTTAATTATTTATTGAATCTTCAAAATGAAATGACAATAAGTATTCAAATCTTAATACTAAAAAGAAAATAATAAGCCCAGCCAGTGCTAGACAAAAATTTTTATGATACTAAAAAAATTTCACATCAACTGATCCAGTCATCTATTTTGCGCTTGAGTTAAAGCAAGGGTATCCCTCCTTCTCAACCGATTGTGGCCACTAAAGTTAAGGATGTCTCGTGCAAGGGGGTTTGGATGGTGTTCAAGTTTGCTGACATACTTTGACGCATATTTTGTAAATTCGACTTTTACTAATGGCACGCCTAGATCTTTGTGGATTCGAGAATTTTTAACATACCATGGTGCTGCAGTAATTATACGTAGAATTTTATTTTGACCCCTTTGAATTTTTTCAATGTTGGATGCTGAGGCAGTACCCCATAATTGAATTCCATAGCACCAGATTGGCTTTAGTATTGCATTGTACAACAAAAGTTTGCAATCCAATTTCAATGTAGAGTTTCTGCCGATTAGCCAATTAAGTTGCACTGCTTTTAATCTCATTTGTGTAAGTTTCGCTTCAATATGAGACTTCCAAGTTAAACGGCGGTCGAGGTGAATGCCGAGGTATTTGACTTCATTGTGTTGCGGGATAATTTGATTATTTATTCTGATGAACGAGCAGGTATCTTTTCGCAATGTGAAAGTTATATGAATACATTTCTGTTCGTTAACCCTGATTTTCCAAAGCTCTAGCCAATTCTCTAGTTTATAAACATAATTCTGCAAATTCTGTGATGCAACTTGGTGGTCCTGATGGACGCTGATAAAGGCTGTATCGTCTGCAAAAGTTGACGTATGGATTTTAGGGTCTGACGGCATGTCGGAGGCATATATCAAATATAAAGTAGGACCCAGTATGCTACCCTGTGGCACACCTGATTCAATTGGCTGAGCGGTACTTAAAAAATCACCTTCTTTGATTTTAAATTTGCGACCGTATAAATAACTTTCCATGAGTTTATGGGTGTTAGCAGGCAGAGTTAATTTTATTTTGTACATTAAACCGTCATGCCAAACTTTGTCGAACGCTTGCGACACATCAATGAAAAGGGCGGAGCAGTATTTTTTGTCTTCAAACGACCCTCTTATCACATTTACCAATCTGTGTGTTTGCTCGATGGTGCTGTGTTTAGCTCTGAAGCCGAATTGATGATTAGGAATACATTCAGTGTCATTCAGAATTGGAGTCAATTTAGTCATTAACAATTTTTCAAACAGTTTTGAAATTGTCGGCAGTAGACTAATTGGCCTATATGACTCCACTTTGGTATGGTCCTTCCCTGGCTTAGGAATCATAGTGATCATAGACACCTTCCAATCTGCAGGATAGTATTCTAGGCGTAAAATAGCGTTGAAGATAAAGAGGATAATTCTTCTTGCTACACGAGGTAACTCCACAAGCATTTTATTGCTGATTTTATCCATACCTGGAGCCTTTCTAAGGTTCAGAGTACCAATAGCGTTTTGGACATCACGAAAGTTTAGTCTTAGAGGTACAGGAGGCCTTATAACAAGTGGTGGCAAATCAGATTCGTTATTATTTGAGTTGTTTATAGTAAACACATTTCTCAAATGGTTAACAAATAAAGTCCCCTTCTCGGAATCATTTCTAGCCCAGTCACCAGTCGGATTTCGCAAAGGAGGTTTTCCTCTTACTGGTCTTTTTAAACCTCTTGCCGCCCTCCATAACGAGTAGTCAGATTGTGGGGTACTATCAAGACCTTCCAAGTAAGATCTAAGTGAGGCCGTTCTTTGGGTTTCTAAGAAATGTCTTAGTATATCTCTGTATTCCCGTAGCCTAGCTTTCAGTTCAGGAGACCTGTGAATTTGCCACTCTCTTCTCATTCTTCTTTTTTCTGATAGGAGATGTTCGAGTTCAGAGAAATAAGTTCTGTTTGTCCTATTTCTACATTCAACGTGATAAGTGGAAGCGTGATGCACAGCTCGTCGAAGGTCCTCGGTAAAGTTGCCAATCGACTCATCAATATCGTCGGTAGTTCTCAACACAACATTTTCCGTGCAATGAGAACTTAAATACTTTTTGTATTTTATCCAACTTACTCGGGTCTTAGTCATGTTCATAAATGGAGAACCACACACTTGAGGGAAATGCATTGAAATGATAGTAGGAGAGTGATCTGAGGACAAGTCCAGTGAAGGATCCACTTGCATCCAATCTACAGGGATATTTTTCATTACCCCAAAGTCAATAACATCGGGAATCTTCCGTCGGTCCGTCGGCCAATAGGTGGGATGTCCACTTGAGAGTACATCTAAGCCCATTTTAGCAATGGTGTTGAAGAGTACGCGACCCTTTGGGGTTACCAGACGTGAACCCCAAAATGTGTGTTTGGCGTTAAAGTCACCAGCAACTAAAAATCTAGCTCCAAGGGATTTAAAGAAGTTATGGTATTGGTGTTCTTTTATTGAAAATCGAGGCGGAGAATAAATCGATGATAAAACAAATTTGTATTGACAGAATTCAATGCAAATGTTTGTTGCTTGGAGGTAATCCTCACTTATGTTATTCATTAGATAATGCTTTATTCTGTTCTTTATAAGAATTGCCGAACCTCCACAAGCTCTACCGCGGGGGTCTTTAGTATCGTAGAACTCGTAGCCATTAATTTTGAAGTACCCTGTCGACGTCAAGTGAGTTTCAGCAATCATCATAACATCAATCTGCTTATCCATCAGGAAGTATTCCAGTTCATTTTTATGTTGGCGGAGGCCGTTCGCGTTCCAGAAACAAATTTTTAAATAAATCATTTCTTTAAAATGGCTTGCAAGATAGTGGATTGCATTTTCAGCATTTCCTGCATCATGGATGTCATGGTGGTCGTGAAAGTGTTCATAGTTTGGACAAGTGTCTGCAATGTTGTCTCTAGATTGTTGATATGCGGCTCAGAATATTGGGGTTTAGGTTCCTGCTCCAGACCTGGCAAATTAGATTTAACCACGTTAGCGTAAGAAACTTGTCTAGAACTAGGCGCGTTTACATGACTAGTGGACCGTAATACTTGAGGGAAATTGTCACTCGATGCTAAATTTGGCTGTTGAGGGCGATTAGGCAATACTGACGTCTTGTTGGTTCTTATGCCTTTCAAATGAGTGTAAATTGGACAACCTCTATAATTTGCGGTATGATTACCTCCGCAGTTACTGCATTTTTTGATTTTTGAGTCAGTTCTCGACTTGTCGCATTGAGCAGTTGCATGTAGCTCCCCACACGCAACACAAACTGTCGGCAATTTACAATACGCCTTCGTGTGACCAAATTCTTGACAGTTGAGACACTGGACGGGTCCCTGACGCTTATGTGGTTCTTCCACGGTGATTCTACGATGCAGAAGGTACATCAGATTGTAGATGGGATGGGACTCATTTTTCTTTAAGACAACATCTCCAGGTTCCAATTCTACCCTGAACATGGGCTGAGGGATCTTTTCACGGTTTCTAATATTCACTACGCTCTTGATTTTGAACCCTTTGTCCATTAAACCGGTTTTTATCTCCGCGGGATCAACACATGGGTCTATACCCTTTAGAACGACTTGGAGTCCTTTTGCGCTTTTGAGCTGGTAGGTATAGAAATCCCTAGTCTCCCTTTCCAGCTGGTTGGACAATTTTCGAAAATCATCTTCCCTATTCACTTGAATCTTTGTCTCGCAGATATTTCCATGTTTCATTGAGGTTACGCTAAACATGTTTTCACCTATTACAGCAACAATTCCTTGTACCAATTTACTGGAAGTCGGCTCTCTCAGATAAATTGGTGGGGGCTTAAACGTCTTCTTCGGAAGTTCTGGCTCATCCGTCTGGAGGAGAGCAAACCTATTTTGATCATTACTCACGGTCTTAGGAGCTTTTGCATTTGATGACACTTGAGCAGACTTCGGGCTCCTCTGTCGCTTGAGAACGGTTATGTACTTATCCATACCTACTTGTTTTTTGGGTTTGACTGCACTATTTGATGAAGATGATGTTTTTACATCTGTTGAAATCACAATATTGGGCGAACAGGAACGACGCCGTTCCACGGCTCTTGCAGTGAGAAAATTCTCCAAAGATTTTTTTATGGATTCTTCCTCAGAGATGCATCTAGTTTTTCTAGTCGAGCTAAGCTCTTTCTCAGAATTACATCTGAGAGGAACACTCATACAGTTTTTATGTGATGTTTAATGTTTATTTTTTTTTTTTTTTATATATTTTAACCTATTACGATTTTTTTTCACTTTTTTGTTTAATTTCAACTTTTTACACTTTTTCACCTATTACGATTTTTTCACCGAAAATTCAGCCGCACTAAAAGTAACACGTCCGAACAGTTCGATGAGACGAGACTGAATGTGTGTTCAACTTTTTTGAAAACTTTATTCTAAAAGCTTTTTAATAAGATTTGTTGTAATTGTATAAAAATGTTTTCTTATTTAGAGAGAGAATTGAATTTTGTTAATTACAATCGTTTTCTTGAATAAGTCAGAAGATGCTGGCTGATTTTGATTTATCCTGCTTTATGTTTTTAATGATGAAATTTCCTTATTTTACAGCTTATAAATAATGTGTTCATATTAGCTTGATCTTACATGACAATACAAAAAGAAAACTGGCTGACTGGCTGGGCTGAGTGACATTAATCCATGGCAATGGAATGTAAAACAAAAGTCAAATGCATGCAAATGTCCACTTACAAAGTAATAATTCGTGGCGGTTGTGGCCTCCCATAGTGTAAATTAAATCGCAAATTAAACCTTTGAGGTAAATAAAAATGATTCAACTTAAAAGACTGTGGTTTAAAAAATAACTTGACCACCACTCTCCTGCTTTTCATTAAATGTAAACAGTTTTAAAACATTGGGTTATGCAGATATTTCTAGTTATTATCTCTTATTAAACATATGACAACCAGATATAAAATAAATGTGAAATAGAATTACAGCCCTCAAAGAGTTAAAACTTTAACCACAGTTGATTACAACATTTAATTCTAACATCTATATGTACGAGAATATACATGTTTGTGTTGTCATATGTCTTGCCAACGTCATACACACACCAGTTTGTTACAGTTGTTACATTATTAAGGCTTGTCTTCTTGCTAAAGCTCATCTTTGTGTTAAAAATGTTTATATAATAAAGCAAAATAAAGCAAAAAAAAAAAACTAATAAAACATTCTGCTATAAACATGGGAGTGACATTAACAACACAGATTGTCGCAATGCGGACTGTCACTACAAAAAGGAAACCCGGGAAAACAACAAATGCACATACACACAGAAAGCTACACGGCGCACAAACATATAAAGAGAGGGAAACAATAAAAACGACCAAAGTACATTTTAAAAAGCCGGGGTAAATAGTTATAATACCCCTACTTTATTGCAAAAAAATATTCGAACTGTTGACAAAGTAAACAAGTTAATGAAACTTTTTCTCTCCTAACAATTGAATTAGTTCCGGAGGATGGTCGGCCACTATTCAAACCATAAAAAGTATACATTTGGATAATTTAATAATATGGCATAATTTTATACTGAAAAGTAGCGTAACTGAATCGCCTGTTAAGCTCTCATAAAAAAATAGGGACTTTTTAGCAAAAATATTTATATTGTACTCGTATGTCTAATGTTTGTGTGTTAAATGACATAAAATCAGAAGAGATTGTTGTCATATTTACAAGAGATTTTTCATTAATTAAACATACACAAAGTAATAACTGGAATTATAAAACAGTGTAACTATGTGTTACTTTTCTCAAAATTTCTTTTCTTATAAGAAATATTTTTTTAAAAAATTTTGGAAATTAAGTTTAAATTTTCGTACAAAACTTCAAATTAAATTTTTTTTATTAATTATATTATAAAAAAATTTATCAAAAACAAATAACAATTTTTTACAATATTTTTAAACGTATGGAATATTTTTGAAATTATGTTCGAATTTTCCTAAAATTTAAATTTTGTAATATTTATGTAAATTTAATGTAATATTGATTGAAAGCGAAATTTTTACTTTTTCAAGCATTAACTAAATTTTCGAAATTAATTTAGAAATTTCAAACAGGACCAAAATTAATTTTTTTTAAATAATTCTGTCAATTTACTGTAATTTTCGAAGGAGACGAAGTTTTCCATGATTTTTAAGCATAACCTAAATTTTCTAAATTAAGTTTGAATTTTCGAACATTTCCCAACAACATTTGGAAGAACACCCAATTTTTTTTTTATATTTTCAAGCATTAAGTTCTAATTTTCGAAAATGACTCTAAATTTAAATTGCCTGTCTGTCAATTTAATGTAATTCTTAATAGAAATAAAATTGTTTAACATTTTCATATATTAAGAACATTTTCGAAATTATGTTCGAATTGTCTCAAAATTCAAATTTTGAAATACGAATGTAAATTTATTGTAATTCATAATGGAAATGAACTTTTTAAAATTTTTACCATGAGAAAAATTTTTTAAATTAACTTTGAATTTTCGAATATTCTAAGTATGTTGAAATTTTAATTTTTAAATATTTATGCTTATTGAATGTAATTTTTAAAGAAAACTAAATTTGTTTCTATTTTCAAATATGTATAAGAAAAATTTTTGAAATAATATTCGAATTTATGAACATGTTCCAAAAGTAAAATTTCGAAAACCTTAATGTTAATTTAATGAAATTTTGGAAAAACAAAAATTTTTTTTACTTTGAAATCTAAAGCAAATTTTTGAAATTAAGTTCCAATTCTCGAACATGTCTAAAATATAACTATAAGTATTTATGCCAATTTAAAATAATTTTTAAAGGAAACAAACTTTTTTAAATTGTCGACCATAGTAAAATTTTCGTAATTAACTTCGAATTTTCGAATGCGTGTCAAAATTTATATTTTTAAATATTTATGGTAATTTAATGTAATTTAATTTTTTTTTGTAATTAAGTTCGAATTTTCAAACATGTCCAAAATCTACATTTTTAAAAATTAATGTCAATTTAATGTAGTTTTGGAAAAAATTAAAGTTTTTATATTTTCGAACATAAGGAAAATCTTCGATTAAGTTCGAATTTTGGAACATGTGCCAAAATAAAAATTTTGAAATATTAATGTTAAAAAACATGTATTAAAGAAAATAATTTAGAATTATGGAATACTCATATGGTTTGACATTTTCGAAATAAAATTCGAATTTTCGAACACGACTTAAAATTACAATTTTGGACTATTAAATCCAAAAAAATGCATTAATTTTCTAATGAAAGCGACTAAAAATATTTTTTGTTTTACAAAAAACACCAAAAAAGTTGTAATAAAGCATGACTTATTAAAATTGAAACTTTAAAACTTTATTTAAAGAACATTTTACAATTAATTTTTTCTACTTTCAAATCTGAAGGTTATCGATTTTTTTTTTATTAAATTGTTAATTTTTTTTCCAATAATTCTACTCCATGTGCCATTATTGAATTTAACGTTTTTTTTTGTTATTGCGTTTTATTTATCTTTAACCTTTTAACATTCATGCTCTTTACAAATTTACACTGTCAAATATTCACAACTTGTTTGTATTGCTGCTACATCCGTTTCCGTTTTCCGCCTTTCATTTACCAAAAATGTGTGTTGTGCTGCTGGTGCTAATGATGATTTGTGGGTGGGTGGGGGCAGGTTTAAACAGGCGAGAGAGTAAGAGCAGAAGGTGGTATGAATATTTTGCGTGTGTCTTTTTCTTTATAAATATATATACACATACTTACATTGTATTTTACTAATAAAATAATGTATATGTTTGTGTGTGTTGTTCACATTTTAGACATTGTGTTAAGCTTTCAGTTTTTATTCATTTGCCTGCTAATGGGGTTTGTGTTGCTCTTTACCTTTCTATAGCTTGTTCCGGGTTCTCTTTTTGTTTGTGTAATATGTAATATTTTTTATAACATTTAGCATTTTAGTTTATATACTTTAGTGTATAAAGTATATAAAGAAATACACACAAACAAATATGTTTGTATTTGTATTTTTTACTCATTCTAAATGTCTCGACATTGTCGCGTCAAACGTCTTTGCCGTGTCTGCCTTAACTAATAAACATTGCCCGTGTCTCTTGTATTGTTGTAATTTTTTGCTGCTGCTTACTCTTGGTTTTCCTTTTGGGTTCAAGTATTTATGAGGAGGAATAAATACATTTTTTGAGGCCTGCTATTAAATTGAGTATGAAAAGTTAATTTTTGTTTTTGTTTTCATTTCACATAAAGCGGCTTTGTAGGGTCGCAATTGTTACGTCAAGCGTAAGCGTAATATTAGTAATAATATTGTATAAGTGTGCTAATTAAACTAATAATAGCTTAAGAGTTTTTGTGATAGCATAAATAATAATTATAAATACACGTGTAAACATCGTAAAATGTATATAAAGTAAAAATTGAAGAAGGCTTTTATCTAAACAACTGATAAAAAGTAATAAATTATTACTGCCTTAAAAATAACAAGTGAATAACTAGTTAATCATAAGTTCGAAACATCTTAGCTATTGTAATCTTGCACAAATAAATACATTTTACTAAAATTACAATGTATTTAGATAAAACAATAATTAGTTTTTGAGCATTTTTTTTATTCAAAATTAAATTCGAATTTTCGAACATTACTCAAAATTTGATTTTCTTTATCTATCTTTTTCTATAATCTATCTAATCTATTTCTCAATAATGGAGAGTAAAATCGACGATGTTTACATTATATATTGCATATAAAAGTTTGCTGATGAGGCTCTTTGGCGGATTAAAAAACACTTTGCAAATTTTCAAAACTAAATATGAATTTTCGAACATTTCGATGATTAGTATTAATTCTAAATTGCTTTATAAATTTAATATATTTACTCTACTTTAAGAACAAGGAAAACAACATGTATTTGCCATTTAGTCTACGGTGACTTAAGGCAAGTGTCAAAAGTAAACTAGAACACTTTGCTGTTAAAGGAAATACACATCATTGCAAAAAAAAAAAAAAACTCCAACACTACTCGTACATACAACCCATTAAAAACTGAATTCTTTCAAGAGTAGATAACACAGTGATGGAAAAATGAAAAATTGAAATGGTACTGACCGTCAACAAAAAGAGTACTTTTTCAAAAATTTGGTACTTTTTAGGAAACATAAAAAATTTAATAAAAATACATTGAAATTGGTTGCTTGAACAACATTAAACAGCTTTGGCAAACAAACGCACACTAAAGCTAGATTTACACGATTGAAATTTTTGCCATTTACACGAGTTTGAAGCATTTTGAATCGTGTAAATCTAGCTTAACAACAACATGAATAACGAATTTGTGCATTCCTTCTGTTCTTGTTTTGAAACCAATGTTGTCAATGATTATTAAAATAGTAACGCTGGATTTCTAAACAGGGAACAAAGCAAAACAAACAAAGAGTACGAAATATGATGTGGGGGTACTGTGGTATTTTTGTTGTGAAAAAGTACTGAAAATAGTACAATAGTATCGAATTTTTCATCCCTTAGATGAAATATTTTTTCTGTTTTCAAACTAAAATAATAAAAAAAATAAAGGTGTAAGACAATTTCCATCAACTCGTAAATTTCAACGCAAAAACAAGCAAATTTTTGCAGTTGCCAAAAAAACCAACCAGTAGAAATTTAAAACCAACAAAAAAACTAATAGATAAAAGCAAAAAATTTAGAACGAAGGATATTACAACTACATAAACAAAAAGTTTCTACACGATAGCACTTTACAAAAGCAACGCATTGCTGTTACAATACCCCAAAAAAATATATTGTTTTTTATTTTTCTCATTTTCCGAAAAAAAAAACAATGAATTTCTACACACATTTTAACAACGAGAGAGGGAATGGAGATGCTCTGAAAAACAAAAACTAAATGAATGGAATCAAAAAACAAAAACAATTTTAAAGTAAAACAATACATACAAAGGCTTTTATACGCACAACAACAAAATAACACCGTTTTTTTATTAGGGTCGCTCAAAATTTAAAATAAAAATTTCAAATAAAAACAAAATTCAATTGCATATATGTATGCAGTATATCAATTAATTTAGTTTGTTAATGTACAATAATATTGATGTCATGGTCTGTTTAGTTCCTCAATTTGTTTCTCCCTAATAGTTTCCTCTTACCAACCAGATAGATATTCACACACTGAAAAATTGTTAAACAAATATAAAAACTAACATAAAACAAATCCCTCCCAGTAATAAAAGCTGTTGTTAGTCTTTTGTTTTGTTGAGTTTTTTTTTTTTATCAAAATTTTCAACTTACATAAACTGCTTGCTGAAACTATACATATGCTCTTAAAACAAACAGAGTTTGCAAAAACGAACTTTAAAAGCCACCCTCGCATTTTTTATACACTTTACTCTTATTTAACACATGTGTACAGCCAGCCATATTTATGGCTTGACAACAAAAATAAACTCTAGTCCACATTTTATTCTCCAAATGTAAAGTAACATCACTGGGAGTTATTTCTTTGTTTTTCGTTTTTTTCTTATTTGTGCTAAATTTTCCGTTAAAAATGTTGCTATTTTTCTGAGCTGTAAACTAAAATAGAGTAAAATTAATGGGTTTTTATCTTAAACTTAAGCTGTTGGCATTTAAATTATGATTCCCCAAGCGACCATGTGGAGGTTGTTTTTTTGGTTTAATGTGGCTTTTGATTTTTATTATGGTTTCTTAGAATAATTACTGGGAAACACAATGTTGAAAATTAAAGAAAAAGAAAAATAAATTAAATTAAATTTGTTCAAAAATTCCAGCAAATTAAGAAATGTGTGAAAAGTCAGCTAAAATCGTTTAACTTGGCAAACTAAAGGTTATAGTTCACTACTGTTCAAGAAAAGAGATCATTAAAAGTTGGGTGTTTTCAGGATCGAAGCATTTGGTTAATTTCAGCTGATTTGTGGGTGTCACTAAAGCTAAGTAAAGACGGTGGTCAAATCTCACAATATTGTCAGAAAATGTCTAACAATCGTTTGAATTTAAAATTGCTGTCTTTCTACATTTTCAGAAAAAAACATTGTTAGATGAAAATATTGTCAGAACGCATTACGCTGCCATAGTCATTTCATTGTCAGATGTGCGAAGTTTATGCATCTGACAATGGCATCACTGTCAGAGCAATATTATGAGTGTTTTTGCCTGTTATTTAAATTTTTCCAGTTTATTTGCCTTGCCAAACACACTGAAAGAGTGAGCAAAATTAGGTGTTAGTAAAGAACGAAACAATAGAATTGAATACAATGTTAATCAACTTTTAATAACACGAGATTCTGGAGTGTTGTTAAGTAATACGGTGCCAAAGAAATCAAATTCAAATTCATTAGATATAAAAAAGACATTAGAGAGCTTCATATGAAACTTAGCAGTATAGATTCACCATAAGTTGGACAAAAGCTTGACAGTAAAAATTAACAAAGTTTTTCGTTTTTTAAGATTTTCGTCTTCGCATTACTGAAAATTAAGAAGCTTGCTAGTTAAGGGTAATTTAAACAATCGAGCATAAAATATGTTAAACTGTACATATATCCATAATTCGTCAATTCAATCAATATAAAACCCTTAATTACTTCCCCTCTACAAACTCGAAATTAAAACTTCTAAAGAAATGCTATTGTAAAAAAAAACAATTGAAAACTTAAAAATTTCAAAAATTACTAACAATTTAAGTTGACCTATATACACAACACTCAACAGCAGTCACTGATAAAAGCCAGCTTTAACTACCGCACACATAGCAGCAAAGATAGAGAGAGAGAGAGAGATAGAGAGACACACACGAAAGCAACCAGCCAAACCAACCAACCGACCAGCCAGCCAGTGATGCATACAAAACGTCATAAAAAGTATTTCCTACTCAATAAAGGGATATGTGTATGTATTTAACAGTGTGTTTGTGTGTAAATGTTCTAACAAAAACCAACCAACAGACTATAGTGAATAACAATAGACCAGCATCATAAAGAGTTTCAGCATCAGCATCAGTTTCAGAGTCAAATGGTTTTTCTAAGGACTCTAGTAGAGGCAACACACAGCCAACAGCAGCATGCTTAAAATAAGGCATATAAAGGGTGTCCCAACTAGAACGCAATTTTTATATTTTAAATAAAACACAGATATTTAAAAAAAAATCGTGAAACTTTCTTATATCGTAAAGTACACAGAAAGAGGTTATGTATGACACACGATATCGTGCAGATGGCCGCCGCGGCTTTGCTGGCACACACGCGATCTTTTAATGAAATTTTCAATGACCTTTTTGCATAAATGCTGCGGTGTTTCATTAATGCAGCGTCCAATTTCCTCTTTTAGGGCTTGAATTGTCATCGGCTTATTCGCGAAAACTATCGACTTCAAAAAACCCTAAAGAAAAAAATCTAAAGGTGTTAAATCGCACGATCTAGGCGGCCAATTCTGGTCTCCAAAATGCGAAATAACACGACCGGGAAATGGCTGATGCATTTTCTCTGGAAACCACATGCCCTCCACATTAATTTCTTCAATTCTATGCAAGAAAAAACTGGTTATCATTTCACGATACCGAACACCATTGCGTTCTAGTTGGGACACCCTTTACATACATAGAAATGCACACACAGTTATTCTCGCATATACTCTAACATACATAGATGGATGGATGGATGACCCACAATTTTATTGACCAACTACTAAAACAAGAGCTGGAGTAGGAAAAAAATAAACCATTATGAGAATTGCGAAGAAACTAGCAACATTAAAATGTACGTATACAGGGTTGGGGAAAAAATATATGTACGAGTATAAGAACGGCTTCTTTTCAATTTTCAATCAAGCGAAGATGGAAAACTTAAAAATGTAAAATTTTGTCAACTCTTACAGGCAAACTACTAACTGATGATCTTATAATGAATCAATACTGATGAGCTTACTATGAATCTCTTTAAGGGTCATAAGTTACTTGCCTAAATTTTATGGAAAATATTAATTTATAAATAACAACGATTGTATAAATTTTTCCGAAAAAGTATTGAAAAACTGCTACTTTTTAAAAGGAGCATTAAAATGTTAAATTTTTCTATGAATTTTAATTACAATGACTCTGTATATAATTATAGAGCATTTTATGAGCTAAAACTAATTATATTTAATTTTTTAAAAAAGTATTAAGCCTACTACTTTTTTTTTCAAAAGCACTAAAATGTAAAATCTACTAATAAATTAAAATTACAATGACTCTGTATATAATTGTAGAGAATTTTAAATGCTAAAACTAATATTAAAATTTTTTTTAAAAAAGTTAAAAGTAAACAACACCAAAAAGTAAAAAATTCCAACGAATTTGTTTCAAAAAGGGTATTTATGGCACAAAACTACTACTATTTGATTTTTTTTGAAAAGGTACTAAAAATACTACTTTTTTTAAAAGCTCTGAAATGCAAAAAAAAAAATTAGATTGAATATTCTTATTAACGACTTGGTAAGACAAATGGGCTGAAAAACTATTTTTTTTAATTATTTAAAAAAGTAGTAAAACTACTACTTAAAAAAAACACTATAATGTTAAAATTGTTCACATATTTGTTTTAAAACGGGTATTTACAAATTATAAAGTGTTGCATGACACAAAACTACAATCATTTAGTTTATTTTAAAAAAGGTACTAAAAATACTACTTTTCTTAAAAGCTCTGAAATGCAAAAAAAAATTAGATTGAATATTCTTATTAACGACTTGGTAAGACAAATGGGCTGAAAAACTAATTTTTTTTAATTAGTTAAAAAAGTAGTAAAACTACACTATTTTTTAAATGCTTGAAATGTTTAATTTTTCAAAGAATTTGAATTATAAAGACTCCTTATACAAATTTTATATCCTCTAAATAGTCACATTTACCGTTTTTTAAAAAAAGTATTAAAACTACTACTTTTTTAAAAAAGCACTTAATGTTAAATTTGTTTATAAATTTGAATTACAATGACTATGTATACAGTAATACAGCATTTTATATGCCTAAACTACTAAAATTAACAATTTTTAAAAAAGTAGAAAAACTACTACTTTAAAAAACACTATAATGTTAAAATTGTTCACGAATTTGTTTTAAAACGGGTATTTACAAATTATAAAGTGTTGCAAAACTACAATCATTTAGTTTATTTTAAAAAAGGTACTAAAAATACTACTTTTTTTAAAAGCTCTGAAATGTAAAAAAATTAGATTGAATATTCTTAATAACGACTTGTTAAGACAAATGTGCTGAAAAACTAATATTTCTTATTTATTTAAAAAGGTAGCAAAACGTTTACTACTATCATTTTCTTTATTTAAAAAAAGGTACTAAAAAACTATGGCGCATATTCAGAAATGATAACTAAGTTTTAACTTTTTTAAGTACCAACTTAAGTTATTCTTAGTTAATTATGGCTAAAGCTGTAACTAAATGTCAACTAACAAATACATTTAAAGAACAGCTGATTGATTTTATTTCATGTCGTCAATAATGTTAACATATTTGGCTACCAATTCTTTAAATGTAGTTTTTTCATCTGGCAACCAATTTGAGTCTCTCCAAAATACACAAAGCAATAAATACATATTTTTTTCTAACAATAATAATAATTTTACCTTATTTTCTTTGCTAATTGTGTCTATTTTGACAAAAAAAAATCTTAAAAAAAAGAAAACAAACTAGAGATTTGTTTTTCGTCAACAAAAATCTACTGAGTGCAGTGTTGTATTTCTTTTAACAGCTGAAAGCAGTTGCTCTAAGTTAGTTATGATTTGTGAATAAGATCTTTAACTATTTGTGAACTATTTTTTAGTTTCTGTTTAATAAGTTTCGACTTTAGTTACAATTTCTGAATATGCGCCTATTATTTTAAAAAGCTGACTTAGAATCTCAAATGTGTCCAAAAGTTTAACACTACTACCTTTTTTCGGTATTAATTTCTAATTTTCTAACACGACTAAAAATTTTATGGTAACGTAAATCATTTAATGAACTATAAATTCCTATTTTAACTAAATCAAGTTTCATATATAATCAATATAAAATTTAACATCAAAGTGCATAAAAAAATGTTTATTAAGTCCTGTTTCATACACTTTAGTTTTAGCTGAGCAGTTTTTGTTCAATTCCCTCTTGAACTTGCCATTTCATTCAAACACGCCAATAAAATTTTCGCACTTTTCAATGCAAATCAAAGGGAAATAAGAAAATTGATTAGTACCGTCAAGTTTGTACCCCTTTAATTCTCTTTTCCCTTTACACCCAAAAATACTTGCCTTGGCGAGTCTAAATTAAAGAGTGTGAAAGCGGACTAATACTTTTCGAAAAAACGCAAATATATATTTATAGTTAATTGTTAATTTTACTAAAAATGTTTGGACTTTCTATGTTTTTTAATTAAAAACAAACTTGTTTAACATTATTGCGCATCTAGACCATCTGTTCTGCAAACCATCCAACCTAAAAAAGTTAATTGATATTTCAGCAAATTCTAAAAAATAAAAACTATAATTTTTATTGAGCCAGCCTAATAAAAAACTTCTCTAAAGATAAGTCTGTAAGTAATTTGACTGTTGCTCTGTCGATAGTCACACTGACTGACTGTTGGTTCTTTCACTTAGTTTATGCTTGTGCAAGTTTTGTTGCCCCATGGCTAATAACACATGGCGTCAAAGGCAACCAACAAGAGTAGCAGCAGCAGTCTCTATAGATGTGCTACTAATTCCAGCAGTGATGGCAACTGACATTACAATGCAAAATGTAAAAAACACATTAACAGCAAGAGAAACACAAAGAGAAAGAAAGAAAGAGAGAGAGAGAGGACTAAATCATTTATATACATACAACGTCACAGACTAAACCCAACACAGGCTCCAACAAAACGGGCGCGCCTCACGTGCTGTAGTTGTTGTTGTTGTTATCGTCAACAACATAAACCAAAATAGCAGCAATAAAAAAATCTATAAGTTCGTGTCTAACCAGGACAAACAACAAACAGCAGTCAGCAACAACAAAAATCCAACACACACACAATGACGAACACGACTGAAGATGGTGGCAATGGAGGTGAAGAGAAAGCAACAGCAGCAGAAGCAACACACAAAAGTTTGCCACAATTTAACACAAAAAAACATAAAACGAACAAAAAAGCAAATGTAGTTCAAAGCGGGTGGATGGCGGGCTCATTCAACACTCAAGTAACCCAAAATTATACAGCTATACATCAGCTGATACAACTCATACCATTAAACATGGCTGCAGACTTTTTCTATATACACACACATACTTATGCAGCA
Organism: Bellardia pandia; assembly: GCA_916048285.2. Classification (NCBI taxonomy): domain Eukaryota; kingdom Metazoa; phylum Arthropoda; class Insecta; order Diptera; family Calliphoridae; genus Bellardia; species Bellardia pandia. The sequence goes on along the minus strand of OU696530.1, from coordinate 22,028,676 downwards.
GTATCATCCATCAATAACAACTGTGGGTATGTAGTTGGGAAAATTTGAAAAAATAACCGACGAGTGTGGTAAATTGAGCAAGGAAATAACAGCAAATGATGTTTCATGTACTATTCGAAAACGAAACCAAAAAGGTTTAGTACCTTACGATTAAAAAGTACATTTTATGTCCAAAAAGTGGGAAAGCAAAAGTGTTTCACAGCGAGAAATTTCTACAGCAAAACTTGATGCAAGCGAAAAACTTTTTCGATAAAAAGTAGCTACATAGAATAGAGTTTTCTACAGAGACTAAAGAAAAAAGTATTTTCAAGAGAGTTTTTTTTCTATAATTTTTTTTTTAGAAAAAATTCCTCTAGAGTGACATTTGCTAAAGAAAATATGTCTTTAGAATAAAGGCCAGAAGACAGACTTTTGCTAGAAAAATATATGTATCAAGAAGAGTCTTTTTCTAGAAAAAACATGTGACCAGTAGAGAGAATTTTGCCAGCGAAAATATGCCACTAGAAGAGAGAATTTTACTAAAGAATATATGTCCCTCGAAGAAAGACTTTTGCCAAAGTACATATGTATCTAGAAAAAAAAACTTTTACTAGAGAAAATATGTCTCATGAAAGGAGAAATTTTTTAGAGAAAATAGGTCTCAAGATGACACTATTTGTCTAGAACAAATATGTCTCTAACGAGATTTTTTTTATAGAAAAAAGGGGTCTGTAAACAGGAAATCTTTTCTAGAGAAGAAGAGATATTTTCTAGACGAAGACTTTTTGTAGAGAATATGTATGTCTTAAAAAATGATTTATGTAGAGATAAACTTAAAAGACAAAGACTTTTTTAATAGCAAACTGAAAAAGTGACTTTAAAAGAGAGACTTCTTTGACATAAAGTTTCTTTAAAAGAGAAACATCTTCTATAGAAAAAGTGTCTTTAAAAGAGAGACTTCTTCTATAGAAAAAGTGTCTTTAAAAGAGAGACATCTTCTATAGCAAAAGTGTCTTTAAAAGAGAGACTTTTTCTATAGAAAAAGTGTATTTAAAAGAGAGGCTTCTTTGATAAAAAGATTTTTTAAAAGAGAGACATCTTCTATAGCAAAAGTGTCTTTAAAAGACAGACTTCTTCTATAGAAAAAGTGTCTTTAAAAGAGAGACTTCTTTGATAAAAAGTTTCTTTAAAAGCTAGACATCTTCTATAGCAAAAGTGTCTTAAAAAGAGAGACTTCTTCTATAGAAAAAGTGTCTTTAAAAGAGACTTCTTTGATAAAAAGTTTCTTCTAGCGAAAAATGTTTTCACAAGAAAGACTTACTCTATAGAAAAAGTGTATTTAAAAGAGAGACTTCTTCTATAGAAAAAGTGTCTTTAAAAGAGAGACTTCTTCTATAGAAAAAGTGTCTTTAAAAAAGCGATATCTTCTACCGAAAAAATTTTTCAAAAGAAAGACTTACTAGAAAGAGTGTCTTTAAAAGAGAGACTTCCTTTATAAAAAAAGTGTCTTTAAAAGATAGACTTCTCCTATAGTACAAGTGTCTTCAAAAAATAAACTACTTCTAAAAAACAATATGCATTAAAAAGAGAGAAAGTGTTTTTAAAACAGAAACTTTTCTTTATAAAAAGTGTTTTCAAAAGAAAGACTTCTTCTATAGAAAAAGTATATACAAAATAAAGACTTATCTTATATAAAAAGTGTACGAGTATTCAAAAGAGAGAAAGTGTCTTCAAAAGAGAGACTTGTGTATTTCAAAGAAAAGACTTATTAAACAGAAAACGTGACCTTAACGGACAAACTTCTTTCATAAAAAATTAAAAAATGTATCCTTTAAAGAAGTATTTTTTCTATTTAAAACATCTAAGCAAGAGACTTAGGCGTAGGCCATAATAAGTATGATAAGTATGATGATGAAATCTATTTATCAGAAAATTGTGAGAACAACTTCTATCAATGAATATGTATGTTGTTGAAGGAAACATTTTCAAAATAAATCTATTAACAAATACAAGCACTGTTAATGGTACTTTTTTGTTGGCTAACTAATGTCTGCCTTAGAAAACACACATACACACACACCAACGAACAACAATTCTGATTATCTGACCGTTCGACTCTCTGACTCTCGCCACGACGAATGGCTTAAATAGTTATTGTGACGTTGTGAAATCGTCGAATGTATAAATTTGTTTATTTTAGTTTGTGTGTATGTATATTGTGTGTTGGCTCTTGGTGTCTGCAGGCAATGCCGGTTCGGTAGTACACACATAAACAACCTAATGTATATATACATATATATGTATGTATGTATATCCATGCAGTGGCCATGTGAAATTGTTGCTACGATTCACAAAGAGTTGGGGATATTAAACCAGCAACAAAAAAATTGAATGTGTGGTGGTGGCATACAATAATAATTGTGCGTGTTTTTGTTGTTCTGTTTTCGTTACTAACAAATGTCAGCTAATAAATGACTAATCGACTCGACGAACGACAGACAGACAGACAAACGACACTTTCATCTCGTAACTGACTTTAGAGCTGGCTGTTGTTTAGTAGGACAAACGTTGTAAATTTATACCAGACAGACTTCGACCTAAAATCACAGACACAGTTGGTGTCTATGTAAACTGAGTGTGTATGTATTGCAGTTGCTGGTCTTATATACATTTTCGTTTTGTTAAAGTATTAGTGCCACATATACAAACTTTGAGCACAAAATATACACTATGTACTGATAGATGTATAGTATATGTATGTATGAGTCTGTTGGTGTGTACAACAGAATCCTTTTAAATAGTTTAGCTGTTTTTTTATACTTGTGTACTCGTATGTATAGAAATAAGGAGTGTCTGCTCTAGAGACATAAAATACAACAAGAAGACGAAAGAAATCCACAATAAAAAAAAAAAACTTTTTACACGTTTTTTACATTAAAGCACACATAGCGATACATATACATGTATAATATACAACACAGTCTCTCTCTCTCTCTCTCTCTCTATTAGATACACTTTTGCCATTGTAGTAATTTTTATTTTCTCACTGTGTTAAAATTACTTTTGTGAAGACATTTGTATACAATTTTTACTTTTTGTTCCACATCCTTTTTAGTCTCTTTTATATCAAAATATATGTATATTTGTGTGAGTGCGTAACTATGTCAATGAGTTTTATTTGGTGACTATTTGCTAGCATACTTTTTGGCAACTCAGTCAATCTTTTTTCTTTGTTTAATATTATTTGCTAATGTTGTTGCTTTGACTTAGTAAATTTATGTTCAATTCAGACAGTCATTATTATTGTTGTTGCTACTATGAAAGCAGCTTAATAGAAACCAGTTACTATAAACACCAACAAAAACTAAGTGGGTGTCTTATGACACCAAAAAAAAAAGTTCTAAAAAAATGAGGGGGTTCTTTAGAAGTTTTTTCTTTATTTAAAAGAAATGAATATTTATTCGTGGTATATTAAGTAAGGGCGACAATATTATGATTAATTTGAAAGTAATTGAGTGTTTACCAGCAGAACAAATTAAATTTAAAACAGTTGTCCGGTGATCAATATGCATTAGATTTTGGCTGAATATAAACTCATTAAACACTTGAGTTATGGCATTCAATTTTGTTGAAAACTACAAAAATTTGCTAACTTTTATATAAATTGTGATACATTAAGAATTTTCTTAAAAATCGTTAGTGAAATACAAGCTTATTTTGAGAATATTAACCAATTAAGCTTAAATTTGTAATGCCTGCTTTCAGTAATTGCTGAATAAAATCACTCTGTTGCGTATACGTAATATGTAAGTATTTATAGGCAGTAAATATTAATCATACGTATTCATTATAATTCAACACAACACGCACTGTTCAGCATGCCAAAAATTTAAATAATGAAAATTCAAACATTTTATTGCACACAGAATTGAAAATTGTTGTATTTGAAATAAATATTATACAATATCAAAAATAATTTTTAGGCAGCCATTAAATAATTATAAATGTCTGGCAAAAATCCATTTTAAAATTGCTACACAATATTGTCATTTATTGAAAAGTTCTGATTAATATAAATATCAAAATTTAAGTGCATGTTCGAACATGCTATGTGAAGGCTCGAAATAAAGTTATTATGATGACTTTAGACAGTCATAATGAAATTGAATGGCCATCGATGTCTGGCGAAAATTACATTTCATTTTTAACGTTAATAAACCCTCAGTTGCTAACAAAACAGTCAACCATATTGACACAGTAAAAGGCACAGTGGTTATACCAACGTTATAAAAACATTATAAAAAACACACATTTTTCGTGATTGAGAATTACGGTTCCCGAGCCCAAATAAATTAATTGCCAAGAACAGCAATTGTTTAATACAAAATAGTACGAAACTTTTTAGCTGAAAATTATGTTTCCCAAGGAGAGACTTCTTCTATCTACAATATAAAATGGTGTCTCTAAAAGAGATACATACTTCTTCAATATAGAAAATGTGTCTCTAAAAGAGAGACACTTTTTCTATTTTCATAGTAAAAGGCACAGTGATTAGAACGTTTCACAAGAAAATATTTCTTCTATCTACAATAAAAAATCTACAATAAAAAATGGAGACACATACTTCTTCAATATAGAAAATGTGTCTCTAAAAGAGAGAGACTTTTTCTATATAGAAAAAGAGATAGAATTCTTCTATATAGAAAATGTAGCTATAAAAGACAGACTTCTTCTATATAGAAAATGTGTCCCTAAAAGAGACAGAGAAGAGGAAACTTTCTACAGAATAAGTCTCTCTTTTAAAGACACCTTTTCTATATAGAATAAGTATCTCTTCTATTTAGAAAAAGTCTCTCTATAAGACAGTTTTTTTTGTAAGTATCTTTAAGAGAAATAAATCTTATATATAACAAATGTGTCTCTAAGAGACAGACAAGAGAAAACTTTCTATTGAATAAATTTTTCTTTTAAAGACTCCTTTTCTATATAAAATACGCATCTCTTTTAGAGAGACTTTTTCTATTTAGAAAAGGTCTATTATACAGTTCTTCATTAAGTATCTCTAAAAGAGATAAATCTTCTATATAGCAAATGTGTCTCCAAGAGACAGAGAAGAAACTTCCTAAAGAATAAGTCTCTCTTTTAAAAACCCATTTTGTATATAGAATAACTAACTCTTCGACACTATTAGACACTTTTTGTTTTTTTTTTCTTTGCGTAAAAAAGTTTAGCTAGAAAAATTTATCTCGTTAAGAGACAGTTATTGGTTTAGTATCCCCAGTGTTGCCAGAAAATTAATTTCAAAATATGCTAAAACTTGAAATACTAAGAGCTAAAATTATCTACAGAAGAAAAAAAGTGCTAAATTTTTTCAATTTAACAATACAATTTTTATTTCAAATGTTACAAATATAAATTATAGTTTTTATCAAGCAAATTATGCTAAAAAACATTTAGCATAACTTTTAAAAATTTCAATGCATTGTCGACAAACAAAATGCTAAATCTAGCACTGAAAGTGCTAAAATGGCAACACTGAGTTTCCCCTATGAAACTTGTCTCTCAAACCTCGTAAAATTTCGACCCTAACCATCATTATGCATGTCTTTTGTGCTAGGACTACATATCACTACTAACATTCCCTCATTCTCTTCCCTTTGCCAATTGCACGAATATTTATAGCACCAAAATGTTGCATTTATTATTGTCGTATGTAGTCATGCCGGCCATTAGTGGTGTTAACAATATAACGGCTTAAAACGAGCACCACTAAAACCAAAAGCATTGCAGGCTTTTACAACCAAACAACCAACCATCCATTCCGCCAAACAGTCTGACAGTCAAATAAACCAAACACTAGTGAGTCGATTTACCAGCAAATGTCAGACACTTTACTAGACACACCAACATCCTCTCATCATGCTACCCAACTGACCTAACCAGCGACCATTGCACAGTGTAATAAATAACAAGTGACGACATGCGCGAACACTTACAAAGCGATGGCGACTGGTGCTAGAGTGGTAGGGGGGGGGGGGGGGGGGTTGCTGGCAAACTAGTCAGTGGGCTTTTAGTTGCCCACTTTTTTCGAGAATTATTGATGTATGCTGATGTTGAAGACCCCCTTCAGAGCTATTCCTCTGCCATTGCTACTGAGCATGACCATGCCAAAATAAAAATATTTTTTTTTTTTTGATTATGTGCTTTAGTCTGTGTTGTTTGCTGTATTTTTTTCTCGTTTCTCAACAATTTTCTGCATCAATTGCGTGACTGTGTCATCGATCAATGCCAAAAAATGTTTTTTTTTAGCTTGCTTTTACTTTGTTGCATAAAAAAATTTAAAACCGGAAGAGACTTAACTTGGAATTTTAGCACAAGACTATAATGTATAGACAAGAAGGAACTAACTGAATGTGTAATTTTGTATGAGCAAACAAATAAATTTTTAGAGCATTTGAATGTTTTAAGGCAAGAAAGAACGAAATTTAAATTATGCGAAATTATAAATAAATAAGTATTTTATTAGAGGGAAATAAAAGCTTTTGTTATACTCGTAGATGGTTTTAGAGTGTATACGAGTATATTTTGTTTTAACAGCAAACAAAATATTTAGCTCTTTTTAAAGAAACAAAAGCCTGATTTGTTTAAGTATATATTGTAGTTGTTTAATGTTGATACTGTTTAACAATTTCAGTCATGTGGAAATTTTGAATGTACATATTCCCACTGCAATCGTATGAGTATTATTAACTGAATTAATAAATAAATATTATTCATACGCCTAGTGTTATGCTTATAAACGTTAAAGTGTTTCAAGTGTATGAGTATTATTAAATTAGTTTCATAGACAATTTCAACAAATATTGCAAAAATCTTTAAAAACTGTTTCCTGAAAATCCTATTTCAACAGGAAGTATAAAGTATTATTTAATGCTCTACCTTGTAGACTAAAAACAGTGATGGGCAAAAGCACATGTAGCATGTGCTAACCAGCAACTGATTTAAGTTTGATCTCTGAGATCACAACAAAGCAAGAAATGTGGTCATGCCCATGTTACAAGGGCGGTTCGGAAACTTATTAGACTAGAGTTGAAAGCGCGGTATAAATAGAACACATGTTAAATTTCCCTTCGATCTGCCCACTCCTTCATATAGAAACAGGTGTTGAAAAAAGACGCATCCGCGATTTTTTTACAATGGAAAAATTAGATATTCGTGGTGCCATTAAATATTTAAATAAAAAAGGTTTATCGGGACAAGATTCTTCATAATGATATGGTGAATGTGTTAAGTGAAAGTGATCCTTCATATGCAACAACAATGGTCGTGCATTGAGGATGAACCACGTAGTTGGACGTTCAAAAACAGCAAAAACAACAGAATTTATAGGCAAAGTGCATGATATGGTATTAAATGATCGACGAATAAAAGTGCATGAAATAGCCAATATCATGGGCATCTTAAATAATCGAGTCCATTTAATTTTACATGAAGAACTACTGATGAAAAAACTTTCTGCAAGAGTCGACCAAAAGCGCATAAAAATTAACATTTCTCAAGCTTGTTTGGATCGTTTTAGGAAAAATAAAATGGATTTCAAGCATCGTTTCATAACTGTGGATGAGACATGGATCCACCACTATGTGTGTGAAGATAAATTTAAATTTAACTAGCACAGACAAAAACCGCAATTTTTAGCCGAGCCCATTTTGCACTTAACAGAGCACTGTTATTCACTTAACAGCAATCATACTTAGAGGATTTTTGGCCATTGTGGGAATTAGGAAAAGGGCTCAGGTATGACACTATATGGAAAAGTTGGTCCTATGGTCATTTTATACAACTGTAATAGTGGGATATCTGAAATAATTTTGGGATTCCAGATAATTGGAGTTTTATGCAAAAATAAATCTGGAGAGGATTTTTGGCCATATTGTGGAAATTTGGAGAAAGGCTCGGTATAAAGTGACCATAGGACCAACTTTTCCATATAGTGTCATACCCGAGCCCTTTTCCTAATTCCCACAATGGCCAAAAATCCTCTAAGTATGATTGCTGTTAAGTGAATAACAGTGCTCTGTTAAGTGCATAATGGGCTCGGCTAAAAATTGCGGTTTTTGTCTGTGCTAGTTAAATTTAAATTTATCTTCACACACATTCCACCACTATACTCCACAGACAAAAGAACAATCCAAGCAAGGGACTGAAGCTGGAGGAAGTGCCCCAAAGAAGGCAAAAATAATTAAATAGGCTGGTAAGGTTATGGCAACGGTTTTTTGGAACTTCTGAGGTCTTTTATTGATTGACTATCAGCAAAAGGGTGAAACAATTAATGCGGAGTAGTACTATTGCAACATTTCGGATCAATTAAATTTAAAAAATTCGAAAAAAAACGTCCTGGGGCCAAATTACCGCATTTGTGATCGAATGAGCTATTGTATCGAAAAATGATTTCGGTATCGAAATTATGGTAAAATGTACTAAACTTCTTGCTCGATATCGAATGCCATAATCTCAAATAATAAAATTACGATAAATTTTACTTGATATCGAATGCGGTAATTTGGTCCCTGCTTTACAACATAAACAAATAATTTTTCATCAAGACAACGCACCAGCGCACAAGAGTTGCTTGACCACCCACCTTATTCTCCTGATTTAGCTCCCAGTGGCGTTTACATATTCCCAAATCTAAAAAAAATTCCAGCTGGCAAGCGTTTTACAATTACAGTTGTAAACCACTATTTTGAAGGCCATGAGGAAACCGATTTTAATCAAGAAATAAAATTGCTAGATGAGTATTAAATTTTCAGGAGATTATATTGAAAAATAAAAATGTTTTTGAAAAGCTAACTTTTCTCTTACTGTGCTAGACTAAGAAGTTACCGAACCGCCCTCGTATAGTAAATTTTAATTTAGACAATTACTGGTTCAAAGATATAACGTGGTACTGGAAGAGCTGGTTTTATGATTAAACTGAGAGCCTAAAGTTCTATACAATTTTATGAAACTGTTTCCAAACACTTGTTTAATTACAAGAATACGCCAACAGAGAGACTTTATCAGGCGGTTTTTGATTAGCTTTATTATACATACAATTACTCAGCTTTAATAAGAGTTTATGCAAGTTACCTGAAATGAAACAAAATAAGGAAAATATGTTTAGTAGAATCAAAAATTAATTGTATAAAATAAAAGAAAACTGTTTCATTGTATATTCCGTAAATTGATTATATTAAACACGATCTGCATAGAAAAATTAAAATCATTTCAAACTATTAAATTTTAGTGGCTATATCTCTAGATATCTAAAAAAATTCCCAGCTAATATAATAATAATACATATAATTACACATACCATCATCAATTGAGTAATACGCACTGCCTTGAGGACACTCTAAAGATGGATAGATAAATAACCCTGATGCCTGCATTGCTTTAATAGGTGATGGTGACTGAGTCAATACTGGAAAATTCTATCCTTAATGGCAGTTTGTTATAAATAACGCTTTTTTCAATAGATTTCTCGGTGTATTCAATTTAAAAGCTATTTTAGGGGATTTATGGTTCAAAATGTTATATAATAAATTCTATAAAAGGATTAGAAAGAGCTTAACCAGAGCCAGAAATTATTCAGAAAGTACTGAAGTAGAGAACTCTACGAGAGCTGGAAAAGGTTTCACAAGAAACCAAAAATTCTAAAATAGAGAAAAGTAAGGAACTAAAGAAACAAAAGATAAAAAAAAACACAATCATATGTTGATAATAGTGCTGAGGGAGATAAAGATCCAACCAGCATTCCACAACAATCATAATACGAAACTAGTAAGACATAATTGTATAAAGATAGCACCAGCACCCACAGCCACAAATAAAGAACATAGAGAAAAACAGAGTAGTATCAGAGGGAAAGCTATAAATACGACAATATGTAAGCTGAAAAGTAGCCCCGTTTTATAGATGATTAAATGTAAAAACTTATAATAAAACGAATCTTTACTGTGTGAGTGGGAAATCAAGAGCACTCTTAGAATGATTATTAGACACTTAATTTATTTATTATTCTTATCATGTAGCATGTGGTAAACGAACACACGAGTGGTAAGAATGACTTTATTAACCGTATGTGTGAAATGAAATGTGGCTCTTTCATTATCTACCCAAGACACACATGCATATAATAAAGACATAAAATTGATCAAACAAAATAGAATTGAAAAAAATATGTTCAACATTAATATTAATCAGACGACACAGTCAGAAAAATTCTAGGTTTAAGTATTTAAAGCGTAAACTTGGGAAATTTTATTAGAATTCATTCAAAATAAAAATTCTTAAAATTTTTTTGTTTGAAAGTTCTAATAATCTAATTCGAACGGTGACTAAAATCATATTTACATAGTTATTATAAATATTTAAAGTAATTTTCTAAAGCCTTCAGACTATAAGCTTTAAGTGTTTGTTAACAGAACCTGTAAATCTAGCTTAGTTTCTAAGGTATTAGAGAGAATATAAAAATACTAAATAATTAATATTTATCATACGTCCAGATGATCAAAGTTCTGGATTTAACTGGATTTTAAGCTTAAAACAAAGGAAAATTCTTAATAATTATTAAAATATTTTGTTGAAACAGATTATATATAAATTAATATACCTACCTAAAAATTTTAAAAAAAAAGTAATTCAAATAGTTTCTGATTTGTCCTTTTTAATACAAAGTAACTAATATTAAAAGAAGTTTTCGTAATTAGAAATCATTTGCAGTCTTACAAATATCCAAGTATATTAATTTAAATGCAGCTGATTTTTTTATAAGCTCACTTTGTTGATTGCAATCTTATACAGTGGCTCACAGCTTATTTTATGCAGTATGTTTTTTATTTTGTTTTCAAACCTCTATAAAAAGAAAACTAACTGGAACTTAAAAAATAAATTGATGCCATTTAAAAGAAGAAAAAATATTATAGTCTAACAAACAAAAAAACATTTATTGCAAAAATCTAAATTTTAATTAAAATTAAAAAAAAAATGCAAATTTTTCACGTCTCAACTTATTTTATGCAGCACTTGTAGGTTTCGAAAGCTTCAAATTTAAACTGGCAGTTAACCCTTTAATACCTGAAATTGAAAATACGTTCAAATTGCAGAAATAAATTTTTGTTCTAGCATGTATTTCATCTGCAAATTACGAATTCCAATTCAGAAAAAAATACTCCTGGAAAGCTCCAGACGGTCTTAACGGAAAAACCCGGTTTTTTTAATACTGAACTGCTGACCGTCTATAGACGGTCTCAGGCGTTAAAGGGTTAAACGATTTCATAGTTGGTGTGACAGCCTTTATTGTCTACAACCCATTTAAGGCGATTTGGCTAATACTCGGCAAAATATTCAAACACTCCGACATTAGCGCTTTTTTAAATAGTTGTTGTTAGAAATTGCTGATTTCTATATTTAACTATAAATTTTGATGGCGGCGTCATCAAATTTGGGCAGTTATATATTAGACAAGTTTATATATTAGAAAAGTTTACACAATACCTGTTGTGAGCTTTGGATCGTTATTTTGCGTTCTTTCAACAAGTTGTCCTTCAGAATCTGAAGGTACTTAAACTTCTTCAACAAATATTAAATTTCTAATACCAGCAGCTGTCAGACAGACCCAAACCATAACACCACCATGCTTCACTGTTGCTTTAAGTTCTCTTTGTTGAGTTCTATATTTATACGACATGCCATCTGAACCCAATATGCTACTCTTAGATTCAAGGGCGAAAATGATGAAAGTACCACTACCAAAATGCAGCTTCCTTGCAAACATGTTTTTTGACGAATATTAACCAGCACAGTCTGTTTTTCGGGTTTATAAACGGTTGCTTGTGTCCAACTCGGCCATTGAAATTATGCTGGCACAACACACAACGAATAGTTTCAACGTAACATTGTTTGCCCAGGTCAGCTTCAACTTTGTATTTAACTCTGTTTTTTAGGTTTATAAACGGTTTCTTTCGTGCAACTCGCCCATTAAAATCATGTTAGCGCAAGACACGATAAACAGTTTTAACGTAACATTGTTCGCCCAGGTCAGCTTCAGCTTCGGAGACCAGTTGGGAAACTGATAGCCTAGAATTTTCCCTTATTTTTCGTAAAATGTGTCGCTCATCATGCTTATTGAAAATTTTATTTTTGCCTTCCCAGCAAGCCATATGAGTCCGAAAAGAGTCTTTTCTGACACCTTTTCCGGAGCGTTCATGCTCTTTATGAGCCCAAAAAAACAATTATTATTGATCCGAAAACCTTCAGAAAAGAGAGTCATTACATTCGAAAATGGTCCGTCAGAAAGAGCTCTTAGATAATGTAAGAAAAGAGTATTTTATGAGGGTGTTTTTGGGCTCTAAAAGAGCTCTTACATCATGTCAGAAAAGAGTCATTACAATTTTAAATACAAAAAATTAAAAGTTCACATTTATTATTTTCTTTTAAATTGTTTTTACTTAAACAAAAAGGGAATTCATTTACAAATAAACTAAATTAGAAATGGGAAAAAATTAAATAAATTGTATTTACAATAAAAAAAATGGAATTCATTTAAATTTTGACTCTTTTTTCGGAGCGCTCCTAGAATGGTATGCTGGGTTTCTGCTTTTGTTATAGATCCGATTTTAATTAAGGAAGCGTTCAATGATTTTTTTTAGACTGTGATAACTTTAATTTTAAAACCAATTCTCGCTGTTATATCGTTGTACGCCCTACTTAGTTTAAATTGACACCTGACATTACAAATTCGGACTCACAATTCAACACAAAATATTGATTGAAAAAGAAAAACGAAAAACCGACAATGCTGCATTAAACAGAAATTAACTGCTTAAAATAAGACGTGAAAAACTAATATTTTTTGTTTTTAAATCATTGATATTTCTTTTATTTCGGCTCAAGTTAATTAAATTTAATTTTTCATTAAATTATTTTTACTGAAGGTAGGAATTGTTACATGAAAATTATTATTAAAATTTATTGATAATTTTTCTTGGCGTAGGATTCGAACCTGTTTCTTTTTTTAATTTTAATATATTATATTGCAATAAAGGTTTTTTGTTTGTTAAATTATAAAATTTTTTTCATTTAAATGACACCAATTTCTTTGTTAACTTTCACTGCACTACACTGCATAAAATAAGCTGTGAGCCGCTAATTGCTTTTATACAAATATATGTATGTAAGTGATCCTAGATATGGAATAGTTACTCGTTTAAACAAATAATTAGAAAATTTTACACAATTTAAGTTTTTTTTTTTATTTCTGAAAAAATTTAAACAATTTCTTATTTCATAGCTCCCAGGGGATTTCCCCAATTATTAACTAAAGCAATAGCAAGAAATCAACAAAAACTAAAGTCTGCTGTACCCTTTCATCTTCATAACCCCAATACACACTTATGGTGTTTTCTTTTCTGAAATAAAATGTTACACCTTTATTATGTACATTTTTATAATGTTTACCCCACATTTTAAATATGTCGCATTTTTAATGGTCAGAATAGAACATAATTTTACAACAGTGTAACACTTTATTTTCATGTACAGCTGTTTTTGTTTTTTTTTTTTTTTTGTTAAAAAAGAAGAAGCAGATAGCTCCCTGGTAAGATCGCTTGAAATAAGACAATGAATATTTATCAAAAAGACCCATGGCACCTTCCCGACTAATACGCAAATTCTTCTCAAACTATAAAAATTATATATACAAACATACATTCCATATATAAGAAGTAGGAGATATTGACATACATCAACTCCAGAGTATTCATTAATTACGTTCTTTACAAAGCCTTTCAGTCACGGTTGTGGATTTCTTTCCATAATCATATAAAATATTTTATCATCATCAGATGATAAAGATTAATCCAACAAGTCATCCAAAATTTTTTCAGCACATAAAAAAGTAGTAATATTTTCCATTTTGTATATTTTTTTTTTTTTGTTTCTTAACACAAATACACATTCATAAACAAAACAAATGTCAGCTGTTTTATCGTGCGATTCTCCCCCTCTAAAAATACAAAGTGTGAAAGGTGCACCATTTTTTAAATTTATAGTGTGACATTTATAGAAAAGAACACATTACACTTTAGCAGTGTTGACATTTTTTCAGAAAAGAACACAAAAAAAATAAAAAAGGTGCGAAATGGGAAAAACGTGTGACATTTTTGTCAGAAAAGAAAACGCCATTAGTTTCAACTAGTTAAACACAAAACTTTGAACCATAACAGCTCAATGCAAATGATGAAAAACAGCAATATGCAAGACAAACAAAAAACAAAATAGTGGCCCAGATAAAAAACGGAAGCGGAGAAGAGAGTGCTAAACCGCAGCAACACAAAAAAAATTATATATAAATTGAAAATATTTCACAACTAGACGTGGATTCATAAAAACAACCCTACCAGAAAGAAAATACTGCTGGCGAAAAACAAAGCACAATATTACAATTGTAATAATGACAACAATAGAACAGAAAATAAACACATAGAAGAGCAAGAAGAACAATTACAATAACAGCAACAAAAAAAGAAGAGAAAAAATGTCATAAAAATACTAAAAGTTGACGTCAGCTAGTTTTTCCACGTATATATTATGTTACAGCCATATAGTTTGTATTACAAACGACGACAACAGAGCCAACAACAACAACAACAACACCAACAATTGTAAAATATTAAAATTTAAAAAAAGCAGCAACACAAACGACAGTATCAACAACAATAAAGGTACATATACATACATACATATATACATACATATATTAAAAAATAATGTTGAAAATACCCTGCAAATAATATTGGACTACGTGATCCATTTTAGATGATATGGACTACTCCAAACATGGTCCAATGTTATGCAGTCATGGACCATGTCATAGTTAAACAAGAGTTTGTAGTTAAACGACATGGTTTCGTGTTAACACGATTGCATATTGAGTTGTTGTTGTTGTTTAAAACTAACCCTCGTGAGTACTCCATGGAGTAGTTTTGGGACTACTCCGATGGGTTATATGGTCCAGTCCTAGGACATCGCAATGTTAAATGGACCACCTTTTTTTCATATATTTGGAGTAGTTTTGGAGTACTCCTATTCCTCTTTGGACTAGTCTTTACATGCATGTATGGACTAGTCGCGTTATTTGCAGGGTAACAACAGACAGAGGACAGACGACGTTTATACGGCTGACTGCTATTGCACATACATACATATATACAAATATACTATATTTACATACATATACACATATTGTATACACATACATATACTCTTTGTTATGCAGCCCTCATCATTATCCTCGTCAGCAGCCTTATTGAAATGAATGAGACTCGTTTGTTTGTATTGGCATATGAACAGGTTTGATTGTGTGTGATTTACAAACACATGCACGGATGTACAAGTATTCGTATATATGGCCATAATAATAATAATAATAAAAATAATATTTCAGACAGCACTCTTATACATATTTATACAATACATGCAAGAGTGCTGTCTAAAATTGAACAGTAAAACTTTTAAGGACCTTAATGGCACTTTAAAACATTTTAGAAAAATTTTTGAAATCAAAACTTTTATAATATTGTATAAAATCATAAAATGTGAATAAATTTAGAAAATTGTCATAAAGATACTTTTTCTTAAAAAGTACTTTAAAAAATACTTTTTCTAAAAAGTACTTTATGCTAAAAACTATCGTTGTAATGAAATAACTACACAGTCAGCCCAATCATGAATAAAAATTCCGCGAGAGTTTTTTTTGCCCCTTTTCTCATTTTTCCTATTCAAATTCAATGTTAAAAAAATTCAAAGGGAAAGGACTCCCACGGATTTTTTATTCATGATTGGGCTGAGTATATATTCACAGTGTTTTGTAATTTTTAAAATTTAGTCCTTTTTAAAAAAGTACTTTTTGGCAGTACACAAAAAAGTTTCCTAAATACTGTCTCTTTCTAGAAAGAACTTTTTATGCAAGATATTTAAAATGTTAATACAAATTAAAAAAAAAAAACAGATTTTAATAAAATGTTTACAATTTTTTTGATAATTTGATAAATATACAAGTTGCTTCTTTAAAACACAAGCTTTTACATAAAAAGTATATTTTTTAACGATAAAAGTACTCTTCTCTTATCTATCTTTACCGACAACTAACAGTATGAGCCTGAAATTTTCTTCATAAATGAAACAAAAACACTTTCCCATATACAAAAAAGCCGTGTAGAGAAAACCTTATGGAGATTAAACATTTTTATTTTTAACAATAGAAAACCAAACACAAACACAGTCCTGCCCTGCCACACAGACACAAAAGTTCATAAACAAACTGGCATAATAAACATTTATTATTACTGTATGTATGTATGTATGCATTTATATAAGTTTATTTTTTTTTACAGAATTCTGAAGGCCATACATCGAACTTTTTGTGTGTGTGTGTGTATGTTGTTTCTTCTTTTTTTGTAAGCTCCACAACATGAATCCCATTAAGTAGACCAAATACACATTGTATTCAGGCAACGCAAACAATTCATACTAAAATCTCCACCCTCATAACAAAAGCAAACAATTTTACATACAATACTAGGATAACAAAATACAACTACATTAAGGGAATTAAGAATATGTACATACATTTGTAGAGAGAAAAATGCCTATATGTACTTATATATAGCCACACTTATGTAGCCAGCGAGAAAGAGATGCTGAAAAGAGGCCTTCCAGAAGGCCTTATTTTGCAGACACAAAGACTTTCAGTCGCATTGCAAAATCGTTTCAATTTTACACGGCGTGTGATTAGCAATCAAGGTCTTGCCTATTCGCCACTGGTTAGATGCCTAGTAGAAGACTTATTTGGGAAGCTTAATTGAAAGATTTACCAAAGACCAAAGAAGACCAAAATATCTACTAAATTATTAATTGCACTGAGATATTTAACATTTCAGGGTTTTAAATAAAAGCAGAATTTTAAATTAATTTAAAAATTACACTATTCTGGTGTAGGGTATAAAAATCACATGCATATAAAGTAGTGACTTACGCGTACTTCACGCCACAAATTTTCATAAAAGACTAAATTTATAGACGCTTTCTTTATTAATTTTTATTACTCGTAGTAAAATAATGTTTGTTGTTATAGTGACGATATATACAGAAATAAATGCTAAACTATTCATGTTTAATATTTAAATCATGCTTTGTTGACATTCTTTTGAAATGCAATTTTTAATGTGTATGTAACGCCTTCTAGAACACCTTCTGAGAGTAGGCACAGTGGAATCGCGCAGAGAAAACATATACATAGTTGTGCATGTTTACCACAAGTATTTCAATATTTTTAAAATTTTTTTCAAAATATTATGATCACTGTCATTATTTATTTAATTTCGGCAACCATGATATGGTTAAGTTACCATTCACATGATTATAGCAATTCTGTAATGTTTATAATAATCAGCATTATGATTAAAGATTATACCATATTATGTTGTTCTCTATCATAATAGAAGAGCAACAAATTATGATAAATAGCTTCATCATAAACATGATTGCCACAAATACTACAATCGTATATATGATTGTAGTAATCATCTGAATTGTAACTTAACCATATTATATAAATAATTAAGTGGCATTTTGACAACAACTATATTTTTTTCTGTGTGATGAGTATCACTTCTTTCAAAATGTTTAAGCACAGCTTCTATAAGGCCTACAAATGAAAGCACTTGCTACACACCTACAAGTTTAATAATGGCTATACACAAGTATGTGAATGTACACATATTTTTACTTTCAACTAAAGAGACCCAACTGAACAGAACAGAATTGAAATTAATTTATGCCCAAAATACAGGCTCGATAGCTCCTCCAGCAATACACCAGTTCCATAACAGCAGCAGCAGTAGCAGTCCTTTTTATATGAATTTTATTTAGTTGCTGGATTGTTGCAACAACTGCTACTTCTTGGGTAGTGATGAATGTTGTACAGTGGAACTGCTGTAAGCACACAGAAATCATTAAAATTGTTTTCAATTCATTTGTATAAAAATCACTGTGCCCGTCCCACAGTTGCTGTTTGTTCATTCATTGTAATGTGGTTGTATATAACCCGATGATGTTGTTAATAATAATGATGTTGATAATGACGATGATGATGGCCCATCAAGGACACAAACTATACAATGATGTTTGAATTTCTATTTATTTAGGTATGAATTGTAAGTATTTATTTGTTGGCATGTGTACACTCTCAAACTCAAATATACAAACAAATAATATAGACATACATATATATATATTTATATATATACAATAAAACTTTTTTTGTTTGTAATATTACAAGACCATTTGCCAACAGCCAAATTTAAGACATTTTAAGGACACTGTAATTGTAGGTATAAGCTAAGACCAGGGTTGGCAAACACAGTGCAATTGTAATTTTATTGACACAACAAATATTTAGTCCTCTTTTATTTGCTGCTGTTTGATCTTGCAAAACTCTTGTAAGAGTAAACAATATCAAACAAATTTGGTTTAAAAAAGTGGTTACGCTTTTTTGTGTAAATATTTGCCATGTGTGACGATACCCTCTATTTCTATCATTAATTTCTTGTTGCGTTGTTTTGCTGTAATACGTTTTGCGGGTAAAACATTTTCAATTTGATTTTAAAAGTTTAATAAAAACGTATTTTTAAATTGTTGCCCAAAAATATTGTCGGTAAGTATTAAAAAAGTGTTTTAATGCAAATTTATAAAGTTTTACATCGTTAGGTACAGCACCAACTTGTTCCGAAGAAAAAATAAAACTTATTAATAACCTTGACACTCTCTGGTAAAACTGTATTATAAATTTCTAATTTGCTTGATTGCTCCAAAGGAAAAGTATAGGTATACAACGCCATCAATCATTTAAATACATATAGGATAATTACAAATGTTGCAAAAGCTTCCAAACAGCGGAAAACAAACAAAAGAGAAGATCAGATTATAAAAAAATCTCTCAAATTGAACCAATTAAAACTTCCAGGTAAATACAGGTTGAAGTGCAGTCATCGCATGGGAACAATAAGACGAAGGCTTAATGAAGTTTCTTTTAGTGTCTGCATTACACAACGCAAATTAAAATTGTAAATAAATTGTAAAAAAACCGTTAAACACGGCGGTGGTAATGTAATGGTATGGGATGCTCGGGATTGGGCCAATAGACATAATTACTTCAAAAATCGATCAACATTTATGTAAAAATATATTAGAAAACACGACAATACCATTCGCAATGTGTATTTAATACTAACCATGGAATTTCATGCACGACAATGATCCCAAACACACTTCACGACTTGTAAAGCATTGTTTAGAGGAACATAAATGTTTGAAAATCGCCAATTGAAAACTTGTGGAAAGAAATTGCGAAAAGTTTGGAAGGGAAAAACAGCAAACATATAGATGCAGATTGAGAAGAAATTGTATGAAGATAATTTACAAGAAATCTTTTATTACGAGTCAAGCTTTTATTCTGTTCATTTCCAAGTAAAAGGGGGTTAATTTTCTCAAATTAAAATTGTTACTCTATTCTTCGCTTATATTCTTCCTGCAGCACTAGTTTTTCAGCAAGTATGACAATTTTCCTTCTGATTCTTTTTGAAGTTACACCGTCTTACTTTTTTGCCATAAATCCACCATTATAAAGCCTTTTTGTATTTCTATGGATTTGATATTTAAAGCAATTCAATTAACTGAAATATTTTTTGTTCCCCACCCCCTTTTGCACAAAGATCAATACAAAAGCTCAATTTCCATAAGAGATCGACGAATTTTTGAGACATTTTTGATATTCTATTACAATTGTCAATGTTAATAATTTAATCGTTCGTTATATAGAAAAATAATTTTATATTTAAATATTCGTTATATATTTATTATTTAACAAATATTAAAAACGGTACCGTGTTGATATAAAAAGTACACATTTTCTTTATAAAGTTGGTGGAAACACTAAAAAGCTATTTTCCAATCCTGGCTAAGACATACAGAACAATATTGAGAGAGAGAGAGAGAGCGGAGTACGGAAATATAAAGCGAGTACATACATACATATATATGTATATAAGTTTGTTAAATTTTATAGCATAAAGTGTGGGAGCGGTTGTTAAATTGTTACACGTGCCGACATTTCGGTTATAAATATGTCTATGAAATTGGAAAATGAACTTTAACACACAAAATTATACACAAGCAAAGCAGAAAACAAATACATTTACATATTACATAAAAACAAAAAAGAGAAACCTCAGACGTTACTAAATAAAAATAAAAATATGCAAATAAAATAAGGACGTGTTTAGAAACATAACTAAATATATATTTTTAAAAAAGAAAACCA
Source organism: Bellardia pandia (assembly GCA_916048285.2). NCBI lineage: Eukaryota > Metazoa > Arthropoda > Insecta > Diptera > Calliphoridae > Bellardia > Bellardia pandia. The sequence continues at coordinate 22,008,272 of OU696530.1, read as the reverse complement.
TATTAGAAAATATTTTATTTAATTGCGACTGTTACTTTTAAGTGAGTACAGAAGGTAAATATTAACAAGAGTTTATAGTAGGCTGTGCCAAATCTTATATACCCACCATCAAATACCAGTAGTGTGATCCATGAATACTTCGTATGACGAATGACGTTCTATATGTATATAGATAATTTAATTTCTACTTGCTAGTGATAAGGGATTTATGCGCATTTAAGTGATTTTCGAAAGTGGGGCCGGTCGGCCATGTACAGATATGAACCGTTGCAAACAAAATTACCTGCTGCATGGAACTTACTTCTACTGAATTTTCTATGGCATTTGTCTTAGAATTTCTTAAGGACCCATAATATAATATATATACTTTTTGGTTCGACAACCAATATTTCGATGAGTTACAAACGGAATAACAAACTTAATTTAACCCACATCTTTTTGCTGGTGGGTATAAAAAAATTGCTAAAAAAAACATAGTAGTCATCAGTTATGCCAAGTATTTACAAACAAAACGTGCCTTGTACCTCTCAACACACAGAAATTAAATTTAATACTTTTACCATGAACAGTTTTTATTATTCACAAATTTTACTTTGCCCCTCTTGAAATTTAAATTTTTAATTTGTAAAATGGAATTCTATGCCATGTTTTATAAATTTTCCTAGCCAACTGACACTTTTCCTATAAATTTCTGACAATCCCGTTTTGGGAATTTTAATTTTTTTTAATTAAAAAAAAAAAAAAAAAAAATGGTTTAAAAAGCCGAATCTTATAAAAATGTAGTTTATTAAACTAACTAGTTAAATTTTCATTACAGGCTATTTTCGTGTTTCCCTTTTTTGGGTATATTTCTAACTCAATATGGGAATTATTAATTTTAATCGAAAAATCATTAAATTGTTTAATAATCTATTTATTATAAATTTTCTTTATAAATTTTATATTTTTAGAGAGTCTTGCAATTTGGGAATTTTGAAAAAAAATATTTTTCTTTAAAATTGTTTATTTGTGTGTTCAATAATTAAAAATTTTTGAATTCCTAAAAAAATTTTAAAGATTACCTTTGCAGGAATTTTAAGCATTTTTGTGGTCAATAATTAATATTAATACTATTGGCATGGACAATTTTCATTAGAGACCAATTTTGCATTTCCCTCCCCCCTTGGGATATTTTTAAAGATTTTTTTTAGATTTTTTTTAATTTTCATAAGTTTGTTAAAAATGCAATTCTATGTCATGTTTTGCTATTAATTACTGATAATTCCATTTTGGAAATTTAAAATTTTTTTTGGGGAATTAAAAAAAAAGAAATTTTTCAAAATCAAAATCTTCTAAAAATGTTGGCTATTATCCTAACGAATAGAATTTTCATTACAGGCCATTTTCATGTTTCCCTTTTTAGGAATTATTAATTTTAAAGGAAAAATCATTATTTAATTAATCTAATTATTAAAAATTTTCTTTATAAATTTTATATTTTCAGAGTTTCTTGTTTGAATTTATTTTATATATATATATTACAGTTTGTTTAAAAATGTTTATTTCTATGTTTAATAATTTAAAAATTTCAATTCCTACATAAACATTCAAAATTTCCTTGAAAGGAGATTTTCAATTGTTATTTGGGAATTCATAATTAAGCATTTTTGTGTTCAATAATCAATATTAATACCATTTGCATGGACAATTTTCATTATAGGATAATTTTATATTTCCCCATTTGGGTGACTTTTAGAAGTTTTGTTTGGGAATTTTTTAATTTCCATAATTTTGCTTGTATTTCAGGTTTTTAATTTAATTTCTTTGATTTCAGGCTTAATTATGTAAATTTAAATTTAATTCCTTAATAACCTAAATTAAAAATTACATTTTTTCGTTGTGAGCTTTTCGAAAGCTTTTCCATAATTAAGCTTTTTTCTACAAACTATTTTTATTTAAAATATTCATACGGTCTAATTCATAAAAACTTATCAAGGGTTTATAACAGGCTTATAAAGCAAATATCCATACAAAATTTGCTTTATAAGCCTGTTATACAAATTTGACAAGTTTTATGAATAAGGGGGCTAGCTATTTTCACTAAAAACTGAATTTCAAAGCATTATTTTTGTTGAGCTTTTGGAAAGCTTTTACGATAATGAAGACTTTTTTCTTAAAAGAAAAAAATTATTTTCATTAAATTTAACAAACTTGTTTCTTATAATAGTTATTTTTTTTTTCATTAAAAAGCCACGTTGTCGCTTTTCTTATTTTAAATTCTAATTTATTAATGTTGAGCTCTGATTTTTATAAATTATTGTTATTTCCGATATTTCGCTACTACACTTTGTAACATCTGCAATAAATAATCAGTTAAAATAAAGAAATTTAATATTTGTTTTTACAAAAAATTTTACTCTTTAATATTGTGCATGTATTTTGAATTAATAAAACAATACCTTTAAAGCTCTGTTGGCAATTAAGCAAAAATATTCTATAAAAACACAAGCCATACAAAGAGACATAGAATGGCAGACAGACAGACAGACAGACTAATAGACACCAAACATCTAGCAACCGCCAACACCAATTTAAGCATGAAATGAGAGAAAAAATTTAAAAATAACAGACTTAAAAGACACCGATTTTCAAGTTGTTTATGGTGGATGCTGCTGCTCATGATGTTACGTTTGCTGTTACTATTAATGATTATGATGGGTTTCTGGTTTGTTGCAAGTTAAAATTTTGCTGTTAAGTGTCAGTTAATATTGAAACCGATAATGATGATGCTGATGATCAGGAGGAATAACATGATGATGACACTGAAGTTTAATAACCAACATGATGACGATTGTAAAGGCCAATAGCTAATGATTGTAAAGGCTAAATGATCATGCCACTAGTTGTAGGTTTTTAATGTTAACAGCTGTGTATGTTTTAACAATGAAAGAAAACACATGCATAGTACACAAATGATCTTGTAAATATTTATATGAATGTATGGCCAGTTGTAATTACAGTGAGTGTGTGAGTGGTGTTTGTATGTTGGCGGCGCTCACATACAATTTATAAATATATACATTTCATGTATTACATGTATTTATGTTTGAATGTTTCTAATCAGCCAACTAGCAAGCAACTAAGCAAGCATTTTAACTCAAAAAACATAAATGAAGGCCGACTGGGTTAAACTTAAGGCGGCAGTTGGCGGCATGTTGTCTAATTTTCTTTTTTTTTATTTCTTCTTCTCTGCAACAACTGATGGGGGCATTCTCAAGACAAACAAACCACACGATGGAGAAGACGAACCAAAAAAAAAATATATAAATAAATAGAAGAGGTAGCACCGACAAATACACAACAAAAACAAGCTTAACAGAAATGATTGGACATTAACAAATGTTTTTCCTTTAAACATAAACTAAACAAACTATGTCTTACAACTTGTAACAACACTCGAGAAATTTAGGCAGTAGAGTTAAAAATATGATCAATACTGAGGGAGGACAAGTTCTTTCCAACAAATAACAACTCAGCGCCAGCTCTATCAAAGCTTTCAACTTTCTGTCACACTGCTATTTATTTACTCTTATTACATTTAACATTTCTACTACTGACATTATTTCTCTGAGTCTAAATCTCAACCTCAACAAATGTTTTGTTAAAATATTGTTGTTTAATGCAATAATGTTGCATGTATAGTGTTTTTACTACTGCTAAATCGGCTGGCTTAAATGAGGATTAACTCTGGCATTAACTGTGGTAGCAGCACAACATATTTGTTGTTTTATACTTAAATTGAGTAGGCAATTTGTAAAATATACTTGTACCAACCAACATGTCTCTATATCTCTAAGATTTTTTCTACAATTTGTTTTTTTACTGATCTTCAGATAACAACTGAAGTTGAAAAAAAAACCACTACATGAAAGACAAAGTAAATGTTTTGTTGTTTTTTTTTTAACTCTTTTGCTGATCATGTTTTCATTTTGTAGCAGAAGTTAAGTTCATTAAAAGTGACACATTGTTTCCTGTGGCATTTCACATTTGTAAGATCAATGTTAAAATAATTTGTTTTTTTTGCGCAAAGGATTTGTTTTTACCTGATCTACATCACTACATCATAATCAATGTCTGTCAGTAGAGTAATAGTCAGCACAATATGTAATTGAAGTCTAACGTTAAGTTGAATTGTTTCTGTTTATTTTAGATCCAGTTAAATGGAGGACTGAGGGTTAACACAATAGGGCAATAATTAAATATAAAAACAATATTTTTTTAATGTTCTATTTTGATATTTTCTTGTCGATAAGTTTTGTTTATCTACAGAAATATAAATAATATTTTTAATGAAAAAATGTTTTGTAGCAAAAAAAAAAAAAAAGCTTTATTATGGAAAAGCTTTTCAAAAGCTCACCCCGAACAACAGGAATTTTTCATTCTGTTCATTAAGGAATTAAATTAAATACATAAATAAGCCTGAAATTAAAGCAATTTAAAACAATAGAAGCGAAACTATAAAAATTAAAAAATTCCCGCCAAAAAACTTAAAAAATCTCCCACGTAGGGAAATGCAAAATTGGTGTATAATGAAAATTTTCCTTACCAATGGTATTATTAATAATTAATAACCTGAAAATGCTAAAATTTTAATTCCCAAATACTAAATAAAAATTCCCTGTCCAGGGAATTTTGAAAGTTTATTTAGGAATTCAAAAAATTTACGTTATTAAACTCAGAAATAAACATTTTTAACATAATACATATATTTAAAAAAAAGATTTTTTTTAATTCCCAAATTAAAACAATAAATTCCCCGCTATTAAGAGGCTCTAAAAAATAAAAAAAAAACTTATAAAGAAAATTTAAGATAAATAGATTATTAATCAATTTAATGATTTTTCCTTTCAAATTAATAATTCCCATATTGAGTTAGAAAAATTCCCAAAAAAGGGAAACACAAAAATAGCCTGTAATGAAAATTTAACTCGTTAATAGTTTAATAAACTACATTTTTAGAAGATTTAGATTTTTAAAAATAGATTTTTTTTAATTCCCAAAAAAAAAAAAAATTCCCAAAACGGGATTGTCAGAAATTTAAAGGAAAAGTGTCAGATTTCAAGGATAATTTATTAAACATGGCATAGAATTGCATTTTAGGCAAAACTATGAAAATTAAATATTTCCCTTCAAAAAATTTTAAAATTCCCTTAAGAGGGGAAAAGTAAAATCGATTAATCTTGAAAACTGTTTGTCAAAAGTTATTAAATTAAATTTCTGTGTGTTTAAAGGTTATGCAAGGCCGGTTTTTTCTAAAATAGTTGGCATAGCTGATGACTACTATGTTTATTATTACTTAATTGCGCATAAATCGCTTATAAACATCCGCATCAAGTCAAAATTCAACACAAATAAACAATACACATATAAAAATCGTCACACCCGATTTCATGGCGATTAGTCCACATTTGATCACATCCCCTATATAAAGTCCACTTCTCGAAATCAGGTAAATGCGAATAAATTAAAGAAAATTATCAATAACTTTAGTTTTCTATAGAAAACTTATCGATAACTTGGGATTTCTATAGAAAATTGTCGATAACTTTAGTTTTCTATAGAAAACTTATCGATAACTTTTGTTTTATTTAAAAAAAAATTATCGATAACTGCCGTTTTCTATTAAAAACTAATTGGTATCTGGCTAACAAACAAAAATTAAATAGAAAAACAAAATTGTTCCATTCGTAATCTAATTTTTTGTTACACAAATCAATGAATGTCACTTGGATCTGACCTTTTATGTATTGAAACTAAATACAATCTTCTCACAACACAGACATATCTTGTAAATGTTGATGTTATAGTCAGAAAGAAATTGTTAAGGATTAAAAAATTACCTAAAGCAAACAAAAAAAGAAAACTGATAAATTATTCGATTAATTACGGCCATCACTTAAACTTCAACAAGGAATTCCATCACTTTTAACCAGCATAACAACCCTAAAACCAGATAAATTTAATAAAAAAAATATTAAGCCTAAACTTTAATACAATTTCTTTGTTTTGTTTTTTTTTTGTTATTTGGGGAAATAAAGGAAAATGTTTTTGTATAGTTTGTCAGCAAAGAGAAATATTCAATTTTGTTTAAGTATAAGACTTCATTTTCTTGCACTGTCATGTCTGTCACTAATGCCAAACACGCGCCATAGGAAATATAACAAAAGCAAAAAAAAAACAAAAAAAAAAAAAAAAAACCGAAAAGTACAAAATTCTGTTATAGAAAAAACTCAAACCCCCTGATGGTATGCTACACTAAATAATGTGTTTAGTATAAAATGTTATATATGTATTTGGGTGGATGTGTGGAAGAGTGAGCAAATATTTTTGCTATATACATACAAACAGAATGAAGAAAGGTTGGAAGAGAGAAATAAAATGAAAAATAAACCAGCAACAAAAACAACACAATCAAGTCGTTAAATACAAGCATACAAAACATGTATTCTAAGTATGAATTTCTGTGGATGTGAATGTCTGTCAGTACGAAAAGAGAAATACATACATATGTATATATTTACTAAAAAATTGTTTATATACAAAAACAACAACAACAACAACAGCATTTGTGAATAAAACAAACATTTTGTAATACCCATACACCCACCCACCAAGGCCCTCTAAGATGTCGTGGCTGATTAGAAACGTTTGTAACTGTGTAAATATGGTAAATATTTGTATAGTAATGTGCTGTGTGTGTGTGTGTCTGTTTGCCAGAGTCTAAGTTTATGTATTTGTTTAGTCTTGTAATATTCTACAAACAACATTGAAGAAGACGTCGCCAACAATGACGACGACGATGACTACAATGTTGTAATAAAAAAAAAAAGAATGAACCAAATCTAAAAAAAAAAAAATTGACAAAATATGCTAGACAGGCAGACAGCAAGTAGTTGTGGCACATGAAAGTGTCTATACATATACAGAGTGGATTGTATTGCAGCAAACAATAGATAAATAGATATTTGAAAGTAAAAAATTGTTCACATAAAATCCGGGTTTTTTTTAAACTTGCTAGCAAAACTATCGGTTTTGATGATTTAATCAGTCCTATATATTTTCACTGAAAACTCAAAATAGAAAAAAAATCTTGCACAAAGTTCTTCAAAATTCGACTTGTCGGGTTTAATGATGGGAAAACAGCTAAAGTTTCTGCATATTACTTTAAATGACGTTATAAATTGATATAAGCGAACCTTAAACATAGATCGTTAATACAAAAAAAAATGTTATAAAATAAATACTACATTCAATAAAGCAATATCTGGGTTTTCTGTGTTCACACGTTGCAAATGCTGTTGAAATGTTATTAAAAGATACCAGGAAACTACTGCCTTTAAGAAAGCAGTGTAAAAAGATAAAGAGTGTTCGATTTTCACTTCCGTTTTTCCTTCAATGCAGCCCTGGGCAAGTGTCGCTTATACGCACTGAGTGCCAAATCTTCTTTAATAATGCGAGACATGAATTTTTGCGAAATTTGCATTACCCACGAAAAGATTTTCTGTTTGCAGTGGTTTTCGGTCTATTCGTCTCTTCACGACTTTGATAGCTTTCGAAGTTCTCACAGTGCGCGAACGGCCGGATCTTTGACGGCCCTCAAACACTTATCAATTCTCAAACAATTTCACAGCACGATACACAAAATTGCAAGTGATTCCAAGCGCTCGTAATGTCCTAAAGATATCGCCTTTTTCCAGGTGGCATTTTAATAGGCCAACTAAAACAATACGATTTTCCGATGATTGTAAACAATTAATGTGAAAAACGTTTTACGTCGCAATAAAGAATAAATATCAGCTGTCAAAGTCCAAACAATACGAAATGGATGCGCCCAGTGTTGCATTCGTAATAAGTGTGTTCAGTTATGTACCAGTATTAATGACTCAACTAAGTATATATTTGTTTAATTGGGATACAAACGTTTAACATTTTCGTTACACTGTCTTGCCTAAGACTGTGTATTTCAATTATATATGTATGTGTCTAATTCATGTAATACAAAATACATATATATATATTTATTATTGTATCCGTGTGTATGCACATAACTGTGTTGAAAATAAATAAATAAATTAAAAACAACCTACACGAGTTTTCATACCATACTCTTATTTTTTTTTCTTTATTAAGTTTAACTTCCTCTCGTTTTCAAACTTTTAGACTCAGACTCGTGGCAATTTCCGGTACACTTTGCTTCTCTCTTTTTCCCAGTGTCTTCTTCTTCTTCTTCTATGTATTTTTGTTATAATGATTAGAGACATATAGAGCAACAAAAAAAAATTAAACTACACCCCGTTAAAAGTAAATTGGGTTGTTGGTTTTCTTTTTTTTTTTTTTTTGTTGTTGTCGAATTTGATTGTTGTTGCTGTTATAGCTGTTGTGAAAAACCACCCATAAAACTTCTGTGTCTGCTAACGAATTTAGGTTACAGCCACCATCATAGCCACAACCACAACCTACGGCAACACAAAAAATTTTTTGAATGAAATTCGATTCTTTTTTTCAACTCTCTGCTTAAAGTTGTTAAACAACAATTTGTTTATGTGTAAGAGTGTGTGTGTGTGTGAGAGTGAGTGTGAGTGTTTCTCTTTCCTTTCCTGTTAAAATGTTCAGTCTTCTTGTTCATTTCAAGTGAAAAACTTTATTTCTTTGAACAGAATTATCTTGGTGTGTTTCCATATTCTTGTGTTAGTTGTTGCTTCGTTGTTTACATCCTGCTGCTGATGCTGTCATTTATTTTATGCTTGTATTAGTGGGTGGCTGTGTGTGTGTTTTGCTACTAACTGCCGGTTGTATTTTCTGCCTGTCTTTTAAATAAAACTTTTTATTTTTCTTGCTTTCTTTTCAAAAGTTTTCTCTTAAAGTGTGTTTGTGTGTGTGTGCGTGTGTGTGTAACTTCTAGCGAAATTGCAAAAACAGCAACAAATAATCAACAAAATATAGATGAGGAAAAAAAACCGAACAAAAACTTGCAAACTTTTTCCAAGTCAGATCTTAACGAGTCTTTTTGTCTCAAGGGTGATTTTCAACTTGTATTTTTTTTTTCTAATTCTGTATTTTTTTGTTGTGTTTCTTAATGCCACTACTGTTTGTTTGAGCGCCTTACTTAGAGCAAAGGAATTAGTTCATTGATGAATTAAATTTAATGAATATTTTTGTGAGCAATTTAATTAATTTAATATGGAAAATTTCAAGTTTTGTCAAAAGGCAAGAGAAATTTATGCATACACATAAGTATATACTAAATGAAATAAGAAAAATACTGAAATATAAAAGACAGGCAGTTTAATAAGTATTTAGAAAAATATTACTCCTACGTACACATTAAACATATTGGAAATTTTCAACAAAAATATTTATTTTACGGTAAGAAGCATAAACAACCTCCAACAGTATAATATTGAGTTTCAACTGAAGTCTGTTAATTATAGAATTAAACACTTTTAATTGAAAACATTATACCAGCAAATCGAACAAATTCCGTGCCTCATTCATCCGTCCAAGGACATTTTTTATCCAATAGCAATCAACACGTAAAAGTCTCTGTCAAAGAAAGTATATTGCATGATTCTCATGAGAGGTTTCGTGGGATAAAAGCAGGCTCTGTTGTTAGTGCAACATTTACTATTGCATGCAAAAATGTCCATCCAAATATAATTGTGACACGAGACGCTACACAAGTTTAAAGAGAGTTTTAAAAATTATAGACCAATTATTGCTGTTTATACATGGTGTTGCCACGATTCAATAAAAAAAAACTTTACTCATAAGAAACAGTACTCGTAAGAAACAAAGCTTGTTATGTATTTGGTGCACGACTTAAAAATGCTGTTTAGCTGTTATTTTGAAAAGTTTGTATAATATAAATTTATTCGAAGTATTGGCCATTGTTAGTTATGATCTATTCCCATCTTTCTGGAAACATATGGTTTTCGCAGCAAAATAACTGCTCATCTTTTGAGGCCAAAAAGGAATCAAGCCAATTTCGGATACCCTGTTAAGATATTTAAGACTGTTAAGACATGTGGCCGAGCGTTGTCATGATGAAAGTGTCATGATAAAACTTTCCGGGTGTTTTTTCGGCTTCAACCGAATCAATTGCATTCGGTATATTTACTTTGTAATGGTCTGGCCAGATTTCAGCAGCTGAGCAGGAAAGTTTTGCTAGATAGGATCCTTTTGGTCCCACGTAATATAGAGTATTACATTGTCTTTGGTGTCGTTTCGATTTGGTTGGCCGGGCTTCACATATGATCTTTTACGCTTCAGGAACGCTACGAATAATAGCCGCAAAGAAAAACCCAATTTTCGGGATTACATTTCATTATAAAATTTAGTCCTATCTTTATGAAAAATTACCCCCAAAGTTTGGGGTCATTTTTCAAAGCGATAAATTGCTCCAAATATGTAAATGAATTTTCATCCCAAATTTTGTAATTCTTATAAAATATTTCTAAATAGTAAGAATAAAAACTAGTGTTTTCAAAAAAACCGACTTTTTTGAAAACCAGGTTTTCGGTTACCCGAACTCGGTAACCCGGTTTCCTAAAAACCTAAAAACCGTAAATTTACTCAAAAACCGATTTTTCGGTTAATCGGTTCCATTTACATTGGAAATGTTACATATAATTAAAACAACAACAAGGATGAATTTTAAAGCTGGGGCCAAATTACCGCATTCGATATCGAGTAAAATTGATCGTAATTTTCTTATTTGAGATTATGGCATTCGATATCGTGCAAGAAATTTAGTGCATTTTATCATAATTTCGATATCGAAATCATTTTTCGATACGATAGCTCATTCGATCACATATGTGGTAATTTGGCCCCTGATGTTGAGGAGAATACTTCGAGAGTATACAGACATCTAGTTAACAAACGATCATAGTGCAATATATATTTTAAGCTCAGTTGATAATTAGACGATGTTGACATAACATAATAAGATTTAAATTTATCTGTGTTTTGTTAATTTTTTCTATGTAAGAGTTTTTTATAGTTTTTGTTTACATATGTACGTGTTTTTCCAAAAACAGAAAAAGAAAAATTTTGTACTTACTACATTTATTTGTTCTTTTTGTTATTTGTAATTTCTAGATTATAGCCCAGATGATGTTTTTCAATATTAGCAAACTTATAATTGTAAAATTAGAATAATTGATAATAAAACCAGGACCTCGAGCTCAAAAGAATAAAAGTTATTTTATTAATAAAGGTCGAATTAAACACAATACATATAAGATTTATATTTTCTTTTATTTAGAAAATTTTAAATTTCAAAAATTTTAAAAAAATTAAATTGATAGTAAGCAAGGAGGAGGAACTAAACTTTTACACTCTCGACAGATTTAAATATAGTTAAATTGTATATTTTATTTAAAAAAAATCCATAATTTATTAAAAAAAAATACTCAAACTTGGAAATATTTTGTTTTAATTAGAAAATTTTAAATTGATAACTAAATTTCTCTAAAATTTATGATTTTGAAAAAAAAAGTTCGCGAATATTTTAAACTCAAATATTTATTTATATTTAAATAGCTTCACAAAACATGTGTACGAAAAACATCGTTCAAACATGTTGATTTAATACTTTTAAGTTCTTTAAGATGTTCTAAAATTTATTTTTATTTTAAAATTTAAAAAAAATTGTTTAGTAGCTTTATGTTTTTCTTTTTATTTATGCCATTCATTTGCAGACTTATAAAAGACACAAATGGTATTCCCTTTCTTCTTATTTTTTGCCATTTTCTGTTTATGCTTTTTATACATTTTATCTGCTGATTATTTTCTTTATTTCTTGGGGTTTTTTTGTGTTTGGTTGTGCAAAGATTTCATGTTTGTGATATGATTTTATTGATTTTTTTCCAACTCATGGTTTTTTCAGACAAATTTCCTGTTTTTTTTTTTTTTTTTTTTTTTTTTTTTTTTTTTTTTTGTATTGCAATTCTATAGAATATACAATAAATGGAAAAGTGGCAGTTGGGGGGAAAGGGATGTTATGGGAAAACGGAATGGATGCATGAATGGACAAATAAATAAACAACCCAGTTATCATTTTACCCAGTTAGCCAGCAGCATCCCCCTTCTCGCTATGACAGTCTGTCAGTCAGTCATGAATGGTTTGGTATGTATAAATGAATGAACGAGCAATTGTTTTTTTATATACATATATGTACATACATATATATCACATCAACTAAAACTGACAGACACTGGCTGACAGTTTAGTTGTGCAAATAATCAACATATAAAGCTGGACTCAGCTGTTTTTGTTGTTACCAGGGTGTAGAAGGTTGTTTGGTGGCTATACAACAGTATAAATGTTAAGCTGACTGGCTGACTGCTAAGATTTTCGTGACTGACAGTTGTCGTTTTGCTCTTAGGTGAGTTTATTTGTGTGCTTCCTACTATACTCTACTATTTCCTATTTACTGGCTGCTTCTCGAGATTGTGGGGATTCTGTTATATATTCTTGTGGCACGAAAATAAAAAAATTCTTCTTTACTTTACATTTTATCCATTTCTTTTTTTGGAATCTTTTTTTAGTTTCCAGAAAAAAAAACTAAGTTTAATAGTTGTGTTTATAATTTCATCATTATTCTTTATTTTGTTTTATGTTCAAGATTTTTTTTCTCTTAAATGTTTGGCTGGCATGTGTGCTAAGAAGCAGCAAAAGATTTTATGCATGCCAGAAACCCCGTGATTGTCTTCCTTTTTATGGCTATCAACACAATTGTCAATAGCTCTGTCACATCATATAAACGATTTGAATTATATTTTCGGGTATAAGAGAGTTTAAATATGATTTGCATGTTTAAATTTCTCCGTTTTGCAGAGCAATTTTTTTTAAGAATTTTATAATTTTTAAAAAATAAAGTTCGCAAATATTTTAAGCTAAACAAAAAAAAAATATTTTATTTAAAAATAAAAATACGAAATTAATAGTTAGCAAACTTTTGATTTTTGGGGATTTATTATTTAAATATATATTGCATTTTGTTTCAAAAAAAAAAAATCACTCCCTGTATTATTCAAAAAATTTTAAAACTAAATTTAAATTTCCCATAATTCTGGGAATTTTTTAAGGAATTTTATCATTTAAAAAAAAATAAAGTTCGCGAATGGTATGTTTAAATGGAAAATTTAAAATCTATAGTGTCGGACCGTAACCGGAGTTTTCAGGTCGAAAACGAACGGAAATTAATATTCGGCCTAATCCGAAACAAACTGAAGCTTTTCAAATTTACTGTTAATTTGCAAAAATAAAATATTTATTTTAATTTTGTAACACATAATTTTAAGGTGCCCAAAAGTAATAATACAGAATTACGGGCTCCATAAATCTAGTTTTTTCAGCTTAAACTGACAAATTGTTTGAAAAACAGTTTTTACGGTCTTCTTAAATATTTTACAATAAAATATACATCTTTGTATTCTATTAATTACAGTGGGTGGCCAAATTATTAGTTACACCTGCAAAATTGTTTAGTTTGAAGCCGTATAACATTTTAAAATAGTAGAAATTTATTATTTTATTTGTTCTTTTAGGTAAATTAAGTGTTTTTAATTCAATTAAAAATAAATTCTTTTGTTTTATAAATATATATTTGAGGAAAAGAAATATTATAAATTTTTTTTTTAAAAATATCGTAGAACCTTCTTTGGCATCAATTACAGCTTGCACCCTTTTTGGCATGCTCTGAATGCATTTTTGAACATTTTCTTTTAGTTGTTCATCGTGATGCCAGACTTTAATCAATTTAATCAAAATTGCATATTTCACACTTCAGAGCAGAATGACAGATAATGATCTACAACTGCACTCTAATGTCACCAATCATTGTTGACACTGCACAAAATATTTAACAGTATTACCAGAATTAAAATACGAAAACATCTGGTACAAGAAATAAATTTATATACGTATTAAAAGCGGTTGAATCTTAATTAATAAGTGTAACTAATAATTTGGCCACCCACTGTAATTAAAAACTTGTATCATCTTAAAAATTCCATAATCTATGTTTATCTTTTATAAAAGTTTCGGTTTTTGGTCGAATTTTGTCCTAACCCGGCTAGACTCTAAAAATCTAAAGTTAAATTTTAGAAAATGTAAAATCTAAATTCAAATTTCTTCATAATTTTTTGAATTCTTTTAAAAAAAATTATGACTAAAAATAAAGTTATTCGCGCACTTTATTTTTTTAAACCAAATACTATATTTAAATGGAAAATTTTAAATTTAAATTTCTTCAAAATTTTATATTAAAATTTCTTCAAAATTTAAATGTTTTTAAAGAATTTAAAAAATAAAATTCGCGAATTTTTAAAATAAATTACCCTACAACGAATAATTAATATGAAAAACTAAATTGATTGCACAATTTATTTAGCATTTTATAGGCTAAAGGATTTAAGAATTTAAAATACCTACTATTTCTTTCAAAAGACTTACAAATCTTTAGAGGAAATCAGGAGTCTGGAAGATCGTACATACCTGCAAAGAAAGAAAAATGTAATTTTGTTATAAAATAATTTCTATATATGTACATATATAAAAATCATAAAAAGAGTAAATATTTATAATTTTTGACAATAATAAAACTCTTAAGAAATGCTTAAAATTGTGTGTAATAAATAAAAACATATTTCGTGTAAAATGGAAATTCTCATATTTAATCACTTGAAAAATATCTCTAAACCATTGTATACAATACATTTTTTTGTTAGTTATTACAAACAAAAATCATTTCATTACTAATAAATGCGTTAGAAATCTGGCACTTTTTGCCTCACGTATTCCTGCTATGTAAGTATGTTAGTATTTGCCAAGTCTTTTCATTTTGTAGCTGCTTTTTGTCGGTTTTTATTGTGCTCGCGTTGCACTTAAACAAAGATTTATGTAGCAAGGCAGGCAGCCATTAATTTTCATTAAATTCTTTGAAAACATTTTTTCTGCACTTTTTTCTGTTCGTGAATTTCTTTGCAGTTCAGGTTAGTTTATTCGTGAAAGTTTTTTTTTTTTTTTGCTAAAAACTTTTTCTTACAGTTGTTTTATATTGTCAGACGCAAGGATTTGTAATTGGTTCCAGGAAACCCCGTGTAAAAAAGACATTGATCGTATGCAAAATAGGTGATTGGTTCCTTTTTCCGAAAACCTATGGAAATTAGTGAAAAACAAGGATTTGTTAAAAACAACTATTCAGGTTTATAATATTCAATCATAAAACAGTGACAATGTGCTTTTACATAATGCATAAAACAATGCGTTAAAGAGCAAAAAGTAATGTAAACAAAGTGCATAACAAGTTCATTTGATTGCATGCAATATATGGGAATTTCCCCAAATTTGTGCTATTTACAATTGCTCTGAAAATTTGCTTGTATGCACAAAAAGGAAATTCCCCTAAATTTTTGAAATAAACATACTTCGCAAGAATAAAATTTAACAAAAAATAATTTAAGTCCAAAAGATTTTAAATCGTGCTAAATAGAATAAAACCCTGTTAAATCAAAACCGTGTAAAAACAGAATTATGTCTATTTTATAGAAAGGTCATCAATAATATTTGTTTACTTTAGAGAAGCTATCAATATCTTTCGATTTCTCTAGAAAAGTTATCGATAAATTTTGGCAAAGTTATTCATAGTTTATAGAAAAGTTATCGATAACTTTCGTTTTCTGTACAAAATTTATCGGTAACTTTTGTTTTCTCAAAAAAAATTATGGACAACTTTCGTTTTCTCTAGAAAAGTTATCGATAACTATCGCTTTCTCTAGAAAAGTTATCGATAACTTTTGTTTCCTCTAGATAAGTTATCGAAATTTTCCCATTTCTATAGAAACATTATTTGGTAATTTTAGTTTTTTATAACAAACAAATTATTTATGTATGTATAACCTTTGTTTTCTAGGGAAAATTTATCAATAACTTTTATTTTCTATCGAAAATTTATTAATGGAAAATGGTTTCTTTGATAGTTATCGAAATTTTCCCAATTCTATATAAAAATTATTTCTATATCTTTCTATCTACACAATAAATCTGTTTTTAAAACAAATAATAAATATGATTTTCCTTAAATTCGTTTAATTACGACCCTCTTCATTTTGGCTGAATGTATGTAGAAATGTATTATTATTGTACGTAATTCACACATCATCATCACATCTCCCATTAGCAACCATAAAACTATCGCCTAAATTGGCGACATATTGTCGTCGCCATTTTGACGCTTCAATTGTGTCGCCAGGCTATATACATACAAAAGCAACAACATAAAAAGCAAAAATTTAACAGTAGCAGCAACAACAACAAAATCATACCAAAATGTTTTAAAACTATAGAGAACAACACATTTGTAGCAGTAAATATTGTTGTTATTGTTGCATCAAAACCATACAGAACTAACAGGACAATACTTGTTTACAGTGAAGAGGGAGAACTACTACAGTTGGAAACAACAAAAATCAAGGAATAAAATATATAAACAAACATACACACGTACCCTCTCTCTCTCTCTCTCTTTGGTTTTACGGAGACATACACTTGGAGACAATTGTTGTTTTGCTTTTAGGCTGCCAGAGAAAGTAATTTAGTGCGTGTTTTGTTTATTTTTTTTTTTCTTTTTTGTTAGGGGCAACATTACACATGAAATCAAATATTTTATTTGTACTAAAATATTGTTATTTTTGTTTTTTGTTTTATATTAGATTTTATTTTGATGTGTTAGAGGAGGCTGTTTTATGTGTTCGTTTGTCTGTACGTCTGTATGTCTGCCTTTTATTTCATTATTTTTTTTTGTGTTGAAAATTTTTGTTGGCGGAAAAATTGCCGCCTGCCAAATAAGAAAAAAGAACTGTCTTTTCCTTTTTGTTTTGTTGGTTTGTTGCTGTTGTGTTGTTTTTGCCAATTTTAGTTGTTATTTCAAATGTAAATTTATTGTGTTAATTTATTATGTGACACAAGAATTATTGCTGTTTTGTGTATTTTTAATTATAGAGCGAAAGAGCAAACGAGATGCGAATGAAATTATTGTAATGGCCAAAGAAAAATTTCAAACTAAAAGGGGAAAATTACTCAAAAAAGTTTAAAAAACAAAATACAGATTTTGAAGGATTTCAATTAGAAATTATTATTTGAATTATTTTAAAATTATGGCCGACTTCCTAAATGCAAGTTGCAATGCATATTTACATATATGTATTGCATACACTTTGTAAACGCCTAATATTCCTAATCGTTTGGCAACTCATTTTAATGAGTATCAGCTGTCAAAATATTGCATCATTTTTGTTTTGAATGCATAAATTTTATCTGCAATGGCTGGGTAAGTAATTTTTTGATTGTTTTAAGTAAATTCTATTTAAATTAATAATTTTAATATAAATAACTAAAAATTTTATTTCGCAGAGACAGAAAATGGACACACGAACGCAAAAAATTACTAATTGCGACAAGGCATACATACCGACGTTCCTAAATGTCATTAATGTGCAAAAGATTTCTCTGCAAAGCAAGGTTGCATTTAAAACATTTTTTTCATTGCATACACATTTTTCCAAATTATGCATTGCAACTTGCATTTAGGAAGTCGGCCTATTATCTTAAGCTGTAGAAAACAGTTCAAAACTTTTAACTTTTAATAAAATTAGAATTCCTGTATTTGCTGAAAAAGCTGTAAGCTTGGATTGAGTTATTATTAAGAATTTGTTAACACTTTGTTGGCAATTTAAAGACATACATACATATAAGTATACATATAAATTACCAAATCATTTTCGAATCAAAATTAAAAAATAATAAAAACTTTCTTTTCAAAATGAAAGCGTGAATTAAAATTTTAAAACAACATTATTCTCAAAAAAAAAATTCATTGTTTTTGTATTTTAATTCTATTTTATGTACGAATAGTTGTACTATTTACAACCTGTCGTTTTAAAAGTCAATCAACTTCATTTGTTTATTTGTTATTAATTTGATTTTTGATTTTCGATTTCTAATTTTTTCTTGCAAATCCCACAAGATATTAAAATGTATAAAAACAGCAGCATGGATACCAAAAAAAAATCTGGTCATTCGGCCCAGACGTTTGTATAGTCTAACAGACAACTTGTGTAAATTAAATTTTTATATAAAATTTAAATTATAAACAAAAAATTCTAACAAATGTTCAGTTCTGTTCAATCAAATAAATATTGTTTAATGATTAAAAACGCAAGTAATTGTAGTTTTCGTTTTGGGTAAACAACCCACATGAAAGAACAATTTTTATGTTGCAAATAAAAAATCTACAGACAATAACTTGTAGATAAAAGCAAAATCTTTAAATATAAAACAAATCTAAACGTCAAAATATTACCTACTGCTGTGGTTGCTACTACTTCAGCAGTTAAATCAATAGCAATCAATTCAGCAATCAGTCAAAATAAATATTTAAAAAAAAAACAGAATAAAGACTTTATTGTTTGCGTTTAGGAGTTCAGAGAACCCAAACGGACAAACTAACGAAAACTTAAGCAAATATTGTCGAGATTGTTTATACTCACGAATAATTGTCGAAAATTTTTAAAAGATAAATTCAGGAATTTGAAGAAAAGTTTTTGTTTTATGTAGAATAGTTAGCGCTAACTTTAGTTTTCTATAGGAAAGTTAGCTTTAACTCCAGTTTTCTATAGGAAAGTTAGCGTTAACTTTTGTTTTTTATAGAAAAGATAACGCAAGCTTTTGTTTTCTATAAGAAAGTTAGCGTTAACTTTTGTTTTTATAGAAAAGTTAGCGCTAACTTTTTGCAAGTTTTGTTTTCTATAGAAAAGTTAGCTTTAACTCAAGTTTTCTATAGGACAGTTGGCGTTAAATTTTGTTATTTATAGAAAATATAACGCAAGCTTTTGTGTTCTATAGAAAAGTTAGCGTTAACTTTTGTTTTTATAGAAAAGTTAGCGCCAACTTTTTGCAACTTTTGTTTTCTACAGAAAAGTTAGCGTTAACTCAAGTTTTCTATAGGACAGTTGGCGTTAACTTTTGTTATTTATAGAAAAGATAACGCAAGCTTTTGTTTTATATAGTAAAGTTAGCGTTAACGCAAGTTTTCTATAGGACAGTTAGCGTTAACTTTTTTTTTTTTTAAAGAAAAATTTTTTGATTTGGACTTAAAAGCAAATAAACAGCTAAAACTAAGCTGGTTTACTGAATTCTGTGTAATTGTTTATTTGATTTGTGACTGACTGACAGACATTTGAAAATTCTTGATAGACTTAAACAAAGCGAACAGATGTTAAAAATTGATTTATTATTGCAAACTACACTACAACTACTAGAATATAGTGAAGACTAGACAAAATTTTATAATTATGTAAATAATAAAATCTGGCATAGATTTTGGAAAACCAAGGGCTTTTGATTGATAATTTTTACAGTGGCACAGAAGACTGCTGACAACCAATCAAGTCTGAAGTACTACTTCAAGCAATTTAGAGTAGTCATCATCTGATTTCACATTCTTCTTAAACGATTTGTCAATCGTTTTAAGAAAATAAATTTTCCCACAAGCAACCAATTCTTTCTTTAATTTCTATATAATTTAAACAAACAACTTTAAACCATTTCTTAAGACAATTAATTGCAAACAAATTTCGCTGTTAAACAAAAATACAACTTAAATAAATACTACCTATAGATAAAACACATATTTAATGGCTTTTTCTGACATTTTTCCACATTTTCTTAGCCGTTTACACAGGCCCAAATTCAAAATATAAAGAAAAACTATTGTATGATACAGGGAATGAAGTAAATATGTATATAAGGAAAAGAAGTGCAATGAACAATTACTGAAAACTTAGTGATTAATTTGATTTAATATGTCTGGTCGTGGGGTTACTTAACAAATGCAATGACTTAAGGTGAATTTATTACAGTTGACAGCCACTCAGTGAGACATTTTCGTGGATTTTTTTTATGTTTTTCTTAAGACTTTTTTTGTGTAAGAAAGAAAACTGACATATAAGAGGAAATTTATTTGGGTTGTTGTAACTGTATATAGATTGTATAGATTGTTTGTGGAAATTAAAAGAAGAGGGCATATTCTTATAAAAGGTGTCCCGAAATTTACGCCAGATTTGGATTAAATATTATTCTCAGTGCGAGAATATCCTGAACTGTTAAAATCATACGTCGTCTACATCGGTATCTTCATATTTAGGCAGAAACAACACTGCTTGATTAGATTGATTTACGAAGAGTAATGATCCAATGATGCCAATCAGTGACACGTTGTGGATGTGTTTGTTTTTCAACAATCAAATGTTTCAAAAAAAAGCTTAACATTTTTAAAAATACTGGACAAACATACGCCCCCCTATGCTCAACATGTAATACCCATCTCAACGTAACACACATACTCGACACCAGAATAAAAATATTTGGTCCTCAAAAACCGACAGTATGTCTGAAAAAATGGTCCGAACATGACATTGATCATATCAACAAATTCATATTAAAAACTGGCCTTCTTCATAAACTGTAATTGTATTTTTTCAGTATAAACATAATTTACATATTTAAGTTTTAAGTGCTCCTTGCTAATTACAAATTACTTAATTGTATTATTGTAATTAATATTAAATAAATAAATAAATAAAATTATACACCCCACATAATTGCCAAAACTTACAAACAAAGTTCTTATTGAAAAACATTTTATAGTCTATGGTAATAAAAACTCTTTATACTTAAATTCTTTTACATAAAAACTTGAAAAACAACTCATTTGATTTAAACCAAACAAATATTTACAATGTTGTAATAAATTCTAACTTACTTGCAAACACAACTAAATTTAAAAAAAAAATAAATTTATTTAAACAAATAAATTACACTGAAAACCACAAAATAGGAAATACACATACATACATGCTGCCATGTATTAATTCTTTTTACAAAACTAAAATAATGAAACGAATGCACATGTAAAAAGTAAGTGCAAATTGTCTATTTTTGGTTAAAACATTTAACGGCAATTTATCATGGTATTTAGTACTTAACAGCTGTTCATGTCTAGAATACTAAATGATGATGATGATGACGATGACTATGATGGTGGTGGTTACGAAAATTTCGAAAATATACTGCAAAAATCGACCACTATAGTAATGCAGTATGTACTAAATTATGGACATGTGTAAAAGAGTAAAACAAATATGAATGTGTTTGTGACTATCAGCAGACGTTTGAGGTGTGTGCAGCCAGGAATGAACTTTGTATTACCGTGATGTTGGTTGGTTGGTAAATTCGTAATAAATACAACAAAGTACATGTATGTAAATCTATTAGTTTTTCAAAGATTTGGGACACAGTGTAAGTTAAGCGAATATAAACACTCGCTGCCACTGAATTTTTTTTTGCGAAAATACACAAAAAAAAATATATATAAAAATATAAAATCTAAAAATTAAGCCCGGTAGTTTTAAAAGTAGCAAGTGTACTTTTGGGGGACTAATGAATATTTTAACATGTGGGTGCCCTAAATAAAAGTTCTCCAAAGATAACAACGACAGCTGCTCTGAAATAGTCAAATCATTGTAATTCACTTGCATAGAGTAATTTATCTACACTAGATAACTAACTGGTTACATGCACTTGTCTCAGATAGAAACTATTCGTTCCCAACTAGTCTGTCCTCTGGCTACAATAAGACAGTTTGATGTCTGTTCTTAGTAGTTGAGTTATGCTTAGGTAACTCACATTTTTACTAAATAAATCCAATCCATAAGAGATGGCGTGTCTTTTAAACGAGATTTTTCTCTTTAGTAACTTAAGTATATGTCATTTTTGATTCTTGTGCTAGAGGTTCACAACCTTCAGGTCGTTCAATAACAGCATCTTCAGCTGAAACAACAGCTTCGGTACCTTTGCAATTCCAACAATTTAGACAAATCGAAACGGGGCTTCTTACGATAGATACGTTGATAGATCCTTAGCAATTGAATCTAAAGCCAATTTATCAACAAACTGTTTCAAGTCAGAGCTGGTGACTTCATTGGTAATGATTTCGTGTATATTGGATATATATCTGCAAATTATTCTGACTTGGTCATGGAACATTATAATTTCAACAACAAAGTTTTTTCTTTGCTGCCAAAATGTCGAATTTTTAATTTAAATAAAATAAAGCATATCAAAAAATCCAATGGTAAGACTATCTGGGAGACTAATTCTGATCACCGAAACGAGAGAGTACACAACCAGGAGATTCTGGATTGTAGAAAACACAATCGATATTTTCATAATTAGGCAAAAATAAGATTGAATAGTCGCTGCTTGATTGATTTACGAAGAATTATGGTGCAATGATGCCAAACAGTGACACGTTGTGGATGCATTTGTTTTTCAAAAATCACATTTAAACAAAAATTTTTTTATTTTTTTTTTAATTATTTTTTTTCAATTTCGGTCCTTTTTTTCTCAAAAGAAAGCTTATACAATTTACTTTAGGGCCTTTATAATCGCTTAATGGGATGCGAGTGGGATATCTATCAAAAAAAAATATTTTTTAACTTAAGAATAGGATTTTTCAATATTTGGCACATGCATCATTGTGCATTGTGTTAGTAATTGATGTTCTCTGGAATGTTTGTTTCTGCAAAGTTTAAATGAAAGTTGACGTCAATACCAAGGTTTTTATGTATCAACGGTCTCTGTATGTGTATTGGTTCATGAGTTATAGTCATTTTAGTGAACAGTGCCATTCATTTGGAAATATTTGAAAATATTTGAGATAATATTTTGAAAAACTGAAATACAATTCGTTTTTAAATGCATTAGAATTTAAGACAAACCAATTGGGAATGCCATCACCTAATCGTGCAATTTATTTATTTATTTATTTATTTATTCATTCGATTCCAATACAACAAGACACACGTCTTATAATTATAGTATTTGGTTTTTGTATTGTAAGTACATAATTGAGTAAGAAAAAAAAAATATTATTATGAAGAATAATTAATTAATTACTAGAAATAAAAAATAAGCTTAAATTAGTTAAATACGAATATAATAAGAAGGATACAGTATTAATTTGGGGTAAATAATTTATATAACTCTTTTTCAAAAAGCAAGGCGTTGCTGATGGATTTATTGGCAGGTAGTAGCGAGTTCCAAAGGCGGATTGAATTGACGTAAAAATGACGCTCAGAAACCTGACTTCTATATCTAGTATAAATTTTATCATAAGATCTTATTGAACGCATAAAGGATATCCTGTCAAAAAGATACACTGGTTCATGTTTAAATATTATTTTGTGTAATAGCATTAGGGTTTTAATTTTCAACAGGTTACTCAGAGAAACACCATAAAGCTTATTTTTAAATTGGGAAATATGATCATACTTTCTTAAATTAAAAACATATCTCAATACAGCATTGAAAGTTTTCTCAAGTTTTCCCTGGCTTGTTGAGTCACAACTTGCAAACAATTCGCATCCATATAGTAAAATTGGCATGATGTACGTTTTTGCAAGAAATATTCGAATATTAAGCGGTGTGATTTGTTGGGTGTTCCATAGCGCTCGCAGCAATGAATATGTTTTCCCAGCAGCAGCAGTTACATGATCAGACCATGTGAGAGTGTTGTTAAAAAGAATGCCAAGATTTTTAGCTTTTTGTACAATTTCAATGCATGACATGACTTGAGTTAGAATTGCAACGTGAACCACAATACGATCGCAATGAATTAAATGCTTTTGTTCACGCAAATCTTTCGACATTGAATGCGAAGCATACTATTATGAAAGCTGTCACCTGTTTTCGTTTTCAGTTCGCTTTTGGAACAAAATCGATTTCCATCACATACATACATTCAAATAATTGTTTTAGCTTAAAGACTTTTTTTAAATAAAATCTTTATTCTCGATATTTCGCTACTGTGTATTGCGTTTTCAGGAAAAATAAAAAATAAATAAAAAAAAAAACTTTTCCTGAAGATGCTACACATTGAAGCAGCGAAATATCGAGAATATTTGAATATGTATTAATGTTAAAGGTTAAATAAACTCTAATAAGAAATATTAATTGATATTGACGACATGTGGTTTCCACGTGAATCAATTAAATTACCGCATGAGATCTTTCCTGGTCGTCTACTCTTTCGTTGATTTGCCAATAAATAGCCCTAACCTGTAAACTTTATGATACAATAAAAGAAATAACAATCTAAAGAAAAAAACAAGGTTTCATATTTAGTTTTGTGTGGCTAGTTTCAAGAACTGCAGGGTATTAGTTTCCATACTATTACAATGCGGACACACACACAAAATCGTCTTTTTTGGCAAATTATTTATGAAGCATGTCAATTGGGCGCATTAAATATTTGCAGTATTTGTTTTTTTTTTTTAATTTCTGCAATATAAATATAAAAAAAAATAGATACAAAAACACAAGCAAATCCAAAATGTTGTCATCATCAGCACTGTGATCAGCACTAGTATTAAAGATTGACATGCTATGAAAAAATTTGTCATTTAAATATTGACAAAAAGACGTGTTAAAATAAACACAGTGTAACGGAAAAAATAACATTTGTAAGAATTGTTTAAAAATAAAACAAAACCTACGATTTGAACAAAATTTTTAACATCTAGCAGAAGAGTACTGAAACCAAAACAAAATCTAAAAAAAAAATCCTTTTACATACTGCAGCAAAAACAAATTCTATGACACAAGATGTCAGCATGTTACTCGTGCCAGATAAAAGCTGGCGCTACACTGTGACCAAACATTTTTCTTTTTTTGTTTGTAATGCCTGAAATATTTTTCTATGTCATTCGTTCAGACTGTTAAAGAAACACCATTTTTCGTTTTTATTGATTTGACCATGATGCCATTCATGCTTAAATAGCGAATGCATGCCCAACTCATAATTTAACAGTTAAAAACAAATACAATTCAAATTCAAATGCAACGGCAACAAATGCCAGGCAATGCAGGCATGTGAATAAATAAATACTCATTTGTACATTTGGCTGCATTTTTATACCGACTAAATAAAGCGAATAATATTTCATGTATGTGTGATAAAGTTATGTGCATATTTGTTAGAGTATGTACGAAAGTATTTGTTTATATCTGTATATGAATGTAGATGTGTTTAAAGCAATATGTGTTAATGCACAAAAAAAATGTTTATAAATATATGCAAAAATATTGGCAAATTGCAATATTTGACTATTTGATTTATGTGTTGAAATATGACAAAATGCAAATGCTACTGAAATAAATAATAAATTTTTTCAATAAGACACAGATATTAAAGTCCAAACTATTTAAAAAGACATTTTGTTGACAATGAGGTTTTTTGGTAAATGTAAGACAATAATAAGGAGCTACAAAAGAATTGAAACATTTGCTAGTATTTACAGATTTATTAATAAAGCCTATTCATAAGATATTTTTCGATGACAGAGAAGGTAATGCATTTTTTTCTTTTTTTTTTTGTAAATGAGGATTTTTTTAAATTTTTTTTTTTTTTTGATCGTAGCAATTTTTTTTAGAGAAGTAACACGCAGGCAATTAATATATTAATTAATTAATTGTGTTATATTAACTAAATAATTGTGTTACTTTCTTTGGAATGGGGATAGGTCGGAGAAGAATAGGTGGTGAAAGGAGAGAAAAGCTTTTATATCACAACTCTGTTTGTTTTTAGTGCAGCATTGCAGCGCCTCTGGTGGTAAGTAGGCGCATTGATCAAAACTTGATTTATAGCCATTATTTAATTATTTTACTTCGGTGGCGTTTTAATGCTATACCACAGAAGGAGGGCGCTGTAATAAATATTAGTTATGATAGGATAGAAAACTAATAATTATCAGAAACTGATGGTTGTTTGAGTGGCAGAGGTTGGGAATCGAACCCAGGCCACGAATACCAATTCATGCGTAATGATTAATTAAGCTACAGCACTTTCAACCCAAACTAAGCTTAGAGTTTCTGCCCCCTGGTATATACAAAATTCGAATATTTATAAAGACCTCAATTATGAGATCCAAAACTATGCAGAAAAATACTTAAAAAAGCTCGATGTACAGCCAAACCGATTAGATAGCAGCCTATAAAATAACAATGGCTATATTCGTTTAAGAAGAAGGGAGACAGATATGTTAAAGATTAATGTGATTACCTGCTTTTTTGTTTTAACCTCAAGGCGTACTTAAACGCGGGTGAACTTGACTCATTTCATTGTTTAGCAAAGAGCATACTTGTATAAACTTCCCATGAACATACAATTTGCAATTTCTTCTACACGACTGCAACCATCAATGTAACGAGTACCTAGCTTAAGAGCTTGGGCTATCTAATCCCTGCTTAATCCATAGCTTAATCAATTAGCATGACCCACGAATATTACTAGAAAGGCAGCAATCGCAACATCGCTCTGACCAACCGCAAAACCAACCAACATGACCAACAAAGGCCGCTATCTAACCTCGTCAAAAGGTGGATCATTAGCTAACTGAAACGAAAGCCACAATTACCAAACAGTTCCTTTCAATGGCTCTGTAGTTTGGTCCGAAGTTTGCTGCCCAAACAAACATCAGTCTTTTAAACAACTGCTTTTCTTGCCGCTTGGGGTATCATCCATAGCCAATAAAGGTGCGCGGCTAAAAAGTGAGAATTTTAAAAAAGTACCAAATAAAACATATTCTTTTTAAAAACACAGATAAAGCACATGATCAAATAGTTGGGGAGAGGGGGGCACCTTAGAACACTTTTTGCTTTCAAGCCACATAAAAATTTTTATTTTTGAATTATAGACTTTTTACATAATTTAACTAATATATATGGAAATAAACTTTAGCTTAAGTCTACAAGTAACTTATTTTTAGTTCGATTTATATTTATTTTTTATTTTTTTAATTTATGAAGTCATTGTGTTCAAATGTGCCCCCATACGGGGCAGCTTTGAACTAGGCTGGGGCAGTTTTGAACGGCAATTTTTTTCATGTAGCGCTTATTACCAAAAATAACATAAACAGTTATATTTTTTATATAAAATTCGATTTATTTATTAAGAAAAACATAAACATTAACAATTAAAAAATAAAAAAAATTCAGATCAAAAATAAGTTTTCTATTATTAAGACGGAAAAGGTCTTGCGATTTCAGGTGACATTACATTTTCCTTTAAAGCATCATGATCAGCATTGGATTCGTCATTTTCAGAAAATAAGAGAGAATCAACAATGTTTGGTACTTCGGTTGATAAATTAACATGTTCAAAGGTGCCCCCTTTTTATTTGTTCAAACCTGAACTGGCATGCCATTTCACGGAAATTTATAATAAATGTTTTTTTTTTACATAAATATGAAATAACTTAACTTAATTTTGTTTGAAATGAATTTTGGACTGCAATAAATTTCTTTCACGAAAGAAAACGATCACTGAATACTTCTTACACTCTTACAAAAAAAAAATAAAAAAAATTTACAATGGCACTGCGAAAACTTGTTCACCCAACTACATTCGGTCGACGACTGAAAAAACTAGCAAAAGTTGTTAACGTTGCTAGAAAACAAGGTTGACATGTGAAAAACTCGGTTAAGGGTAGGAAAAAATGTTAAACTGAGATTTTATCAACATAGTTCAAAGGTGCCCCGGGTATAAACGTGACCTCTCTCCTCAAATGATCAGAAAATGTCTGAAATGTCTCATGCAGTAATTGTGTTGTTTCACGGACTGTTTGGCAAGTGGCCTCGTCTTATGGAATATTTAATTATTTTAAATCTCTGGCTTGTTAGACAATAGTCACCAGTGTAAACAACATTTAGGCGGTGGTTTGACAACTAGATTTGGTCAGTTAGTTGGTTTTTTTATTTTTTTTTATTTTCCTTTAATGCATTTTGTTAAGTCTAGGTAAATACTGTTTGGCTAGTTAAACTTATTTAAAAAAAAAAACAAAATTGTTTTTATTGTATATTCATACATAAAAAAAAACTAAAATGTTTAACAAATATTTAAAGGCGTTAATAGCAAATCAAATTTTAGTTTTAACTATTTGGCAACTTGACAGTATTTTTTCATTTTTATTTCTCGCTACCAGCAAAATGACAGGCTGACGCTAGGCTGCTGCTGGTGATGATGGTGTTGCTGTTAGTGACATGCTGGCTAACTGGCTGACACATGTTGGCACTGATGTTGCTGACATAGCAAACCGACGACGTACATTTTGTAAATTTAAAATAAAAATAAAGATTTGCAAAAGACCACAAAAAAAAAAAGAAAGCAAGACTGCCAAAAATATTCAGCACCTCTGATGGCTACTAAGGTGTATTCTAACAATATTCCTAAGTTGGCTAATCTTACATTTCAAAAAAGATTACAACATGGTTATGGTTAAGATATATTTATGTGCATTAAACAATGAGAATATGTCTTCATATGTCATAGGGAGGGGGTGGGTAGAAGTATTAAGAAGAAGTCTTAACAATATTCTGAAATTTCTATAAAAAGATTTCTTAATTGTCTTGAATTTTGTGTTAAACTTATTAAATCTCGAAAATTGCCTTCAAAAAATAAACAAATCTTTATACTTTGCTTTTTTTAATTTCTCATATTCTTTATCAAAATTTCAACTGACCCAAATTATTGTCCTTATTATGATAGCGAGAAAAAAACACACACAAGAACCGAACAAAAACCCAGCTAAATAATTTTCATAAAAAAATCTACAGCAAAAGGCTGCAACAGCAACACAACACCGAATTGTCAACAACATAATTTAGGCAAAGAAAGAAATATACCGTCAGACAGGCACTCCAACAGATAGACACAGAAAGAGAGAGAAAAAGCCTACCGAAAGAACAGATACAGCGCTATAGAGATGCAACAAACTTGTACATATTAATGAAAGAAAGAAACTTTGTATCCATATTTCATATATTTATATGTGTGTGTGCAAACAATGGTAAAACTAGGCCACAAAATGTATGCCAAATTGCCACCCTGATATCAACCTCCATTAAAAACATGTTAAGACACATACATACTGAAAAACAGACGCACTTACGCTTACACACACACACACACACAGACACACCTCGATGTATGTATGTTCAGTGTAAACAAGGCTTACACAAACATGTTGTCAGATGAAGGAAAACAAAAAACTAAAGTTTGATGACAACTAACATTATGGCAGACAAGACTACAAGCTGGAGAATAACGATATCATTATATACATATGCATGAATATGTATGTATATATACTGGTAGTAACATACATTAAGTAGTTATATGTATATCTATTTATAGAAAAGTTTCCCTAGTCTATCGACTAGTCTATCGGGGCACTCAAAATCGAAAACGGCGCGTTACAAATCGACAACGATGCGGTGTCAAATTGACAACGGAACGTTATTAAATTGACAACGATTAGCAATTTCTCAATACTTGACTGCAAATTCACAGTAAAGATCACCTTGCTTAAGAGATTGGGCTATCTAATCCCTGCCGCCAGTGACGAAGTACAATTCACATAGCCCAGGACAACGAAAAGCATAGTACTAACGCAGCAGTGCACAGATCATATGAGAGTCAAGGACTATGATCTGCTAAGCATCGAACCAAGTCAAAAGACCGATCGATACAACTACTAAGAAAGCCCAGCCTTCCATAACTTCCTGAGCACAGAGTTAAGAGTCTCCGCCACATTTTAGCAGCTCTGTTGAGATCGGCAACAGCACCTAAGACAATTTGATAGTCCGAAGTATGCTTACTTGCGTAAACCTACATCGGACCTTTAATCAACTGCCATTCTCCCCGCTTTGGGTATTAAACCACAGCCACTGCGTGGACACCGAAGTGACCTCAACCAATCATCTGTTAGGGGACGGTCACCCTAATAATAAAACTAGGGATATGTCCCCGGGCAATAACTGATCCCGCAGTACCAGATAAAGACTCCAGTCGGCTTCGACCTTCCTCTAGTAAACCAGATTTCACTCTATCTAGATTCGAATCCTTGCAAATTCATGGAGCTAGTATCCACCTCATTCGAACCCTTGCGGGTTCATGGGACTAGTAACCACAGCGACCTTCCTCTGGTAAACCAGATTCCAGTCTATCTAGTTTCGAACCCTTGCGAGTACATGGGACTAGTAACCATTTCTAGGCCGGTAGTGGGGGTATGGTAATTAGAATTACAGTGATAAGACAATAGTTGAGATAGTCAATAATAAAACTTTAATAAACAATGAACATCGAATTTAGAATAATAGACAACGGTTTAAGCTCTAGGAATATTGTTTGCTATTGCATTCTAATACTAGTACTAAGTAATTCTAGTACTAAAAGTAGGATAATTTTCTTAATCATGGAAAAGTTTTGACAAATTAAATTTAAATAATTAAATAATAATAAAGAATACACACACATTGTAAATGTACGTAAATTTCGTTCTAACTCACAACACGTAAAAAGGAAATATGATAATTCTTGAATTCTATTTCTCAAAAAACGGTGAGTTAAATAGATGATGTTTACAGATGGATCGTGGACAATAAAAATTGCTGATTACGTCCTTGCCAGGGTAGAAAATGCATTCCAGTTTGCCAATTGTTCTAGTACTTTACAATAGTATTCTTTGAAATTATTTGAAAAATTCGAACGATTAGCCTGAAAGAATAAAACTTTTCTCTTAAAAAAATAAATTTCAATAATTTTTTTACTTTTGAGCGAAAATTTTTAGTTTGGCTTGAGTTCATTTTTTTTAAATAATAACTCGAAGATTACCATTGTGAAAACTATATTTTTGTAGACAAATGGCACACTGAAATGCATTTTTTACCCTGCCAAGGGCGTCATCAGCAATGTTTATTGTCTTTTTTTTAATAAATCCGCCTTATTTGATTATGCAATTTCTGATGCAATTGCTACAAAATATCTAATTACAATTCAAACTTCAGAATAACGTGTTCGATGTTTTCAAGTTTAAAACAGAAAATATGCTAACAGACATCAAACTATGCATTCAATATATTGACGGCCACATTTGGACATCAAATTGCAATGACTTCTTTGTTTAACACTTAATAACTGTCTTCCATAAATATCCTTGCACTTTTATAGGAGGCAATTCTGGACAATTTTGTTTACTTTTGGTTCCAACATAACAGACAACTATTTGAGCATTTCTAAATAAGGGTTTCGTGAAGTGAGGTCTTTCAAAATGTAACAGGCATTCTTTTAAACATTCGTCTTTATATTTTTTTTTAAGTTAAGAGTTTACTTAAGTAAGCGATTTAGCAGTTGCCTACCACTGTGCTTTACAGCAGTCTAGGATAACAGCTATAATTTACTAAAACATCAAGGTACATATAAGAAATACACTTAAATATGTACATATCACTACAAAAACACACCGACGCAATAAGGATCGTATTTACAAATAAAATGAACCCAAACCTACACCAAGAGAAAAAATTTAATACAAGCATTTCAACATTTTACATATTTGTTTAACAATATTATAATCACTATCATTATGTATATAACAGCAGCAACCATATTATAGCCCAACACGAAAAAAGGTTGCCTTTTAGTCAATTTGTATACACTTTCTATGTATATAAGGCTTCAATTCATATAACTGACTATTTTTGGATTTGACCAAAATTTTGCTACAATATTACCATCATGCGGCCCAAACGTAATATTTATTACACTCCTGTAGTTTTAGGGATATAGCCGAATATATGTATGACGAAAAAATATTATTTAAAAAATGTTTTTGTCTTAAAAAAAAAAGAAATAAAATAGAAATAAAATAGAGATAGTATTATAGGCAGATATGTCCTGCCTAAAATGCAGAATATTTCTTGTTAATATGGACGCAATAGTTTTAATTTTATTATTAGTTTTGTGCAGTTACATCATGATTTTTGCTGGTTGTCCAAAGTACCACATACCTCTGTGTACTGTTGTATGTATAACGTATTCTCTATTAATCATATAGAGCTACTTGATTTCAAATAAAACCCACAGCTGTGAATGGATTTTAACCAGATATAGCTTGCTATATGCGTAACATATTTTCCTACGAGGGCGATTCGGTAACTTCTTAGCCTAGCACAGAAAGAGCTAGTGACCATAATATGGTTTAAAAAAAACTTGTGAAAATGTTGAAATGATTGATGTGGTAAATTTTTTGAACTGTACTCTTTCTTAAAACAAACATAACTATGTTTGTAATAATCATGAGAATCGTAGCTTTAACCTATTATGGTTATCTCAAACATATAAATAATTACAGTGATCATAATATGGTTAAAAAAAAAAACTTCTGAAAATGTTGTGCGTATTGATGTGTGCAAATTTGTTGAACTGTATTCTTTCTTTGAGCGTATTATCTACTAAATATATATGTATATGCGTGTGTGAAGAAAGTAGAGTTGTAAAGGGTGGTTAAATTGTAAGGGCCGATGTTGAATGTGAACCACACCTAAACGCCCAGCTTTTTTCCGAATTTTATTTGACATTTCTCTATTTCGGACTTACTCAATTTGAACCGTGGAGAGATACACAATCCAACAACGTGTTAAAGTTATCCAGACTTATTATGAAAATGGGCGTTCAAATCAAAATGCATATCGTGCACTTCGTGATTTTTTGGTCAATTTGATCGTCCAAATGTGCGTACAATCGCAAAAATCGTGGAAAAATTCGAGCAAACCGGGTTTGACACTGTTGGACTTCTTTCTTTGGGGTTATTTGAAAGAAAAGGTGTACGTCAATAAGCCAGCAACAATTCAAGAGCTAAAGGATGAGATAATTCGGCACATTAACGGCATAGAACCTCCATTATGCCTCAGGGTCATCGAAAATTTGGACAATCGGATGGAGGTGTGCCGCCGTGGTCGCGGCGCCCATTTGGCCGATATTTTGTTTCATACATAATTGAGTAATACCAGTATATCATAATAAAATAAAACTACAATAATTTCCTAAATAGTTTGTGTTTTATTCAAAATCAACATCGGCCCTTGAAATTTAACCACCCTTTAGTTGTTGCTAAACTATATATGTACATATGTATGTATGTAAGGTTGTCTGTATATGTAGTATCATTGCATTTATAAGAGTTTATAAACTTTGATGATAAACATAACCCAGATCATATTCAATGCACATCCTAGTTTGTGTTGCTTTTCATACATCATTGTGTGTTATCATGAGGGTGTATTTATAAATTTAGTTATATGCGTCTGTTTGATTGTGTAAGTATTTCTATAGTTTTTGTTTGATAACACTGAAATTAAGTTTTCCAACTACTCCACAGCCAGCAACAGCAGTAACATCAGGCCAAACATCACAGCACATAGCAGCAGGTTTTTAAAGCACTCTAGTGGTTAGAGCTGGGATTTCGAATAAAACAAAAAAAAAAAAAAATGAGGTTGATGATTTAGATAATGAATGGGTTTTTAGGCTTTTGTGTTGTTACAAAATTTAGCACAAGTACAACATCATCATCAGCCAGCCACAGTAGTAGCAAGCAACAAAATTGCACTAAATTTGCAGACAATGGTCATATCTAAACAAATGAAATGACAACAACCACCCTGCAAATAACGCGACTAGTCCATACATGCATGTAAAGACTAGTCCAAAGAGGAGTAGGAGTACTCCAAAACTACTCCAAATATATGAAAAAAAGGTGGTCCATTTAACATTGCGATGTCCTAGGACTGGACCATATAACCCATCGGAGTAGTCCCAAAACTACTCCATGGAGTACTCACGAGGGTTAGTTTTAAACAACAACAACAACTCAATATGCAATCGTGTTAACACGAAACCATGTCGTTTAACTACAAACTCTTGTTTAACTATGACATGGTCCATGACTGCATAACATTGGACCATGTTGTGAGTAGTCCATATCATCTAAAATGGATCACGTAGTCCAATATTATTTGCAGGGACTCGCACAAACACACACTTTCACTTATACATACACACACACACACACACACAAAATGGAGAGAAAAAAAACAAAACTGTCAGTTTGATGTTGGAGACAGGCCATCAGGCAGTCAGTGAGGCATTACCATGATGCCTGGCAATGAGTTACACGGACAGGCCCTCTGACAGTCAGCAGGCACAATAAACAAATAAACAAAAGTGAAAACTGGTCTCATGCAATCAACTAAATTTCCATGTTTACTAACAGTGTGAAAGGAAATACAACAGACACAGTAGAAACGCAATATAAATTGAACAAAAAAAAATGTTTTACTCAAAATATAATTGATCTTTATCACAATTTTCAAATGTAGTTTTATTTTATTGTTAAAAACTTACCATATTTTCATTATGGACCCATAACTTACCTAAAACAAAACAAAAAACAAAATATTTATTATATCAACATCAAAACAAAAAATCAAAAGTTTTTACAAGAAATCACTATTAATATTTTTTGGTCTTAAATACAAAATCACTCCTTTTTTTCAAAGCAAACCGCATCCTGTTTCTTTGCCACATAAAAACACAAAATCTATTTTGTCTACAAACTTACAAAAAAAAAAAAAAAAAAAAAAAAACAATTCTATTTTGCCTGCAGTTTATGTTTACTGGCCTTGTGTCGTGTCTTGTCTTTGGATTTCTACCAGAACGAATACATTTTGTCTTGCAACAAGACAGTGCCTTTCAAATCCAACATTTTATGAACATATTTTATCGAAATTTTCTAATATTTTATCAAATCTATATGTGTTTGAAAAAATCAACAAACCAACAAACAAAAAAAAAACACAAAAACAAACTTTAATATTTCAATCACGTTCTCATTATTTCATATACACTACTATTCACACATGCAGAGACATTTTGTAAAACCAAAACTCAAGGAATTATTTGCGAAGCCACAAAATCATACAAACAAAAATTTAAGGTTTACATAAACTTGCGGTTTCCATAAAATTTAGAAAATTTTGAACCAGATAACTATAACTTGAGGTTTTTATAGAAAAGTTAGTGTTAACTTAAGTTTTCTATAGAAAAATTTGCGTTAATTTTAGTTGTCTATGGAAAAGTTAGCGTGAACTCAAGTTTATTATAGGAAAGTTAAAGTTAAGTTTTGTTTTCTATAAAAAATTTAGCGCTAACTTTTGTTTTTCTTTACTTTTCTAAGCGCTAACTTTTGTTTTCTATCGAAAAGTTAGCGCTAACTTAAGTTTTCTACATAAAAAATAGTGCTAATTAAAGTTTTCTACATAAAATTTAGTGATAATTTAAGTTTTCTAAAGAAAAGTTAGTATTAACTTAAGTTTTCTATAGAAAAGGTAACGCTAACTTAAGTTTTCTATAGAAAAGTTAGTGCTAACTTTTGTTTTTCTTAACTTTTCTAAGCGCTAACTTTTGTTTTCTATCGAAAAGTTAGCGCTAACTTAAGTTTTCTACATAAAAGTTAGTGCTAATTAAAGTTTCCTACATAAAAGTTAGTGCTAATTTAAGTTTTCTAAAGAAAAGTTAGTATTAACTTAAGTTTTCTATAGAAAAGGTAACGCTAACTTAAGTTTTTTATAGAAAAGTTAGTGCTAACTTTTGTTTTTCTTAACTTTTCTAAGCGCTAACTTTTGTTTTCTATCGAAAAGTTAGTGTTAACTTAAGTTTTCTATAGAAAAATTTGCGTTAATTTTAGTTGTCTATGGAAAAGTTAGCGTGAACTCAAGTTTATTATAGGAAAGTTAAAGTTAACTTTTGTTTTCTATAAAAAATTTAGCGCTAACTTTTGTTTTTCTTTACTTTTCTAAGCGCTAACTTTTGTTTTCTATCGAAAAGTTAGCGCTAACTTAAGTTTTCTACATAAAAAATAGTGCTAATTAAAGTTTTCTACATACAAGTTAGTGCTAATTTAAGTTTTCTAAAGAAAAGTTAGTATTAACTTAAGTTTTTTATAGAAAAGGTAACGCTAACTTAAGTTTTCTATAGAAAAGTTAGTGCTAACTTTTGTTTTTCTTAACTTTTCTAAGCGCTAACTTTTGTTTTCTATCGAAAAGTTAGCGCTAACTTAAGTTTTCTACATAAAAGTTAGTGCTAATTAAAGTTTCCTACATAAAAGTTAGTGCTAATTTAAGTTTTCTAAAGAAAAGTTAGTATTAACTTAAGTTTTCTATAGAAAAGTTAGTGCTAGCTTTTGTTTTTCTTAACTTTTCTAAGCGCTAACTTTTGTTTTCTATCGAAAAGTTAGTGCTAACTTAAGTTTTCTACATAAAAGTTAGTGCTAATTAAAGTTTCCTACACAAAAGTTAGTGCTAATTTAAGTTTTCTAAATAAAAGTTAGTATTTACTTAAGTTTTCTAAAAAAAAGTTAGCGGTAACTTAAGTTTTCTAAAAAAAGTTAATGTTAACTTAAGTTTTCTATAGAAAAGTTATAGTTAACTTAAGTTTTGTATAGAAAAGTTAGCGTTAACTTAAGTTGTCTACTAAAAAGTAAGCTTTAACTTAAGTTTTCGGTAGAAAAGTAACACAAGTACCCGTTAACTTTTGTATAGAAAAGCCAGCGCTAAATTTTGTTTTCTATAGAAAGCGTTAACTTAAGTTTTCTATATAAAAGTTATCCATAACTATTGTTTTCTATAATCAATAACTTTAAGTCTATGAAATCAATAATTTTCCCTACAATCTCTTAACAAACATTAAAGACAGCTAAATCAATTTCAATTTAAGGTACAACCAATAGTGTTTTTCCAAAAGAATATGTAGATACCAAAAAACACACAAAGATCCCAATACAATGGGGAAAAAAATTAACAAAAAAAAATACATCTAAATAAAAATAAAAAAGCAACAAAGAATAAAAATGTTTTACAAATATATATAATGTATAAAAAACAATATTTAGAAGATAAAAAACACAGAAATAATAATAATAATCCAGTTGTTTTTTGTTACTTTTGTACAACAACTCGTAGTAAGTCATGTATTTAAAATTGTATCTAAAACGAGTGATTGCTGTCAAGTTTAATGCAAATGCCAGGGTGCAATTCTAACAAAATAGGCACACTGAGTCTCCAACATGAATACTCTTAGATGGAATTCCTACCACCACAGAGACATTTGACAATCTTACAAAGAGTTTTTTATTATTATATTTTTGCTTTTTTGTCGAACCAGCCAAGCAACTAGACAATCAGTCAGTCAGACAGATAGACTGATAGACTGTTAGACATACAGTGATTCTGGCTGTAAGACAATCTCATTTCATTTAGTTTAATATTTGAATATTTTGTTTGCTGATGATGAGGAGGTTCGGTATGAATAACATGCTTGACTAACTGACTAAATGACTGACTCAGTCAGTGCCGCGTTAAGTTGAGCCCTGTGCTCGCTCTACTGTGAGCTGAACTGTGTTTTGTGCTGGCACACAGGCGCGTTGGCAATGACAATAAAAATTTATATGTTTGTAAATATATAATTTTTTATTATTTTTTCTGTTTTTTTTTGCTGGTTTTCTTACAAACCAAATAACTCACTAACAAAAAGCATGCATTCAACAGCCAAACGTTTCATTACATTCGCATTCTGTATTAGAGACTTAAACTAAGAAATATATTTTTTTTGTGTTTGTTATTGTTGCTGTGTGTTTTTGTTTTAAGCTTAATTTCAAACGAATGAATGATTATTGCCGCAAAAAAAACCAGCACCAACAAAAACTACCACACGTGTGGCCTTGTACTGCATACATTGAGATCTAAACTGACTGGCATCCACAATTGCAGTTTTTGTTTTGTGTTTGTATGAGTTGCACATTTATACTCACCCTCACACTACGGCCTGTATTTAAGTAGAACCTCTGTTTTATCAAGTGGGAGGCTTAAATTATTTTTTTTTTTGCTTGCTATCGCATTGTCGGTTTTATTATCATTATACAAACACAATGACGATTCTTCTGTCTTTAACAAATGAATGGTAGTGGAGTATAAATAAATTTAAATTCAGACAAGCTGGCAAAAATTCGTGTTAAACATGGTTTGTGTCACTATTATAAGGATGATACTAGCTAGGTCTGTATAAAATCTTATAACATTTTGAAGAAAACTTTACTTTTCTAGATAACTTTTGTTATTTATAGATAAAACGGAACTTAAGCCCTTGGCAACCAAAGGTGTCAAATCATCTCTCAGTACATTTAAGCCCATTCTAGCCTGGCCGGGCATACTGGCAATGGGCTGGAAACTGTCATCATCGCACATCATCGAGTTGGCGCTAACTTCTATTTTTTATAGAAAAGTTAGCGCTAACTTTAGTTTTCTACAGCAGAGTTAGTTCTTACTTTTGTTTTCTATAGCAGAGTTAGCTTTAACTTTTGTTTTCTATAGAAAAGTTAGCATAAACTTTTGTTGCTTATAGCAGTTAGTTCTAACTTTTGTTTTCTATAGCAGAGTTAGCTTTAACTTTTGTTTTCTATAGAAAAGTCAGCACTAACTTTTGTTTTCTATAGCAGAGTTAGTTCTAATTTTGGTTTTCTATAACAGAGTTAGCGCACACTTTTGTTTTCTACAGCAAAGTTAGCGCTAACTTTTGTTTTTTATAGAAAAGTTAACTTTTGCATCTATAGAAACGTTAGCGCTAATTTCTGTTTTTTTTTTTTATAGAAAAGTTAGCGCAAACTTTTGTTTTCTACAGCAAAGTTAGCGCTAACTTGTGTTTTTTTATATCAAAGTTGGCGATAACTTTTGTTTTCTATATCAGAGTTAGTTTGGTTCTAACTTTGGTTTTCTATAACAGAGTTAGCGCTAACTTTTGTTTCTATAACAGAGTTAGCGCTAACTTTTGTTTAAAATTAATTCGTTTTTTAAATGTTCATTTACATAGTTTCATTTTGAGAGTCGAACTTGACCGATAAGAACGAACTTCCTACATTTTCATGACTTTAACACCAAACTCTAGTTTGTTTTTATTTGGATTTATTTCATGTAAAAATTTAAGCAGTTTTTTTATTTGCTCTTCCATCCAAAATAGGAAAAAATGAGTTCAAAATCCTTTAGATAATCATAGAAAGCAGAAAAAGTCTTCATGTACTTCAACTAAAACAAGAATGCAAAAATATCACTGCTAAAGAAATTTTAACTTTAGCACGCATCAAAAAATCTCTAGAAGAAGTAGGGGGAAAAATATTATTATGAAAAACAACACACAACATTTTTTGTTTGTTTGAAACAAATGAGACAACTGATACGACAGAGTAACAAAAAAAAATTGTGAAGCAGCAAAAAAAATCTGAAGAATTAAAGCCAACAGCCATACAAAGTTGCAATGACACAAGACGCAGAAGACAACGACACATTTGGGTAAGAAAAAAGTATGTAAG
The DNA here is from genome assembly GCA_916048285.2 of Bellardia pandia. Classification (NCBI taxonomy): domain Eukaryota; kingdom Metazoa; phylum Arthropoda; class Insecta; order Diptera; family Calliphoridae; genus Bellardia; species Bellardia pandia. The sequence continues at coordinate 21,968,855 of OU696530.1, read as the reverse complement.
AGTGCGAGTAGAAGTGGAGTCAGCTGCAGCAGACACGGCAGAGTATCAAAAATTATTCAACAGACTTCAGAAGTTTAAAGGTATGAAAACTTAAGATTATGGCAGTTAATTCTGAGGTTATGTAGCAATCAGATTTTATATGGATGTGTTGAAGTTACAATAGTTATATTGTGTCTCATTATTACATTCCTTTTTACTTTAATAAGTCCTTTAAACCCTCTTTAAGTCCCTTTGGTGTTTTATCCTCAGTTTTACATTTATTATTCCAGTTACAAATACAAACTCTCTTTAATTTTTTCACAAATATTTCTCCCCAGTTTGACTAGAGTTTGTTTGTCTTTTAGTTTTTTTTTTTTTTTTGCTTTCAATTTTCAGTTTTTTTTTTTTTTTGATTCAGTTTTTATCATTACATTTTGGTTTTGTTGCATTTGTTTATTATACGTTGAACGATGATACGGTTGTTGGTTGGCTGGATGTGTCATATTATGAGGTAAACCCTTATGCAAATTAAAATTTATGTTGCCATGTGCAGTAAGTTTTAAATGGTGTTGCTGCATTTAATAATGCTTTTATTTTGCCTCCTTCCATCCATCCATCCATCTGCATTTCCATATTCATCTCTAAGGCTCTGTCGACCACCACCTCTTCAACTGCTGCCACTGCCACACTCTAACATTACAATGGCATCTGCACATCTTGTTGGCTTGGCTGTGTTTACCACGTAGTCACCTCTCGTTTAATGGGGCTGGGAATGGGAGTGTGTGTCTGTGGCTGTGTGAGTTTGAGTATTTGTTTAAAGAAATGTGTATTTATTTTTGTATTTATGATTCTATTTTTCCTTCCCTCGCTTTTTTCATTTTTTTTTTTGTTCTCTGTAGATTTTTTTTTTTTGTTTTTGTTTAAATTCAAGTCATTGTACGTTGCACAATTTAGCATTTATACTTGTTTTTGTTTTTTTCTTCGCATTTTATCCAACATGACTCTTTCTCTCTTACTGTTTGTCTATGTGTGGCAAGGGATTTTTGCTCTATGCGAGATTTAAACAAGCAGTAGAGATATTCACATAAAATTTTAAAGCATTTTCTGTTTTCAAAACATTTACAATGAAAAAGTCATGCTATCGATAACTTCTCTCGAGAAAAGTCCTGCTATTGATAATTTTTGTATAGAAAAGTCATGCTAAAGCCAACTTGCCAACTTTTCGAAAGAAAAAGTCATGTCATCTTTTCTATAGACAAGTCATGCTATCGCCAACTTTTCTACAGAAAAGTCATGCTCACGCCAACTTTGCTAGAGAAAAGTCATGCCATCGCCAACTTTTGAAAAGAAAAGTCATGCTATCGATAATTTTTTTAGAGAAAAGTCATGCTAAAGCCAACTTGCCAAAATTTCGAAAGAAAAGTCATGACAACTTTTCTATAGAGAAGTCATGCTATCGCCAACTTTTCTACAGAAAAGTCATGCTAACGCCAACTTTGCTAGAGAAAAGTCATGCCATCGCAACTTTTGAAAAGAAAAGTCATGCTATCGCCAACTTTTCTACAGAAAAGTCATATTTTCAAGACTTATCTAAAGTTATCTCTTGTTTAAATATAATTTGTATATCTTCAATCCCCAGCCTTTATTTGTTGTTTGTCTATTTGCTGGGTCCCTCTTGGTCTCTCTCTCTCTCTCTCCCTCTCACTCTCTTTAAGTCCCCATTATTATTTTTGTTTTCTCAACTCGACTCGGTTTTGTTCATGTTCTTTCATGTTTTATTATTAATTTGGCTCCATGTCCTCAATTCTTTTTTCCTTTGCTCGGTGTTGTTGTTTTTTTTATGTATTATTCTTGCTGCTGCTGTTACCATTATTATTGTATTTTATTGGTGCTGAAGCTGCATTTGTTGTTCTTGCAAATCTTTTTCTATGCTGCACCCTAGTTGCAATTTTTAACATTTTATTCCCCCTACCCATTGTGCTTTGTATGTTGGTGTATATGTATGTACGAGCTATTGGAGGGAAACAAAATAAAATAAAATATTCTAACGTACTCATGTATTTAATAAAGTATGTACAAAGTTTGTGTTGCTATCGCAAACGTTAATAAATGGAACATGTTTTATAAAATTGTTGCTTTATATAAATTTTTTGCGGAAGGGGAGACAAAAGGCGTGGCTGGTAAATTTGACCTTTAAAAAAGAAATGGTCTGGGTAAAATAAGCAAACTTCACTTAAGCTTAATTCATCTTAATTTGTTACCTATTAACATCAATAGCTAATCTAGCATACATATAGTAATTAAATAATATAGACCCTGACTCATAGCAGTTTTGCAAAATCCTACTTTAAAATGTTTGCAAATACTGGTAATGTGGATCGAATTGTGGAGACACAATATGCTGGCTTTTAAATGCTGCCACAGAAAGATCACGAAAAAAAACCTCAACTTTCCTGCAACCAAAGCCAATTAATTTATATGCGTTTTAAGCATTATTTCACCTCTCTACATTTCAATTACTCTAAATTATAATAAAAAAAAAGAAGACAAAGTAAAGGTGTGCTGGTTTATGCTTGTATGTATATTTACACATACATACATATATAAATATAAGGTTGTTGACATAAAGAGCTGTCACTCTGAAAAAAAAAATGTAAAAACTAAAATGTTTTTCCTAACATTTGTTATCAAACGAAAAATGAGCAACATTTTACCATTACGTTTGTTAATTAATTTCGAGATGAAATAGTTCAAAACGTTGTTAAAATTTGCCAAAGCTTTGGGACTCGCTAAAACTGTGTCACACTGTGCCAACATAAAGGCTTTTTACACACTTCAAGTGTTGGCTCATACCTAAATCCTTTTCTCTATTTCGAAAACAAATACAACAGCCAGCAGTAAAAATTTATTTTATTAACATTTATAATTGTTATAAATAATAAGTCTATTTTGAGCGTGGTTTCGTTTGCCTTTGTGTAAAAAATAGAAATTTATTTTCAATTATTTTATAATAATAAATTAAGTTTTATACTCTCTAGTTTATAATTAAAAAGTCATTGAATGAAATATAAACTAACATTCGATATCAATGATTACAAGATTTATATGTCAATGCGGTTTTTGCGGCGACTATCTGACTAGTTTTACATCTAAATAGATATTTAATATAGTTTACTCATTAAGTTTGTGCTTAAAATAAATATTAACAGTGTGAAATATTATGCAGATATATTTGCTACAGTTATCGCTAACTTTTCTAGAAAAAAGTAAAATCACCAATAACTTTTTGTAGAGAAAAGCAAAGTGCTCGCTAAGTTTTCTAGAGAAAAGCAAAGTTATCGTTAACTTTTCTACAGAAAAGCAAAGTGCTCGCTAAGTTTTCTAGAGAAAAGCAAAGTTATCGTTAACTTTTCTACAGAAAAGCAAAGTTGACGCAATTTTTTTAGAAAAAAGCAAAGTTATACTTAACTTTTTTAGAGAAAAGTCAAGTTGTCTTTAACTTTTCAATACAGAAGTCAATTTATCTTTAACTTTTCCATAGTCAAGTTAACTTTAGCTTTTCTATAGAAAAGTCAAGTTATATTTAACTTTTCTATAGAAAAGTCAAGTTATATTTAACTTTTCTGTAGAAAAGTCGAGTTATATTTAACTTTTTTATTGAAACCCAAGTTTTACTAAAAATAATATAATATTATTTCCCTGACAATTATATATGTATGTTATACTAAGTTACATAGGTGGGCATATAATTAGAAACGACTTTTCAGCATATACAATATTTGTTCATATATTTTAAAAATTTAGTTCAACACCTTAAAACTAATAACTAAAAGCAGTAAAGTAACAAATTATTTTTAAGTTCAAAATAAAAAAAAAATCACAGCATCATAAAAAACGCAATATCAAATTGGTCACATAATTAGAAACTAAAAAAAAATATATGCCGAAAACCTTTATCAGGTTTAACAAAATGGACTTATCCTTTAACAAAGCGATAACCCTTGTTTTTGACAACATTCGCCAGTCTTTTTGGTAAACTCTTTATGGAACGCTGTTAAGTTTGCAGAGTTATGTTTTTCCAGTTTTTCCATAAGTTTTCAATTGGGTTAAGATCACGACTTTGGGGTGGCCAGTCAAGAACATCAATATTTTGATCTAAAAGCCAACACTTCACTAACTGTGAAGTGTGCTTTAGGTGATTATCATGCTAGAAATTGTATTAGACAGGCATATTCTCAAAGCAATAAGGTTCCATTACATTTTCCAAAATGTTTTTATAATGATTATTCCCTGACCCACACCACGCCAATAAAAGGCACCAAATGCCATAATAGACCCTTTATTCACTGCTCTAACAGAGTACTTGGGGTCTAAAGCTTTATTTGGAGGACGTCTAGCATACGATTTTCCATTAGATTGGAACAAGTTACACTTAGATTCGTCGCTCCAAGGAACTCTATTCCAGTAACGTGGTTCTTTTCTGAGCATTCATCTGCTAAAGTGGTCCAGCTGGGGTTGTAAACTCTTTTGTATTTTTTTACAAGTGAATTGCACCAAATACCATTTTTTTGGGCAAGAAAACTTTTGTGCAATAGCCGACATTGAAAGTTTTTCATTTTGGTAACACTGCACAATTAACCGTCTCATTTCTGGAGTAAATGACTTGCTTTTGCCAATTTACGAAACTAAAAGATTACAAGTTAATCTATTGTTTAACAAATTATACTCACTTTGTCACTAATATTTAGAAAATTTTAAAGGTTGAAGAAAAAATTGCGTGTTTCTAATTACCACTGGCCGACAAAAAAAAAAACAAAAAAAAAACAATTGTGAATATTATAATTTTATATATATGAATTTGTAGAGACTACTGTTTTTCATAATGAAAAATGGTAATACAAAATTTTTAATAATAATAATAATGAAGAATACACACACATTGTAAAAGTAAGTAAATTTCGTTCTAACTCACAACACGTAAAAAGGAAATATGATAATTCTCGAATTCTATTTCTCAAAAAACGGTGAGTTAAATAGAGGATCGTGGACAATGAAAATTGCTGATGACGCCCTTGGCAGGGTATAAAATGCATTCCAGTTTGCCAATTGTCTACAAAAATATAACTTTACAATGGTATTCTTTGAGTTATTATATTACCCAGTAAAAAAATTCGTGTTTTTTTTTTTTTGAAGAGAAAAAGCGACCTCATTGCTTGAAAAAGAAATTAAAGAATATTGAAAAAGGTAGAATAAAAGAACTAAATAATTTCTCTAATAATTTTATATTTTTTTTAATTTATGTAACTTAGAACTTAACGTGTTGTGCATCAACAAAAATGTTGATTGTTTACTCATTTAATAACGGTAAAAACAGGTAATTAAAGAAACTACACAGGGATCTTATTATATCAGTGAATCGTTTCTAATCACATGAGCACCACTGTGTCTATAATGTCTTAAAAATGTGTAAAATAACGTGTAATTTAATATAAAAATGTATTGAATTTTAAAAGTTATTATACAATTCATGTACATATGTATGTTTAACATATTCCTCAAGTAAAGTATTTTTTTATTTTGTTTTTCATAATGAAAAATGGTAATACAAAATTTTTAATAATAATAATAATGAAGAATACACACACATTGTAAAAGTAAGTAAATTTCGTTCTAACTCACAACACGTAAAAAGGAAATATGATAATTCTCGAATTCTATTTCTCAAAAAACGGTGAGTTAAATAGAGGATCGTGGACAATGAAAATTGCTGATGACGCCCTTGGCAGGGTATAAAATGCATTCCAGTTTGCCAATTGTCTACAAAAATATAACTTTACAATGGTATTCTTTGAGTTATTATATTACCCAGTAAAAAAATTCGTGTTTTTTTTTTTTTGAAGAGAAAAAGCGACCTCATTGCTTGAAAAAGAAATTAAAGAATATTGAAAAAGGTAGAATAAAAGAACTAAATAATTTCTCTAATAATTTTATATTTTTTTTAATTTATGTAACTTAGAACTTAACGTGTTGTGCATCAACAAAAATGTTGATTGTTTACTCATTTAATAACGGTAAAAACAGGTCATTAAAGAAACTACACAGGGATCTTATTATATCAGTGAATCGTTTCTAATTATATGAGCACCACTGTATCTATAATGTCTTTAAAATGTGTAAAGTAAAGTGTAATTTAATATAAAAATGTATTGAATTTTAAAAGTTATTATACAATTCATGTACATATGTATGTTTAACATATTCCTCAAGTAAAGTATTTAAAAATATTTTTCAACCACAATTTGATTTAAATAGATTTAATTACCCTGACGTTTAGGTGACTCATTGATAGTTTAAAAACCAACTTGAAAATTTTATAACCAGACTGGACTACATTTATTATTTGAAAAAAAAAAACAACAACAAACAGCAACTAACAAAATTTATTAGTAGAACAAATTAAAACCGCAAACATTTTAAATAATGTTGACACATGCAAGCGTACGACTAAATTTCAACTTGCCACACAATTATTTTATCATTTAGCAAAAATAAAAATATGTACATACCGAAAAATAACAACACAGAAACAGAAACTAAATATTTATTTTACAATTTTCATGCACTCATATTTAAATGTTTAAATAATCATAAGTAATTTTTAATAAACTATTTATTGACAGGCTGTTTATCAACGTCATCAGCAGCAACAGACAGAATGTCTGTAGTTGTGGATGTTATGTTTGAAAATACACAAAATTATGAATATATTTATTTATTTATTTATTTATTTACACTCAACTGTATTGCCAGAGAGAGAGAGAGAGATAGAATTTTTGGAAATGTACTTTATGTTAAATTATTCAATTATTAAATAAATATTTATTAAATTTCAAAAAATTTAATCGAAGTTGCCTTCAAGTTAAATATACAATTTATTTGAAAATAAATTGTATACACTACATTTATTTTTGAATATTTCTGTTATATGTTTCACATAGCTTTCCGTTGGAAAGCATAAATGTAAAATCATACAAAAATATTCAAAGACACTAGCAAAATGTAATGCATTTTCTGGCCTGCTAAAGCCGTCATCAGCATTCTTTGTGTCATAGTGTTTCATTTTCAAACTTTGTATATTTAACCTTTTTTTATTATAACTTAAATGAGAATTATTCCTCTTGCGAGTATTAATTAACAAATTTCAAAAAATTTAATCGAAGTTGCCTTCAAGTTAAATATACAATTTATTTGAAAATAAATTGTATACACTACATTTATTTTTGAATATTTCTGTTATATGTTTCACATAGCTTTCCGTTGGAAAGCATAAATGTAAAATCATACAAAAATATTCAAAGACACTAGCAAAATGTAATGCATTTTCTGGCCTGCTAAAGCCGTCATCAGCATTCTTTGTGTCATAGTGTTTCATTTTCAAACTTTGTATATTTAACCTTTTTTTATTATAACTTAAATGAGAATTATTCCTCTTGCGAGTATTAATTAACAAATTTCAAAAAATTTAATCGAAGTTGCCTTCAAGTTAAATATACAATTTATTTGAAAATAAATTGTATACACTACATTTATTTTTGAATATTTCTGTTATATGTTTCACATAGCTTTCCGTTGGAAAGCATAAATGTAAAATCATACAAAAATATTCAAAGACACTAGCAAAATGTAATGCATTTTCTGGCCTGCTAAAGCCGTCATCAGCATTCTTTGTGTCATAGTGTTTCATTTTCAAACTTTGTATATTTAACCTTTTTTTATTATAACTTAAATGAGAATTATTCCTCTTGCGAGTATTAATTAACAAATTTCAAAAAATTTAATCGAAGTTGCCTTCAAGTTAAATATACAATTTATTTGAAAATAAATTGTATACACTACATTTATTTTTGAATATTTCTGTTATATGTTTCACATAGCTTTCCGTTGGAAAGCATAAATGTAAAATCATACAAAAATATTCAAAGACACTAGCAAAATGTAATGCATTTTCTGGCCTGCTAAAGCCGTCATCAGCATTCTTTGTGTCATAGTGTTTCATTTTCAAACTTTGTATATTTAACCTTTTTTTATTATAACTTAAATGAGAATTATTCCTCTTGCGAGTATTAATTAACAAATTTCAAAAAATTTAATCGAAGTTGCCTTCAAGTTAAATATACAATTTATTTGAAAATAAATTGTATACACTACATTTATTTTTGAATATTTCTGTTATATGTTTCACATAGCTTTCCGTTGGAAAGCATAAATGTAAAATCATACAAAAATATTCAAAGACACTAGCAAAATGTAATGCATTTTCTGGCCTGCTAAAGCCGTCATCAGCATTCTTTGTGTCATAGTGTTTCATTTTCAAACTTTGTATATTTAACCTTTTTTTATTATAACTTAAATGAGAATTATTCCTCTTGCGAGTATTAATTAACAAATTTCAAAAAATTTAATCGAAGTTGCCTTCAAGTTAAATATACAATTTATTTGAAAATAAATTGTATACACTACATTTATTTTTGAATATTTCTGTTATATGTTTCACATAGCTTTCCGTTGGAAAGCATAAATGTAAAATCATACAAAAATATTCAAAGACACTAGCAAAATGTAATGCATTTTCTGGCCTGCTAAAGCCGTCATCAGCATTCTTTGTGTCATAGTGTTTCATTTTCAAACTTTGTATATTTAACCTTTTTTTATTATAACTTAAATGAGAATTATTCCTCTTGCGAGTATTAATTAACAAATTTCAAAAAATTTAATCGAAGTTGCCTTCAAGTTAAATATACAATTTATTTGAAAATAAATTGTATACACTACATTTATTTTTGAATATTTCTGTTATATGTTTCACATAGCTTTCCGTTGGAAAGCATAAATGTAAAATCATACAAAAATATTCAAAGACACTAGCAAAATGTAATGCATTTTCTGGCCTGCTAAAGCCGTCATCAGCATTCTTTGTGTCATAGTGTTTCATTTTCAAACTTTGTATATTTAACCTTTTTTTATTATAACTTAAATGAGAATTATTCCTCTTGCGAGTATTAATTAACAAATTTCAAAAAATTTAATCGAAGTTGCCTTCAAGTTAAATATACAATTTATTTGAAAATAAATTGTATACACTACATTTATTTTTGAATATTTCTGTTATATGTTTCACATAGCTTTCCGTTGGAAAGCATAAATGTAAAATCATACAAAAATATTCAAAGACACTAGCAAAATGTAATGCATTTTCTGGCCTGCTAAAGCCGTCATCAGCATTCTTTGTGTCATAGTGTTTCATTTTCAAACTTTGTATATTTAACCTTTTTTTATTATAACTTAAATGAGAATTAATACTCGCAAGAGGAATAATTCTCATTTAAGTTATAATAAAAAAAGGTTAAATATACAAAGTTTGAAAATGAAACACTATGACACAAAGAATGCTGATGACGGCTTTAGCAGGCCAGAAAATGCATTACATTTTGCTAGTGTCTTTGAATATTTTTGTATGATTTTACATTTATGCTTTCCAACGGAAAGCTATGTGAAACATATAACAGAAATATTCAAAAATAAATGTAGTGTATACAATTTATTTTCAAATAAATTGTATATTTAACTTGAAGGCAACTTCGATTAAATTTTTTGAAATTTGTTAATTAATACTCGCAAGAGGAATAATTCTCATTTAAGTTATAATAAAAAAAGGTTAAATATACAAAGTTTGAAAATGAAACACTATGACACAAAGAATGCTGATGACGGCTTTAGCAGGCCAGAAAATGCATTACATTTTGCTAGTGTCTTTGAATATTTTTGTATGATTTTACATTTATGCTTTCCAACGGAAAGCTATGTGAAACATATAACAGAAATATTCAAAAATAAATGTAGTGTATACAATTTATTTTCAAATAAATTGTATATTTAACTTGAAGGCAACTTCGATTAAATTTTTTGAAATTTGTTAATTAATACTCGCAAGAGGAATAATTCTCATTTAAGTTATAATAAAAAAAGGTTAAATATACAAAGTTTGAAAATGAAACACTATGACACAAAGAATGCTGATGACGGCTTTAGCAGGCCAGAAAATGCATTACATTTTGCTAGTGTCTTTGAATATTTTTGTATGATTTTACATTTATGCTTTCCAACGGAAAGCTATGTGAAACATATAACAGAAATATTCAAAAATAAATGTAGTGTATACAATTTATTTTCAAATAAATTGTATATTTAACTTGAAGGCAACTTCGATTAAATTTTTTGAAATTTGTTAATTAATACTCGCAAGAGGAATAATTCTCATTTAAAATAAATATTTATTTAAATTTGTGTATGCTTCTTTCTGCAACATATTAAATAGATTGTATTTTTGCACAATTTTCACACACACACACATACATAGGTAGTAGTTATACAATTTATAAGTGACATATAAAATTAAGGATAATAAATGCATATACACAATGTTTACTTAAAATTAAACAAATGCAAATATGTGCATTTCATGTCTAGACACACTGACCGTAAAATTACAAATAATTCCATACACACACAATTATGCAGTTGCATAAATTTTAGTATAATTGTTTTTATTACATTTACCAAGTACAAAACTTCATACAAATACAGTAAGAATTCTGAAATATAAAATAGCATTCACAAAACCACCCCAAACAAAAACAACAATTTTACAATAAATTCTAGGATATGAATTCTAGAAATTTTTCTAAAGAGTTTTTTTAAAATAAAACACTTCAATTTAACTAATTTACCAATAATTATACAATTTTATACAAAGCCAACAAAACGTATACGTAATATAAATCATCCTCAAGAATTTAATAATCATCATACGCCTACTGAAAACAATTAGCAGGCGTATGATGATTAAAGAAAATACAAAATTTTCAAAAATCCATGAAAGTTAATTACAAGTTGATTTAAAAAGTACTCGTACAAATGAAACTACTCTAAACTACTCTAAAAGTTTTAGGTAGATTACCAAAAAAACCCCCCCCCCCCCCCAACAACATTTTATTAATAATAACTATGACTAAAATATTTTCTCATATTTTGTTGTTGTTTTATTTATGCTCAACAACAAAACCAGAGCTTTTCTCTATAATTTATAATTAATTTTGGCAACAATTTAAATCTGCAGTCTACACTGTGTCAAATGCAGCAAGACAACGAAACTAAAACAAAATAAATACATATTAAACAGTTGCAAATATAATATTTATAAATTTAACACGAAATACAACAGCTGTATACAGAGGAAAATCCCTACATGTAAAAGAGTCATAAATAAAATTTGTAGATAAGCTTTATTATTTTCTATAGAAATATAAAGATAACGAAAACTTTTCAATACGTTCGCAAAACTTTCTAATAAAAAAGTAAATTAAAAACAATTTTTCAATATCAAACTCACGCGATAACTTTTTTAAAGAAAAGTCAAGATAGCACTAACTTTCTATAGAATAGTCACGTTAGCGATAACTTTTCTATGGAAAAGTCTCATTAGCAATAACTTTTCTATTGAAAAGTCACATTAGCAAAATTTTTCTATGAAAAATCACGTTAGCGATAACTTTTCTATATAAACGTCACGTTAGCAATAATTTTTCTATAGAAAACTCACTTTAGCGATAACTTTTCTATGGAAAAGTCACATTAGCAAAACTTTTCTATAGAAAAATCACGTTAGCGATAACTTTTCTATGGAAAAATCATGTTAGCAATAACTTTTCTATAGAAAAATCACGTTAGCGATAACTTTTCTATATAAACGTCACGTTAGCAATAATTTGTCTATATAAACGTCACGTTAGCAAAAATTTTTCTATAGAAAACTCACTTTAGCGATAACTTTTCTATGGAAAAGTCACATTAGCAAAACTTTTCTATAGAAAAATCACGTTAGCGATAATTTTTCCATGGAAAAGTCATGTTAGCAATAACTTTTCTATGGACGAGTCAGGTTAGCAATAATTTTTCTATAGAAAACTCACTTTAGGGATAACTTTTCTATGGAAAAGTCACATTAGCAAAACTTTTCTATAGAAAAATCACGTTAGCGATAACTTTTCCATGGAAAAATCATGTTACCAATAACTTTTCTATGGAAGAGTCAGGTTAGCAATAACTTTTCTATGAAAAGTCACGTTAGCGATAACTTTTCTATATAAACGTCACGTTAGCAATAATTTTTCTATAGAAAACTCACTTTAGCGATAACTTTTCTATGGAAAAGTCACATCAGCAAAACTTTTCTATAAAAAAATCATGTTAGCGATTACTTTTCATGTTAGCAATAACTTTTCTATAAAAACGTCACGTTAGCAATAACTTTTCTGTAAAAACGTCACGTTAGCTATAACTTTTCAATCGAAAAGTCACGTTAGTAATAGCTTTTCTATTGAAAAGTCACATTAGCGATAAGTTTTCTATTGAAAAGTCATGTTTGCGATAAGTTTTCTATTGAAAAGTCATGTTGGCGATAACTTTTCTAGCAAGAAGCCAAAATAGCGCTAACTTTTCTATTGAACTTTTTTTATATTTTTTTCATTTTTACTTTTTTATTAATTATTGAATCTGCCATATTTCCTTAGACCTAACAATAAGTATTCAAATCTTAAAACTAAAATAAATCCAATTACTCTCTAACAGAGCATTAATTTCTTATTGACTGTTAAGCTCTACGAAGCCTCGACTCCGTCTGGCTCTGAGCTAGAATTCTAGCAGGCGGGTGGGTGTTTTCTATTTAACTTAACTTTTCTAAGATAGCGCTTTCAAAAGTCAAGATAGCAATAATTTTTTTTTATTAAAGAAAATCTATAATTATAAAATTTCAGCAAATAATTAAGAAATAATTTAGTTTTCTTTACATGTTACATGTGTGATATTCAAATAATTTTATTAAATGTTACGATGACGAATTTAATGTTTCTTTTTTTCACATTTTTGAAATTATGTTCTGTGACAAAAATAAATTGCTGACATATTAGATGTCATAGAGATGCAATGACAATAAACAGCGTAATAACATGTATACAGCAGAAGAGCAGGCAGCAGCATCATCTTCATATGCTTGTGGTTCTTTAATATGCAAGAATAGTCATGCACAATAAATTAAAACTTTAAGGGACGTAATATTTGTAATTTCTAAGGAATTTTAGAATCACAGCAGTAGGATATTACTATTTTATTAAGCAAGTTTTTACTTACAAAAAATGTCAGACAAACAAGAATTAATATTAAATTTCAAAAATATTTTAAAGTTGAAAAAACTAAACAAAATTGTTACAATACTTGCTGATTTGAGCATTAGAGTCATATAATTAATGAATTTATATAAAATATTTTAGAGCTTTTTAGAAACAATTTAGGGAATAAAGTGTCAAGTTTTTCTACCTAGGTTTGGTAATCTAAAGTCCCTAATAGGTTAATTGTAAATAGCTGTTTGTCATTTAATGTTTTCTATTTGTTTACTTCGTTTTTCAAATACTAATTGTTGGTGCTGCTGTTGTTGTTGTCATTTTCATGTTATAACCAACAACCTCATCCATCCATCTATTTGTTCTTTCTTACAAACATTTGTTGTTGTACGTTTTTTTTTTTTGTTGTGCCCTGCTGCTTGCTGTTCATGTTGCCGCTGTTGTTTCCCTATTAGACTTTTTCTCGTTTTTTTTTTAGTTTCATTTGTGTATTTTTTTTAGTGATGTGCAACTAATTGCAAATAATTTCATTTAATATGTTGCAGAGCATCATGTATTTTTATTCATGTTCAATCTTTTTTTTATTTTTTTTTTATTTTTTTTTTAGCAGCCTTATGACTGCTTGTGTGTGATTTAAGCAGTAGTTTTTGCATTTTTACATTTCAGTTTTGCTAAAGAAGAAATAAATCTAAAATAATGACTCATTAAATTGTGAATAATACAAAGTTGATGTTTTATTTTTAAACATTAAAGGGATTTTTTCACAATTATTTTCTGTTTTTAGATTTCTCTCGTTTTTTTTTTTTTTTTTTTTTCAAAATTGTATGATGATTTGCTTTAACTTTTGGGTTGATTTAGACTGAATGATTTAGAATGGAAAATGTTGTGTTTGTGCAAAAATGTAAATTTATGTTCTTGCTAGAATGATAAATTTGAAAGGCAGAAATTTCTTGTACAATGACAGATTTTAAGAGCAAGACAAATGTTGAAGCAAGCATTAAAACACTGAAATAATTACCTTAAATTCTAACTAAAACCATTATTTGTATTGGCCATAATTTGCTATTGCCTGCTTTAAACTATTTGGAAACAATTTAGATTTTTAAAGAACACGAGGCCACACTTAACACTAGACTGGTATGAATTAATAAATAAAATCAATTAAATTGCACATTAAACATTTTAGTAATTAAAACTGTCTGTCATTTAAGAATTTCAAAGAATTTCATTTTACAAAAACACTTAAAGAAATTTCTAAATTATAGCTAATAAATACCAACAGTATTGATACTGATACTTGAGACAATTGTAAATATTTTGTTGTTGATTTAAAATTAAGGAACTGCAACATTGTACCAACAAATTTGTAATAAAACAAAAATTCAATTTCTCAAGTATTTGAATTCTAAATCTTACATTTATTTAGAACATCACCAACAAAATTCAATAGGTCATGAGTTATTTTTGTGGCTTTTTTAACAAATATTTATCTTCATAAAATTAATACAATTTTCAAACACAAACAAACCATTTACGTTAAACACTGCAGAACTTTACAAATATTTCAATTGTCAATAATTACTTTGTCAACGTCACAACACGTGCCTAATATGTATATTTGTGTTATTTGTTTTTCAAATACTACAAACAAATCGTTTGATTATTTAGAAAATAATATCTGATTTCTCTACCGAAAACATTGTTGTTACAAAATTGTTTACAAACCTTTATCACATGTCCACATAATTGCGTTTATTTCATATGTTATGCTAATAACTAGACCTATTTAGCACTTTTTTTTAAATGATAAACAAAAATATTTTTAAGACATTTTTATTGGTTTTGTGTAAATCAATTAACACTTTCTGAAACGCAGTAAATGAATCACAAAATTATGATATTTTAGTGATTTTCCATAAACAAAGGTTTTCTAATTTTACAGTACTTATTCAGTTCAACATCAGTTTTAGTTTAGGTTCTTGTTCAGCTTGTAGCTCTGGTTCTAGTTCAGGTTCTATAGGGTGTTTTTAAATGTAAAGAACATTAAGCTGGCAACACTTTTTTAACTGGCGGCCATTTTGTCAGCTGTCAAGTTATTTATGTTTATAGTCGCTAGTCTACTCCGATAAGCCCGAAACGATTGAACATAGTTCTGTTCTAGTTCTGTTCTAGTTTTGTTAGCATAGTTTTACATTATTTTACTTAATATTGTGTTAAAATTCTCAAGTTTTTTTTTTAACTTTTGTGTGCACATTTTATCGGTCAGTTAATTTTCGTATAAATTTTATAATTATCACGCATACCAAAAATGTTGGCATTTTCTTAACGCCGCACTAGTATATTGTTAAAAATAAAATAAAGAAATATAAGGTTTTGTTATCTGGGTTCAACTTCTATAAAAATGTTATTTTGAAAACTGAAAATGATAAAAACAAATGTTATATGAACTATTTAATCTGACAAGTAATTAGTTATTACTGATTTAAATAAAAATAAAATTTTAAGAAATTTTAAAAACTTTCTTACGTAGAGCCATCCCTAAATAACGGCGGCAAGCGTTTTTTAACTGTCAAAGTTTCTCATGCTCATACATTTTGAGCATACCGAAACAACGCGGCGGCAACGCTTTGCTATTGGAAAATCCGATTTTGACAAGGCGTTTCACAGTGAAGTTAGTTGCGAAAGAAAACAAAACAAAAAAAAAAAAAAAAATAAAAATAAACAACAATTTTCAGCTGTTACAATAAACAGGGTCGTTTTATTTATTTGTTTGATAAACCTGTTTTTATCGTTTTGACATAACGCTGCCGCTTTTGTTTAGGGATGGGGTATCAGCGTTAACGCTCAGCGTAAAAAACGGTATTTAGGGATGGCTCTCAAACTAAAGTGGAACTACTGAAAGCTATAATGTCCAATAGAATGTAACAAAGTTTTTAAAATGTTATAATTCTTACTGAAATTCAGTGCTAACAAAACAATTTGATCAAACAAATTTACATTATCTGTATACCGCTCACTTACCGTGAGATTTTCTTACTAATATTTCTAAAGCCATATGGACAACAGTGACAAGCTGTTTAATTATGTTAATTCTTTCACATTTTTTTTCTTTTTGTTTATAATTATTTATAATTTTTATTTTCTGTTTAGTTTAGTTTAGTTTAATTTTCAAACTTAATATCTGTTTAATATTCACTGGTATGTCAGATAATCACTTGGAGTGAAAAAACTACTTAAACAATAGACAGCTGTCGATTTTAATCAGTGTTTGTTTGTTTTGTTTCTCTCTCTCTCTCTCTCTCTCTACTATAGAAACTTATAGTATGAGTATTTGGTTGTACTCGTAAGTACTTGTACACTATACACCAGTTTAAGTGTCTATATTGCATGCAACGTACATTTTGTATTCCTACATTTACTATCCAACTCAATATGTTTGAGATATTCTGTTAAAAAATGTGTTTTTTTTTATATTTCATTTTATTTTATTTGAGTTGTTGTATTTGCAAATACTTAAGTATTCTAAACAACTCGGGTCTCATTGTCTGTCAATTATGGTGAATAAAAACAAGAAAATTATCGTTTTCTTTTATAATAAATATAAAAAATATTAACTAAATACGTATTTTAAATGTTGGGTAGCCGGGAAAATTGTGGCGCATGATAGTTACAAGAAATGCTAAACTTTAGTTTTTATAGTTTCTAACTATACATTTTTAAAGTTTGTTGAAATATTTGAAAACTATATTGTATATTGGAAGATTTAGTTGATGCATCTTATTATTATTTATTATTTATATTTTATCTTACCTATACTTAGAAATTATCTACAAAATTGCTCTTAAATTTTCTTGGTTATCGAATATTTTGAAGAAATATTTTCTTGTGTTTTTATTCATACATTTGTTGTTAAAGTCTATATAAATTAATTATTTATGCCGACAGCTAAAACAAATTGCTGCATAAGTTTGTTCTGAATGAAAACAAAATTATATTTAGTTGAACAATTTTAATGTTTTCTTCATGATTATTTATACACGCAATGTTTTAGGTTGGCAAGTTAATTAATTATTTGCAGTTTCAATTAATAACAGAATAATCAGACGCTTAAAATGAACTAAAAATTTAGGCTACATACAAAGCAAGTTTGATAAAAAAAATTGCATTTTTAGCACTTTTTAATCAAAATGGTACTTTTTAAGTTTTAGTACTTTCTAACGTTTAGTACTTTTGTATATCCAAAAATGATCTTTTAAACAGATTGTGCTAAGTTTAAGGATAAATAAATTATATATTTTTTAATGAAATTAGAACATTCTTGCTCTCTCTTTCTCACTCACACAATTTAATAAAAACCTTCAGGGTCTTGTCTTAAACTAACAAACCGTCTAAATTATTGTAATTAATACTGACTGTAACATTTAAGTGAAAACTTCAAAAAATTTTCTCAATTCCTTTAGGTACTGCCATTTAAATGCTTAAGACCTGATTGACACTTGTAATTGGAAATGAATTATAAATGAATTGTAACAAACAATTACAAATCAAAACTTTTCAAGCATTTTAAATGCTATAAACCAAAAGACTTCTAAGGTTATATGCAATAAATAAAGAATTTTAAATTTAATTAGCACCTATTGTATAGAAAATTAAATAAAATTTTAGTACTTTATCTATTTTTGAAAAAGTCTTTTGTACTTTTGTACTAACTAAAAATTTCCCAACATCTTTCATTACTTCGACACGAGTAGTCAATCAAACAAATTCCAAACAAAAACAAAATGAACAGAATTACGTATTTATAACCCAAACAATTGAAAATAAATTTAATAGTACATATGTTGTTTATTTGTAAATTCTAATTTGTTTTCTTAAAATTTTAAGAAAATTTTAAATCATATAAACACACACATACATATACTACATACTTTATTCACACTTATTCTCATTCACATGCCACTAAATATTTAAATAAATAAAAACTATTATAGTAAATGATTGGCTGGCAGGCTGAGGGTACGTATGAGACTATGTAATACTTACATATTAACTACGTAGTAGGCAAAGTCAGACAATTTAAAGAATGAAATCGTTTTTAGAATTTCCAAGAAATTTCAATGCACTAAATATTAAACTACTAGATGTCCGCCCCGGCTTCGCTCGGTATTTACTAATGCTTTGTATTTCATTTGAAAGCACTGGTAATTTACATATCGTTGGTCTCATGTAGAAAGGTCCTAACTCACTATTTTTTCGAAATTAGTTTTTTTTTGCGATTCCAATGCATTTAACGGAAATACGCCTCCTCACAAAAATGTATTGCAATAGTGTAAAAAATAACGCTTTTATAAGCAGTTGTACAAAAAAAGTTATAGTGAATATTACAGTTTCTCGTATGTTTTTACCTTCTCCTGTAAAGTTTCAAATATGCGAGTTAGGGCCTTTCTACATGAGACCATCGATATGGATATTAAAGTTTTCACTTTTGATATTATCAAACACGACTAAATTATATCACAGAGCAAACACTCATTAGGAACTTTCTAAAGTTTAGACGTAGGTTAAGTAAAACAATTGAGTAGTTAAAAAGAGGCAGTATTGTTAGCTCTTCAAGTTACTCCAAAAAATTTCGCTTATTAAGAAAAATGAAAAGTGAAAAGGAGGCAGTAAACTTTAGTTCATTGAGTTTTGCTAAAATTTTCTCATGCATAAAAAATGAGAAGTGAAAAGTAGGCTTTGGTGCCAGTTCTTCAAGTTACTTCAAAAAATGTCTCTTATTAAGAAAAATGAGAAGTAAAAAGGAGGCAATATATTAAAAACTTAAAATTTCCGAGTTTTACCAGAAATTTTTTTTCTTTACAAACCATCTCATGAGAATTTCGAATCGAATGAAAAAAACAATCAGCCAAATTGCTCCAGCCGTTCTCACGTGATGCCATTACATACATTTTTATATACAACTAGCTAAACCCGGTGTGCTTTGCTACCCCCCTCCCCCCCCCCTCGTCATAAAATAAAACGTATTTATATATTTACAAACATTTATTTATTTAATTTTAATGTATTTATTGCAATGCTTTAGGCGAGGCCATGCCCCTTTGTCCACTTACATAGTCAAGAATTTATTATTTCATAAGAATATCCTATTGTGAAAATTTAATGACGATCGGTCCAGTAGTTAAAACTATATTACGATTTTTAATTTTCCTAAAAAGGGGCGTGGTCCCACCCACTTTTCTCCTGGTATTCCTAATTATGCCAATACCATATGTACCTCATATCATTGACGTAGATCAAAAAATGCCCAAAATATGGCGATTTAAATTTGTGGGTTATATGGGCGGTGCCACCCCCGTTTGTACAATCAAAACTTCATATAGCCTATTATTCCTTCCAGAGTCACAGTAACATGCTGTAAAAATTTCAGGCAGATTGGTCCAAGGGTTTGGCCTCCTATTAAGCACAAACATACAGACACACATTCATTTATATATATATAGATTAAAAGCAATATAATTTAAGGTGAAATGGGGCGAAAAATGGGGATTTGGTAATAAAAAAATGTATGTAGTTAAAAAGTATATAAAACTTTAGGTAAATACATATTACAAAAAAAGTACTTTGTATAGCACACATTGTTAGTGGTATAAGTAAGTATCTGAATTAAAAAAAGGGGGCGATAAAGTAGGCGTGGATCATAGTTATATGGCGACGTTAACAGTATTAAGAGCAATATACTACCAAATAAAAAAATACGTTGGAATGAACAAATTTGTATAGAGAACAAAAAGTATAAAACTTTCAAAAATTTGGCGTGAAAAAGGGAGTGAAAGGGGCGTGGCTTAATAAATCTTTATTTTTACCTCGCCTGGAGTATATAATGTGTATACAACTATAAACTATATGGGAGCAATTACATAATTTTTAAAAAGTGGGCGTAAAAATGGGCGTGGTCAAAAAAAGTACCCTATTAATCATACCAGAGTCCCAGTTAAATGCTGTGAAAATTTCAAAAATATCGGTCCAGTGGTTTGGTCTCCATTTACAATATTTTAAAAAAGTGGGCGTAAAAGTGGGCGTGGTAAAAAAAGTACCCTATTATTCCTTCCAGAGTCACAGTACATGCTGGGAAAATTTCATCAAAATCGGCTCAGCCGTTTTGGAGTCTATACGTTACATACATACATACATACATACATACATACATACATACATTGAATTTTATATATATAGATATAGCAGTGATGGAAAAATTAAAAGTTGAAATGTTACGGACCGTCAACAAAAAGAGTACTTTTTTCAACATTTTGGTACTTTTTAGGAAACATATATTTTTATGCAAAAATAATATTAAAAATCCATTTAAAAATCATTCAAAAATAAAATTAATTCAAAAAACTTTTATAACAACAAACTAAAAATTAATTATGTTTCAAAAATTGTTATTTGTTGTGGGTTAAGATAATAAATATATGAGCATGCCTGTATTTTTTTAGTATTACTGCCATATCATTAATAGATCGTTTACGGAACATAAGAAATTTAAAAAATTTATCAAAATATTACCACAAACAACTTTAATTCTTTATGCATCTGTTTACTTTTGTAGATTAGCTTATTCCAGATCAAATAAATGACATGAATAACGAATTTGTGCATTCCTTCTGTTCTTGTTTTGAAGCCAATGTTGTCAATGATTATAAAAATAGTAACGTTGGATTTCTAAACAGGGAACAAAGCAAAACAAACAAAGAGTACTAAATATGATGTGGGGGTACTGTTGTGGTATTTTTGTTGTGAAAAAGTACTGAAAATAGTACAATAGTATTGAATTTATACTCATCACTGATATATAGTTAGATAAGTTTCAGTAAAAGGTACCAAAAACTAAAACTTATGTAAAAGCAAAAATTTTATCCTAAAATAACTATTCTACGAAAATGTTTCATTGTCGGTATGTTTAAAACCACTATTGGAAATATTATTACTACCGATCTTCTTAAATTTTAGACAATTAGACAATAGAAAACAGCACGAAAATTTTAAAGTACGTACTATTTCAAGATACCAAAAAGGATGTTTGTAAGCTATTATTGAAAACATAAAGTTAATCTGCATATCGTCACCTAAAATGCCCAAAGACGTAACCCTCATTATCATAAAATGGAAACTGTTTAATTGAAAATCACGATTTCTTCACATCTTGTCTTAAGATAGACGACAAACTTCAGGTGACGATATGTACATATCGCGATTTTCAACGTTGTTTTGCTTCTCCTGTAAAATTATGATGAGGGTTACGTCTTTGGGCATTTTAGGTGACGATATATAGCTATAGTAATATTAACAAAAAAATTACTTAAATTCTAAAAACTATTAGTTTTACCAAACCAACAGAATTATGTAAAATAATCAAATTGTTTTAAATATTATGGATTTCTTTAAAAAATTTAGTACTCTCAACAACAAAAGTACTGAAATCCAAAAGGTGTAAAATTAACTAAAATATACCAAAACCCTGATTTTTGGTAAAATACTCATTCTTAAAAATTCAACTTTTTCTTTAGAATTAAGTTTTCTAAAAGGTACTAAAATCCAAAAGGTAACAAATTGACGAAAAGCTACCAAACACCAGAATTTTGTCAAAATATAATCAAGTTGTCTTGAAAAGTAATTATTTTTTTTAATTTTTCACTTTCAAACGAAAAGTACCAATTTGACATAAAGGAACCAACATCAATTTTTATTTAAACAATTAATATTATGTCTTAAAAAATAATGTAATCTTTTAAAAAGCGAGAGAGAGAGGGAGATAAGAGAGAGATTTTTTAAGAGCTTTTAGATTGTGGTAGTTTTTTCAAAATTTTCATGTACCACTTTTGGCAAAATGTTAATTTTCGCCATTTTGAAAATCATATATCTCCGATCTGATACACATTAATTATGTTACTTTTAATTCCATTTAAATTTTAGTACTTTTTTGCATAAATTATAGAATGTGCAGAATATCATGGGCGTTTTTATAAATAAATGTTGCTTAACATAAAATTTTTGTTTTAGTAAATAATTTTTTGAAATGGTACTTTTCATATTTAAGAAATTGTTTCCTTAAATTACTTGATTTTTTGTAAAATATATTTTAAATATTGTAGTTTTTGGCTCAAAATTCTCTTAATACTACCCAAAGGTTTCGATTTTAGTTTCTTTCCCTTTAGTTAATCAAAAATCAAGGTCTTGTAACGTTAGTTACATTGGTAATTTAAACATGTTGGTACTTTTTTGTTGAAAGTAAATAAATTTTCTATAGAAATCATTAATTTTAAAGGCATATTGGTTATTTCAAAAAGATTCTATGGCCTTCGGTACCTTTTAGTCAAATTGGTAATTTTCATTATAAGTACTTTTTTGTTAAAAGTACTAATTTAAACAAATTAGTCATAAATTATCCACACAACTTGATGATTTTGATAAAAATGCGGTTTTGGTACCTTTTGGTCAAATTGGTACTTTTTGGATTTTAGTACTTTTTTGTTAAAAGTACTAAATTTTCACAAGAATTCATTATTTTTTACGACATACTAGTAATAATGATCGTTTAAACAAAAATTGGTTTTGGTAGCTTTATGTCAAATTGCTACTTTTTGGATTTTAGAACTTTTTTGTTGAAAATATGTTTTGATAATATAAAATATCAGCCAAAATTCGCAACATTTTATTCCTTTAAATATGTAGCTTATTTACTAACATAAATAAATAATGTATAATTATCACAAAACCGGCTAACAACAACAATGAAAAAACAATTCGACGTGTTCTTAAATAATTTCTTTACGTATTCACTTTTTTTTATACGATACATTGATTTGCTTTCTCTGCTATGAATAAATAAACAATATTTGAAAATAATTTATACGTATATTAAATTTAACAAAAAAAAAATTCCAAATTCATCAAACATCAAAAGCTCACAATGTATTAAACGCACACACGGGATGTGTTAGTTGTTAATTTTGAATGTCTAGAAGTAAATAAATAGAGTTTGAAAAAGAGTGCTAATATTTGTTTAAGTTTTTTTTTTTTATTAATTATTTTAAAATTTTTAATTTATTTGTTAGTTTTTGTTTTTTAGGATTCTGTACTAATACAAATTTTTGTTGTTCTATAAAACAAAACAAATGGATTGCGAGCAAAAGTGCATAAATTTATTACAATTGTGTGAATGGGAAGTTTAGACAGACACATTTAGAAATATGTATGTATGTATTTTGTGTAGTGTATAGACAAGTGTTTACAGACGATGGCTAGCTGGTTGGCTGGCTGGCTGACTGGCTGGCTAGATGGAAGCATGCTTGTCTGAATGGACAGATATGGGCCACAAAATATACTTAAATCTTTCAATTACTAACATATTGCTGCTGTGTTAAAATGTCGATGTTTTTGTTTTTTTTTTGCTGCTGCTGTTTGGTCTTATTATTTAATTTATTTATTTGTTTTTAGTTTTTATTGTTAAAAAAATTGTATGTATTTCTTTTTTTGTAGTTGACTAATGATGGACTAAAATGATTGCTTGTTTTTAAGCATATTCAAATAAATGAATTAGAATTGTAATAAAAAAATTTTATACAAATTTTAGTGGTTTATCTTAGCAAGAACATGTTAATGACTTGCGCCTAATACATACTTTCTGGATTAACTATAAGTTGTTGTATAATGTCTTATATACCCTTATATATAAAAAACTTATGTTTGACTCATTTGTTTAAACTCAATCTTAATCAAACTCAACAACTTCTGTGACACCTAATAAGATGTTACTTAAGTCATTACTGGTAACCAGTTTTAATGACATTAAAATAATAACATATGTATTTACAAGTGGTTAAGCTATTACCTTGATAAAATAAGATATCACTGAAGTAGTAATGAGTACAAATTTTATATTTTAACATATTACTTGGGAATGAAAACTTTTAATGGTCTTGGGAATTGTTAATAACTTTAACTTTTGTTTAGCAATTTTAGTATTTCCTTTACAATAAAATTGAAACAGAAATTTTCAGTTCCAAAATTTTTTCAGGAACTGAAAAATATGCGTTTTTGTTCCTATAAAAGATCCCTGTCTACTTGAAAGCTTGTTTGAAGTAGTTTAACATTATTCTATCATCCCAAAACTTGGCATAATTTATATGTCCAACTTAATAGAAATACAAGTGCCAATGACGACCTGTAACTTGATAATTCATACAATTTTGGAGAAGGCACATTAGTGCATATGATAATAAATAAAACCTTAAAAAATAGTTATAATTTTCTAGTATTTAAAACACAACATGGGCTATCAGTAACAACAACAAAATATTGAAAAATCCTATTCTTGAGTTAAAAAATAATTTTTTTGATAGATATCCCCCTCGCATCCCATTAAGCGATTATAAAGGCCTTAAAGTAAATTGTATAAGCTTTCTTTTGAGAAAAAATTGAAAAAAAAATAAAAAAAAATATTTTAAAAAAAAATTAAAAAAAAATTTTTTTAAAATTAAAAAAAAAATATTTTTGAAATTATTGAAGAAATGGCTATCTACAGACCTTTGGACAATTTTTGCTAGGACCAATAGGTAAAAAGTTACACTCATTTTAAAAAAACCCTGTATGAACAAAATTGACCCAAATGTCCAACTTTGACCCCTTCTTCTGGACTGATAGTGCTGAAAATTTGTCTCTGGCCTACTATCCAATAGTACTAACCTTGAATCGAAAGACATCGATTTTTAAAATTGGGTCACTTGACGTGAAATTCACCATATACATATATTCTTATAATAGTAAAAAAAAATTTTAAAAATTTTGAAAAAAAAAATTATGAATTGCAATATTTTTTATTACAATTTAATAGGCAACTATGCTAACCACTAAAAACCATAAAAATATATTAAATTGCTTAATATATATTTTTTTAATATTTTCTTAAAAATAAAATTTTACAAACTTCGAAAATATTTTTCCCAAAATAGAATAATTTCTATCTTAAAGAACATTTTGTTAAAACAAAAAATTATAACATAATTTGTCATTAGCTAATAGGCAATAACATAAACTAACAAAAACAACAAAAATATTTTAAATCGGTTAATATTTTTTTTGTAATACTTCTTCAGAAATAATACTTATTCATAAATTTTTAAATACGTATCATTGCAGTTTCTTATATAAGACAATTTAAATTTTAAATGTTAAAACAAAAAAATTATTATTAAATTATTTGTTTAATACTTCAAAAGAACTGTATAATTTCTCAAGCATCCAAATATTTTTCCAAAATTGTGATAATTTCTCTATAAAACAAAATTTTGTTAAAACAAAAAATTGCAACATAATTTGTTATTAACAGATAGATAACAACAGAAACTACCAAAAAATTAATTTAATACATCATTGACATATACGAGTATATCGTCACCGAAAATTCAAAAGGCCGTAACTAACATTTTACTTTTTTACAGGAGAAACAAAAAATTTTATAAATTTAAGACTATTTCATTCTTATTGACCAAATTTCAGCATTAACCTTAAAAACCTATTGCGGTTTTGGTTTAATAAAAAAAAAATATAAAATAATAATATTTTTGTACTTAAGGCCTTTTGGAATCGTTTTTTCTGAAACCAAAAAGCCGTAGCAACAAAAAATTGTTCAATAAAAGTTAAAATTATGATAAAAAAAATTCCGCTTTTTACATTTATTAAACATTTTTTACTTTTTGTTTTCTGTGTTTTCAATATAAAAGATGCAAAACTTATTGCAACGAGTTTAACAAATGCGACAAAAATATACCTTATTTAAGAAAAGAAAACAAAATTTAAAAAAAAAAAACGAAAATCTTGGAATATCTATAAAATTTTAGCTCAACAATAACGTTTGCTTAAAACCTGAAGTTTTAGCTTTTATAAGACTTTAATAATAGTCAAATCCTTGCATAATTGCTAAAGTTATAGACTATTTTTTACTCTAACCTCTAAATAAAAGCTATGACATTAAGCTATGATTTCATATTCTTTCACTACATTTTTCGTTTCACTCTGAAATTTTAATTTTAAATTTTGCAAAAAAAAAATCTATAAAATTTGGAAAAAATTTACTTCACAAAATGAATTGATTTAACTTTCATTTATAACCTAAAGACTTGGCTTTCATAATATGTACTATAAAAGGTTTCAAATCCTTACATATTTGCTGAAGTTATATTTTATATTTTCACTTTAACCTCTAAATAAATAATAATCATACGTCTAGTAGGTTATACATTTTTCTGTATTCAGATTTCTTTAATAAATCAGTCAAATATAAAAAGATTTTTTTAATTTTTAATGTTATAGAAAAGCTAAGACATTAAACTATGATTTCATTAGAAAAGTCATTTATAGTCTTTTGTTCACTATGAAAATTTATTAAATAAATTTGCCAACCCATAATCTTTTAAATTTAATAAAATTTGAAAAAGAATTACATTAAAATATCTATTGATTATAACTTTCATTTATAACCTGAAGTCATGGCTTTTATATGACTTTAAAATGTTTCAAATCCTTACATAATTGCTAAAGTTATAGAGAATTTTTTACTCTAACCTCTAAATCAATATTAATCATACGTCGAGTAGGTTACACATTCTTCTTTTAACAATAAATCAGTCAAATATAAAGAGATTTTAAAAATGTTAATGTTATATAAAATCTAAGACTTATAGCTTAGATTTGAAGTAATAAAATATATTATCATGCAAATCACTACTCCGTTTGTTTTAAGGTCTAAAAAGTTTCTTGTTTCTAAAGCCCATTTGAAATTACTTACATCCCTGTTCAAGAAATTAAATTTCTAGGCAGACTTTAAATGACGGTACAAATTCCAATAAGCAACAGCAGTTAGTTACATTTTTTTTTATAAATATAAATATATTGTTGATGTAGCTGTCATTTAGCCATTTAAAATGTTGTCGTACATACATATGCTTAAATTAATATTGTCTTTTGTCTTTTTTTTATGTTTTTATCAAATGTGGGTATCATAAGTAGTCATTAAAAGCTAATACAGCCGGTGCAAAGTGAAAATCATAATTGTTTAAAGTATTGTGCAATTGTTTAGAAACATAAGAATAAAACAAATTGGTCAAGCTAATAGTTAAATAGAAATTAAATCAAAATTTCATAAAATTTTCAAATTAGCAACAATTTTTCTTTCAAACATCAAAATGCTGCAAGATTTACTTTTGAAAATGTCTATAAATATTAAAAAGACTTGAGTTGTTATCGCATTTCTTTTTTAAGAATTAATAACAAATGGTTTTTCAGTGAATTAAACTTTAAACTCAAATGACCTTTGACCTTTTTATACTAAAATGTATATCCTTATCATTTTAAAGTTAATGTCTCATTAAATGAAGTCAAATAAAACTATTTTGTAACATTTTCAAGTCAAAGTCAATTTCATAAAAACTATCTGCATGTTTTGGCGTTTTTTTTCTAAAGTAGTAAGGCAAATCAAAAGCTGTTTTACTGTATAACTCCGAAATGTTGCTAGTGTTCCACTTGAAACTTTCTGCATATATAGAGTAGTCTTTAGTTAATATCTTACTAAGGTTTTAGAAATTAAAAACAAATAGTTATTGAGTTAATTGAACTTTAATTTGAAATGACCTTTGACCTTTTTATATAAATAGGTTTATGCTTATCATGTTAAAGGCAATGTTTTCTTAAATGCAGTTTAATGAAAGTATTTTATATAATGTTCAAGTTATGGGCACTTTTATAAGAAGTAGCGGGATGTTTTAATGTTTTTATAAAGTTATAAGACAAATCAACAACTGTTTTACTGTATAACTCCGAAATGCTGCAAGTGTTACTTTTGAAAATTTTCACAAATATAGGGAAGAATTTAGTTATTATTGTCTTAATTTTGTAGAGATTCAAAACAAATGGTTATTGAGTTAAATAAACTTTAAACTCAAATGACCTTTGACCTTTTAGTCAAACGAATGATTTAAACGAGGTCAAATGAAAGTATTTTACATATCTTAGTTATGAGCAATTTCATTAGAATACTTTGGCAATTTTAACGTTTTTATAAAGTAGTAAAAGATATCGAAAGTCATGGAGTGTCAACCCATGCAATATCAGAAATCAACCTCTATTTGCTAGAATTGCAACTTGTTCGAATCTTTAGTCCCTCCAGCTGTGCTATTTACATTTCAACCGCTGCAAATCTATCTTTATACTACTGCAAAAATCTAACGTGCATTGACATTTAAATTAAATGTTTATTTGCCACAACTGCACTTTTAAGCAAAGAAACCCCAACACTTAAAGGAACTAAGTAAAAAACTAGCTAGCTAGAAAAAAAAAAGAAACCTGTTGCTGGTTATGTGTGTGTGTGTGTTTTTTCTTCTTTTTGGGCTGTAACTCAAAAATGCATTCACGCATGCGTATTATGTGCTGGTTACACATGTCAACAAAATGTTGTGGGTTTAGAAATAGAAACAAAAAAATAAAACTACTAAACAGCCAACTTGTAACTAACTAATAAGCAAGCAAATGAGTGTGTGAGTTAAACAGGCAGCCAACAACCAACCAGCCATGCGTGTGCGTATTTAACCAGTTAACAACAAATATTTGAAACTTACTCACTACAGTTTTTTTGCTAACTGTCTGTCACTTTGTTTCCCAGCAACAACACAAACTACAACTACAATATGGACAGACAGCGTGCCTGCCTGCCTGCTTGCCATCGAGCAACCTGTGTGTATGCAAATAATTCATGACAATTATTTAAATTGTATAAATTGTTTATTGTTGACCATGTTGCAGACCGCTTAGTTTTGTTGTGACAAATGTTTGGTTTGTTGTGTTTACGCATTTGAATTTCTTTTCATCTTTTTTTCACTGTTAAACAAAAATAAAAGAAAAGAAATGATGGTGCGTGAAATCCTAGCTCATTGTTTGTTGGCTGGCTGGCTATTGAATTCATTTTGTATGTTTTAAATGCAAAAAATTAACATTGACCAGACAATGACCCCAGGATATTGCAGAAAGTGTAGACTGACACTTTCGTAAAGAAATGTTAGGAGCAGCGGGAGTTTATATAACAGTTTTGTTGGAACAACTAGCAGCCTTAGGAGCTCACTAAAATTTATGACTAATTTAAGTTTTTTTTTTTTACAAACATTTAACAAAGTTTCCAAATTTGCAAATTCAAATACAAACATTTCCCCAATTAAAAGATAAAGCTTAAACCTAACTTTAAGCAAGATTTGAATTTACCACCTTTTGTACAGACAAAATTTGTGCAAAGAAAATGTAATGGCATGAAATGTTAAGAAGTGCATTCAGTTGAAAGCCTTAAAGTAGTATATTTCTCAATTTAAGCGTGACAATGACTTGTAAATTCTTGGCTAAGATCGAAAATAACTTTATTCAAACAAAACATTTTTTTTTTTACAGAAAAATATCAGTCCAATATTTTCAAATATTTGTTTAAAAATTAAAATATTTAATATGCAAAAAAATCCTGTAATTTTCGACCGGTGAAAGATATTGCTTGGAAACTTTTTGTGTATGATTAGAAATATTGTTGTTAAACTAACCAACAATATTTTAGGCAAATAGGTCCAAAATTCTGTGCTTTATTTACAAAAAAAACAGGACCATGACAAAATTTTAATTTTTAAGAGTATTTCTAAAAAAACTGTCCTAATTTAAGTCCTAATTTAAACAAGATAAGTCGTTTTTTAAGATCTAGCTGCAGAAATTTACAAAATATAAGAACAGATGAAACCTGATGAAAAACAAAAAAACATCAATATCAAAAAATATCAAATATTATCGGAGCCAGTAGCGGTGCATCTAGCTACCTATCAACCTTCAGGTAATGTTCGATATCGGACATATTCCAGTGTTTGGCATGTTTCATCCGCGCCATCAGACAAGTCAACGTCTTGTATGACATCGTGGTGCTAGCTGGCGCACAACGAAAACCCATACTGACCTTTAACACTAACCTCCTGGCCCACGATGTCGAACGATAACGTTCGCTTTGATAAGACTTAAGACATAAACTTTTTATCGTATCTATTTTTTACTCAATCAAGTTTTTTATTCCAAAATCAAGTTTGTGTCTTAAATCTTATATAAGCGAACGTTATCGTTCGACATCGTGGGACAGGGGGTAAATTAAAAATGTTCATAAAAAAGTGACATTCTTTGAGATCCCAAAGCGCCACCCCTGTAGAATGTGGTATCCATTTAAAAAATTTAAATTCGAAAACTCCTTAGATACGCCCTTGAAAAATATTATCTCGTTGGGACCAATACTTTAAAAATTACAAATGTATTTCCCAAATTTCGATTTTTTAATCGATTAAAAATGTTTATTAAAAAAATGTGCCCTATTTTGTGGACCCACAGCGCCACCCCTGTAGGGTGTGTAAAATTCATTTGGAAAACTTTAATTCGAAAACTCCTGTGATACGCCCAAGGTAAAATTGTATCTCATTGACACCAAACGTTAAGAAATGCCAAACGTATTTGCCAAAATTTGCAAATAAAAAAAATAAAAAAAAAATAAAAAATATTTTTTTTAATAAGATTTCATTTTGCAAAAACAAATCCTGCCTTCAGTACAAATAATAATTTAATGAAAATTAAATTTAATGAACTCAAGCCTAACTAAAAATGATCAAAAATTTAAAAATTTAACAGTTCAACTAAAAATAATAATTGTTCGGAAAGTTAAAAATATTCATAAAAAGTGCCTCATTTTTAAAACCCACAGTGCCACCTCTGTAGGGTGTTGAAGCCTATTTACAAAACTTAAACTCAAAAACTCCTTAAATACGCTCATGTATAATTTCATCTGGTGGGGACAAATCTTTTAGAAATGACAAATGTATTTCCTAAAAAATTTAGATTTTGTCTCCTTTAAAAATTTGCATATAAAAGTGCCCTACTTTGAGAATTCACAGTGCCGCCCCTGTAAGATCTCTACAATTCATTTACAAAACTTAAACTCGAAAAGCCCATGAGCCCATGTAAAATTTTATCTAGTTGGGACCGATTGTTAAGAAACGGCAAATGTATTTCCTAAAATTTCGAGAGCTATGTACATTTTAAAAAAAGGACTTTTAGCAAAATAGCTTTTTCAAATACGTAACTTTTTAAATAAAGTACCTTATTATAGGTACCAAATGCTAAAATCATGACTTTCACTCTTAAAATTCAAAATTATTAAAAAGTACTAAATGTAAAAGTTCTTAATGATAAAGTACATTTTAACAAATATTAACAAAATTTATGGTTTACGTGGTTGCCTGCTGCCTGCAAGAATTCAAGTGGAATCTTTTGATTCCGCTTTGAAAAAATGTATAATCCAATCAAATAGTTATTTAAATTACATAAGAAGTACTTTTTTCAAAATGTACTTTTTCCAAAATGTACTTTTTTATATAAAGTACATTCTCAAGGTACTAAAATGTGTTTTTCACGCTTAACAGTGCTATTTGCAAATACACTGCAAATTCGTTGAAAAACTAACGCAATTTCAAATTCAATTTATAAAAATAATAATTATTAAAAAAAGTACTTTTTCAAAAAGTACCCAAAATCCTAAAACTTTAGTCTCTAATGCATTTTTACAGCAACAACAACAATAACAGCAAGAAAAACTCTACATTTAAATAAACACAATTGTGTTTATTATTAGTATTATTATTGTTGAAAAGTCATCAAATTCCTTTTGATGTGTGCTGCTGATGGCGATGATTATACGTTGATAATGATGATGATTGAGTGACTTTATGGCTAAATGTGTATGGTTTTGAATATTTAATTCTGTGTTTTGAAAAAACAAACCAAAACAGAAACTAAAATTAAAACAAAAACAAAACAAAAACTTTAGCCCAGACCACAGACGTTCTTATTATGATTGTGTGTACAAGAGTTAAGTTGCATGGGTGGACTGACGGAAAAAAAGTAAGTAAGTAAGTAAGTGTGTATAGTCATACGAACAACAGTCGTTTTATACAATATAATTGAAACTTTGTTGTCAATGGCTGGCTTAAGCTTTGTTGGATTTTCTTGGAATATGATGAAAAAAAAAAAATTCTACTCGCTATGGCAAGGCAAAGGCCTGGCATTGCAGCAGTTGGCCGGTAACCATTTGCTGATTTAAACACATACTGGTATTGTTTTATAAAACTCTTTTGTTTTATTTGTAAGTATGGGAAAAACAATAAAAGCAGGCGCAGAAGGGCTTGGTTTAGGAAATTAAATGTTTTGAAAAACCGACAGGCCAAGCAGAGTCTTCTTAGGCAGTTGAGTTTCCACACATGATTTCCAAGAATTTTTCGCATGACATAAACAAGCCGTGTCTGTCTAATAAATTTCAATATGGTTTTTCTTTTTCCAACTTCCTTGTTAATGAATATTGCTTCGTTTTTATTTGCGACTTTATAATAAACAGAAAATATAAAATTTTCTTTAGTTGTTCGGTTTGTTTGTATTGTTTTATTAGTTTATAAATCTACTTACATTTCAAGCGGAAATTGTTGACAGTTTCATTAACGATTAAACAAAATACAATTCTTTATGACTATAGAAAAAGAAAACTTTTGCTCTTAATTACCTGAAAATAGACGAAAATGCAAAAAAAAAAAACAAACATTAGTTTCAATAAAAATATTTAAAACAATAAAACAATTAACTGAGAAATATAAATAAATATTAACAAATTTGTTTATTTTTAGGTCTTTTTTTTTTTTGTATTAACAAAAAAAATTATAAGAATACAAATTATTAGCCAAAATACTTAATATACTAAGAGGGCTTGTGTGTTTTAATACACAAGATTTTCTATAGTAAATTTTAATGTGAGTTCTAATACACAAGATTTTTTGTGTGTATTTTAATATACAAGAATCACACATATAATCACACATGAAAAGGGTTCAAGCAATAACTTTTCCAGGTTCAAAAATATACAATTTTCAAATCGTATATTTGTGCAAAATGGTGACTAACCCCCTGGCCCACGATGTCGAACGATAACGTTCGCTTAGATAAGACTTAAGGCACAAACTTTTTATCGTATCTATTTTTTACTCAATCAAGTTTGTTTATTCCACAATCAAGTTTGTGTCTTAAGTCTTATCTAAGCGAACGCTATCGTTCGTCATCGTGGGCCAGGGGGTAATTGTTCATTAAAACAAAAACTGTCTTTGAGAACTTATAATAAATTTACATATTTCTGAAAGGTATCTTTGCAAATACTATTTTAATATATAAAAAAATTTGTAAAATTTGCCCATCATGTTGCCGAAAACGAAAGCGTTACTTAGCCGGTACACAAGGAACACTTACAGACAAATTCTGTTTATTGACGAAAAAATCATCACCGTACAAGAATCTTTCAATAAACAAAACGATCGTGTGTTTGCTCGGTCATCTTGAAAAGCAACCTAAATCATCCCGAGGGTGCAAAGAGGCCACCATCCCAAATCTGTAATGTTATGGTAAGGAGTGAGCTCCTTTTTTGCGAGAAATGAGTGAAAAACATCGGCCATCGGTCTATCAATCGAACGTATTGGAGCCTATTGTGAAGCCTCTCAACCAATCAATATTCGCCAACAAACCATGGACTTTTCAGCAAGACTCTAATCCAGCTCACAAAGCAAAAACCAAACAACTGTGGCTCAAAAACAGTGTTCCGGTCTTCATATCAACTTGGCCAGACCTCAACCCATTGGATTACAAAAGCATTGCTTGCTCTACTCGTCATCCAAATATTGAGTCGTTGAAGCGAGTCCTTTTCCCGTGCATGAAGTACGTCGCGCGATCGATGAGTGACCAAATCATCTCAAGACGTGCTGAAAGGCAAATGGAAGTCATTTCGAATTAGTTGTTCTTCGATTTGTAGCCATTGAATAACTCGATAAAAAGAAAAAAAAACAATTTTTTTTAAATATTGGGTCGAATAATTCATTCCGTTCCGCGACTGCGGAAATAATTTTTTTTTGCGCGGAAGTATAATTTGAAATTACAGTGGGTGGCCAAATTATTAGTTACACTTATAAATTAAGATTCAACCGCTTTTAATACGTATATAAATTTATTTCTTGTACCAGATGTTTTCGTATTTTAATTCTGGTAATACTGTTAAATATTTTGTGCAGTGTCAACAATGATTGGTGACATTAGAGTGCAGTTGTAGATCATTATCTGTCATTCTGTTCTGAAGAGTGAAATATGCAATTTTGATTAAATTGATTAAAGTCTGGCATCACGATGAAGAACTAAAAGAAAATGTTCAAAAATGCATTCAGAACATGCCAAAAAGGGTGCAAGCTGTAATTTGCCAAAGAAAGTTCTACGAAATATTAAGTTTTTTTTTTTTCAAAAAATTTTGTAATATTTCTTTTCCTCAAATATATATTTTTAAAGCAATTTTAATTGAATTAGAAACACTTAATTTACCTAAAAGAACAAATAAAAGGATAAATTTCCACTATTTTAAAATGTTATACGGCTTCAAACTAAACAATTTCGCATGTGTAAATAATAATTTGGAAACCCACTGTATTCATCCGTTGCTGCGGTATTTTTCGTTTTTGCGGTATTATCTCTACAAAGACAGTATTGCGACATGCCGCAGGAACGAATAATTACATTTTACATATCGATCGATATTTCTTTCCGTTTAGTTTTCCTTGCTGTGCGGAATCATTAATATCACCCATTAATTCGTTTGAATTTGGTTTCGATTTCTCTGTGCACCAGTATTTATGAATTGACTAGGTATTCTAAAATCCAAAAGCTGGCATCACACAACGGATAGCAGTTTTGGAAACCTTAATGTATTTCTTATTTATCATGGAAGTATTTTACCAGTACTGATGGAAATGTGCAGCTTATGAAAAATTTACATGTTACTTTAAGCGCCGCTCCTGAAGGATTTTAATATTCCATTTGCAAAACTTAATCTCCATTATTCCTTGGCAGCGTTCAAGTAGATTTTTTTTACGATCGAATAAGCCGTTTACAAATGGCAGATTTATTTTCTTAAGATTTCAATTCTGCTTCTGAGCCTACTTCGCTGTTGTGCATTGAAGGCAGAAATTCAGGCCCATTTAAGGAAAATTGTTATGAAAAATTTCCGACCAAGTAAAGCGTCTGTTCCAGCAAATCGGTGGTGGGCTATGTGCACTGAAATCTGTCCCTTTCATTTATTTTTGTTTCATTGTTTTACAAATATTTAACAATTTCAGAGAATGTTCAAAAACTTCTAAACGTACATAGACTGAACGTTATATCAGAGAAATAGACGGAACCACTAACTTAAATATACTTATAGTCGTTTATTTAAAAAAAATCGTTTATTTAGGAAAGACACAACAAATATTTAGTTTTATTTTTAATGATTCTGTTTGATATTGCAGAACTTTTGCAAGAGTAAACAACGTGAAACAAATTTATGCCTTAACAAGTGGTTACGCTTTTTCAAGTAAAAATTTGCCATGTGTGACCATACCTTAAGTGAAGCAGAGAGACAGCATGATCTTATTGGCTACTGAGTAGCTAGATCTAAAACTCATGTCAGTAGCAACTGCTCTTTTTAAAGCATCATCATAACGAGTCTATACCTTCGAGACATGAAACAAATTTTTCAAGTTAAAAATTACTAAAAACTCTTCTCAATATTAATAATGGTAATTAATTATTAATAATTAATTGTATACAACGCTTTAAGACATTGCATTTAGTTGTTGTTTATACACTTTCAGCAGCCAAAAACAAATTTGAAATAAAATTTTCAAAAAACTATTCACAAAAATAAAATGCCATCATAATAAACACATTATTATACAGACTGACATTTTTGAGCCCCAACGTTTTCAACAGCCAAACCAAGAGAAAAAAAAGACGCTCATTAAAGAAACATTTAATGACATTAAAAGCCATAACATTTGTTCACACTGTATTGACAACTAAACAGCCATTTACATATATCTTTAACAAAATTTCGATACTAATGTGTATAGGGGAATAATGATTTTTGGAATGTCATGTTCACACCAAACAAATTAGCAAGTTGTTGTTTTTATTTTTATTTCAGAAACAAAAAAAAAACACAAATACAAATACAAAAGATTCAGTTGAAAAATATTTCAGAAATTCCTTTAAGAAACCCAAAAAATTAAATGGGGAGAAAAGTAAATTTATGTGTTTTCTTATTTGTATGTGCTACTTTATTTGTGGGAAAAACCGAAAAAATTAAGATGAATTTATGTTTGGGGCCAGAAATGGAACTAAAAATATTGAAATATTATTAACTCCAACTGTGAATGTAGGTGAATGCAATAAAAGAATTTGTTGTCATATTACATTTTGGAATGAATTTAAAATAAAATCAAAACAAATTTGTTTTAAAATTATGGAAAACGAATAAAAAAAGTGTTCCATATTCTTGGCCGATGATTTTTGAAAATATATGTATATTCAGCAATTTAAATGTTTTGGAGAATTTTGATAACCTTGTATTTAGTATTTAAAATTAAAATGTAACTCCTTCTTTCCATAAAATCTTTCATTTTTTTGGAATTTTAAAAAACTTAAAAAATAAAGTTCTTTAAAATTTGTATTCCCTAAATTTTTATTACTAAAAGGACTAAACCCATGTCAAAATTACTCTTTCTTTTAAATTCTAAACAATTTCTATTTTGACTACTCTTTTCCATAGAATCTTTCAAAGTTTTTTTTTTTGGAATTTTAAAAAACTTAAAAAAAAGTTCGCTATTTTTTATATTCCTTAAATCAGACTAAAAAAACACAAAATTACTCTTTGTTATAAAATCTTAAAAATTTTACTTCATATCCATAAAATCTTTAATTTTTGGGAATTTTAAAAAACTTAAAAAATAAAGTTCTTTAAAATTTATATTCCCTAAATTTTGATTACAAAAAAGACTAACACCATCACTCCTTCTTATAAATTCTAAACAATTTCTATTTCAACTACTCCTTTCAATAAAATCTTTTTTGAGAATTTTAAAAATCTTAAAAAATAAAGTTCGCTATTTTTTATATTCCCTAAATTAGACTAAAACCATCACAAAATTACTCTTTCTTATAAATTCTAAAAAATTTCTATTTGAACACTAAAAAAATAAAGTTCTTCAACATTTATATTCCCTAAATTTTAATTACTAAAGAGACTAAAACC
Source organism: Bellardia pandia (assembly GCA_916048285.2). Classification (NCBI taxonomy): domain Eukaryota; kingdom Metazoa; phylum Arthropoda; class Insecta; order Diptera; family Calliphoridae; genus Bellardia; species Bellardia pandia. The sequence goes on along the minus strand of OU696530.1, from coordinate 21,931,382 downwards.
ATCACAAAAGTACTCTTTCTTACAAATTCGAAACAATTTCTATTTTAACACCTCATTATTTTCATAAAATCTTTAAATATTTTTTGGGAATTTAAAAAAGACTTAAAAATAAAATTTGCTATTTTTTATATTCCCTAAATTACAATAACCACCACAAAATTACTATTTCTTTTAAATTCTAATTCCTCATATCCACAAAATTGTTTTTTGGGAATTAAAAAAGATTAAGTTCGCTAGTTTTTATATTCACTAAATCAGACTCCATTTTAATTTTAACTCCATGAAATCATTCAATTTTTTTTTGGGGAATTTTAAAAAACTAAAAAAATGAAATTCGCTTATATTTACATTCCCTAAATCAGACTAAAACCATCACAAAAATACTATTTCCTATAAATTCTAAACAATTTTTTTAACTCCATAAAATCATTCAATATTTTTTGGGAATTCTAAAAAAAAACTTCAAAAAAAAATTCGCTATTTCTTACATTCCGTAAATTATACTAAAACCATCACAAAATTACTCTACCTTATAAATTCCAAACGATTTCTATTTGAGCTACTCGTTTCCATAAAATATTTCAATATTTTTTGGGAATTTTAAAAACTGAAAAAATAAAAATCGCTATTTTTTACATTCCCTAAATCAGACTAAGACCATCACAAAAATACTCTTTCTTACAAATTTTAAACAATTTCTGTTTTACTCCTCTTTATTTACCAAAATCTTTGAATATTTTTTTGGGAATTTAAAAAAAGACGAAAAATAAAGTTCGCTATTTTTATATTACCTAAATTTTTTATTCCCCAAAACCTTCACAAATTTATTGTTTTTTTTTTACAAAACCTAAACAATTTATATTTTAACTCCTCCTCTCTATAAAATCGTTTAATACTTTTTTAGAATGTTAGAAAACTTCGTTCGCTATTTTTTATAATCCTTAAATTAACTACTCCTTTCCATAAAATATTTCAATGTGTTTTGGGAATTTTAAAAAATAAAGTGCTTTAAAATTTATATTTCTTAAATTTTCATTACAAAAAAAACACTAAAAACAGCACAAATTATCTCGGCATTTTCTAAAAATTCCCATAATTCAAAGCAAAAGCAAAAATTTAAAATACTTTTTAACACTAGATAAAATTAAGTTCTCAAAAATAAAATAATTTGTAACCCCAAACAAAATATCTTAATTTAATAAAAGCAAAGCAAACAAACAACGAAAAAAAAATAATTAAAATAATTTCAATTGGCTTTAGTCCAAGAAATAACACAAAAAAAAACTTTTCTTTTAGGAAGCAAATAAAACAACAATAATTTAACTCTTTAAAAACACAAAAAAAAACACACAGAAAATTAAAAGAACAACAATATACAGAAATAAATTTAATGATTTTTAAATAATTTTGCAGAAAATTTTCAAATTTATTAAGAAAATTATGACAGTTTTACGTTTTAAAAACAAAATTTAATATATTTTTGGCGCAAAGATTTTTACTTATGAATTTTGATATTTATTAAGAGCAAAAACAAATTTCATATATTGATTAAAATTGTTCAGTTTTTAATGATAAAATTAATTGCTGATATGGTTAATTAAAAATAAACTTTATTTAAACTAAAGGCAACAAAACTTTTCCATTACTTGCATTCATAATGAAATGAGAGGTATAAAGTTTGTTATTATGATCGTATACTATAGCTCATTCTTTATCTATCTGAACAAGAACTAGAACCTGAACTAGAACTTGAAAAAAATTTGAAATTCAGCAATCCAAGTTGATATTGAAAATATACAATTTGAAATTGATAAATCGAAATTGATATTGAGAAAAACAATTTTAATAATTGGATTTGTAACTCAAAATCGTGTTATGCGTTTTGAAAATTAAAAAAATGTTTGAAAATTTCATATAAATTTTTTACTTTCTCAATTACAATTTTAAAATTGTCAATATCAATTTCGATTTCTCAAGATCAATTTGATTTTTTAAATTTCAATTTGTTTTTTCTTAATATTAATTTTGATTTCTGAATTTCAATTTCTTATTTCTCTATTTAAATTATGTGTGTGAAGATAAATTCGAATTTAATTAGCACAGACAAAAACCACACTTCTTAACATTGCTACTGTTACAGTCAACAGACTACTGTTAAGCACTTAACAGTCATATTTACTTGAACTTTAAAAAATGTAGCTTTTAGGATGCAATTCTATAGGAGAATTTGGACAAATATCGAGTTGCATACGTATCTCATTATATAGAAAGGGTAGTCCAAAGGGTCCTAAATGAGACTAAATTAGTCGGATTTCTGAAATAATTTTTGAAACTGAATTAGAACTTGAACTAGAACCTGATCTAGTTTCTAAACTAGAAACTGAACTAGGACCTGAATTAGAAGTGAAAGTTTAAACAATATTGCAATAACGCTATTATGAACACCGATATACAAAATGTTATGATCGGACTAAAAATAGCGACACAGTGAACAAAATACTAAAAGGGCGGTATTTGTAGGCGTGGAAAAAAATAAAAACTTATTTCTGGAATTGTATTTACATTATCTTTAATCATAGGGTATGACTGACACAACTTTTTTTCGAACCACTCTAATGATCATTAGTTATTTGATGTTAATTAGTTTATTAAATAATTAATTTTTATACTATTTGTTAAATTTGGTATTATTCATATCATTTTTAAAAAGTCTGTTAGAATTTAATCCATTGACAATGTTTTGAAATAAAAATTTCTACAAATGCAAATGTTGCTAAACCAGTTATATGTTGATAAACATGCCATATGTTGCTAAGCCAGTTGTATGTTGATAAACATGCTGTATGTTGATACTGGCCGTTAAATTTAAATTGAAATACAATTTAGTAACAATATTTCGTACGACACTTACGATATTTTTACATATGTTTTTCGAATGTTTTAGACAAATTTAAGTGTTAGCAAAATTTAAAATGCGTATCACAATATAAAAATGACTCATGTTTGTTTAAATAAATAACCAGCCGGTAACACTCAGATGATAAACTGATTGACAAATTTAAAACAATAAAATAAAATTAATAAACAAAAAAAATTTAATAATGGATATTACTGAAAATACTACGGTATGTTTAAATTTTTAAAAATATTCATAATTTATGTTTTAAATATTTGTTTATAAAATATTTGTCTTTTGTCAATTTAGAGGTGGTCTTTACAATCATATATTTATGTAGTACAATGTACAACATACAACGTCACTTGTGAATTGAACAAATATTTAACAAACTAAGGACAGGACATATTTTTTATTAATAAAACAGCTTTTGTTAATTATTTTGCAATGGAGTTTATTATACATATGTACATATATAAATTGTAATCTTTATTTTCAATTATAGACTTTCTTTAGCTATTCAGGATTGAATCTTTTATAAAAGTTTCTCGATTGTAATTTCAATATATTTTTTCTAAAGAATATTAAATAAAATCATTAAAATTCTTATCAAAATGATGCAAACACACTGATATGAGGTCAGTTATATATTTATTATTTTCCGGTACGCACTTAAGACATTAAATGCGTATCAAGTATATTTTCTATATATAAACACTTACGATAATAGCAATAAGAACATTCGGATAAAGCAATTTTCATAGTTCATAGTGCTATATTTATATACTAAAGAATTTAGTGTACTTTTAAGTATTTCCCGGTATGTTCTTATGCTTTAAGAAAATGCGTTTTATGTTGATTTAACGCAGCATTTGTTGTGTAAAGGATAAAATAAACCCTTTTTTGCTTGAACCTGCAGATGTTTATATAACAAATAGAAATCATTAAGACAAGCATCTTTGCAGGGAAAATCAGGGTAGGCACTCAAGCAAACTGCATGTGTGTAGAATGTTTTATTAAAAATAAAATGCAATTTCCCCTATTTAAAATTTACCCTAAGACGCATCATGCGAACACAATATTTGCAACAACGTCAAACAAGCAGCAATACTAGAAAAAAAACCCTACAAGAAAAGACGAGTAATTAAAAATTTATTAAAAAAGAAAAAAGAAAACCATACCCCCGATTTTGTTCCTATTTCTAATAGAAAACAAAACATTTACGTCACAGAACAGTTAATTATTACTACACAAGAAATAAGTGAAGAGTACAAGTTTCACTTGGCTATTGACTTTGATGTTGAGTTGGAAAAAGGAAAAAAAATAAAGAAATTCAAACAAGGGGTTCTATTTCTTTAAAGAACTTGGCTAGCTTTGTAATAGAAACCAAATGGGGGAGATTTACATGTAAAGAAATAAAGCTTTTAGTTATAAATGCATGTAGAAAAATTAAAATAAAAATAAAACAAAACAAACATACAAGTTGCTCCTTTGTAGTGATCAAAAACAACAAAATACTTTGTCATTTTCCATTTCACTCTGCACGGCTTGTCACATTTTCAAATGAATTATAACTGGCTGCCACTTGTTTTTTTTTCTTTTCTTTTTAAAACAAAAGTAAAAGAACACAAAAATTTGTTCACTCAAATGTTTTTTTTTTTTTTTTTTTTTTTTGTTTGGTTTGTTTTTAATAACAAAATATTTGTTGTTTGTCTTGCTTTAATTCCCAGAAAAATTATGAAAATAATCGGAAAATTTATTTTTTTTTTTTGAACAAAAAACAAAAATACTCACAATGTCAAAAAGTAAATGCCTTAAACATGACCACAACTAATAAGAACGAAAACTCGAAGAAAATCAAATAAATATATCAATGAAAAATTTTGTGTTTAAAAATAAACAAGATTTTTTTTATATTTCACATTTATTATACAAATTAATTTAGGAAAAAATTATGAGAAATAGATTTGGGTGACTTTTTGAGACGTAAAAAAAATAACCAAACGAAATAATTTTACGCAAAAATATGATTTTTCAGTTTCTAGTGCAGGTTCTAGTTATACTTTTAATTCAGATTCTAAGGGCTGTTTTCCCAACGAAAAACTGTCGATTAAAGAAATTTAGTTTTCTCAATGTCTCATTTGCTTCTATTCTGTCGCAAAACTAACCAGCCCTCATCTTCTGATTATTTATTTGTTGTACAGAGAAATTCATCAGCTGACTCTGTTCATATTTTTATGTGGCAATAAATAGATTTTAGAAAAAATATTTAGTAGAGGAATAAACATTGATTTGACGGAGGATGAACTCGAAGAACATGAATTCCAAGTGAATGTTGAAAGAGTTTATCATGCCATACCTAACTACCTGGCAGACATGGATATTATTTATTTTTAAAATATTTGTTTTTTTTTTTATTTTATTTTTTGTTTTTTTTTCACATTTGGAAAACAGCTGATTTATGTCAACAACTTGTCACTTGAAGACAGAGTTCTCAATTTTCACATAAATTTTGAGAGGTATTGCCAAATGAAAATAATGTTTCTATCGGTATATTGAGAAAACCAAAATTGTTAACGGACATATTATCAGTCTAATAAATTTATGTCGACATTTAGTAGCAGGCAGTTTGTCGACACATTGAGAAAACGGGCCTAAATCTGCGTCTAGTTCAGTTTATTCTGCAGTTTCTACTCCTTTTAAAGTTGAAATTAAGAAATTGCACATTTATATTGAAAACTAACAAATTGAAATTCAAGAATGTAAATTAATATTGAAAAAAGATTGATATTGAGAAATAACAAATGCAAAAATAATAAATACAGCTTGATAATGAGCAAAAACAAATTGCAATTAAGAAGTGTAAATTTATTTATTTTTAAAGAGAAGTAACACTCAGGCAATTAATATGCCTACATATAATTGCGCTACTTTCTTTGTAAAGGGGATAGCTTGATGAAGTAAAGGTGGTGAAAGAAGAAAGCTTTTTATATCACAACTCTGCAATTGCGCATTATGTTTGTTTTTAGTGCAGCATTGCAGCGCCTCTGGTGCTGAGTAGGCGCATTATTATTTTCTTAAACTTGATTTTATAGCCTTTATTTAATTATTTTACTTCGGTGGCGTTTCAATGCTATACAACCGAAGGAGGGCGCTGTGATAAATATTAATTAATATGTATTGAGAAAAAGCTAATTAAAGTTGAAAATCGAAATTGATAAAAAAAAAATTTTTTATTGAGAAATTAAAATTTGTATGAAATAGTTTTTTAATTATAAAATACATAACACGATTTTCAGTTACAAATCGAGTAAACTGTGTTATACTAGAGCCCCCACTTGTAGGTTTTAATTAAGAGTCTAGTTCAGGTTGTAGATCAGGTTCTGGTGCTGGTAATAGTTTAGGTTCTAGTTTAGTTTCTAGGTCAGATTCAGTTAAGCTTCTAGTTCAGTTTCTGTTTTAAGAATTAGTTCAGTTTCTAGGTTATATTCTATTTAGGTTCTAGTTAAGGTTCTAGTTCAGTTTAAGTTCCAGTTCAGGTTCTAGTTCTACTATTAATTCAGATTCAGGTTCCTGTTTAGTTTCTGGTTTGGGAACTAGTTTTGGTTCTCAGATTTTGTTTACTTTAGTTTTAATTCAGTGTCTAGTTAAGGTTATAGTTCAGGTTCAGGTTCTTATTCAGTTTAAATATTTAAAACCTCCTTATATAAAACCATAACACACAATTTTTTTTAACAAATCAATAAACAAAATGCAATGTTGGAAACACTATCTACTTGGTTGACTTAACTTCATCCTTTGTGTCTTCCCCTTTAACAGCCAATGAAGCAAGATTTTTTATTATTCAATTCTTTTTTTTTTTATGTGTTGGAAAGTTCTTTGTTTTAAACCGCATTGTCCTTTCAAACAACAAACTCGTCCTCGTACTCTAACACGCACTAAGTCTTTAACCTTTCAAGGATTTTATAATTCCACAACACTTCTTGTTGTTGCTGACGTTTGGGTTTTGTGTTCTCCTGTTAACTACAGCTCCTTTTCTCGTTTTCATTTTTTCTATTGTTGTAACGTTTCTTGTATACAAAATAAAGAGAGGGATTTTATTAAACTTCTATTCTTTGTTTCAAAAACAAAATGAAACACAAGGAAGAAAAAGGAGTAAAAGGCCTTAAGCAGGAGCTGGAGTATGTTTCGGGAGAGTGTTTTTATTATGCTCGTTTTTGCAATTCGTCGACGTCAGTTCGTTTCTATAGATAGAGTATTATTATTTAATTGAATTGTTGTTTGTGTTTTTGCCCTTTTTGCTCTTTGTTCTCATTTACCACTAGTCGCTCTTACCCTCTTTGCAGCCGTTGTTTTTTGTTGTTGATTTTGATCAAACCTTTTGGTAACATTAGCTGTGAAGTCAAGGAAACTACTAAAATGTCAAAGACTTTTTATTTATGTATACATACATACATGCATACAAACATATATTTATAAGAACGATGTTATATTTGAATTAATACTAAAAAGAGTATTAAATATGTATGTATGTGCGATGATGATGTTGATGATGATGATGATAACGATGATGTTGGTGGTATGGTGCTGGCCAAGTAGGTATCGTGTTACTTTGTTGTGAAATTACTGATGAGAAGAGTATTCAGATTAACAATGGAAAGATTTTCAAATGATGAGCAATTCTGAATAATTTTTTAAATAACGATTTACAGTTGTCTCATAAAATGAATTTTTAAGATACTCTTTTTGGTAATTAAAATCTTTTGTGATTTTAATTCAAAATACATATGTACATACATATATTTTAAATGCCTATGGTACCCTTATTGAAACCATTAAATTTAAATTTGTTTAGCATTTAAGCCGCATAAATTTAACACAAAAACCAAATGTAATACTTAATTTTTACTTCAAAAAGTGAGTGCTCATCCCTAACAAGCTTGTATTTGAAAACAAATAACAGAAGCTGTATAGCAAAATATGTTAAATCATTTTGTTAACAATCGTTGCCAAAATAGTTAATAAATTAAAAAAGTTTAAAAATGTCACCAAAGCGAACAGAAACCACGGAATTAGAATGTAAAATAAGAAAAAATTTCCGAATATCGTACAACTCGTTGCGTAACATTGGTGAAATAGTCAAAAGACCTTATTCTGCTATAAAAAAAATTAATAACAAAATATATTGCAACTAAGCCAAGATCCGAACGTCCCCAGGCTCTTTCTAATGGCGAAAAAACAAATATTTTGTGATGGAAATAACAAAAACTATTAGTACCAACTTCCACAAATGCGTTTGTCCAAATACATTACGAAAAGTGCTTCTTGAGTCTAAAGGTACGGTTACATTTGTATTTACTCAAAAAAGCGTAACCACTTGTTTTAGCACAAATTTGTTTGACGTTGTTTAATCTTACAAGAGTTTTGCAAGATGAAACAGCATCAAATACATTACAACTAAATCAGGGGTGTCATAGAAAGCAATATTGTCAGAATTGGTTTTAAAACCGACAAGAAAAAATGCTTTGGTGTCATAGGGCACTGCTACACGTTCAATAAATATCCAGATATTTCTAGTATCACGATATTCAGGGGTGTCATAGAAAGCAATATTGTCAGAATTGGTTTTAAAACCGACAAGAAAAAATGCTTTGGTGTCATAGGGCACTGCTACACGTTCAATAAATATCCAGATATTTCTAGTATCACGATATTTGTTGTGCTTTGGCCTAAATAAGAAAAGTTTTTTTTTTTTAAATAAATAAATGAGTTAAAATATATGTATTTTAGTTAGTGGTTACGTCTTTTTCGGAAAATATTTGCCAAATGTAACCGTACCTTAAGTACAACAGTCGTGTTTTTCGTAAGAAACACTATATCAGCAAAATAAACAAGATCAAACGACTTAAATACGCCAAAGACCATCGAAATAAATCGAACGACTTTTGAAACAGATGAGGGCAAATTTAATATACAGCTGCGGTATAAAAAATAGCACTGAAGACACGATTCGACTGTATATTAGAGTGGTTCGTCTTCCATACAAAAAAAAAAGTTGTGTCAGTTACCCCCTTGGATTAAAGATAATGTAAAAAAATTATATATATTTTTTTTATATTTTTTCCACGCCTACAAATACCGCCCTTTTAGTATTTTGTTCACTGTGTCGCTATTTTTCGCCCGATCATAACATTTTGTTTACCGATGTTTATGGCTCTGTAAGGGCTAAATTTCCGTCCTTAATCATTTTTTTACTATCACGTCAAATTCTATTCATGACTTCTAAAAGTTCGTACAAAAATATTTAGCATTATTGTGGGTACGACTAGAATTTGACGTAGTAGTAAAAAAGATTTTAAGGACAGAGCCATGAACACCGATATACAAAATGTTATGATCGGACTAAAAATAGCGGCACAGTGAACAAAATACTAAAAAGGCGCTATTTGTAGGTGTGACAAAAAAATAACAAATTATTTCTGGAAATGTATTTACATTATCTTTTATCCAAGGCGATGACTAACACAACTTTTTTTTCGAACCGCTCTACTGTACATATGGATTTTGCTACGAGTTAGTTCCCTAGTTATTCCCGTGACAAGCAATTGAAATATGTCAATCATTTATTCAACGTAAAAAAGATTTGTCTAACTTTTATTGACTTTTTATTGAAAAGATTTACAATTTCAGGTAAAGTATCAAAATTTGGACGGTAAAAAGAATAGCATATATTTCAAATAAATAAAAAACAAATTTATGTGAAGCTGATGCAACAAATAACTTGTTAATATTTTGTTGCATGACCTTTGTTGACAATAAGGGCGGCGCAGCGCTTCGGCATGGAGTTAATTAACGTTTCACAGCTTTCTTTAGGTATTTCCGCACACGACTCTTTCACTACATCCCAAAGATGCACATTGTTAGTCGTTTTTATTTGACACACAGTTTTCTTTACGTCAGCCCAAAAATTCTCTATTATGTTCAAGTCAGGTGATTACATTGGCATGTCCTCAATATTGTTGTCAATGAACCACTGACGTGCTTTTTTGCTTTTAGGTTTTGGGTGGTTGTCTTGTTGGAAGACCCAAACCAATGGCATTTCGTCCATGACATAGCAAAGCATAACAGTATTTAGTATAACAACGTAAACATGTTGATCCATTGCTGATGTTATGCAATGTATTGGCCCCACTCCCACTAATATGAAAAGCATCCCCATACCATAATGCTACAACCTCCATGGTTTACCGTCTTAAATATGTATTGTGCATTGCATTCTGCATTTGGGGGACGTCTAAAACCTTTTCCACCAAATAAAATGATTTTACTCTCGTCCGTCCATAAAAAATTTCGCCATTTACCGATGTCAAATAAATGATCGAAATGCTATTATTTTTGCCCGCACTTTATATGGAAACGAGGGTAGATGTAGAGTGTGGAGAAAACCAAATGAGAAGTTTTAAGACAAAAATTTCTGTCCAACTTTTCAACAAGAGGGTGGCTCAGTTCTAATAAATCACCGGAAGGATATTGACATTTTAAAAACTCATTTACATCCCAGCGTGCAAAAAAAGAGGATTTCAGAAAACACATTGTAAACGTATGTATGTAAATTTCGTTCTAACTCATAACATGTAATAAGAAATATGATTAATTTCCGAAATCTATTTCTCAATAATGGTGAGTTAAATAGATGATGTTTACAAGTAGCTCTTGCTGAAGACAGAAAATGCATTCCAATGTGTCTATATACCTTACAATGGTATTTTTCGAATAATAAATTAAAATAAATAATAAGAAAGTTTCTCTAATGATTTCAGAAAACTTTATATTTGCACAAAACAACAACCCCAAACATACGGCTCATAATACAAAGTTAAGGCTCAAAAATAGATGAAAACTATCCTCCCCCCCCCCGCCGTCAACCAATCAAACGATATTAATCATATTGAAAACTTTTGGGATCATTTAGACAGAAAACTTAGAGAAAGAAATAATACTGATCTAACAATAGCTGTACTGGAAGAGTGTAATAAAAATCCACCCTTGGTGAGCCAAAACTTAGTGGATCCTGTCCCCTGAAGACTACAAGCCATAATTAAGAACAATGGCTCCCATACACAACACTAAAATATTTGTTCTACGTGATTTTTTATTGCAAAAATTCAAAATGAGCATTCACTTTTCCACTTGTGAGTTTGAATTAATTAATAGTTTTATTTATGTTTTTATATTATTTTTAAATATTATTAAAGAAACAATTAAAATGTGGTGTCAATAAAGTCAATCTAAAATATGAACTTTTAAATTTAATTTATGGGTGAGAACCTAATTTCTGAATCAATTGTATATATTAAATGGAAGCTAAATTAGCATCTAGTAGATTTGTGGTAGACATGTTCTAGTTTTGATTTAATACAATTTAATCTGCTATATTTTGGCTAAAATTATTAAAAATTATTCATATAGAGAACAACAGTCGTCTGATATTTCGTAATAATTTTTTTGTAATAAAAATCATTCAGAACCGCAAATAAAAATCTATCTTTATCCTATGATTTACTTTTTCTTTTCTTTACAAAACACAAAAACTTATCAAAATTAGTCTAGCCGTCCCAAATAATTCTTACAAAAACAAATCCCCAAATACTCATAAAAAATGTCTACTTAAAATTTTCGCATACAAAAAAGAAAAAAAAAATTAATAGAAGTCTTCATCATCATAATTTTTATGTTAAAAATACATGCAAACAGGCCAGCAGATTGGCTAGTGAATGACTGGCCCGTAAAATCTTATTTTGTGTTTGTCGATCTCATAAATACACTTAAATTTATTTTGCATTTTAAATTTAGTTAAAATTTTAAACAAAAAAAAATATGTATTAAACATGTTCACACTTAAAATATGTTGTGTTATAAAATTTTAACAGACATACATACATATGTATTTATTTATGAAATATAATTATAGGTACATACATATATACATATTATCGTTTTGTTGCTTTGCTGTTTGATTTCGTTAATAATTTAAATTATTTGCTTTTTAGCAATGCTGACACTTCTAACACACACCCACTCATTAACAATAACTTATTAAGATATGACATTTTCTTTATACAATGGCTCACAGCTTATTTGGTGTGCCTAATTTTTAATGTTAAATTATATAATTTTTTTTTTTATTTACTTAAGAATTAAAAAAATAACATTAGTTATTCAAATATTAATAAGTTTTTATTTTGATTACAAAGGATATATGACACAAAGAGTTTACTCATATATAGGTAAATATATTTAACATAATAGTAAAATTAAATATAAGGCAACACTTCTCTATAACTATAATTTGTTTTAAATTTTAAAAAGATACCGGATACCGCTTTTGTTTCAATACTCCTTTCAGTATTGATTGCATTGACTTAACCAGCTTTATTCGACCGTTAAATTTTGCCATTTTATTTGTAAAGTTTAATTTTTAAGTCTTAAGATATGTATGCACGATCGTCAGTTATTACAATGTTGTCCGAAAAATGTTCAGAAAATGTTTAACAACCGTATGAACTTAAAATGTTTGTCTTCCAACGTTGTAAGAAAAAGCATTTTCACTACATTCGAAGACAAAAATATTGTCAGACATCGAACAATAGTGTAAACACACAATTTTGTCATTATCATTGTTTTAAGACAATTGTCAAACACTTGTCATTGTCATATGTGCAAAGTTTATGCATCTGCCAATGGCAGCATTGTCATAGAAATTATTTCTAAATGCAACTCTGTATATACATAAATAAATAAACAAGTGTTCATTAATAAAATATTTGAAAAAAGTGGAAGAAAATTAAAGAATTAAATTAAAGAAAATAAAAAAATGGATAGCGACATATCTTTTTTGTTCCATGACAATATTTAACATTTTTCAACACACAACGCTGCAAAACGAATTTGGCCATGCCACATAACAATCTGACAACCGTGTGAACTGACAATTTCGGTTGCCGGATAAATTCATTGTGTGACAATTGTCTGCCAATGAAATTGTTAGTTTTCTTACAGTCGTCTAAACTGACAATTTACCTTTTGCTAACAATTTTTCAATGTCAGCACATTGTTAGATCTGACAACGTTGCAATATCTGACGATCGTGTAACACAGCTTTAGCAATGGCTAATTTTGTGTTTTGTAATGTTTCTCTCATGCTTTATAAATTCTCAATAACATTGAGATCTGGAGATTGGGCTGGTTTATTAAAGGTGGCTTCACCTATTTGTTCCGAACAAATATTTTTTGTCCGGATAAACATTTTTTATTGAGAGTTTTTTGCCACACGATTTACCCATTTCCAACAATTTGTCTGGATAATCAAAGCTGCCATATGTAAACAAAATGTATTAGGTCCGGATTACCATTCACAACACTAAGTATTTTGATGTTGTATGTTGTAAACTGCGGTTACGATTTACAACACTTATCAGCTTAATCGTATGAAAAATACATGTTGTGTTGTAGTGGGGACAACACAACATTTTAGTGTTCATTTTTGTCCAGACAAAATATAAAACTAAACCAATTCAAGCTGAGAGTTGTTCGTATAAAATATTTTCTCTCCCTTAAACAGAGAGGCGTCAGACTTCATATGAAAAACAACTTCGTCGTACAAATATTTTTTTCGGAACAAATGGGTGAATCCGCCTTAACGATATGAGAACAATTTTAAACTAGCCATGTTTGCGCAAATTGTGACTTATGCTTTGGTTCATTGTTTTTATAGAACCGAAATTTTTCTTCGATAACTAACTTTTCAACACTTTTGAATAAGTTATCTTTGAAAAGATTTAAATAAATAAATTCATAGTGTCATCGATAAAGGCCAAGCTTCCGATACCAGCTGACATGTCCTCCACCGTGCTTTACTGTGCCGCGTAATTTTTTATTTTTTTTTTTTGCTCGTAGTTCCGCATTTGGCTTTCGCCAAACACATGAGTTAACATCAGACCCAAAAAGATTAAATTTGCTTTCATCAGCAAATATAACGATGTCCTAGAACGATTGGTCCCTGTCAACTTTGTCTCTGCTTAATTTTACGCATTATCCAATATTCGTCAGCTTCTGTAAATATTTCATTTGGTTCTTTACGACTTTGATTAGCCACTCTATTTTCTCGATCTATCTTTGTATAATATACTGAACTGTAGAAGCACTCAACTTAACTATTTCGGCAATTTTTTTTGTGTTTCCCCATCTTTGAAATGACTAATTATTAGTTCACGCGTTTCTATTCAAGTTCGACGACCCATAGCAATATTATAACTAATTGACACCTAAAAGCTTCTAAATATCGCATTAAAATGTTTATTAAAATATTATATGTAAAATTTATGTGTAGACAAGACTTTCTCAACTACTTTTATAACGCTTAATTTTCACACACGAAATAAGCTGTTAAATCCCTTTTGTTTTATTTTTTTTCTACTAAATATTTTAAGGGCGATTTGTTGAAATGAATTTTTTTTTTTTGTAACACTGAATGACATTTTTCCAAAAAAAAATGTGAATTCTTTTGGATTGGAAATTGGTAATAAATGAAGGTGTTCTACTTTGAAAATAGATTACACGAAATAAGCTGTGAGCCACTGTTTGTATATGCGAAATATATACATATGTATATAATAACCCAGCGAAACACATCTAGAACATAACTAGAACCTGTACAAGAAACTGAATTACAACCTAAAAAATTAACTAGAAACTGAACCTGAACTGAACTAGAACCTGAACCTGAACTAGAAATTTAACTAAAACCTAACTAGAAACTGAAATAGACCCTGAACTGAAACTTAAACTAGAACCGGAATTAGAACCGAAACTAAAAGCGAACTAGAAACTAAAATAGAACCTGAATTAAAACCAAACTAGAAACTTAACTAGATCCTAAACTAAAATGTAAACTAGAACCTAAGCTGAACTGGAATATCTAAACCAGAATCTGAACTAAACCCTGAATTAGTAGCTGAACTAGAACCTAAACTAGAATTGAACTAGAATCTGAACCAGAAACTGAAATAGAACCTGAACTAAAACCGAACTAGATGGAACGAAACAATCGATTTATTTTAATTTTATAATATTTTTAGATAATTTGAAGGTGCCCTAAATAAAGTACCGACACTGCCTCACAAATCTAGTTTGTTCATCTTAAATTGAGAAATATTTTTAAAGTTACAGTATTCTTCAATATTTTACAATAAAATATAAATTTTTGTATTCTGTAAATTACATTAAAAACGTGTATTAACTTGTGTCCTTTAAAAAAGTTACGTTTTCGGTATACCGAAATTTAAGATTTTTCATTCTTAAATCAATCTTCTGTTAGGATTATATTAAGTACGAATTCGAGCTAAAATCAAGTTTTGAATTCTAGAAACAAGTACATTTTAGGATTAGTCCAATCTCGAACACACTTACAGCCTGTTCGCCGATCTCGAACGTTAACGTTCGCTTAGATAAGACTTAAGACATAAACTTGATTGTGGAATAAACAAACTTGATTGAGTAAAAAAATAGATACGATAAAAAGGTTGTGTCTTAAGTCTTATCTAAGCGAACGTTAACGTTCGAGATCGGCGAACAGGCTATTAATTCAATCTTATATTATTCTCAAATCAAGATAGCTTCCAGCTTAAAACAAGCTGAAAATTCTTAAATCAAGTGCGGTTAGAGATCGATTTGATCAAAAGAAGGCCTAAAGGCGCTAAAATCAAGATTCTCTTACTTGACAAATCCGTACTTGAATCATGTATTTTGTACTTGACACCGCTCCGGATTAATTGAGTACGGAATTCTTAATTTTTTTTTTGTGTATTCAGTCAAAATATAGCCGAAAATCGAATAAAGATATTCGACCAATTTTTGGCCTTATCCGAAACCGAAACCGAAACCGAATGACCTAAAACCTGAACTAGAATCTAAACTGAACTAGTAAAAAGTTTTTAATATGCCAAGCTATAAAAAACATCGTTAAACGCTTTTGTGTATACATATGTTTTTTGTAGTACAGACTCGTATTTTCATTGTTTCAAAAGGACAATAAAATAGTACGCAGAAAAAAAAACAAACGTCAAAATCGTATTTATTTACGCTTTAATTTATTTGAAACTTCTTTCAAAAACAATAAGACACACAGAAAACGAGACTTTTGTCTCCATTACAACACTGTCATTGTGATTTTGATTTTGTATGTGATGAGCACAGTGTGGACGTAGTGAGTGAGTAAATGAGTGACTCTGTTTGGCTGTTTTTGGAATGACGAGTGCTTAGTATGCGTACAAAGTTGTACCATTGAAACATTCATTGGAAATTTATGGTTGTGCTGCTATTCCTTTTTCCTTTTCATTAACTTTTTTTTTTGTTTTGTTCTTCTACTTACATATAATGATTTTTACTTATATTTTTATTCTATTCTTTACAATTCAACGTTTGTAAGTTCATTTACACTTTTAGCTTTTAATTTAATTTTTTCTGTTTAAATCAAGCAACCTTTTGTGCGTCGTTTTCTTAATGTTAAATCCTTTGTTTTATTATTTTTTTTTTTTTTGATTTATTCCAATGCGGCATTTTATTCTGATGATAAGTTTGAGTAGAGTGCTTGGAACAAGAAATTAAGGAATAAAAGGGGGGCCAAACAAAGATCTCCTTATGAAAACACGCACGGTTATGTCCTTTTTGAGTGTGTGTGTGTGTGTTTTATGGTGTTTTAGTCTTGTATGTTCTTTTATAAGCTTTGACGCCAAAGAAAGACATTTCCCTTTTGCTTTTATTTATAGTGTTCTTTAACCAGAAATGAAAAAAAAATAATGGAAAGAGCTTAAAACGACGTCAAAACTTAATTATTAAGTACGATAAAACAAATGAGCATTAAGTGGGATAATAAAGCAAACAATATGGAAAATATTATTAAATAAAAATATGAATTTTAAGGCGAATTTAAATAAATCACATAAATATATAAAAAAAAAAGCTTGCAGTTTGAATTCAATTAAATTCGCTAAACAAACAAATTAATGTGGATTCTAAGCAGTTCCCTTGCAAACGATTGCAGTGACATTCAATTGAATTTACGAATCAATTTTCAGTTTTGCGATTCTATTGACAATAAGCATTTCAGTGTTTTGCAACTAATTTTATAAGTTTCAGATTTCTCTTATTCATATTTGTTTAATCTCCTTGCAACAGTTTTTCAAGGTGATTTCTAATTAATCACACTAGAAATAATATGAAAACGAACAAAAAACTTTTGGTTCTTTTTTTAATGGAAATTCAAGGAATATTTTAACAATTCTTTTATTAACATTTATATTACATAAGTTTCGTTTTCATGCTTTTTATAAGAGAGAAACCATATTTATGTTAAAAGACAAACTGCAGCAGTATCTAGTAAGATTTTTAATGAACATTTGGTAGTGGCGCAAACAGTGGACTGGCCATGGTAACAATGTGTTCACAAACTGCTAAATAATAAAGCTTTTATACAACAAAATTTAACATGATACCCAACTTTGTCTAAAACAAACTTGTCTCCCCCAAAAATCCCACAAAAATTATATTTCAACCTTATTTTCACTTTTAAGCAGCTTTCAAGCCACTGTTAACCTCTTGTCCATAAACAAGATCTAAAATACTAATAAAAACCCCAAAAAGGTCAAAACAAGTGCAAAACATGCGCCATTAAAACATACTGCAACTGCAACAAAACAAAACTACTAAAACAAACGAACTACAACAAGACTCATTTATTTATAACCATAAAATATAAAAAAAAAACATGAACTACGACAGCAAAAAACACTAAACAAAAAAAAACAATTTAAAATATGAAGCAAAATTAAAGACAACAAAAAAACAACAACAACACACACTTGCAGAATTCCAAAACTCTTCCCAATATGGCACAGAGGGAGGAGTTGTAGTACAAGTAACCGACAGGCTAAAAAGACTGAATGACTGGCACAGCCAGTTAATCGCTTAAATGTTCATTCCACAACTAGACAATCAAACACAAACAAAAAACGAAATAAAATAATATAAAATACAAAAAATTGTAGACATTTATAAGGTCATGGTAACAAATCGGAAGAAATGTTTGGAACGCATACCGACAGCAAAGCAAGCATTACAACAATAAAGCTGTCGTTTATAGGAAACAGCGCAAACCAGGCAACAACATAATTGAACAG
This sequence comes from Bellardia pandia, assembly GCA_916048285.2. Classification (NCBI taxonomy): domain Eukaryota; kingdom Metazoa; phylum Arthropoda; class Insecta; order Diptera; family Calliphoridae; genus Bellardia; species Bellardia pandia. The sequence goes on along the minus strand of OU696530.1, from coordinate 21,913,250 downwards.
GTTGCTTAAAAAACACGCCACCAAACTTAAATTTCCACTCATTTAGCGTAAAACTCCTAAACTGGTCATATAGTAATTGTTAGACAACGATGATGATGATAATGATAATAATGATTATAATGGACTCCTGCTTCACTACTGATACAGGGGCCACTCTAAGACAAACCCAGAGCAAAAAAAAAAAAAACTTGTGAACTAACAAAACAGCCAGCCACTTTAACCATTTACTTGGAATAATAGAGTAATACTTTTGTGCTTATTAGGTGGTTGGGTTTGCGTTTTTTTGAATGATGGCCAACTATTTGCAATGGCATGGCTTTCTGAAGCAGTAAAAGACATGATTACGACTCACTTAACAATAACAACAGCCATAAGCAATATAAAAACAGGCCAATTTGCTTTCAAATTGAGACAACAACATGAAAACACTAAGGGAGAAAAATGTAAGGAAATTATAAATGTGACAAATCACTTATCTGTTGTTCTAGTTCTGTTCTACTTCTAGTTCAGTTCTAGTTCTGTTCTAGTTCTGTTCTAGTTCTGTTCTAGTTCTGTTCTAGTTCTGTTCTAGTTCTGTTCTAGTTCTGTTCTAGTTCTGTTCTAGTTCTGTTCTAGTTCTGTTCTAGTTCTGTTCTAGTTCTGTTCTAATTCTGTTCTAGTTCTGCTCTAGTTCTGTTCTAGTTCTGTTCTAGTTCTGTTCTAGTTCTGTTCTAGTTCTGTTCTAGTTCTGTTCTAGTTCTGTTCTAGTTCTGTTCTAGTTCTGTTCTAGTTCTGCTCTAGTTCTGTTCTAGTTCTGTTCTAGTTCTGTTCTAGTTCTGTTCTAGTTCTGTTCTAGTTCTGTTCTAGTTCTGTTCTAGTTCTGTTCTAGTTCTGTTCTAGTTCTGTTCTAGTTCTGTTCTAGTTCTGTTCTAGTTCTGTTCTAGTTCTGTTCTAGTTCTGTTCTAGTTCTGTTCTAGTTCTGTTCTAGTTCTGTTCTAGTTCTGTTCTAGTTCTTTTCTAGTTCTGTTCTAGTTCTGTTCTAGTTCTGTCCTAGTTCAGTTCTAGTTCTTTTCTAGTTCTTTTCTAGTTCTGTTCTAGTTCTGTTCTAGTTCTGTTCTAGTTCTGTTCCAGTTCTCTTCTAGTTCTGCTCTAGTTCTGTTCTGGTTCTGTTCTAGTTCTGTTCTAGTTCTGTTCTAGTTATGTTCTAGTTCTGTTCCAGTTCTCTTCTAGTTCTGCTCTAGTTCTGTTCTGGTTCTGTTCTAGTTCTGTTCTAGTTCTGTTCTAGTTATGTTCTAGTTCTGTTCTAGTTCTGTTCTAGTTCTGTTCTAGTTCTGTTCTAGTTCTGTTCTAGTTCTGTTCTAGTTATGTTCTAGTTCTGTTCTAGTTCTGTTCTAGTTCTGTTCTAGTTCTGTTCTAGTTCTGTTCTAGTTTTTTTCTATTTATTTTCTATTTATTTTCTAGTTCTGTTCTAGTTTTGATTTTATTTAAAAATTTCTGTGAGTGTATTTATTGATAAGTGTAATGATAATGTATTGTTATTTGTAACCTGTCAGTAATTTATTTGTCTAAAATAAATTTGTGTGTGCTGTTAGTTTTTGATAAGTTGTAAAATAATCGCAAATAACACCAACGCAAACAAAAGCAATTGAAATTATTGATAAAATAAAAAAGAGTGCACTTCAAATAAAGCGCCCCTCCCTATCGATAACAGCTGTACGATACTTGACCAGTGAATATAATACAGAACAGAAAAACAACATGAGCTGTTGAGCAAGTAGGCAGAAATGCTTAGGAACTACACTACATTTTATAACATATTCCTAAGAAAAACAAAAACTAAGACCTAAAAGTATTAAAAATAGAGGAAACTTTAAATATTTTATTAAATTTTAAATGGGAGTTATTTTGGGTTATAGTGTTTTGTAGGGTCTCTAACTCAAAAATGTTCAAATGAATGCAAATATTAAATATTTTTGCTTGAGTGGAAAACGTCGCGCCAAAATTGTAATGAGATCTCATGAGTAGTTGCACAAAAGACAATAAAATAAATACAAATGCAAATGCAAATGTAAATAAACAAATTGATTATGTATTTACTTTTATATGGTTTAAATATTTATTTTGAATAGCAAAAAGATAAAATAAAAACAAAAGCAAGCAGTTGGAATAAAATTAAACATCTACGGCGAGAGATAAGTGAAAACGTCACAGCAACGTTTGACAAGGGAACTAACTGCGTAATACTCGCATTACTGGCCGTACAAATTGTATTCAGATATGCATGTAAAAAAAGAAAAAAATATCTTTTGTATTTGTCTAGAAATTCGCTTCCAAAACGCCTGAGTGATTTTCAAATATCTGCGCGTAAAGAAAATCAAATGGAAAACAGCTCATCATCATCACCATAATGATTAGCAACATGATTGTAATCATTAGCAGTTATGGAGCAAAAAAAAACATTATATATTATTTACATGCTGATCACATGAAACAATTTTGCATTCCAAATCATCACAACACATCAAATGCACCAACCAGTATTGTACAGCAACTACTCAGTTTCAATAATTTTTAATAGAAAAAAATGTAAAAAATACAAAAAAAAAAAAGCCAACAATAATCATAATGATAAAAAATAATCTGCTGCTAGTAAAAAGATTTGTTTTTATTTTGTTTAGTGTTTTATATTTTTAAATAAAAACAACAACGAAAACTTAAACACATTGCTGTAATAATGATTTGATATCATGCATCCATTCTGTATCTGGCTGGCTAGTGTAGTGCTGCTGGCTGGTGGTTGCTGGCTGGCCGTTTCTGCTTTTCTAAATCAATTCCATTATATAGAAACTATTACACGTTTTACACACGTTGCATGCAACTACAACAACAGCAGCAACAATAATACTAATTTATAACTATTTGTCTGTCTGTCTGTCTGTCTGTCTGTCTGTCTGGTGGTTGCCAGCAGCCAGCCTGCCTGCCTAGATGATGATTCTCCACTCGTTAAATGTAAATGATATCACAGCCCATCACATCAACATCATGTCATATTATATCCCATAATTTCCCAGTGTGTGTGTGTGTGTGTATGTGTGTGTGTTTTTGTTTTGTTTGTATATGTGTGAGATTTGTCTGTGTTAGTGATGAGATAGAAACAAACTTTGAAACAAGACGACACGTCTACTAAAGCCGTATGTCGTTTATGACAGCACCAACAATGACAAAACAACTAAAGCGTGCACTACAACAATTGCCTTCATATTTGCCAGAGTCACCAGTTAGTAGCAGTAGCAGCGAAACAGTTCTGTCAAAATATCAATTCAATCAAATGAAAAGTTTTTTGATGCACTAAATTGTTCTTAAAATACTGCTCTTTAAGGTTTTTCTTTATTATTCGCTCATACAGTACTCGCAGTTGTTGCTGTATATTTAAGACAGTTATTTCAATTCTTGTTTTATTCCAAGACACCACTCTTTCAAATCACCTTCTCTAGCAGTCAGTCATTCATATAATGTATACACGTCTCTGAATGACTCACCTCCTTCTGCTTTCCTTCTCACCCCTTTTTTGTAATACCTGCCTGCCTGCCTTCATTACCAACTTAAGTTGTTATAAGTTTTCTATGCGTTTTCTTCATGTAGAATTTTATAAATGCAGTGAAAAATTAGTTTTTCAATTTTCAATTCCAGAATCATATTTTCATATATTTTTTGTTGTTGCTTCTTTTTTGTACTTTTTTCGCTACTGATTTGAAATATACACGCAAACTACTCATAACGAACACGTAGTCACGTTATTTAAGTTTTATAGAAATTGTCTCGTCTATTGAAATTAAAATCGTACTGGATGTAGAAATGAACAAAACAAAAATCAGGTAATAAAGTCCAGCAAAAAATTTAATTAAATGTTACATTTTTTGTTTTACTTTTCTATAGAAAAATTATCGCTAACGTGACTTTTCTAAAGAAAAGTTATAGCCTAAATTTCACTAGAATTTTTTTTTTTAAGAGAAGTAACACTCAGGCAATTCTTTGTAAAGGGAATAGGTTGAAGAAGTAAAGGTGGTGAAAAAAGAAAGCTTTTTTATCACAACTCTGCAATTGCGCATTATGTTTGTTTTTAGTGCAGCATTGCAGCGCCTCTGGTGCTGAGTAGGCGCATTATTGTTAAAGCTTGATTTTATAGCCTTTATTTAATTATTTTACTTCGGTGGCGTTTCAATGCTATACCACTAAAGAAGGCGGTGTGATAAATATTAGTTATGATGGATAGAAAAACTAATAATTATCAGAAACTGATGTTGTTTGGGTGGCATCGGCTGGGAATCATGCTTACTGATCAAATGAGCTAACCAATTAAGCTACAGCACCCTCAAGAAAATGTAACGATAAAATTACTCTTCTATAGAAATGTTATTGCTAAGTCATGTATACCAAGCTATAGAAAATTTATTATTCGCTATCGCTAACGTGACTTTTCTTTAGAAAATTAATCGCTAATGTGACTTTTATTTAGAAAATTTTTCGCTAACGTGTTTTTCTGCAGAAGTTATCGCTAACGGGACTTATCAATAGGAAAATTATCACTAACGTGCTATTCTATAGAAAAGTTATCGCTAACGTGAGTTTTTTATATAATATTTATCGTTAACGACTTTTCAATAGAAAAGTTATCGCTAACGTGACTTTTCTATAAAAAAAAAATCAGTCAATGAATTTTCAATTGCTGGTAAATTTTCAATAGAAAAATTATCGCTAACGTGAATTTTCAATAGAAAAGTTATCGCTAACGTGACTTTTTTATATATATTACTATTAACTATTCCATAGAAGAGTTATCGCTAACGTGACTTTTCTATAAAAAATTTATCGCAAAGGTGACTTTTCAATAGAAAAGTTATCGCTAACGTGACTTTTCTATAAAAAAAATTATCGCTAACGTGACTATTCTATAAAAAATTCATCGTTAACGGGCTTATCTATAGAATTGTTATCGCTAAACTTGTTTATATATATTACTATTAACTATTTCAAAAGAAAAGTTATCGCTAACGTGACTATTCTGTAGAAAAGTTATCGCTAACTTTAATTTTCTTTAGAAAACATATCGTTAACTTTTGTTTTCTATACAAAAGTTTAGAATAAACTTCTGACTCATTACACTGTGGAACATTTTTGGGATTATTGTCTGGGGGGTGAGAAATTCCAAGTCAGGGTGATGGTACTAGGTCAGTATAGTAAAACCCTCAAAGGGTTTGGCGTTCGTATGTGTCAGTTTTTTTTATGACCTTTTAAATTTTTTCCTTATCTTGATGTTTTTTCGCTTAGTTGTAACATTTTGGCAAAAACGTAGTTTAACATAACTCGAGAACCACTTGTGCGATTTTGATGAAACAAATTTAGAAACATTAAGAATTTATTTATTTATTTATTTACAATTAAGTGAAGGTATCCCATTTTTGTTTTTATTCAAAAGTGTCATTTATCGCCTTTTTATAAATTTTCCCCAATAACTCCAGACTTCTGGCCATAAACTACTAAAAAAAAAATTGACCACAGCAGTAGCAAAAGCTATTTATATCTGGCTTGCACAGTTCCATATTCTGTTCAGTTTTGTTCACTTTTAAAAAACTGGAGAAAAATCACTTTTACTGTTCGCGTTCGTCGGCACCTGTTGAATGACAAAAAAAATATTTAAATTTTTAGGCAAAAAATACTTTTTTCCCTTCATACATTCATTTTTAACTTCGAAAGTGTTGCACATATAGGAAAACGGTATAGAAACAGATTAGAGAAATTGTAATTCTTAATTTTTCTAAATTTGTTTCATCAAAATCGGACAAGTGGTTCTCGAGTTATGTTAAACTACGTTTTTGCCAAAATGTTACAACTAAGCGAAAAAACATCAAGATAAGGAAAAAATTTAAAAGGTCATAAAAAAAACTGACACATACAAACGCCAAACCCTTTGAGGGTTTTACTATACTGACCTAGTACCATCACCCTGACTTGGAATTTCTCACCCCCCAGATTGGCTGTTGTACTGTGTTATTAAAACTATTCACTTTCAGTTTACTTATTGCTGGGTTATTAAAACTGCATTCGATACTTTATAGGAATATATGTCTTAAGGTACGGTCACATTTGGCAAATATTTGCCGAAAATGACGTAACCACTAAATAACATTTATTTGAACTCATTTGTTTACTTAAAAAAACTTTTCTTATTTAGGCCAAAGCACAACAAATATTTAGTTTTAATTTATTTGATGCTGTTTGATCTTGCAAAACTCTTGTAAGAGCAAACAACGTCAAACAAATTTGTGCTAAAACAAGTGGTTACGCTTTTTTGAGTAAATATTTGTCAAATGTGACCGTACCTTTACATTCTTACACAGACATTTCAAAATTTATTTACCAACGTTATTTACTCATATTTTATTTATTTATATACTTGTTTTTATTTCTAAATACATATTTACACATTTACAAAAAGCCTAGTTGCATTAAGTATAAACAAATGATATGCAAACAAAACAAAACAGTTCAGATGACGACAAAACGCATAATTTGTTAAATATTCTCAAGTTTCTGTATTGAGTTTTGTAGTTTTTTTTTGCTATTATTATTGTTATTATCTAACGCATTTTAATCATTCTTAGGCCCGGCATATTGCCGGTTCAAATATTTACAGACATGTTTTGTATGTGTTAGTAAATATCAATTACTCTGGTGCATAGACACATGTTTTTTTTTTTTTTTTTAATAAAAAATATTTCCATCAATATGTTTATGTAGACAGTCGTCTGTCTCACTTATCATTTATTTGTAGGAACATATGTAGATATTATTGACAGTATGTATGATTTATGGAATGGGAGGTTATTTTAAGCGTAACTTAAATATTTTATAATAATTTTCCCATGTCAATAATAGACATTTTCCAAATGTGATACAATTTCCCAGACAAATGTTGTGTGGCATTGACAGAAACATTGAGAGATGCATAAAATATTTCTTTTAATTTTCATTTAAATTTTAGTCATTCAGTTATTATCAAATACTAGGAAAATATTATGGAAAATATTAAAAATATTAAAAATAAATTAGTTTGATCAAATATTAGGGCGTATAAAAATATCATTGTAAAATTTTCATACGACTCAGTTTCAAATTTTTAATCTAATACATATCATAAATTCTATCTAATGAAATGAATAAAGCTTCTTAAAAAGTGTTAATTTTTTTTTATTCGCCAACCCTGTTTTCAATTCTTTGTCAAACATTCTTTTCAACAACCTTCTAAACTTTGCCACAAAAATAACTTACCAAACAAAAAAACAAGTAAAACAAACCGCAACCTAAATTGTATTGAGAATTACATACAAGAAAAAGAAAACTTTTCCTAAATGAAAATTTACTTTGCAGGAAAAAAGACATATAGCTGACAACCTAAATATAAAACTATCGAGTAACACAAAATATGCATGTTAAAACAACACAAACAACCACCATAGTCACCAGCTACTAACAGCAACACAAATATGACCAAAGTTGCAATGAAATGTCTGCATTATAGAAGTTGTATGTAGTATTTAGCAAAAGAAATTTCGTTTAAAATACAATTTTAAATTTGAAATTTCAGTTTCCAAACGACACAACACACACAATCACTCTAACAAAGAAATTGTGTGAGTGTTAAAGGGGCCACATATCTACCAGAACATGACAAGTAACAACAAACAACATTTGTGGCATTGACACAGGTTAGTTTTTTGTTTGTCTTTTTTTTCTATTATTTTACTTCATATATTTTTTTGAGGTTAGTTAAGGTTAAAGTGCAACTATGCAACCATAAGTAACACACACACACACAAACAAAACAACAGCAGCAGTAATACAAACAACAACAACAACAAAAAAACACTATAAACATTTTAAACAAATAAAAAAGAAGTTGTAGAGAAATTGCCACAGAAAAAAAGGTGGCAATCGTGACAAGTCAGAGTTGTAAACAATAAATTCTTATTATTTACGGTACTGAGATGGGAGTGTGGCATTGTTGAGGTTAACCTTTTCTCAGCAGAAAATAAATTTGTAATTTAAATTTCTTTTTGCAAGAAATTAATATTGATTATATTAATAAAACGTGCTTTGTAGACAGAAGCTAAAAGAAATTACAAACTTCAAAACAAGATATTCAATAACAAATATGTATATGTATTTATTAGGCTAACTTCTTAAGTTTAATGTTCTTCATAAAAAGTAAAGTTAGCATTAACTTTTCTAGGGAAAACAAAAGTGATAGATGTCTAAAGAAAAGACACTTTAGCGATAACTTTTCTATAAAAAATTCATGTTAGCGATAACTTTTTTATAGAAAAGTCACGTTAGCGATAATTTGTCTATAGAAAATTCACGTTACTGATAACTTTTTTATAGAAAAGTCATGTTAGCGATCATCTTTCAATAGAAAGGTCACGTTAGCGATACGATAACTTTTCTATATAAAAGTCACGTTAGAGATAACTTTTCTATAAAAAATTCACGTTACTGATAACTTTTCTATATAAAAGTCACGTTAGCGATAACTTTTCTATAGAAAATTCACGTTACTGATAACATTTTTATAGAAAAGTCATGATAGCGATCATCTTTCTATAGAAAGGTCACGTTAGCGATAATTTTTCTATAGAAAAGTCATGTTACGATAACGTTTCTATAGAAAAGTCACGTTAGCGATAATTTTTCTATAGAAAAGTCACGTTACAATAACGTTTCTATAGAAAATTCACGTTAGTGATATCTTTTTTAGAAAAGTGAGGTTAGCGATAACTTTTCTATAAAAAAGTCACGTTAGCGATAACTTTTTTATAGAAAAGTCACGTTAGCGATAATTTTTCTATAGAAAAGTCATGTTACGATAACGTTTCTATAGAAAAGTCACGTTAGCGATAATTTTTCTATAGAAAAGTCACGTTATGATAACGTTTCTATAGAAAATTCACGTTAGTGATATCTTTTTTAGAAAAGTGAGGTTAGCGATAACTTTTCTATAAAAAAGTCACGTTAGCGATAACTTTTTTATAGAAAAGTCGCGTTTGCGATAATTTTTCTATAGAAAAGTCACGTTAGTAATAACTTTTTTATAGAAAAGTCAGGTTAGCGATAACTTTTCTATAGAAAATTCACGTCAGCGATATTTTTTTTTAGAAAAGTCATGTTAGCGATAACTTTTCTATATAAAAGTCACGTCGGCGATATTTTTTAGAAAAGTCACGTTAACGATAAATTTTCTGTACAAAAGTCACGTTAGCGATAACATTTCTAAGGAAGGGAAACTTTAGTTTTCAGTAATTCTTCTCTAAATTGACAATTTATTTATCATTTTCTCTGAAGTAGCAAAGTTATACATAATTTTTCTCTGAATTAGAAAAGTTATCGATCATTTTTCTCTGTTATATGAAAGTCGCCTAATATTTTGTTGTAATTTTTCAATATCCTTTAAATAATTAATACCTTTACACATCAGTTCGCAATTAACTTGCTTTGCTTAAAGAATATACAGCATTTTGCAACAATTGCCAAAGATCTGACAAAACTCCATTACGTCTAAGTAAATAACTGTCAGTGCTAAAATCTCGATAATTGAAAACCAAAACCCCAACAAATGTCTGAGCGAAAGCTAAAAATCATGATAGAAAACAAAACAAACAATTTACAAAAGTATATTAAAAGTATTATTTGCAATTGAGGCAATTTTTTTTTTGTTTTGCTTAACACAGGAACATTTTCAAATGGGCCTATAACATTAGTGCTCTGTAAATGCAGAGGGGGTTGCCTGATTAAAGTAAATTTGGCATCAAGGTGTTTTTGTTTTAGTTAGTGATGAGACTGATGGTGTTAGCGATGGTGGTTGTGATATCTGCTGTTTCTCTGCATTTTTAATACTAATGATTTGTGCATAAAAGGGTTCTTTAACACCGACTGTAAAGTGTTGCTGCTGATGACGATGATGGTGATGATTATGACTGACATTAAAACTTGTAAATACGATTTTTTCTACGTCTCTCGTTTTTTATATCAATTAAGGTTGTGTTGCATTATGATATTTTGTTGGAGTGAACGAAAAAAACATAACAAGAACCATGTCAAGCAATCATATTTTCCATGTTGATGATTTTCACAGCAACAAACACTATATGTATATATTTTTCCAACATTAGTTGAATGATTTTGAAACATAAATATGAAATCATCAATAGGCTGGCACACATTGATGTGTTAAAGAATGATATTTTGGATATCCAGCTGTGCCTAGTATTTGTGCATCATAAATTTGATTTCTTTCAAATATATTTAGCACCCTAATAATAATATTAAAACTACTCATACTTATTTACCACTTGATATGATACTCTCGTACTACATGCCATTAAATTCGTTCACACATCAGTGTTGCATCATAAATGATGATAATGGATGGATATAAAATGTTGATTCTATTGTATGGACATGAATAAAACTAAGGTTTGGAAAGGTTGGGGTTTCTATTGCATTTTTGTGTTTGCATCATCATACACAATCTGACTAACTCTGCTGCCTGCCTGCCTGCCTGCATCGATGGGTTACAACTCATTAACGTTATTATCATCAATTTGCTGTTGGTGTAATTTTACTCACTCTTTCGCTCGTTATTTTTTATATTTTCGTTTCGTCAAAGGTGTCAGTTTGACATGTGACGTTTTAGCACGAGATTGTGACAAAACAAAAACAGCAAAAAATTAACAGTGTGTGAGATTAATTTTTTTTTTTTTTTTTAATTTCCTCAAGCTGTTTCCAAAGAAACATTATGTTTTCAATAGAAAATCCACGTTAGCGTTAAGTTTTTTATAGAAAAGTCACGTTAGCGATAAGAAAAATTATTGTAGCGCTATCCTCGCTAACCTTATAGCGTAGACAGACGACACAGTTAATTTGCATTAACAGTCTTAATTCAAATTAACTCGTGAATTATCCTATCTTAATGCGCATTAAGTTAGACGTAAATACACAAAATCAAGCTGAATTTATACAGCATTTAGCTATTTCAATATGGCAACATCGTCGAAAATCTATAATATGTTATCAAATTGTTTACTATTCTAAAAGAAGAAGAAGACAATTGTAAAATTAAAATAATAAAAATAGATTTCCACAATTGCCTTTCTCTTATTTCAGAGTGTCCCACTGCGGTCCCCACATGTAGCAACACGTTCAGGTTGATGGTTGCTAGTGCATGAACAAGTTTTGCATTATGAAACAGTTTCAGCAAAAGTAATTTCAGCTTTTTTTTCAAAGAAATACTGTTTTTTCAGCAAATGCCAAACAAATTTTTTCATAATTAAATAGTTGTTTACAAACAAACAGCTGTTACCTAAATGCAGTTTAAATGTAGAAACTGACGTCTGTCACGGTAAAATCTTAATTCAAATTAGTGAGATTTTAATGCGCATTAACTCGGTCGTCTGTCTACGGTATTACTTATTTATAGAGAAGTAACGTTACGTCACGTTAGTGATACCATAACTTTTCTATAAAAAAGTTACGTTAGCGATACGATAAAATTTCTATAGAAGTGTCACATTAGCGATACTATAAATTTAAGAAAAGTTAAGTTAACTGATCAAAAAAACCCGTAATTTTAAAATTTTGTGAGTTACGTACATATGTTTAATTTTCACATTTTTTTTCTGTTATATTGCTACACATGTCAGTTTGTTTTTGACAGATAAAATGGTTAGTCGTGTTTTGGTGTGCTCTTCGATTTTTACTATTCGAAAAAATGGATCAAAGAAACTGTATTAAGTTTTGTGTAAAAAATTAAATTAAATGCGCACGGAGATTTGAAATGTTGACTGTGGCGTTTGGCGAGTCTACTATGAGCAGAACACAAGTTCAATTGTGGTATAACCGGTTTAAGGAAGGTCGAGAAGATGTAAATGACGATGCTCGTCCTGGTCGCCCGAGCACGTCAACAACCGATGAAAACATTGAAGCAGTGAAGAAGAAGATTTTGGATGATCGTCGAATCACTACCAGAGAGGTTGCTGATGAAGTTGGCATATCGTTCGGCTCATGCCAAGCAATTTTTACGGATGTTTTATGCATGAAACGTGCGGCAGCGAAGATTATTCCAAAATTGCTAAATTTTCAGCAAAAACAACGTCACATGGGCATCGCTCAGGAGCTGTTGAACATCGTCAACGACGATCCAGATTTCCTCAAAAAGGTCATAACTGGTGACGAATCATGGATGTATGGATATGACATTGAAACCAAAGCCCAATCATCCCATTGGAAACGTTCAGATGAGCCAAGACCGAAAAAAGCACGTCAAGTTCGGTCAAATTTGAAGGTTTTGCTTACTGTTTTCTTCGACTGCAATGGCGTGGTGCATCATGAATTCTTGCCACAAAGTCGTACGGTCAATAAGGAATACTACCTTGAAGTTATGCGCCTTTGTGCAAAGCAATTCATTAGAAACACACAGAATTGTGGAAAACCCAATCATGGATTTTGCACCATTATAACGCACCAGCTCACACATCGATGCTTGTGCGTGAGTTTTTGGCGTTATCATGCCTCAACCACCGTATTCACGGAACTTGGCCCCCGCTGACTTTTTCCTCTTCCCAAAACTGAAGACACCAATAAAAGGAAAGCGTTTTGCTACGATAAAAGAAGATTAAAGACCACCAGTCGAAACAGGAGCTGTTGACGTTGTCAAAAAGCGCGTTTCAGAAGTGTTTCGAGGATTGGAAAAAACGCTGGCATAAGTGTATTATATCTGAGGGGGATTACTTTGAAGGGGACGAGATAGTTATTGATGAATAAATAAATGCTTTTTGAAAACAATTTAAAATAACGGTTATTTTCTGATCATACCCAGTATTTGTTCCCCACTGTAAACGGCAATTCTTTGTACGCTTCTTTAATGATTTATCACGACGTTTTTTTATTTCAAATTCTTTTTGCGTATATTTGAGTTAATTATTGCTTGTCCGATGGGCAAAAAGGTGTAATCGCTTCATTTAAACGAAAACTATTGGCGAAAAATCAATTAGTAAAAATTTTCAAGAGGCTGTCAACAAGTTTCTAAAAATGAACCAAGTTTATGATTGATGATTGCTAGTTTTAATGATTTTGTTAAAAAATTTAAAAATATTACTTAATTGAAACAAATTAATAATTTCGTTAATAGTTTTAACAAATTAAAAATATCAATTATACATACATACATTTATAAACTATAAAAACATATCAAAAAAAAAATCGAAACTTTTAATATTGTTAAAAATTTAAAGTAAATAATTGAACTTCCGCTTAAACAACTTGCTGGCTCAGAACATGCACAGTTTTAAACGCTGATAATAAAATAATTTTTAAATCTTACCTTTAAACAAACAAAAATTCAACTTGTTTAATATTAAAATTGACGCTTACCTGCAAAGAGAAACGATAAAACAGATAAAAATTATTTAAAATTCATTTATAAACGTTACAATTTATTCAGAAAATACAAAACAAATAAAAAAAAATAAACTAACGACTTGAAACTATTGATTTCGTTTAAGAGACATGACCGGTTGTTTCAATAAATATTCGCAAGAAGAACATCAAATTATCATTGCAGAAAACAAAAGCCTCAGCGTCCGAGACAATAACCCCAGTCCAGCAGTCACTCACTCAGGCAGTCAGTATTCAAGGCAGACTGTTTAACGAACTTTGAATAAGAAAATTTTAAAAGACTTAAATAAATGTATAAAAAGAGATGTGAGTGAATAAAATAGAATAATATAAGAAAAAATCAAAAGTATTTAACATTTAAACAAACATCCATCCGTCTTGTTTATTTTATGGAGAGAGGAATGGAAAAGTAGAAAAAAAACTAAAGACAACAAAACTAAGCATAAATTAGAATAAAGAATAGGGAGATGTTGGGACTGTAAAGGAGTCAAAACTTCAAAAATTAAATCAAAGAACCAGCAACTATTTAACTATCTATTATGTTAGCCATAAATTTTATATAGAAAGGTCACGTTAGCGATAAGTTTTTGATAGAAACGTCATGTTAGCTTTAAGTTTTTCAGAGAAGTCACGTTAGCGATTATTTTTCTATAGAAAAGTCACGTTAGCAATAACTTGTCTAAAAAAAAGTCACGTTAGAGATAATTTGTCTAAAAAAAGTCACGTTAGAGATAATTTGTCTAAAAAAAGTCAAGTTAGCAATAACTTGTCTAAAGAAAAGTCACTTTAGCTATAATTTTTCTATTGAAATGTCACGTTAGCAATAATTTTTCAATAAAAAAGTTACGTTAGCGATAACTTTTCAATAATATCGGTTTAATATTCTGAAATAAATCAAAATTTCTTTAAAAAAATTTAAGCTTATTGCAAATTTAATGCCTCTTAATATTGGCATTGACTTTACTCTTTTAGTTACTTGCTCGATTTTTGTACAATACTTTTCTTCCTTTGTAGTTTAACAAAAAACACATTGAAAGACTTATTTAAACTGACATTAAGGAACAAGATCAAAACGCAGAAAAAACATCAGCAACAACAATAACTATTGAAAACAATTTTAAATTTCAAACATTAGCACAAAACCAACTGAAATTCATTTATAAAAACCAAAACATAGAAAAGATCAGTGAAAAAAAACAAAAGACAGGGCTAACAGGAAAAGGAGTCAAGCCATGGAATAAACTAGATTAAGAGCAGCAGCAACAACAAAAACCTCTACATGTAGCAGAGGGAGGGGAAGAGTTTGTGCTGTCACCAGTGCAGGTGTAAACTGTCAATAAATGTAGTAAATTGACCATTCAACTGTTTAGACAAAGCAATAAAGATGTCTAAGACTATGGACTTGTATGGACTGAAAGTATTAAAAGAAAAACATTTAAAATAAAACAACAAACAATAGACAGACACTAAAAGTGAACACAACAACAAAAAAAACTATTTACAAAAAAAAACAGCTACAAGCAGATGATCATCATGCAAAGGAGGAGTAGGATGTTTCTAGTTTTTTTAGTTATTTTATTTTATTTTTTTTTTTTAAGAAATAAAACAGAAACAAAAAACCAACTGGACAAGTTTTTCTAAGTTGCTTAAGAGTTGGGTGAGCAGGTTAAAATTATTTGAAATAAATTCAATGATCTCTTTTGCACATTTTTGCTTAAAAAATACAGAAAATGCAACAGAAACAGGACCAACGGGACTTTGTTTATTTAAAATTACAGACCACAAGAAATTCAAATGCACTGAAATTTAAAATGCAGAAAGTTTATTTTTTATTTCTTTCCAAGTTGACGTTTTTTATTTTCTTTCTTTCTGCAAATCAAAAGAGTTTCTTTCTTTTAGTTGTACTCCAGCTTGTCCATCACTTCTAAGAGTTGAAAAAAAATTTATAAAAAAAAACCAGCGGAAATCTAGATAATTATCGGTTCATGTAGATTCTTTTATTTTAATTTTGTTGGCTTCGGCAGCGTCTATTGCAGCGATGAAATGTTTGTTATTAATCGTTGTTGATTTTTATGATTTTGAATTTGCTTTTTACAAGTTCATAAATTAATTCTTGTTTTCAACGCACCATATCAACCAATAAGATGCATAACACAAAACATGCGATTATACGCCATTCAGAGATACAACTAACCCAATTAAATTAATCACGTTTATTTGCATGACACTGCCAGCAAGACAGACAGACAGACAGACAGGCAGAAAATTGACAATCCGCAGAGTTGTGATCATTTCTGAGGAAATACTTTTGGAACAACAGGCCTTGAAAAAACACACATACATTGCAAACTACTATACCTAGAAAGAAATTACAAACACGTACGTTTAAAAGTTCCAAACGACAAGATAATTTCATTGAGAAGATTACAAAACGTGATTTTTTGACGACGAATAGATTGAGATGTGTTTTAGTTTTAAACTGCCTTTTTTATTGGCTTCTATTTCTGACGATTATGATGATGATTTAGCGGTTTTTAATTTTGACAGCGTTAAGTTAAATGCAAAGATGTTGACATACGTGTTTAAAGCTTTCATTAACAAATAAATTTCCTATGGAAAATGTTTGAGTAATTAATAGTTTTTTTGCAAAAGCTACTAAATCAATAACAAATTCTACTTTTCCATAGAAATGTTACCGGTCACAAAGGTGTTTAGTTAACTTTTGTTTTCTCTAGAAAACTTATCGATAGCTTTGTTCTTCTGTAAAGAAGTTACAATAACTTTGTTTTTCTCTAAAAAAAAAAAAAAAGGTTTCGATAACTTTGTTCTTCTGTAGAAAACTTAGCGATAACTTTGTTTGTCTGGAGAAAACATTTTTTTTTTCTCTAGAAAAATTATCGATAACTTTAATTTTTGTATAGAAAAATTATCGATGACTTTGATTTTCTGTATAAAAGTTATCGATAACTTCGTTTTTGTGTTTTCTGCAGAAAACTTTGATTTTCTCTAGAAAAGTTATCGATAATTTTGAATTTCTGTATAGAAATTATCGATAACTTTGTTTTTCTGTATAAAACTTTGATTTTTTCTAAAAAAAAGTTATCGATGTCTTATGTTTTCTATAGAAAAGTTATCGATAACTTATCGATAACTTATCGGTAAGTTTTCTATAGAAAAATTATCGATAGCTTTAATTTTCTTTAGAAAATTTATTTATAATTTAATTTTTATCTGCACTAGAAGTTTAATTTCCCAATTTAAATATCAACTGGTTTACCATGACCCATTTTAAAACCGTACAGAAGAATTAGAAGTTTCCATATACAGATTAAAAGGAAGTTTGTTGCTAAGCGATTTTCAATTGTGTATTAACCGTGAAACTATTGACACTTTAGGTGTGTTTTGAAATCTATCTTTATTTTTCATTTTCTAACTTTCGCTTTCTTTAGTAAATATTGGCCTAGTCTAACCTGTATTGTATTGGTAGCAGCATTTGGAGAATGTCAAATAAATTTTAAATTCTATTGTGTGTAAAACAAATCACTTTTGTTCTAGTGCGTTTGTATGTTTCTGGTTAAGTGTCAATCGGGTTTTTCTGGTGAGATCGTTTTGCTTTCAATTTTGAAATAATATTTTTTATAAACAAAACAATAAAATTAATACATTTAACACAACCGATTAATATTTATAATAAATACAGTAGTATAAGTGCTTTTATATATGTATGTCTATATACATATATAATTTTGCCTTCTTTCAATTGATAAGATAGACAAAAGACCAACAACAATAACAACTGATCATAGAGTATTGAGGGCAAAATGATTATCGCTTCAAATATTTTCATTACATATAGAAACAATTTCATTATAACAAATAACAAGAAGAAAAAAATTAGTACATCACTTAAAAACAAATATATAAATAATTTATTAATCAGTTTTTTTCTAATTTAATTCTGTACTTTCATTAAATTAAATTGATTAGCACATGCATTCATTCATTCATAATGCAAAAAAATAACATTTTTCAATTTATTAAAGTCATTGACTATTAAATACGAATGGCTATGTTTTCTAGACTCGCAAAAATTCATATAATTTTTGAATTTCCTTTAATATTGAATTCCATTTTTGTAAGTGTAAATGTGTCAAATTCGTAACTTAAAATATTTCTATGCAATTTACATTACTATTGAAATATATGTACGAGTACGAGTATATTATGTGTCTGATGAACACATGCATATTTATACAAAATGTCTCGGTACGAATGCAATTTTGTTGTTTTTTACTCAGTTTTATTTTAATTTTATACTATTAGTTTTTATAAACCAATTCACAACAATATTTTATTTTCATATTAGAGCCAGCAAGGTCGTTTTAGAGTTCAACAGAATGAAACAAAACACTCAATTTTTGTTTTTTTTTAATGTCTACTGCAGACGCCCTAGCTAGGTTTAATTTTCTGTAGACATTATATTGAAATTGGCAACTTAAAATTATTTATAACTTTTGTTTAAAAATGTATAAAAATGCAATACGAAATTTATTTCCTTAGAAATTCTAAAAAACTGAAATTTTCCAACAAAAGTTTTATAAACAGAGAATTCTACTTATTATTATACCCCTGACATTTACAGTAATTTTTAACATACATATGTATGTATGTTTCCCTACATGTAGGAGTTGACTTGTGTGAACATGTGTAAACTTACACTTGCAACTTCAACAATGAGTGTTTACACTTTTTTAACAATTTTTTTATATTTTCGTTACCAGAAAGAAACTCTGGGTGTTGACAAAAAAAAAAACAACAACACAGAAACAAAATAGTAAAGCACCTTCTTACAACTACTTATGTCAGCTTTAAAAACTGTACAGTGGTTAATTGTAAAAAAACAACCTAGAAATCCCAACAACAGATATTTAGAACAAAAATTAAATATTTATAAAATGAGTAAAACTAAAGGTTAAACTATTTTAATAGAATGTTGAAAATCTTTATTAGAATTTTCTTATTTAGTTTTTATCAATTTTAATCAATCTTTAAATTAGATAATCTCAACAAGTGATTATGACGGAGAGAAACTCACAAAACGAATAGAAAGACTAACGCGAGAAGTGGACGATCTATAAATTATGTTTCTAATCGAAATTTAAATCACTGGAAAAGGATGATCAAAGGTGAATTTTAAATACTCTATACAACAACACAACTTTTTTATAGAAAATAAAAATAAAAATATTTTAAGAAATAGAAATAATATTTTAGAATGGCGATAAATTTCATTATAGAGAAGAAATCAAAGTTATCGATAACACTTCTGGAGAAAAACATCGTAATCGGTAACTTTTCCAGAGAAAATCAGACTTTTCTAGAGAAAATCAGTTATCGATAATTTGTCTAGAGAAAATCAAAGCTATCGATTACTATTCTAGAGAAAATCAAAGTTGTCGAAGAATTTTTTTCAGAAATGTAATTTTTCCAGAGAAAATCAGTTATCGACAATTTTTCTAGAGAAAATCGAAGTTATCGAAAACTTTTCTAGAGAAAATCAAACTTTGCTAGAGAAAATCAGTTACCAATAATTTTGCTAGAGAAAATCAAAGTTATCTTTTTCTCAAGAAATGTGTTCGATAACTTTCCTGGAAAAAATCCAAAGTTATCGAAACACACCCACAGCTCCTACGCCAACAATAATTTACTAACTATGGGTGAATTAGAAGCAACTGAAATGCCATATATGTAGGTATTAGCAGCAGCAACAACCAAACACCGCTAGGTGAGGTGGTCTTCATAATATTTAAAGAAAATGTAGACATCTTGTAGTATAAAAAATCATTTTTATATTAAAAACAACAAAAAAGTAAATAAATCAATATAACAACAAATATTGTACATATGTATGTACATTAGGGTGGGGCGCTTATGTATGGGAAAAAATAAAAGTTAATTAATAAAGTTCTAATAGTAATATTTTGCTGTCTTATGGTGTTTTCTTTTCTGAAATAAAATGTTACACCTTTATTATGTACATTTTTATAATGTTTACCCCACATTTTAAAGATGTCGCATTTTTAATGGTCAGAATAGAACATAAAATTACAACAGTGTAACACTTTTTTTTCATGTACAGCTGCTTTTGTTTTTTTTTTTTTTTGTTAAAAAAGAAGAAGCAGATAGCTCCCTGGTAAAATCGCTTGAAATAAGACAATGAATATCTCTCAAAAAGACAAATGGCACTTTCCCGACTAATACGCAAATTCTTCTTAAACTATAAAAATTATATATATATAAACATACATTACATATAAAAGAAGTAGGACATATTGTCCTATGAAATTTGACATACATCAACTTCAGAGTATTCATAATTATGTTTTCTACAAAGCCTTTCACTTTTCCATAATCATATAAAATATTTTATCATCATCAGCTGTTTTATCGTGCGATTCTCCCCCTCTAAAAATACAGAGTGTGAAAGGTGCACCATTTTTTTAATTTATAGTGTGACATTTATAGAAAAGAACACACTACACTACGGCAGTGTTTACATTTTTTCAGAAAAGAACACAAAAAAATTAAAAAAGATGCGAAATGGGAAAAACGTGTAACATTTTTGCCAGAAAAGAAAACGCCATTAGACTTAAAAAGGTAATACCTAAAAAAAATATTTAATTAAGTGATATCTTTAGCCCGCGCATGCGTTTTAAAATTTTTGGAATTTTCATAAAAACACTTTTCGTTTAAACTTCAATATTTTAAATATTTTATTATTTTGTTACTAAAAATTAATACATTTACATAAAACACTACATAGACTCTACAGCAACTGCGATAATATTGAAGTTTAAATGAAAAATGTTTTTATGAAAATTCCAAAAATTTTAAGACGCATGCGCGGGCTAAAGATATCACTTAATTAAATATTTTTTTTTCAAGTATTACCTTTTTAAATCCAAGACAGAAAAATATTACTATGTATTAGAACTTTATTAATTAAGTTTTATTTTTCCCATACACAAGCGATCCACCCTACTTTTTGGTCAATGCACGGGCTCTTACATTTTAAAAATATTTCAATAAAATTTTAAAGACTTCTATTTGAACTAGTAACACAACAAAATTTTGCTATTAGAAGACGATCTAAGACAAAACAAAATTTCACCCCACCCTAATGTACATACTAGGGTGGTTTTATTGAATATTTTTTTTTCGAAATTTGTAAGTGCTCACGCTTAGAAATGTTCGAAAATGCACCTATCTAATAAAATTGATAGCTGTTCGGTTATAATTTTTTTTATATCCGCGACTGTATTACTTCTTTTTACTCTCAGTTTCTAATTTTCCGATTTTTCCATCGCCGGTAAATACATCGTCAGAAGCCATTTCTTCCACTTCCGATTCAGAAGAGAATGAGATATTTTGTAAATTTTCTATTGCAGTGAGAAAAAGAACACATTTTATAGATTCCAATATTTAATTCTTTTTTTTATTAAACTTGGGCAAATATGGTAGAAACTTAGTTTTTGAGTTTTGAGTTTTGCGGCTTCACAGAGGGGAAATCCAATGTTACAATGTCCCCGATTTTTAATTTCTGTTTGAATATTTTAAAGTCGATGTAATTACCTTTCATTTGATAGTAAATTTATTGTAATAAATTATGGCATTTATAACTAAAGCAGAAACATGGCGCTATTTCGTGAAAAACAGGCATTTTTGAAAACTTTGAGGCTCTTTCGGCACGGGAAGGCATAGTCCGATTGAGCTAAAATTTTCGCAATTGTATTTTAACACTAAATTACATAATTCTAGATGTGAGCACCTTTAAAAATCGAAAATGCATTTTGAAAAACCACCCTAGTACATACATACTAAATACATTCCAAATAACGTCTCTGTATGGTTAACTGCAGAACAACAGAAGATTGCAATCTTCAATTTACAACAACAACAATATACGAAAAAAAACTAACATACTCTATGTACCTACAAATATTGTTGTTGTTTTTGCAATTTGTCTCTTGTACAAACATCCATGTACATAAAAACTGTCTAGGCAAAAAAAGGTGCAAAACGAAAAAAATAAATAACAAAATGCTGACAACGACGGAGATGACGACGACAATGGCGGCAGCAGCAACAACAAATACGATACAAATGCTTTAGATAATATAGTTTATGTATATTAAGAGCAAAAAACTAGCCAAGAAAAGTAGTAAACACATGCAATAAGACGTAAATATTAAAGAGAGGCCAGAAGAGTGTAATAGATGATAAAAAAAAAACAAACAGTAATTACAATAACAATGCAGTTACTAAATTATATTTGTTGCTTTGTTAAAAACCACAACAACAACAACAAAAATAATACACGAAAAAAAATTAAATAAAATAAAAAGCTCAAGGTAACTAATCTTTTAATATTTTTGAATTATTTTCGCACATTAACTCAAGAATTTCACGTATGAGTGAAACTAATCGCTAGAACAAGAATTATTAAACACACTTGCAATAGCAACAACAACATCTATAGCAATAGCAACAAGCACTCATAGACAATTGCTGGCAGCAGCCAAAAAAAATAAAAATAACAATAACAAATATCTTCTTCTTTGATTGATTGACTATTTTACGTAGATGATTTCTTTAATAAATCTCAGTATCTAAGTATGTATTACGAATATTGGCCAGACAATAAAACTTAAATAAAGGGTGATTCAAGTGGATATACTTTCTTCAATATCCTTTTTTGACAGATCACGTGTGAGTCGTGTCATGCTGTCATTGTTTGGCATTTCATAATGGAAAGACTTACGCTTGAACAACGTTTACAAATCGTTCAATTTTATTACGAAAATTCTCGTTCTGTGAGGAATGTGTTTCGTGCACTTTGCTCAACTTATGTTCAACATAATCGGCCTACTGAGCGTACTATTCACAACACCATCATCCATTTTGAGACCCAGCACAGCGTTGGCAGTTTAGAGGATTTATCCCCAAATTGAGGATTTTTTTTCGTGATTTGGGATAAAAATTTCATACTGGGGATATGGGGATTTGTTGGGGATGACAACACAATTTTACGGGATTTTTTGGGGATTTTTTATAACTGATGGTAACAAGAAAGATTTTTGAACTAAGACAGACGCACAAGTCTAAAAATGTATGTTATTATTTATAGTGGATGGTTTCTAATAAAGAAGTATGTAAATATTTAAAAGAAATATATATATATATATATATATATATATGGCTGCAAATTCTAATTTTATTAAAAAAAAAAACATAATGCTTCTTGGGAACGCGAAGATTGGTCAAAAGGTTTGAAATATACATATACGAATATATTTTTAAAGGGTAACGCTTGCGTTGAACGCGTTTTTTCAATAATGGATACTACCAAAACAAAAATACGTAACAAAAAGAAATATGAATTATTAAAAGCAATTCTCAGAATAAACACATACTTTAACAATAATTCAATTTGTTGTGAGAAATTTAATCCATCTGCTGAAATGCTAAAGCTTTTTAATACAAGCAATATTTCTGAGGCTGATGAATCAGAAGATTTTGATTCTGAAGTTCTTAAATGCTAAACTCTGGTAAATAATTTTTTATACTTCTATATATTAAATTATGTGTAATTTTTTCTTTACAAGATTTATAAATACAAATCGAATTAGTTTGAATATTAATATATGTAGATATCGATAAAAATTAATTTTATTAAATAAATATGTTATTTTTAAATAAAATAAAAATTTTACAAAAAAAAATCAGTTTGGGGATTTTTGGGGATGACAAATCAAAAATTGGGGATAAGCTCTAGAAAAATACTGGCAGCACTGACCCAGCAATCATTATTGGATAATATTCGAACGAACAGACGTACAGCACGCTGTAAAAAAAATTTAGCGATCGTAGCTGAGAGTGTACCCGAAGACCGTGGAGAGTCGATTCGGCCGTTATCGTGCCATAAAAACCGACTATCTGATGCCTGAAATTGAAGCTCGTGATCTCGGCGACATTTGGTTTCAGCAAGACGGCGCCACTTCCCACACATCGCAACAATCAATGGAGTTATTGAGAGAACACTTCGGTGAGCACATAATTTCACGTTTTGGCCGGTCGATTGGCCACCAAGATCGTGTGACATCACACCGTTAGAGTTTTTCCTGTGGGGATATGTAAAGTCTTAAGTTTATGCGGACAAATCTGCTTCGATTCAGGTCTTGGAGGAAAACATCATGCGTGTCATTCGCCAGTTACAAGTCGAAATTCTCGAACGAGTCATCGAAACATTTGATTGATAATATAATAATCTTCCAAAAATAAATACCAAAGAATGTTCTTTCAAATGATAATAAAATGAATTTTCTGTTTTTTTTTTTTTTGCTTTAAAAAAAGTAGGGAGCCTCGAAATGGAGCACGCTATATATTTTCCATACAAATGTTAATACAGACAGACTTTTGGAGGCACGGCTATGTTCCAATTGCTTGTGGTGGCCATATTTAGATAAAAGAATTCCGATAGATGTCCTCTATCAAAGTTATCGATAACCTTTCTATAGCAAATCAATGGTACCGATAACCTTTTTATAGAAAATCAAAATTATTGATAACTTTTCTGCATAATCCAACTTAAAGATAAATTTTCTATAGAAAATCCAAATTATTGACAACTCAAAGTGGTGCACAATAAATATTTTTAATATTCATTACAAAACTAATAAATACAGAATTTAAATAATTTCGTTTTTGTGACCACGGCAGTAACTGTACTCAATATGTCCAAGTACCAAGACAGACTTTATTACAAAGCGAAGGTTATAAAAATCTATAACTTTTATTTATATATGAACAAAAAACTTATTATTTATTATTTTTTACATTTTTGCAGTATTTTATAGCAGGTTTGTTTGCTTTTGTTTGCTGTTGAAATGAATAATTAAACAAAATGTTTGCAGTGCGGAATGGAGGAGTCTGTCTGAATGTAAGAATTTATTTATTTCTTACATATTTAGTTTTGTTACACGTGTTTGTATTCAAAGTGGTTTTTTTCTGTTCTGTTCGTATCGTTTTATTTCTATGGTGCCTGTGTTTGTGGAAATTTATTCATGGCTTTTGTTTTATTTATTTATTTATTTGTTTTTAAATATTTTTCATTACTAGTCGTAGTTTTAACTTGATTTGTATTTAATTTTCTCTTCACTAATCGACAATTCAGCATTAGATTAAAATAAATCAAAATAAAATAAAATAAAGCGACAAGCAAAACTTGCCATACATACATCCACTATGTAAATTTTAAGATTTTTGAAAATTATTAGCTTAGATATGAGTAAAATCTTGAAAAAGTTTGTAATAGAATTTTGATTTATAAAATAACTGATGAGACATTTTATCTGCAATGCTATGAAGATATGTTGTGTCCTTATAAAGTTACTAGAAAATTGGATGATAAGCAGATCATATTCATGTATGTATGTTAGTTTATGACGTGGTAATCTGAATAATCTTTATGTAGACATTTTTTGTTACAAAATTTTTTCCATACTAAATAAAGTTTGTGTTTTTTATAGAAAATATTGTGTATAACGGTTTTTTTTATAAAAAATATTACGTATAACAGTTTTTCTGTAGAAAATATTATGTAAAACAGTTTTTCTTATAGAAAATATTGAGTATAACAGGTTCTCTATAAAAAAAATATTGCGTATAACAATTTTTTCTATAGATAATATTGCGTATAATAGTTTTTTCTATAGAAAATATTGTGTATGACAGTTTTTTTTTTATAGAAAATATTGGGTACAACAGTAGTATCTACAGAAAATAATGTATATAAGAGTTTTGTCTATAGAAAATATTGTGTATTACAGTTTTTTCTAAAAAACACATTGTGTATAACAGTTTCTTCTATAGAAAATATTGTGTACAATAGTTTTTTCTATACAAAATATTGTGTATAACAGTTTTTTGTATAGAAAATAATGTGTACAATAGTTTTTTCTGTAGAAAATAATGCGTTAACAGGGTTTTTCATAGAAAATATTGTGTACAATAGTTTTTTTCTATAGAAAATATTGTGTATTACAATTTTTTTTTTATACAAAATGTTGCGTATAACAGATTTTCTATCAAAAATATTGTGTATTACAGTTTTTTCTATAGAAAATATTATGTATTACAACTTTTCTATACAAAAGTTTGTGTACTGTACTCTTTCTAAAGAAATTAATCTCTACATCTATAAAATCCTTTCATATTTATATTCCAGCAGATTCCAATCAATGCCCTTTGATTTCAAATTTATAGTAATTTTTTTTCAAACTAACCTCAATTTGTTTGATGCATAAAACACTGTGGCAGTTGCATAAAAGCTTTATGGACACATAAAGCAAGTGATTTATATAGATTTTATAAAATATTGCTTTTAAAATTTAATTACAAACTAACAAGAATAAATTTAATTATACAACAAAATTGCTAATACTTCAGCGCAATAGGTTTATAGCACGTCCGTTTCCGTTTTATTTTATAGTTTTTTTTCAGTTTATATTTTTCTGTTAAATGACTGACACAAAGTGTATGAATGAAAAAGTGAATGAATGAATGAATGACTGGCTAGTTGAATATTAGAAATGACTGACATTTGCAAATGCTTATTTATTTGATTATAGAATCAAAAACAACAACACACACAGGGATACATGAGAGACATGGACATACGGCCCGCAACGAACCGGTAGTCATCAAGTAGTTGGTTATAAAACAAAGAGTAAAAGGAAGTCATCTGCAAGTGGCAACCGCATTAATGCATTTGAAAACAACAAGAAGTTGTAGATAATAGGTTGAATTATACCAAAGAACACAACTGTTCTCTGTCTATGAACCAACACAATCCATAAGTGCACTGGGCAACTTGCTAACAACCATCAGCATCTGCAACTAACTACCACACAACAATAGTTAGAATAACAAACAAATGGTAAGAGGAACAAACAAACCAACAGAATTATTAAAAAAAAACCTAACCTTACTTCATTTAAAAAAATAAACAAAACTAAATAAAGAGACCCCCTTTAGTGTTTGTCTTTGCAAATTTTTTTTCTTCGTTCTTTTTTCCTTTTTTGTTAGAAATAGACTCAAGTACCTTTTTCATGCAAGCTGTTTAGTGATCTAGTTATAGAAATGAATAAATAGCAAAAGTAATATAAAATAAGTAGGAACATAACAAAAAAAACACTGTACGACCAAGTAAAATCTAAATGTCAGATTGCATGCTTGGACAGGTGTGTTTTTTGCAGCTAAAGTCTGTATCTGGCTGTTAAGATCTTTTTTTATTTTGTGGAATAAGTAAATCCAGTTGTTTGTTTTGGCGCAATAGCTTAAAACACCCTACACACTACAAATGTTCGCTAATTTAATTATGGAAATAAGAGTATGATTTATAGGTGGGATTTTAATCTTAATAATTTATAGACAAAAACAAAAACTACTGGACCGATCTGTAGAAAACTTAATAAAAGAATTTAAGTGATAAATTTTTGAATGGTATCTGCTTAAAGATAACTACAGTATCAATCGAGTTAAGGTAAAACTCTGATTTCGGCTGACTAAGCTCAGGAAATATTTCGGAATATGTGATAAAAGGAAACGGACGGAAAATTACGTTGCTCCATTTAAAAACATCTTGAGCATCGTTTTACTGTATCTACCAGCATCCACACCGCAAAACCAAACTTCAGCAGCAGCAAAAACAACCATCGCAGATCACACCATTGATTGCAGATCAAAAACCTGGTCTGCAAGGACAACGTTCAGGTCGCAAAGATACTGAAAAGGAATCATTCTAGTCTGCAAAGTTGCAATCTATACAATCGAAATCCTGCTCTAGAATCAATACTACAGTTAAACTACAATGATATGCAGGAAAAGATTTCAGATCCAAGAGCTCGAACTTACGAATTATTCTAGTCTGCGAATTATAAATGATATAATCAAATGTGGAGGCAACACATTCTTCATACTTAACCGTGCAGTATAGAGCTCTTTATAATACAGACAAATACATTGAGGTTGAAAGCATTACGTTCAGATCTAGAGACACGGAGTTCCAGATCTACATTATCCTTGAGAACTCATCTTCAGCTTTGGCTCAATTATTGGCGACAGCCAGAGACGAGCGTCATTGGCAGAACAAATTGACGAATCTACCCTGTGCATATTTATTAACATTTTTTAAAAATAATTATATTTCAGTGATTGCGATAAGCATACAAATGTTTATAGTAACTAAATTATTGTTAAAAGCAAATTAAAATAACAATTATTTGTGTATCACAACAATATATTGTTACCAAAAACACAGTGTAGCTGTCGTAACCATGTCCAAGCATGTTTTTTCTCTGCGTGTATTTGGTATGTTACACTAGACCAGCATTATGAAGTCTTTCAACCAATTAATATTCGCCAACAAGCTATAGACTTTCCAGCAAGACTCTGCTCCAGCTCTTGGTTTTTGTAGGATGTACATAGCAGTTGCCGAAAAGATTCCACCGTGCAACAATTGGATTTAATTTATGGATTTATATTGATGAATCAAACCAACATGACAACCCGTCAAAACCTTTAAATTGCATATTGTTATTATACACACTTTTCTAAGTAGCATAACTAAAATGCGCAATTTATTGAAATATTTTCAAATAAGAACTCCTTTAATGCATTTTCATTTGTTGTTTACTTAACTCTTGCTTTACTATCAGGGGGTTTTTATCTGCTCTTTACATTGTTTTTTACATTTCAATCATTAGTCCCGTAATGAAATACAAAAAATAGGCATATGTTGTTTGTTTATTTAAGATATGTTGCTAACGTTGCCGTTGCTGTTTATGTTGTTGTTGTTATCTTAAATAAATTTGTTTTATACAGTTGCTCCTAATACAGCAATTGTAACATGGTGCAAGCAAATTCACTCACTCACTCACATGATATTTACTATGTCTATGTAATTTTGTTGCAATTTGCGCAAATAAAAAATATGTTGTATGTATGAATGAATGTATTATAACATTTTGATGCCATGTGCGCGCCGGCCTTCTTTCCTCATTGTTTTGTAAAGCTACTGCAATATACATACAGTGGGAATGAATGTTCCTACATTTATATACATACATACATATGTATGTATATATGTGCATAAGTTTTTTGAATATATTTTCATTTTTATTTTTGCAAGTTTTTGCGCGCATTTTTTAGTCGTCTCTCTATTTCCGACATTTCTAAGGTTGTAGACCTTCAACTCAACAAACGGTGTGGTCTCTCTCTTTTGCTCTAAGTAGACTCTTTATTTATATTTATTTATTTTTTATTTATTTATTTATTGTTGTTGTTTTATTGCCGTTGTTGTCTTTTGCATTTAAAACACAAAAATACATTGTTGTAGTTGGGGAAAAGCATTGCATGCATGTTGCAACAGCAGCCAACAATCAACAAAAAGCACAACCGCTGTGAAAAATGCAACGAAAAAAACTGTCTAGAACTTAATTTGCACAGAAATAAAGCCAACGACAAAACAAATAAACATTAATAACAATTAAAATATGCCATTTAGTTGTTATTTATTTGTGCGAGTGTGGTGTTGCAGTTGCAATTTAAAATTGCAACAATAACTACTCAAACTCTGTGCAAAAACCTAACACAAAAACACGCACACAAAAATTAAAATAAATCAATGTATGGTTCTTTTTAAAATTTCTTTTCGAAGCGTTAATTAAGTGCGTGTTGCTGCATCTTAAGTTCTTAGTGCTCAGTTGGTTGCAACATTTTTGAAAAAGTGTGTTTTATTCTGAAATAAACTTTAAAAATCATTAAACAAAGTGTTTTAATTAAAATTTCTTTAACAATGTTCTAATGAGTTTAAAAAAAGCAGATGCGGTCATAAAAATACAACAAAACTAATGAAATTTTTCACTAGACATAGACTAGACGTGAACATGAACATGGACATGAACTTGGACATAGACAGACATAGTTAAGACTGAATTTAGACCACTATCGGCGTTAGAGGAAGGCCAATTACTGAACGACCTACAGATATGTAGGCAGTTCCCGACAAAGAGTATCCACTCACAGAGATATCCTACAAAGAGAGTAATTAACAGAGCGTCAGTTCCAAATTGCGCGGCGAGACCAGTAAGACTAGAAAGGAGAACGACTTCTCAAGCTGAAGACTGAGTTTGGCCTGCTTATGATTACAAAAACATCTCCCTGAATATCCGACTCGGAAGAGGTCAAAACTCCTAAAATTGCAATCCAATCCACAGATGAGAGCGATAGACAAAACTACTAAGCAATGATTAGATATTGGTCAACAAAAAAAGAAGGAGGAACACAAGAATTCGTCAGTCTAGGACGATATACGTTGAAAAAACAACAGAACTTTTCATATGCAGCTATCTTAAAGAGATTTTGATTAGACCCTAAACTACAAGAATTAGAAGCTAAAGTAAACAAAGTCCAGAGAACTGAGAAAGGAACCCCGCTTCATACATTACCACCTCCCACAAGTTCGTTACACAACCCACTTAAAATTATCAAACGGAAACCTCATCTCCAGACGAGCCAGTTTTAAGCTTAACAACAAGATGAGAAAGAACACTCGTTTCCACAAGCCTAATGTCAGCAAAAGAGGATAGTTTATTCGCTGTTATCTAGATCAGATTCTTAATTAAAATAATTGAACGAAGAACAGAACAAATTCCGGAGAACTCAGAAAGAAGACAGAAGAAATGCCATTAAAAGGAATATAGTGATAGAATACAATGAAATATGAGAGCGTACCTGCGTTTCTATACAGTGTTACGTTAAAAGTTCCGACAGATTCAACAAGCAAAATCCAAAAGCTGTGCAGTTCTTGTTACAGCACGACATCTAGACAAAGTACAAATAAATACAAGCGAATCAGTGAGATCTATCAGGGAGTAGTTGGCGATAATGATCCTGAACTTGGCAGTGCACAAGAGAGCCTATATGCTGAAAGATAACTACAGAAGCCCGACATTAGATCGTGAGAAGCCATAAAGTACCTGGGCATAATGGTTGATAGCAGGCACAGCTTCACGTGGAATCATGTGTAAAAGTTAGCAAATTCACTAGGTAGAACGATGCCAAAGGAGAATATAGCATCCACGTTTGCAACGCAAACTTAGTTTGGACACTAACTAAGTAAAGCGACCAAAGATTTTCATACACAAAAGGTCTTGAGAACCCCATGCGATGGTAGGAACTAGAACTACATTCCTCGACATGAAGATCACTGAACTTGCTTATAGTTATAACGAGATTAAAAGCTATCCGGATGAATCAAGAAAAATCGTACTGAGAGGAGTCGCAAAGAAAATGAAACATCCATTTAAAGGGCATTGAACTTTTACATTTATAGCTTGCAGAGATATATGCTGAAAGCACCAACATGAAGAGATAAACTATAATTAGATACAATTTTTTACATGACATGATTGCTATAGATTCTATTTGCCCCTTTCAATGGTCAGTAGAATGGTTCAAAGAAGAAAAATGCACCACATGTCACATATATATGCTCAAGATTTTGAATAGCGCAGAACACTACGAACCTACCTAGTTGGAAATCTGAATTTAAGCTAAAACACATATGGAAGCGGTATAGATCATGAGCATCATGAAGCGAAGGAAGTCTAAGGAAAGTAGGTCAATAGAAGAGCGATAACCAGAACTTTAGCGAAATTGATCTTTCGAATCTGAACTTTCTTGACCAGAGAACTATAATCAATTCCAGTTTCTTATATGACCAGCTATAAAAGCTATTTATTAATTTTCTTTCGTGATAAATCTCCCAGATACCCTCAATGTCTCAAAGAAGACGAAACTGTAGAACATGTCACGTTTAAATGACTGAGATTTTTTGAACAACGAAGGATTCTTCAAACCTAACTAGGGAAAAATTTGCTTACTGAAAACATTTTCGAAGATGTGTTAAAATTGTAGCTGGAAAGCAGTAAACACAGAATTAAGTGTACGAGTACATATCCGCAAGTCTGAGAAAATTAAGTTAATAGGAGTTCGATAACTAGAAGAGAAGCGAAAGCTTTAACCCTCCGCAAGGTAATACCGAATGATAATTCCGCGGGCTGACATGTTGGAGTATTGTTTGATACGTAGTTTCCAAAGGTGAATCGTGCTTGTTTTTCAATGTAAGACAAATACTTCTATGAAGCTCCAGCAAATCGATTTAAAACCCATATAGTCTACAAAAGTTCCAGGCTTGATATGTTTTTTTACTTCGACTTATTAAATTCTAATTTTCATAAACCAGCTGGCTTGAAATACAGTTCGTGGCAAATTCTCTTCATGTTCCCTTTAAAATCAACATCTTTGACCAACACTTCTACAATTCTGTCTTGTAAGGAGAAAAAAAAACAAAGACAAAAAAAAATAATTTATAGCAAAAATTGTTTTGAAATTATACTGCACTTATCAAATCCTATTTCATCAAGAATTTATATAAAATATTTTGTTTGTTAGTTTTGCAAAATAAAAGCAAATATTAACAGATTATAATCTTTAACTCATCCACAGCCAGACACATTTGGCTGCTTGAGTTTTAGACCGTTTTTTTTTTTGTACTCGCTTTTAATTGCTGCTACACATTTATAATCGCAACTGGCACGCAATAAAACTCTTAAAATAATTACAATTTTAAATAAAATGCTTAAAAATGGAAACAATTTAAATGAAAAAAATATATAAACGAAATAGAAAAATTATAGTTTTAAACAGAAATAGAAACAAAAAAAGAATCATAATCATTTTAAGGCATCATCTTTTACACGGAGAAGTTAGCAATCGCGAAAATTATCATAAGTTTGCGCCTTTATAGTTTAAGAGGAAATGGGAAACAAAACTAAAAGGCTG
This sequence comes from Bellardia pandia, assembly GCA_916048285.2. Lineage (NCBI taxonomy): Eukaryota > Metazoa > Arthropoda > Insecta > Diptera > Calliphoridae > Bellardia > Bellardia pandia. The sequence continues at coordinate 21,880,796 of OU696530.1, read as the reverse complement.
GGAATTTCGGGTAGGGGTTTGGGTTAAGGGAATTGTTAATTATTGAATGCAGAATCACATGGAGAATTTAATTGAAAGAAATATAAAGGGCTCTTTAGATTACAAATTAAAGTAAATAAATAAATGGTTAAAATTAAACAATAATAATTAAAACTCAAGAATTATAAAAGAAAACAGTTGGGTTAAACAAATCAGCAGTTTTTAAATATGTTAAATACATTAAATTCCATTAAGCTTTAAAAAGGAAGCTGCGAGGCTGATCAACATTCGTCCAAGGGTTTATGGTTACAGACCTCTTTGGTTTTATATATTGTAAATTCATTTTCAAGAGAAAGTTAAACATTTAACAATGACATAATAAAATACCTTTTATATAGTCCAACAACAAACGAAGAAGCAGTACATTCACATTCCAGAAATAAATATTGAAAATAAACAAAAAATGTTATAATAACCTCAAAAAAAAACACTACTAAAAGCCCTCCATAAAAAGTTCATGGAAATCCTTAAATTTTTATCACAGTTTATTTTTAAGCTTTCCAAACAACACAAACAACAGACAACAACAAGCCACATGCACTTGGTGCTTGGTTTGGGTTAAAAGTAGCAGACCTGTCTCATCCAGTAACAAAAAATGATATACTTGTATATATACAGTGGCTCACAGCTTATTTTATGCAGAACATTTTTGTGTTTTCAAAAGAAATTGGTGTCAAAAAATATTTATTAAAAAATAAACATTTTAATATATTAACACAACTTATTTTAATGCGTCACCTATGGGTTTCAAAAAATTTAAATTACACGATTTAGTATTTGGTGTGATTTATTATCTACAAAAAATCTAAAGCGATTTGTCATAGATGCAACTAATTTTTGAGTAATACTTCCAAAATATATCAGTAGCGCTTTTTATACCCTACACCACACACTACCATAGTGGGGAGAGTATATTGGTCCAACACCGACCTTAAAGTATACCGACCGACTCAGAATCACTTTCTGAGTCGATTTAACGATGTCCGTCCGTCCGTCTGGCTGGCTGGCTGGCCATGTTAACCTTGTGCGCGGAGTACAGATCGCAATTTTGAAGATATTTCGATAAAATTTGGTACGTGATATTTTTTCGGCTCAAGGATAGACGGAATTGAAACTGGTGGAAATCGGTCCATTATTTCACTTGGCCCCCATACAAATGTCCTCCTGAAATTGCGGTTTACTGATTATAAATGTTTGAATTATGCAAGTATCCAAACAAATTTCATCACAAATGAGTGGTAAATGAAGCCAGATCACATCTACGAATTTTGTTCAGATCGGTCCATAATTACTCGTAGCTTCCATATAAGACCCACTTCCGAAAATCACTTTAAAGAGAATAACTCTCTCTTAAACATCTTGTGTTACACTGTTCTATCGATACTAAAATGGAATCAGGAAACTTGTTCCTGAAACACGCAGATTTTCACGTAATACACGTTCTTCAGTCAGGGCTCATTCATTTGTGGTCGACTGGACAGTGGATCGCACAACACACTACAGGGAAAATTAGTTCTTTAGCCGTACTGTCCGTATGTGGAACAAACTCCCAGCAGAAATATTCCCTGCCACTTTCAATATAGGAAAATTCAAGTCAAATGTTCACAAACACTACTCCCTCTATCCTCCCTCCCATAACCTCTTTTCCTAGTTCCAACACAATGCATTGCGTAAGTAGGGGTCATCCCCTGAGTGCTGGTCGAAAAAAAAATAATCCAAATAATATTGAACGAAAATATATTTCATATGTCTAAAAATAATACGGTCCAATTTTATTATGATCTGTCCATAATTAGTCGAAACTCCCATATAAGACCCACTCCGTAATTCACTTTAAGCTCCATAAATCGTTTAAAAGTATTTATATCGAGATAAAGTTTAACACATCTGATCTTACACTCAGATTCTTTGCGCTTTCCATTAAGTTATCCTTCAGAATCTGAAGGTACTTAAACTTGTCCATGGTTGTTTTAAAAATGTTAAATTCCCAGTGCCAGCTGCTGACATACTGTTGCCTTTAGGTTTTCTTTGTTGAGATCTGTATTTGGTTTCCGCCAAACATAAGATATGCCATGTAAACCGAATATGTTAAACTTAGATTCATCGGCGAAGATGACCGAATTCCAAAATGCAGATTCCTTGCAATGATGTTCTTTCTTTGTTGAAATTTAGCCAGCACAGTCTGTTTTGCGGGTTTATAAACGGTTTCTTGCGTGCAACTTGGGCATTAAAATCATGCTGGCATTGTTTGCCCAGGTCAGCTTCAACTTAGGAGGTCAGTTGTGTAGCTGATAGCCTTGGATTTGCCCTTATTTTTCTTAAAAAATGTCGCTTATCATGCTCATTGAAAATTGTTTTTGCTGCCTTTCTGCCTTTGTTATCGGACTCATAATTTAACAGAAAATATTGATAAAAGTAGAGAAAAAAAAACCAACAAGATGTGACGTGGAAAAACGAAAATGTTTGCAATAAATGTTGTTTGCTTGTTAAACTTTTACATTGTTTCTTATAAATGACACCCATTTCTTTTTTAAGTTCCTGTTAGTTTTCTTTTTATGAATATTTGAAAACAAAAAATCCTTTGCATAAAATATGCTGTGAGCCACTGTATATGTATATAAGAAAACTAAAACAATATCTTAAATAAAAAAAATTAAGAACTGGTTTAACAAACGACCGATCAACCGACCGGTTAATGTCTCTTAACTTTGTATTTAAACCAGAGGAGAGCTCACACATAAACAACAACATAAATGCGCCAAAAAAAATAAATGTTTTTCTTTAATTTTTTTGCTGCTGCTGTCTGTTAGTTGTTTATTATTTTGGAAATATACGAAAATACATACGAGTACTAATATAAAAAAAATCATTGTTAACAAACTTGAAATGCCATTGAACAATCAAAACAACCAAGCCATGCCAGGCTAAATAATGTGTACCAAAAATAATACAAACTGCACTTGGAAAACAAAATTGTTATCAAGCTCATATATGAGGAGTTTTCATGTTACGTACTTATGTATGTATGTATGTATGTAAGAGAAAGAAATACTCTTAAAAACTACACACAAGTATTCAGGTAAAATTGGTAAACAACAATAATGGCAATAATGAATGACAGTTAATAGCACTTACTCATACTTAATTTGACTAGCAACAGTGATAACACTATTTAACAGAAGTAATTGCCAATATTTACATTAATTAAATATTAGTTTGGCAACAGTGTTGTGTGTTTATCAATGTGCTGAAACATTGTTCGAACATTTGAAATTGAGTTTTTATTGAAAAAATTATAGATTAGATTAATTAAACAAAATATTGACATTGCCGTTGAAAAACGAAAAATATTTTTGCAATAAAAACAGCTCCGTAAAATGAAATCCTTTCCAGAGAAATGACATTGTGAAGAAATCATGACAATAAATTATGAAAGAAAATGGTTGAATTTATATCTTGCTCATCTGCAGAAAGTGTTGCCTTTGGATTGAATTTGATGGGTTTGCTGTCGACCTTGTCGGAGTCGGCCATTTAGGAAGGTCTTTAAACGTCCCATGGTATTTCGAGCAATGAGTGAACAGGCCGTTGCATCTCAGTTGATAATTTTATCGTATTAGTCCTAGGCTTGCGAAGTCTTGTATTCTTACTCCTCTTCTTGCTCCGTTAGAGGTTCAATCTCTAATGTGGCATCTGTGTTGCCTGTTTACTCATTGCTCGGAATACCGTTTAATGTCTAAAGTCTTTCCTTAATTGGCTTTTCTGACAAAGTCGACAACAAACCCATCAAATACAATGCAACGGCAACACCATCTGCAGTTGAGCAAGATAGAAATTCAAATACTGAGAATGTAGACAATAAATCAACAAGAACAGGAGGAAAAACACAAAACTCCCATAACGAGTCTAAACATAAACTACAATCATGAAGTAAAGACATACGACAAGCTAAGAGTGTTAAGCACATGATGGCGCAGTGACAAAGTAGAATATTGGAGAATCTGAGCGCCGAAAATATTGTCCAGGCTATGCTATAACTGGAGGAAAGCTAGATGTTGGAAAATGCGGTAATAATCAAGCCTTCGAGAAACAGTGGAACTTAGGAGCATTCTCCCAGATACCATTATTGTATCAAAGAAGTCAAAACTACAAAACATGTATTTTGCACTGATGCAACACCATTTGCTCAAGATTGTGAATTGCGCTATTAATATTGCAAAGGCGTAAAAACTGCAGAACAAGTCACGTTTACATGGGCAAGATATTTAGGAATGCGCAGGAGACTCCAAACATTCGTGGTGGAAAATATGAGCCCAGAAATTGAAGCTTTTCTTAAATCTGAGAAAAGCTGTGCCGCAGTAAACACATACGTAAGCGGCATAAATCAGTCGTAAGGTCTCCGCAAATCTGAGAAAAAGAGTTCAAAAAAACCATCATTTGATTTAATTTCAACTAATCTAATAAACATATTATTTTATTTTTTAACAGATGAAAAATATGTAAAACGAAATGAATGTTAATCTGATTTTTTTTCACTGTTTCTCAGTTTTGCTATGATAGCTTTAAAATGCTATTCTTGGAGGACAGGAAACGTAATGATTTCGACTAGATTTAATTTATGAAACCTGTAGGAGCAAAGGTTCTGAATCGCTTACATTGACTTCTATTGAAGCTTCAATGAAGACCTAAAACGTAGAATGTTTGACCAACAATTGAATTGTGTATGATATTGGCATTCCTTCTTAAGGGGAAAACACACAAACTTCATCCTATTACCAAATGAAGATGGGAGAGAGACCTTAAGGAGAGCAGAAAAATTTAGCCTTATATGTCCAAATTCCACTTAAGAAACTTTATAATTGTGATAATCGATTAAAGATTGTGAATCTCTTCCAGTGTGTGTAGAAGCTATAATAGTTGTCTGGCAATTTTGAACCTAAAACGCAACTTCTCATTTGCTTTTCATGTCTTCAAATATCATGCAAATATTCAAAGCTGCAGTCCTCAGATCCTCAATTAAGAACTTTCAATACCAATTTGTTAATGAGTTTCTTACTATACTCAGAGAATGTTTTTTTTTATAGATACAACCGAATCTAGATGACCATTATATTCAATACAACATAAAGATATTTTAAAGCATGACCTATTGTCATTACTAGTCCTTGATTCACTAATGTTTTTCCTCCGATCTCTATCTCTACTCACTACAAGTTACTACAAGATTCCAGAATTCATAACCCAACATTTTTATATGCCCCAACTAAAAATATCACCACTATCTATAATTACATCTATTCCGTCAACAATATTGTCATATTTCCTGCAGAGAATTTGCACACCGTTTGAATTATTAGCACTTCTTTGAATTATTTCCTGAATGTTTTTTGTTGTGAAATTTTTCTTGCGATATTTGCAACAAAATAAATTAAGTGCTGCTCACAATTCCAACATTTAATCTTAGACCTAACAAATGCTCTTTGAATTTATAGATTAATACTATAAACAATAGCCGATATCTCAAAGATACTCAAAAAACGTCTAAAACATCGAATTGAGGGGGCAAACATGCCATCCTTGAAAAGCCAACAACATTTGACATCTGCCTAGAGGGGTTAGCATCTTGGAAGTAAACTAATAATACAAAGCTAACGATCTAGGATCTGAAACTTAAAGTCCGAAAACCGAAAATGATATAAACAACTTGATTTCAAACATTACATCTGCACATCTCTACCAATTCTTAACGAACCAGATAATAGCCAAAGCCTCTGTCGTCATGAACATTATCATCGTCGACGTCGTCGTCGTCATCAACACTGCAGTCATTACTGCCATTGTCGTCTCTAAGAAGAACAGTTTTCCAAATGTAAACTTTAGCCAAAACAGTAATAACAAAAATAAAACCGAAATTTATGGTAAAATCATCTTGTTTAACGGCTTACAAAACAATGTTGCCTTGTACTCCAAACTCATGGTATCACACACAAATTCGTGTATTTCTTCGATCTACGATTATATGGGTATTTATGCCTGTTGTTGGTTGTATGTTGTTTGTTTGCTCTTCCTTCTAACTTGTTTCGAAGACAGCTTTTTTGTGGGTCTTTCTGTTTGCTTTTTGTTTTTGTAGTTGCACACATTTGGCTTAAATGTTTTGAATGGTTGGGCTGTCATTTACGTTTAGATTTTTTGAAGGAACAAATGCAAAAAAAAAACAAATAAAAAAATTTATAGTAAAACAGAGACTTAAAATCACATTAAAAAAAAATGGAAATACACAGCATATTAAGGCTAGACTTTTGGCGGGACAAGAACATTGTTTTCGCAAAGTGTTGGCTGGCAGGCTGGCTGGCTGGTTGGGTTTTTTTCTTCCAAGTATGAAAACAATAAGCAACATTTTGAAGCAAAATACTATATGCATACTACATAAACTTGCAACATGCTCTTCTCTTCTCCGCGCAAACATATTCACACACACACAAATCTTAAACCAGACATAAAGTTGCAAACATATATTGTCTTTTCGTATACCGCCTAAGAGCCAGCCAGTTAGACGTCCCAAGTCTGGTCAGCCGACTGTCATCACTGCTGCATGCACAACTTTTTTGGATTTTTTTTTTCTTTTTTTTTTTTTTTTTTTTTTGTTTGATTTTTTGCTTGCAACAAGGCAAACAACAACCAGCAAACAGGCGACTTTAATCGTGTTTTACGATATTTTGTTTTGTCGTTTTCTTTTTTTGTTTTTTTTAATTTATTTATTTCTGCTATGCTTGCAATCTTTATGTGTGTTTTTAGTATTTATTTTTGGACTTTTAACCTGATACTTAGGTTTTTTTTTTAGTGTGCTACAAACAACAACAGCTACAGCAAAATGACAGAAAAAACTAAACCTTAATTATGGTCGGCTTAAAGAAGTTGACTTTGCAAAAACTACTAAACAACAGAGAGCGACAAAAAAAGCTTAAATAATTACATACCTAGTTGTGGTTTGTGTTTTTTTAGGAAATACCTTTAAATGACTGAAATGTTAATCTGAAGTTTTGGTATTTGCAACGAAACAAAATTTTTGCTTAAATGTTTTGTACAAAAATTCAAGAACTTATGTTGCAATCATTTTAAATTATATTAGTCATTTTGGGTAAAGAAATAGATGCAAACAATTTTATAACCATTCGGTTTGGTGTCCCCCAAGGCAGCATATTAGGACCGCTGCTATATATAATATACACAGCGGATATGCCAACAAACCTGAACACGCATACCTCTACATTTGCAGATGACACAGCATTTATTAGCGTTAACCATGACCCAAAAGTCGCATCGCAAAATCTGCAGTCCCACATCAATGAACTAGAGGCCTGGTTAGAAAAATGGAGAATAAAGGTTAACCCGGCTAAATGTGCTCACTTATCTTTCACGCTCAGAAGACAAACGTGCCCAGCTGTAAAAATAAATAACATCACTGTTCCGGTAGAAAACCATGTTAAGTACTTGAGAATTCATACAGATAGACGCTTGACCTGGGCTCGTCATATTGGGATACGTGTGCGACTAGATATTTGTCCAAATGCTTCTAGAGAAAGCTACTTTTTTCAAAATTCAAGTAAATCTGACTGTTGAGTGCTTAACTCTGTGCTCTGTTGACTGTAACATTATCAATGTTTAAAATTGTGGTTTTTGTCTAAGCTAGTCAAATTCGAATTTATCTTCACACACATTAATATTTATGGCCGCTACAAACATTAGCACAAATCCAATATACCCTCGTCACTATTTATACTGCATGGTTGGAATATAATAAAACTGTTCAAATGCCTGCTTTGCGAATATAACCTGCAAGATCGTACACTAAAAAATTATTATTAGATGAGCTCAATGTTAATTAATAGCTTGGATTCAAAGGCAAATTAGCACAGTTCTCTGATAATTCGTCCATTAGCTAATTTTCCAGCACTATAAATCCATGTGCAATTTCCAATTCCCAAAGTTATTGATAGTTCTAAATAAATGTTTGCTTAGAATATGCAAACTATGTAATATTAATATGCATTGTAGTCTTTCGCCATAACTTTTTATACCAAAGATGTTCTTATGTTTTCGAGCTGGAAATATCAAGTTTTTCTAAGCTTTTGATTTTAAAAACATTTGAATTTAAAACTCATATCATTGACGCGAATAGAACTCTCAAAGAAATTGACATTGTTTCAATATACAAATAATTAGCGTTAAGCCACCCAATATCTATTACAAGCTAAAATACCTCCACAGCCATTAAATCGACTATAAAATAATTACTTAATTGTACATTTTTAATCATGGCAAAACAAAAACACTAAACTGGCCGTAAATTAAATGGAATGGAGCAGAGAATGGCAAAGAAAACTTTAGTAATCATGGTTATACTCACAGACAGGGAGAACAAAGCAACAACTAATGTAACTAATGCAATGCCAAGCGACAATTTCCGATATTTGCAAAAAAAAAAACGGACACACACATGTGTTTCAGTTTCAAATAGTCTCATACATTTTATGCCAAAGTATTACAATGTTTGTTGCAAATGACGACAACAATTCAGCTTCACCTTTTGGGGTCAATGAGCAAATATGGCAAAAAGCGAAAAATTTTGAAAAAAAAAAAAACAAGAAACGTCTAAAGCAGCAGAGAATAAACATACTGTTTTGGAATCTAAACCAAAAGAAAAACGAATGCAAGAGATACACTTTTGAGACATAAGAGTGCTGATACCTAGACACAAAGACAGACAGACCAGACCAGACCCAACGACAAACGCAAACAACCAAACAAATAAACGAAAAATTATCTGTATGAGGAGTGTTCTAATGCTAAACGAGTGCAATACTTAGATGTTGGTAGTAAGTATCTAGTGTATTCGTTTTTATAGACCAATACAGAGACAAAATGACTGACTGACAGAATGTCTGACAGTCAGCTAGAAATTTAATATGCACACGCGCAACGTTTACCGTCAGTCGTTTTAAATACAAGAAATACTCAACAAAAAAAAAATGTAATAAAAATATATAGAATGTAAAATAGCTGCAAGAATTCTAAATAAATATTCTGTGCTGAAAGTAAATTACATATGTACATATTTGAAATGCATAAAAAGAATATGGTATTATCAAACAGATTTTATAACTCAGTAGGGGGAAAATCATTGATACCTGGGTAACAAACAACTTGAGCATATGTGTTGCCAAATTTTGGCTCCTCTGCTGTGCTAATGACGCTTTGATGTTTAGCAAACCGAAATAGAAAATATATGTAGTTGGATAATGTTAGTACATGACAAAGATTATAAACCGATTAGTGGGTAAAAGCAATTGTGATATTGTTACTCATACGTAGTGGTGGGAGATGCCAACAATTTCAAATATTTTCAAATTCACAAATTTTAGATTATTCTTAACAAATTAGCAATTGCATATTATTAAAATCTTCCAAAGAAAGCCCACCTAAAGTCCAACAAAATGTCAACACACGTATCATTACTAATTATATTAAAAAGCTTTAACTATCTAATACAACCTGCTTCTGCCCACAATTTATTGCTTTGTTTTCAATAAATCTCAAATTTTTCTCACTGTATTAACATTTTCCTAAAATTATAATCAAGTTTTTTCTACGCCTTGCCTTGCATTCTAGGTAAAAACCTAAATGAGGAAAATTTGTTTATAGTAAACCTAACTATTATATTTTAACTATTTTAAAATCACTACACTCTAATGACATGATAATTATCAAACAACAATTTGATTTGACTTAACTTGACTTGACTTGATGTTTTGTGTGTGTGTGTGTGTTGGCGTCATGTATTTTTATTGTGCTTTACATATAATTTAAACATTCCAAAATCAGCAGAAGAAAAAACAAATAAAGTAATAAAAAAATTATATAAAATTCAAATATCATTTAATAAGCAGCCAACAAACAGCGATATGAAGTGTGTAGGAGAACACCCAAACACTTTTATGTGTTGAAAAACTTGTACGACAGTCAACTGAAAAGTTCTTTTAAAATTTAAGACAAACGAATTAAAGTGTTTGATTCACTTTGCAAACAAACACAAATGTTTATTTTCAAATTGGCAATGATTTGATGCCAAAGACTTGCTCAAATGTAAACGTTTGAGATTGTTGCAAATAGATTTGAAGAACAAATGAGGAAGAATTTAAATGTGTCATTAATATTTGAGACACACATAATTTTTCAAACGTCTGTCACTCCATTAAAAACACAGTTTATTGCTCTCAAAACGAAATTGATTGGATTTTCAAATGTTGACTTTTCAGAATATTTTGAAAGTATTTCAAAATAAATACGATAAAAGCCCATAATTTTTAAAATATCTCGGGCAACTTTCCAGTATTCAGCTGGTTCCAATTTACAAGAGATTGCATCTAAAACAAATTAAAGATAAGTTGGCTGATGATTTTGCGCCCGGCATTTAAGACTGCTTATAAATTGCAAGTTAATTTAAGACATTCTTAATCTTATTTCAGACGAGGTTACTCCTTCAAGCTGCGGCATTTCCCTAGCTAAAATATTAAGTATTAAATTCTTATAACTTAAATTAATGCATAAGTTTAGCTTCATGACTAAAAGTTTTAGGTATACTTTTTACGAACCTACTTCAACTCCTTCTTCACTAATGGAACTCTAGACGTCCTCATTTTTTATGAGCACCAGGTGCATACATTCTGATCATTCTTAGAAGCAACACATTTGTACAAGATGTTGTACATAGGATCGTGTTCAATATTGATTCAGGAACAGCGCTTCTTTCTATGAGCCAAAACACAAATGTTTTATATAAAGGGTGACTTGTTAGCAACTGTTTTTGGCAGCTCAACTATTTTTGTATAACATGTAATGTTCAGTTTGGTCTATAATTTAATCATGATATGTTGGACATTTACATTTACATGAAATCATATTTAAATATTGAATTATTTACATCGTTCTATTGACTTAAATAAAGATTTCATACATTTCTCTAAATTTTATGTGTTTTTTTTAATCAAATTCGAAAGCTCTTAAACATTACTCTTTATATCGCCTTAACAAAATATAATATAAAATCCATAGAAAATATTTATATGTACATGAAAAATATTTATAATATTGATACGAATGGCATTCCCCTTCTGTATTAAAACTTGTTGCAGCCTATAAGACATTAATCCTGGCAAGTTTTTTAAAGTTGTTATTAAAAAAAGTCTATTCAATTTTTCTCTGGAAGATCTACATATATTTCAGCATTGATTTTGCTTGACAGTATACATATTTGGGTCTTTCCTCGAGCCTTAAATGCAGCAAAAGTCGAATTCGCCGTTTAGTCCTGGTGTCTATAGTTGAAATCCTTCCACTGCGTTTATTTTTTGCCATCATTTTTTTGGATCTTTTAGAAAATTAGAAATCGTATTTCGATGCAGGTTAATTGCACTAGCGATCTCACCAATCGGTTTCCCAGCAAGCTACATTCCCTCAATTTGTTCGTTACATTGTGTATAATTCAAAACAACGTATCAACTTGTGCATTACTTTCTCAGACCAATTGAATGGATCATCAAACTTGGGTTAAGAAATGGAAATAAAATAGTTGAATTTTTAAATAACAAAGCTGGTTGCTGCATTCAAGAACTGAATATATGTTGGGGATTCAAAACCTCTCGAGAAAACAAAAGCCAGTGTTTATTACAAGGGAACAAGTAAATACTTTATGTTATATTTTAAATAGTTGTTTTGGCCGATACCGTTAAAGATACAGTACAGAATCTATGCAACAGATTCATATCTCGAACTTTATGAATATTCAGAGTTATAAGCCTAAATGTATGTGTTATAGAATTCTAATGCTAAAATGTTGTACTAAAATAAATCAACAATAAACCCACAGATTTCTTAAAATAAAACACAGATATGTCTATGAATTCAAATAAATTTGTATGTGTAGCCTCGTACCTACAACATAAAGTTAATGACTGAGGCTCGACTCGAACAACACGAGCCCAATGTGAAAAGTTCACGAAAGGTTTAGAATGGCTTGGCTACATGTGTATTTGAATACATACGAGTATTCCTCTAAAGCATAACTAATGCCACGGCAAATGAGACAAGCTCCTTCAATCAACATTTAATGCCAAAGCAGAGAAAAAAACAAGAATAATAAAAACAAGTAAAAAAAAGTATGGTCGGTCAAGCCCGACCATATAACACCCTACACCCAGTATATGTGTAAAACAGTTTTTCAAAAATGGGCGCTATATGGGAAATATAACCTTTTATGGGCCGACTGGCTTAGCGGGAACTTTTCAAATCTAGGTTACAAAGTAAAACTAAAATCAATAAAATTATAATAAATAATAATAACAAATAAAAAAAAGATCATCCAAAAATTTAGTGTCATGATTTATGTGTTAAATTTTATCTCGATATAAATACTTTTAAAAAATGTATAGAGGTTAAAGTAAATTACGTAGAGGATCTTATATGGGAGACCGACTATTATAAAATTAGGTGTCATCATTTCCGTATATGTATATGAAACTTATTTGTGTTGAATTTTATTTAAATACCAATATTTTTAAGAAATTTATTGTCGTTAAAGTGATTTTCGGAAGTGGGCCTTATATGAAAGCTATGATAAATTATGGACCGATCTGCACAAAATTTGTAGATCTTTTTTGGCTTAATTTGCCACTCATTTGTGGTGAAATTTGTTTCGATACTTTTATAATTCAAACATTTATGATCGGTAAAGCCCAATTTCGGGAGGAAATTTGTATGGGCGCCAGGTCAAATAATGGACCGATTTCCACTGGTTTCAATCATAGCAAATTTTATCGAAATATCTTCAAAATTTCTTCCTGTACTCTGCGCACAAGCTTTACATGGACAACCAGCCAGCCAGACAGATGTACGGACGGACGGACATCGTTAAATCGATTCAGGAAGTGATTCTGGAACAATATTTCTCGGCGTTACAAACATCAGCACAAATCCAATATATCCTCCCCACTATGGTGGTGTAGGGTATAAACATAGCAACATAGCAAAAGCAAGAACAACTACGTTGCAATAATAAACTTAATAATAATTACAAAACGACAAGGAAAGCAAAAAAGCAAAAAAGCTAAAAACAGATGCGAACAACACCACCAAGATGCTGTGATGTATGAATATTTTTCCTCGCTCGTACATTGATATGTGCTCATACGTTTTCTTTTTTTAATATTTCTTTAGCAATTTATTTGGTTTTTTTTTTTGTACAGAGCTCTTTCAAGTTGTTTGTAATTGATGAAGTATCACACTGTCTGTCAGACATATTGAGATCAGACAGTAGTAGTTGTTATAAGTACAACAACAACAACAACAACAACATTAGCAATAATAGATAATAAAAAAAAATACTAGTCTGTCATCAAACTATGGAACCTTGTCTTTGACGTTGTTCTTATAGCTCTTAGATACTTTCATAGCGACGACACATACAAATATGTGTTTATGTGAGACAAGTCGCCAGCCATATAAGGTGCCATTAATACATTTAACTCAATTAACTCGTAAATATCTGCTGTTGATCATAAATAAAATCGATTTAATTGTTATTAAATCTTTCTTGTTTGTTGATCTTTTTCAAAGATGTAGTAATTATTACTTGTTTTATTTTGTTGAGGAAATTTATTTAAAAAAAGGCAAGATTATTCGGGTGAATGTAATTTGAATAAAAAGAGGTTAATAAATGGGGTCAAAGGTTAAATGGAAAGGCTGTGTATTATACCATGAAGCAACATAAAAATATAATAACGCACATATTTATCCTGTGACATCATGGGAAGCACCTATCTAACCTCATTTGTCTGTCCTTTAGCAGAAATCAATATCTGGAACTTTATGAACCGCATATGTATCTTTCCGTATATGAAAAGTTCTTGATACTTGCTTAACATGGATAAAAGCAAATCCTGTGATGTCAGTACGCGAAAGATTATTGTACACTTATCGGTAAAAAGCCTTGAATGATAAAAAAAAAGAAGCCGTATTACGACAGTTCGTGAAGATGCCCTGATTGTGCGCGAATCAAAAAAAAAAACACCCGCATAAATCAGATAATGAGATTCGAATTGCAGTATTTAGCCAAAATGAGGTAAGACCGTCTGTAGATGCAGTAAAACGTCGATTGCGACAAGTTGGACTGAACGTAACCGAAAGAAAGGAATAGAATTCGCAAAGAAGTACTTCCATTGGATGGATATAGAATGGTACAGAGTATTATTTTCACACGAAACAAAACAAATAAAAGCAAAAAAATATGTGTGCCGACGAAAGTTGCAAGAATTTTATCCAAAGTACACCCCCCATCACTTTGAAACATGATGGAGGTTCTGCAATACTTTGGGGTGCTATGTTGTCACGTGGTGTTGGGCCGCTGCACAAAATTGTGGGAAATATGGATAAGTTTCAGTATGCAAGCCATTTAATGATGCCGTAGGCCGCTGAGAACATATGCCCGTTACATGGATATTTCAAAAAGATAATCTTCCGAAGCAAACGGCTCATCACGTCAAGCAATGGTTTTTTACAAATTCGGTTACTGTTTTTGACTGGCCTTCATGCAGTCCTGATCTCAACCCGATTGAGAACTTATGACAAGTTGTAAAAACCAAAATAAGCAATTTTGGCCGAAACAAAGAAAGTTTGGGAAACCATTCCAAATAGTATACGTAAAAATTTGCTGACCTCAATGCCTCGCAGATGTTAAGCTGTTATCGATAGCAATGGATTTGCAACAAAATATTTATTTGATTTATTTTTAAATAAATACATTTTTTTGTAAAATTTGTGATATGTGATTAATGGTATGCACGACTGATATCAATCTTATTTGCAAATATGACAAACAGATTCATATATAATAATTAATTTGACACAATATGCAGTTATTTTCTAGGAGTATGGGTTAAATTGATTAAAATACAACAAATTTTGAGAAAATCATAAAACCTTTCGTATTATTTGCTTCAAGCTCACATGTTAGTATCGTGTCCTTATTAGTTGCACGTAGCTGAAGGTTAGCAGATGTTTCAAGGACAACCACTCATCAAACAGCTCACTTGGGTCCATCTAAAAGCTCATATCATTATAATGCTCAAGAAGTAAACAGCATGTGTCCAAATTACCACTCGTTGTATCCTTAGTAAACCTCTTACCTTAAATAAATCCTCTACAGCTTCTCTAAGGTCCTTCCAAAAAACGATCCCATTGTAAAACCCAAATAAATAGCAAGCCTCTTAATCTCGTGAAGCAAATAGATTCTCTGAAAAATTAATGAATGCATCTCAGATTTATCCTGAAAAGCTCCTTTAAAATCAAGAGAAATTGGGCTACAACAATACGTTCCCTGATGCTGTCCAACTACAGCCAATGACACATTCTCCTTGTCTTCCTCATTATGGCAGCTTCTACATTAATTGTTAAACTGTAAATCTGGTCATGACACAGCTGTTCACGACGCAATACACACAAAGCTTATTCTCTGAACCAAGAAGAATTTATGATGAATGGATGTATCTAAGATTCTTTCTCGGTAGTTTATCTAAGCACAAGATCAAAGGGAATCCCAATATACGCTCCCTGATGTTGACAGATTTTCTTATACCCGTTGAACCGTAGTCCTAGTCTCATATCACAGCAGTGATAGTTGAAACTAGTTCGCGACGGAATCCAATAAGTAGAGGAAATTTCGCTTTATCCTCAATATTTCTTCACTTCTCTAAAGAAGTATATAAGCGTAATGTTGGCCAAGACTTTTTATGGTCTTTTGAAATGCCTGCTTTCACAATTATCACTTCAAGCTATTAACAGCTATCAACAACTAATATGTATTTGAAAAACAGTTTGCAAACTTACCTTTCTTTTCAAATAATTAATCTCCTGTTGAGCCTTCAGCTGTTCCTTAATCTCCACCTCCTTCAGTTCATCCAATATCTTTTGATATTTTTCACGATTCTCCACATCCAAGGCCACATGCAAATAGTCATGCCAATTGCGCGAATCAAACCCCCAATGACATGTGCGATTCTCCACTTTACGATGAACATGACCCACAAATTTCTGCGGCGAAAACCAGCCTTTACACTCGAGACACATAATGCATGTGGGTTTCTGATACGAATACATATCCGGTGTGCAAATACCCTCACATTTGCCAAAACAACGATGATAGACCTTAAACGAAATAGCGCCCTTGGGTATGTCCTCCACATTAATATAGCTATTGCGATCAGAACGATGCAAGAGTATGGCGCACAGACGTTCGGCATCAGTGCGTGTGATAAGACCGCTCGACTTGACATCGGAAGGCAATATCTTAGCAGCCTTAAATTCCATTAGCTGATCTGGGGTGCACTGGGAGCAAAAAATTCCCAAATCATCGAAACTGCGATTGATTTGTTCCAATGAAAATTCAGCCAAAACATTATTAAGAAACTGGGGTAAACACAAGCGCATCTCACCGCCCAGAGAAAAGCAGCCTATGGTCTTACCTTCTAGACGGGTTTCATACAGCTCTCCTGAACCCGAGTCGGCAGCCGATAATATAGGCTGAGAAACTTCGGGAGGGGGAGGTGGCATTATTTTGATGGAGGGTGGCGGTAAAATATTGGTGGCCGTCCCTAAGGGATTTTCAGCTGGGAGATCATGTGAATTGGCTAGAGCAGGTTCTGGTGATGACATTATTTCCTTTTTTATAAGAGGCAAGGCAGGATTAAGATTTGTTGATGCGGCTGCGGCGGCGGCGGCGTTAGATGCTGCGACATTTGTAGCGGCTGACAATGAAGACGACGACAAAGGTGGCTGAGGTGTTGTGTTACTATTTGTGTTGATTGAGGGGCAGTGGGTAGCCGTCTTAATAAGTTCACACGGACTATTACGCATTGTAACCAATCCATGTATATCCGATACCAAGGATGCGGGGCCATTATTAAGGCTGACATCAAGGGGACACGGACAATTTATATTGGTTTGTTGTGCTGAATGCTGTTGTTGTTGTTGTGTCTGTTGTAGATTCGCTATGGTGGCGTTAGTTGAGGAGGACGATGTTTGCTGTGATGCGGTGTGTAAAGAGTGACCTGGGCCTTGTAATGATTTTGGAGCACTTGTTTGATACTTTTTCAACACTGTGTGTATGTTGGGCGTAACGTATTCGGTCATGTTGAGTTAGCAAGCAATTTGGGGAATGATGGTTGCTTGGTTGGTTGTGTTTTGTGGAAAACAAAAACTCCCGGTGATTTTAACAGTTTAAGTTTGTTTGTGTTTTTATTTTTAACGGTGTTTTATATCAATTTCTGGGGAAATTGTATAAATATTTTATGAATTAATTTCATTTTTTATATTTTTTGTTTTTTCACTTTTGTATTTAAGATAAACAAAATTTTTATGTTCCTTTTTCAGGCCATAAAATTATTAGAAAAATTTTATTCTTATGCTTTCAATTTCGGCTATTTTTATATTTTTATTTAGATATTTTAAATTTTTGCTTATTTTCTTTAATAATTTGGCACGTTTAATAATATATTTCTTTAACTTTGTTATTTTTTTACTTTTCTGATTGCATTTATTTTATGCCGTCGGCATAAAATTTTTTGTATATTTTTCTTGCTTTAATTTGCTTTTGCTATTTGTTTGCACCTTTTCTTTTACTTAGCTTTTTGTATAATTTTTTTGTTACACTTTATTTTTAGATTTTCAGCACCAAAATAAGCAAATTTTCACGATTTTCTTTTTACTAATTTTATTTTTTCGTGCTTTACTTTCTGCTTTTTGCAATTTGTGACAAATTTGTATTTTGTTTAAATCTTGCTGTTTTTAAAAGCTTTTTTCTTAACAGAAATATTTGTATTTCTCTGGCATATAACTTTTTAATTTGACGTGACAATTTTATTTTTATAAATCTATTGGCGATTTTTCTTTTTCACACTATTTTTTTCATTATTTTAAGATAAGATAATCACATTCTCACTCTGCTTAAACTTTTAGAGGGGATAAGCAAAAAATTAAAAAAAAATAAAAGCCGACGGCCAGTTTAAAAAAGCTTTTTGGCGTTTTTATTTTCCAAAAAAAAGAGGGTTTGTTGGTTTTCTTTTTTTAAATATGGATGTAGTTGTTGTTATTGTTACGGATGTTAGAGATGAGAGTTTGTCGCACAAGAAGAAGCAGAATAATAAGACAAATGTCAAACGAATTCCAATTATGTAGTAGGTACCTGTTTCTTATTGTTGTATGCAAGTGTGTGTTTGAGTTCAATATGCAGAAATGCTTCTTCTGCTTAATTATTTTCGGATGTTTGTCATTTGAACAGCATCATGTTTATTTTTGTTTTGTTTTTAATAACGGTAAGTTTGTGTTTTTATATTTTAAATATTTTCAAGAGACAACTCACTGTTATTTTCTATATGCTCTCTCACTAATTTAAAAACATAATAAATAAAGAGAGTTATTTTAGTATTATGAATTTACGTTATTGTTGTATTATGGCGCGTGTTTTGCTCCCCCTGTTGGTTTGCCTGTTGTTTAATAATAATTCACAATGTATTTAGTTGTTATCTGCTGTTGTTGTTGTTTCAAACGCTAATCTTTGCTTAGATTTAGACAAACAACGAGACACAAAACGCGTAGAATTGAGACACCAAACAACAGCACACACACTCAAACTAAACTTCGCGTTTATTATTTAACACACAAACAACAACAACAAAAATGTGTAAGTTTGTCTGGCAATTTTTTTTAACGTGTGTACTTCAACTAAAGAGTTTGTAAAGCCTAAAAAAAGTCCCCAAAACAAATATGTAATTCAAAATGATACAAACAAATGAGATGTAGAAAAATGACAACAAGAAAACAAACTACACACGAAAAAAATCCCAACGCAAAGAATTTTTCAGCCAAACGGAAAGAAATGTTCTTTCTAATTTTAAATCTTAGAAAATTTGTTTTGGATTTTCTTTAGTTTTATTTAATTTATTTGTTGGTTTATTGTCGTTTGAAGTTTTGCATTCTTTTAATCATCCAACCATCCTTAAATTCATTCAATAGATTTTTAAACACATCTTTTTTTTCTTCACTTCATGTTGTTGTTGTTAAGCGAACTTTTTTCGTATTGTATTTTAATTTCTTATTTTCTCTCCCCTTTTTTTTATTCATTCAACCATCCATTTTTTATTTTGCATTCTTTTTACTCTAAAAACACTTTAAATTTTTCTTTTTCTCTTCTAATTCTTACATTTTTTTAAAATATATTTCTTTCGTTTTCGCAAAATAAATTTTATTTGTTAGATTTGTGTATTTATATGAATTTCTTTTCAAACACTTTGAATTTTTCCTTTTCATATTTATTATTGAAAAACGTCAAAAACCGTCGCCGTTTTTATTGTTGTTTGTATATTATTTAAATTTTTTTTCATTCATTTCATTACTTTTGTATTTTTTCCTCTTATATTATTTTTATCGTCAAGCTTCTTTAATTCATACACAAACAACACTCATGTACACAATATAATAATAAAACAACTATATATTTCTCAGATACACACGCGCTGCGCTTCCGCACGTTGCTTTTATGTCGACGGCATACGTTCGATTAAAATTTTGCGAATGTTAAATTTTGCCACTTGCTCTATCTTTTCTCTTTATTTTTACGAACTTGCAAAAAAAAAAACGGACAATTCTAAGTTCTCTCGCTCTCATGGTGGGTAAAAGCTTATGGGGGAATATTAAAAATCAAAACAAAAGACAAATAAAGAATGTCATTGAAGCAAAATGTTAAAAATTAAGCTTTTGCCTGATGTTACCACATCATGAACATTTTTCTGTTAAACATTTAGGTGGATGATGGTCTGGTTGACAGGTAATGGATGATAGTTCTGTATCATTTATTTTGAACTTTATTTTAAAATGTTGCTACAAAAATGTATTCTTTTAATTATTAATAACATTTTATTAAAACGTGCTGCCGTTAAAGTACTAAATTCTCTCTTACAAACTACTTTCAGAAGGCATGATTTATATATATATTGATTTAAACCTATTTCTCTGTAGTGATAGCAGTAAGTTTTTCATATATTCTCAATTATATTAATACAAAAATCATTTAAATGGTATTCGCTTATTAACCAATTCTTAGTAAGACTAAACAGTAAGCGAATACACGAGAAGTTGCGTTGGCTTAATAAAATCTAAATTTTATTTTTTTTTTATTTTTATTTATTTATTTATTTATTGTAATTGGAAACTGTATTACCGACATTGTTGCTGTTTTTCTCTAACAACCAGCGTTGCCGTTTTTGGTTATTTCTAACCAAAATTGGTTATTTTTTTTCTCAATGTGTACATGTGTAGATTTTTTCTGTTTTGGTTATTTTTTTTACTGAAAATATTTAGATTTTAAGACAATTAGTAATATATTGCAAGCAAAAGAATTGTGCAAAAATCAACAAAATGCCCATTTTGTTTGGTCTGCCAAAGACAAATTTTAAAACTCAAGCTGTGACATTTTAAGTAAAAGTGATCTCCATATTTATTGTAATATAATTACATGTTTTTTAGTATTTAAGAGAGTAACTTTATAGTTCCTTATTTTATTGCCAATGAAAAATTTTTTGTTTTTATTATATACTTTTTATTTTTGTTTAAGACATTAAAAATTAATAATTAGACTTGCAAAACTTAATGTAAAGTATTGGAATTTTAAATTTTACAAATTGTAGCATTAGCTTATGTTTCTTTGCATTACTTTTTGCAAAATATGACGCTTAGTTTTTTAAAAAAATTATTTTTTAGTATTAGGAGTTGTGTTGTAAAATACGTTGTTTTATGTTTTTTTTGTTACCTTAAAGTACAAATTATAGTTAAAATTACAAAAAATAAATAAATAGTACATGCATTTAAATTTGGTTATTTTTTTTTAAATTTGGTTATTTTTTTCATAAATGTTGGTTACAAAAAATTTTTTTTCGTGGCAACACTGCTAACAACTGCTATTAAATTTTATATCATATTAAACAGACAAAGCCGGCAGAATAACAAAGTAACGAACTAATTTGTTTATATGTACTTAACATAAAACAAGTAGAAAAGATATTTATATTAATATGGGGGTTTTCAACAAGAACTTTGATTTCCACGCAAATTTTACTTAATGACATATCAGTAGTAGAAGCTTATGGTTGGGAGTTATGATTAGATCACATTTTTCGAAAATTTGGTTGGAAATGCGTTTACAGTGATTGAATTTACTGTATATCACTGACAAGAGGTTT
Organism: Bellardia pandia; assembly: GCA_916048285.2. NCBI lineage: Eukaryota > Metazoa > Arthropoda > Insecta > Diptera > Calliphoridae > Bellardia > Bellardia pandia. Next base: position 21,859,419 of record OU696530.1, on the reverse strand, counting down.
CACACAGTCAGCGAAATAATGAATTTATTGCAAACCGAAATTCAGCTGTTAATCCTCGATCAATTAATTAATTGGATGAAGATTTACTTTTTTAACGGAAAATCGACGAAGCTCATTTTTTTGTGGAATGGATACGTAAACAACCTAAATTTTCGTATTGGTGTGAATAGCAGCCCAGACGCATTGCAAGAACTGCCAATGTTTAGTACGGATTATGGGCATTATTTGACCATACTTTTTCAAAGATGACGAAGGCAGGAACCTAAGTGTGAATAGTGCGCGTTACCGAGCTATGATTACAATTTTTTGCCCAAAATGGAAGAACTGAACTTGGCTGTGGTTTCAACAATACGGTACCACGTGTCTCACAGCATGCTCACAATGGACCAACTAAAAGGCGAGTTCGGTGAACAGTTTATTTCACGTTTTGGGTAAGGTCAATTTGCCACCTAGATCGAGCTATTTAACGCATTTAGACTATTTTTTGTGGGTCTATGTTAAGGCTCATATCTATAGGGACAAGCCCGCAACGAATGATAAACAGGGAATTATATATTGAAGAATTTATTCCTTGGATAACGGCCAGTATGTTGGAGAGAGTATGCCAAAATTGAACCCAGCATATGAACCATTTAAGACGAAGCCACGGTCAACATTTACATTCTATCGATTTCACAAAAGCTCTGTATGAATATTCTTTAAGTAAATCCATATTCTGGATGATTAAAGATAATGGAGTCGATTAAGCGATATTCGTTTAATTTTTGTTAACTAGAATAAGGGGGGTTACTGCGTATTTCGATTCGAAAAGACAATCAATCGAATTTGTATACTTTTTACATTGTATTTCGAAAGCTTTTGCTTTCGAATCGAAATACGGAGTAACCCCAAAGATTTCCGAAGCAGATAACAGGTATCCAAATATGTAATGTTTCTTTTCTTCGTTTTTAACAATGTTCTTTAGGATAATTCGTATTCTGGATCGTTATAAATCTATCATTTTGGTGCTTGACGTCAGTTTTACAAAACAGATAATAGGGGCAAGTATTTGATTTTACTTTATCTTATATCAATCTTAAGATTATGTTCTTCCTTTATTCCAATGTAATTGTCATCAATAACACTTTCGTGAACTTTCACGTTATTAGAAATTCTTCGAATAATTATTCATACGTTAGTCCTCAATTATAGCCCCAACGAATTTTATTTTAGATTTCAAATAAAAATTATATATCGACAACGCTTACTTTCTAGTGGACGTAGATTCAAATGTGTCTTTATATTGAATACTCTAGTTAAGAAAAATAGGGAACAGACTTTCGAGAACAAATTTCTATCCGGGTTATTAATGAAAATCCTTAAAAAAATATAAAAATTAAAATAATGTAGTTAATAGCCAAGACATTAAGCTTTTATTTGCCCTATAATACGACTCTGCTAAATAACGAACTGCCTGGATTTCAAAATTAATCGAAGTCAAAATCAAAGCTTTCTTAAAAAAATACTTCTTTTAAATTATTTTCAGCAAATTTAATTTTTTTGGCTGAAACCAAATTTTAAAATACTTCTGTAAAATCTAGAAGTAGAATCAAGAACACTTTTGTTAATAAGTGTCATAATAATTTCAAACCAAATTTTAATATACTTCTGTAAAATCTAAAAGTAGAATCAAAAAAACTTTTGTTAAAAAGTGTCATAATAATTTCACATAGTAAATAAATTCATTAAATATATTTCCCATTTCTTTTTCTTTTTTTTATAGCATAATTATTGAAAAAGGTATTTTGGATTTTAAGGAAGTTAGAGAGTTCAATGTATTTATAAATATCAGATCAACATGATAATTTTTTGATATTTTTATGCAGTTTCAACAGTATATAACTACTTTTTTATAAAATATTCCCAGCCTTCATAACAATTTCCACAATATACCAGAAACCCTAACTCAATGTGAATCTGGCAACATTTTCCGACCAAAAATATGGCATTGCCGTATAAATATAGCAACAATTGAGTGTTTTTTAGCCATGTGGTAACCTTTTGCAAAACAACAACAACAAACGATTTTTACCATTTTTCGCATGGTGCCTGTAACCAAGGTGAGTGCAGTAGCCCAGCTGACTGACTTTGTTTACAAATTACTTATGTCAAAAGTAATTCTTTTTCAAGTATTTTTGACAGTAGTACATTATTTTACACAAACAAAATGCCTGTTGTTTCTATTTTGTGTTGTATTTGTTGTCGATTTGCACTCACCTTGTATAGTTGCACCATTATTTTTCGTTTCGGCGGCAGATGGGATTTCTTTTGTATTCATATTAAAACCGGTGGCATTAGTTAATTGTTGGTTGGAATATTTCAGCACATTTCTTGACAACAGGGAGGGCTACTTATTAGGAGAATTTCGGGAACAATAATTGTAATATTAAATTAAACATAAAATGGATTTAAATGATGCCGTATTGACTTGTTGCATTAACCTACAATGGACAACTGCCGTTGGTGTCGTGGGACGCAAATTGGCATATAAAGTAGCCACGTTAAGACTGATACGAAATGATATTAGAGAGCTGTTCATAGAATTGTCTACGGAAAAGGTGAAGCCAATAAAATTTAAAATGAAAGATATCATGGTGCATAAGAAATTCATGTCCGAGGGCAAGGCATCCATAAATTTTAAGGCGGAAAATTGTGTCATGTACTTGTCGAATGCTCCACCCGGTACTTTAATGTATTTCCTAAGGACGGTGTTTATTAAAATGAATGGTGGAGAAAAGCAAGATGATGCTATGGCTCAAAAGCAATTAAGAGCTCACATGTTGTCGGGAAATCCTAGTAAATTTGAAGAAGTTTCGCCGGTAACAACAGCTGAAATGATTATGGCTCGCAAACGGGCGGGACTGATACCATCAAGAGGCACAGCTACAACACCCTCACCGCTGGCCGCCAAAAAACGTCGTTATGAGGAAATAAAGGGAGGCAGTGATAAGAGTGGTCTGCCTGCTCCTAAGAAACTCTATCAGGAATCGCCTATGGTTACTGAGGAGTCGCTGAAGCTGTGTCAAGAGCAAATGGACGTGTTGAAGGCTTGTGTTTCAGGGAAAAATATTTTCTTTACGGGTTCCGCTGGTACGGGTAAAAGTTTTTTGCTGAGAAAAATAATTTCAGCTCTACCGCCAGATGGTACAGTGGCCACAGCCTCCACTGGTGTGGCAGCCTGCTTGATAGGTAAGTTGTCTTGTTAGCAAAAATTGATTTGAAGCAGGTTTATTTATGTTCTATGTGTGTAGGTGGATTGACTTTGCATGGCTTTGCTGGCATAGGAAGTGGGGATGCTACTTTACAACGTTGCTACGAATTGGCTTCACGACCAGCTAGTGCTCAAGCTTGGCGTAAATGCAAACGTTTAATTATTGATGAAATCTCTATGGTGGATGGTCATTATTTTGATGTAAGTTTTTTTAATGATACAATTTTCAAACAATTTCTCACTGCAATTGTTGTAACTTTAGAAAATTGAAGCTGTTGCCCGCCATATAAGACGTAATGATCGTCCATTTGGCGGCATACAATTGATACTTTGTGGCGATTTCTTGCAACTGCCTCCAGTTATTAAACGCGGAGAAAATCTCTCTAGTGGCGGCTCTCAAACACCACCACAACGTTTCTGTTTCCAATCGAGTGCATGGGACAAATGCGTAGAGTGTGTTTATGAACTTAAAGAGGTGCATCGTCAGTCGGATCCTGAATTTATTAAGATTTTAAATCATTTGCGTATTGGGCATTGCAATGAAGTTATAGCGAAACGTTTAGTGGCCACTTCAAAGCAAACTATAGAGGGTAATGGTATTTTAGCCACCCAGCTGTGTTCGCACACCAACGATGCCAATTCCATAAATGAATCGAAATTGGAAAATTTACCGGGAGATAAAGTTCTGTTTAGAGCAGAAGATTCTGATGCTTTAATGACCAAACAATTGGATTCTCAGGTACAGGCACCCTCCCAGCTGTACTTGAAAATAAATGCTCAAGTGATGTTGCTAAAAAATATTAACATTTCGGCCGGTTTAGTGAATGGAGCGCGTGGTGTTGTGGTGCGCATTGAAAAGGGTGTGCCGGTGGTGAAATTTAAAAATAATACAGAATACGCCTGCAAACATGAAAAATGGATAATTAAAACCCCCAGCGGAGGAGCAGTAACACGTAGACAAGTGCCGCTGAAGTTGGCGTGGGCCTTTTCCATACACAAGTCCCAAGGTTTAACTTTGGATTGTGTGGAAATGTCTTTGTCTAAAGTGTTCGAAGCGGGACAGGCTTATGTGGCCTTGTCGCGCGCCAAGTCATTGGATTCAGTGAGAATTTTAGATTTCGATGCCAAACAAGTGTGGGCCAATGCTCAAGTTTTACAGTATTATAAGTTGTTTAGACGACGTCTGCTAGACACTACAATGATTCCTTTGGGTAACAGACACAACGAAGATCGTAAAAAGGATGGTTCAGCCAAAGTCTCATCAGCTTTGGCCAAACTGAAAAAGAATCTCATTAACAAGCCTTTAGTTTCTATAAGTTAAATTTAGGATTTTCTAGCACAATTTTCTACTCTACTAACAAATTTAATTTATTATGCTGAATTCAAGTATAAAATAAGTTTAAACAGAAGCATAATTTTAAATGATAGGAAGTGTTCCTAATTAACAAGGAATTTCAAGTTTTCTTTTCTACTTTATTTTTTAATTATACACCCCTATCGTGAATAAAAATTCCACTTGAAATTTGTTCCCTTTTATTTTTTTTAACATTGAATTTTAATAGGAAAAATGTGAAAAGGGAAAAAATTCCACATGAAATTTGTTCCGTTTTATTTTTTTAACATTGAATTTTAATAGGAAAAGTGTCAAAAGAAAACAAATTTCATGTGGAATTTTTATTCACGATAGGGGTGATTGTTTGCATTTATTTCCATTTTTTTTCATCTTAACTACTTTGGAAAAAATTTTTTCAAGACTTCTTTTTCATTAGCTTTTAACTTTAAGATTTTCTATCTGCAATTTTATATGTAAGACTGCCCTAAAAAGAATTTAACCTAAAATTTAATTTTGAATATACTTTTTTTTAATAAAAATTGTATTTTTACAAAAAAAAAAATTGTCTTTCTGAAACTTATTTACATCAAGCAATTTTAATTGAAAAGATTGAAACAATTTTTTCCTGGAAATTTTTTCGAAATTTACACAGAAAAATTCTTATTACTTAATAGCTCATATTTTTATTTGAGAGTATATAAATACAGTAAAACTAGATTTACACGATTGAAATTTTCTTCAAAATTTATCGATTGAATTGGGAAAATTCCACATTTTATTTATACTTTAGGAAATACTCTCCCATTCCTCTTCTGTTGCTGGAATATGCACCAATAGATATTATTTTTGATAAGTTTTTTTTATTAAATAAATTAGTTTTTACCTTTAAAAATTCATCTTTTAATACGTTATTAAATGCAGCGCATACTTCAGGCATATTGCATATCGATGATCTTGATCTTTTAAACAAGAACATCAGACTTGGGTAACTGTCCCCAGTCGCTAAAAATCTCAAAGTAATTGCCAGGCGTTTTCCGGGGCATAAAGATTGCCGCATATTTGTATTAGCCTTTTTTTATTGATGGAGTGACAAGATTAAGCAAATAATCAAAATCGTCTGGTGGCATTCGCACAAAGTTTTTGTATAAGTCATGATCATTCCTTATCAATCGCTCCCTAAAAGAGACATACCTTCCAAAAGAAAAGGTCGAACCCTATATTCTTTTGTTTTCTTCTTTTTTTTTTTTGCATTATTATCAGCTACTTCTTCCTCCAATAAAGTAAAAATGTTGATATTGTGTCGTCGTCCATACACTTATTAATTGTTTTTTTTTTTATAATAATAAATTATCACAAAAGAAGCAAAACAGCTGATCAAAGTCAATATTTTCAATATAATAAAAAGTTTACCAATAGTGTAAATTAGCTTCAAAAAAGTTTGATCAAATTTTTGAAACGTGTAAATAGAACATCAAACAAATCTAGCTTAATACGAATAAGAGAGTAACACGAATTCCTAATACAATAAAACGTTTTGTTTACACTTTTTTTTTTGTTCAAAAAAATTTTTTAACAAATTTGCCAAAATACGTTTATTTATGAAGCCGCTTTTTTAAAGAAGATCGGCTTTTTGTTAAAATTAAATAACATTGCAAACATCCATGGCTGATTCGTGTACCTAGTTCGGATGCAGTCTGAGCAAAGTGGAAAATTCTAAAGATTTCGGAAATATTTTGCCATTTAAAAACCTTTCATAATTTATTCCTACTTTTAACCTAGAAAATTTCAGCCATTCAGTTTAATCTACAATTTAATCACTCACCTGGTATTCTTTAACAGTTTACTAAATCTCGCCAATTAGCATGGTTGAATTCAATACGTTCTGATTTGTTTTTTAATAAAAATTGTTATTAAAAAATAAAGTATTTCTAGTCCTCGTTTTCCAAATATGTTTAGTACTCTATCTAATTCAGGATTCTTGAAATTCTTGCACTTAAATGATTCTTTCATTATATTCTTTTAAATACACCAATGTTTTAAGTTAGAGTAACACAAAATGATTGTTTTTGTATTAAATAGTCACAGTTGTATTTGTTGTATTTCTATTTTTTAATTATATTTTCGTTAATCTAATAACAGTTGATTTGTTTTTTGTTGTGTTTACTTGAAAATTTCATGATTAGCAGTATCTGGTTGTTAACAAAGCTGATGGAAAGAGAGTTATTTATTAACAAAAATAAAAAATTAACTAAAATTTGGCAGCAAAACCTGTGAGCTCACCAAACATAAAACACACACACACCTCCTTTAAGCTAACCCAAAAGCACTTTACAATATTCATTCTTCAGCAGACTCAGTTTTCTTATTACTACCAACGGGACCATGACGACGTTCCCAAATAAGACGATGCTTTTGTTTCATGTAGGCAGCCTTAGCATTGGTGTAACCACCCAAATCACCATCTAATAAAATATATTTATCAATATTATATACGAAATAAAGATTTATAGGAGAACTTACACTTGATGAACCAATTTTCAGTAGCCTTTTCATACTGTTCCAAAATGGGTTTGCATTTAACCATATGATCGGGAGCCTCATACATAGTACAATCCTCAAAACGTTGACGTAAAATGGTAACAATTTCATTGTCTACCATGCGATCACGGCGGAATTGTTGATCGGCTTCGAAACGGCACACCACATCGTCTGTGTAGCATTGGTCGATGGTGGGTACACGACGGAAGTTTTGATGATACCAGGCGTATTTCTTTTGGTTGGGCTCAACAATGGATTCTACAAAAATAAAAAACATTAACTTCCTTAGAAAGTAAACAAATCAGAAACAACAACAAAATGTCAGAAATTAATCTGACACATTGAGGTTATGTCATTATGTAATGGAGTGCCAGGAATTGTTTAAAATTTTACAGATTTCACAAAATTAAGATCGTAACTCATTGTCCAATTTCTCAATAAGATTTCGTAGATCACATTTCCTCACCTCTAAACCATGTTACTGGCCCATCCACCATATTATACACACTTTCCGCAAAAGCTGCCATGGGACTGCGAGCTTCAGGCATTTTTTCTTATTATAATTCTGAAAAATGTAATAAAATTTATTTTAATATTAAAATTGTTTTATAAATGTTTTGGTTTGTTTATTTTATACCTACTCACTATCCTTTATAAATTAAAGAAAACTGTTAAAAATTTTAAGTTTATTTTCTGTCTGTCGGTTTTTTGTGGCAGCCCGAAAAACTAATTATGTTTTTCGTTTGCTGTCACTTGGGTAATCAGCTGTTGGAGTGCTGAATATACATAGTTGTAGCTTAGTGAACGGTGTGTGTCTTTGCTAAGTATAAAATAGTTGAAATACGGAGCGCTAGTTAAATATAAAACAGATTAATGGTTCATGTATTTAAAAGAAGTTACCATACAAAACAAGGTGACCCTGTCTGAATATAATGCAACTTTCGCAAAAGAAGGCAAGTGTCAGTTTCGTTTCGATATTTGTGAAGTGGATAGAAACAGAATATGTCGATAAGCCATTAAATTTTTGACAAATGATTTTGGAGCAGATTTATTGCCCAGAAGTGCATTTAAATGTGCGCTTTTGAGGTAATGGAAATCCACGTATCAATAACGAAGAACTACTTATCTACTAGGTCGCTGCAGGGGCTCCATATACACCGGTAGATTCATAAGGCTTAATTTTCTCTAGGAAGTGGTGAGTAACATAACAAGACATGGCAAAACAACATCAGGTAAGTGTTTTGAAACCATCTATTTAATTTAAAAAATTAGCCAACAATTTGAAAATTTGGTCAGATTTGTAAAAATCAAAATATGTAAAACAACAACAGCATTTTGTTTATTATTGTTGTTTACCCGGACTAAACAAAGGGATCATAATAAATTGTTGGTTTAATTACATTATTTGAATCGAATGATTTTTAATTTCCTGTTTATTAACGTTTATCACCATCACATAAGTATTATATTATTATACTTATTTGTTTACAATATAATAAAGTTATTATTTATATACATATTGTTAGAAAAAAACACACAATTAGGCGATTTTGTTAATATTTTTAAAATGAAAATAATATTTTACAAAGATAAAAGCGTGGCGCTCTTTAAAAGAAAACACAAATCACGCGTTTTTTCTACGTAAATATTTTCACTGCCAATTGGGACAAGTTCAATGCGGGGTAGAAAAGTGAATGGCGCGTTTTCTTTTCGTTGGCCTCCACGTTTGTGCGATTAGTGGGTGGAACTATTAGTATAAAGTGACATATTATGTGTGTTAAATAGTTTGTAACACAGAGAAAAAAATCATTGTAAAATCAACTAAAACAAAATTAAATTAAAATTTTTTATTAATGATTTTGCTTCATAATCGTTTACAGTTAATTTAAAATGATTTTACAATAAAACAAATATTATTTTTTCTTTCAATTAAAAACAACTGGAATTCATGTAACATTTACATTTTTCTTCCAATAAAATTCAAGTGATTATCATGTAAAAATTATGTTTAAGTCCTTTAAAATCATCAGTGTAAAATGTAAAAATAGCATTAACAATAAAAATAGTAAATTAACACGAATTAAATTTTAAATTTACTATTGAATCATTTAGAATTAAAATTATGGTCATATTAAAATAACATGAAAACCTGTTAAAATACAATGAAATTTCAAGTTAATTTTAATGATTTTAATATTAAAATAACTTTAAAGCAATATTGGTTCAGTAAAAACAATTTATATTTTATCAATTTATTTGTTTATACATAAATAAGTATAACATAAATTCAATAATGTTTACAAAAGTTTATTTCTTAAATAAATAATAAATAAATAAAAAAAATATATATATATATTTTATCATTGTTAATTGGGAAAAGATGTAAAGGTGGACTTGTAAATTTATGGAGCTCTTTCAAAATTATTTCATCCTTTAACTTGCCTACTACATATGATTGGAAATGATCATCAAAGTTGCGAGTTTTAACTTCATAACACAAAAAACAAAGTAGTATTCCCGAAAGATTTAAATATTAAAATAATTTTTTGCAATGAATTAGGAAAAACAAAATACATAAACTTATTTCACAAGAAAAGTTTTTTGTTATTTGATCTACAAATGATGGCAAATCTTTTGGCGATAATTTAACATCGCGATAAAAATGTCTTCCAATACTTATAATATTTATTAAATCTCCACGAAACGAGTCGGTTAATTGACAATTTGTCTCATAAAAACTTGCAATGGATTTTCCTTTAAGGCTGTCTTCTAAAATAAGTTTAAGGCTCTAAAAAATAATAGCAAAATTAATGGTTACAAAAAAGCAAAACGGTGGTGATTTCTTAGTTTACCTTAGATAACTTGGGACTCCCATCTGATGCGCAAAAGCATGAAGTCGGAGTGTTTGTAGTGCTAACATTAGATTGATTTGTAAGCAAGAGACAACTTTATTGGCAATCGTTTCGCATCAATACCATACTGTAGCAAAATTATGGAAAAGTTAGGCAAAAATAAACAAAATCATAATTTAAAATGTTTTGTCTGTACCTCAGTTTTTCTCCAAATAAATAATATTTCTCCGAAGCAAGCACGAAGGCCAATAGGTGGTATAGCTTCTTTAATGTCTTCTTTGAGAGGTATTTTAGGCTTTCAAATGTAATTTCAGCTCCTAAGTATTTATTAAGTTTTTATTAGAGAAATAAACAAAAATTAATTAATAGATACTTAATTGTCAAATAAGGCTTTACTTCACATAAGTCAAAAGTTTTCAACAGCTCGTCTAATTGGAAACTTTGACTCGTATTATTATTTTATTTAGAATTAAATTCACTCACTTTGTTAAGTACATACACTATAGAAGACACAATAAGAATGCTATTTTTTGTTTGTTCTAAAGTAGCGGTACTTTATTGAACTTTTTTTTAGGAGGTTACAGGAATTAATTTAATTTTAAAATTGTTCGTGTTATTTTTACAGTGCCTACTTGTTATTTTTATTTGATTTGATTTTAGTTATTACATTTTACTTGAAAAACTTAAATTTTTACTACAAAAATGTAATTTTAAAAAATTAACATTGATTAATGTTATTTTTACATTGAAAAAATAAAATGTAATAGGTATGTACAATTTTATTTTTACGTTAACAATTTAAAACTAACAATCTTTAATTCAAAATTAACGTGTTTAACTGTTAATTTTGTATGAAAGAACGTTAATATTAAATTAATTTATTTTTTTTGCAGGAATTTACAATGACATTAAATTAACATTTCTTCATGTTGATTTTACACTGCGGTTTTTTTTCTGTGTGTAACGTGGTAGCACAAAAACAAAACCTTGGCCAAATTACGGACACAGAACGACGGCTTTTCAAGATTGCTATTCCTACATTTTAATTGCAAGTAAAATTTAGTTTCTAATAATGTAATAAGCTAAACAACAACATTGTTTTTTCTTAGTAGTAAACTTTATAATTTGTTATACATACAAATGTACATAGTACGTACTTTTGAATAATATTAGTTAAATTTCATTTGTAGTTCATTTCCAAAGCAACTATAACGAAACTACTATTTATTGCTCATTTCTTGGTTCTTTTTCTTTTAACAATATAGCAAAAATGTACATACATATGTATGTATGCACAAATATATTTCATTTAGTTAAATGATTTATATTTAAAACAAAATGTATACAATTTTTTTTACATGCAAACATGTGTTTAATGTAGTAAACATTGTTAACCAATGTTTCTTATTTGTTTACTTATTAAATGCATAATAAGTTGTTCCGAACAAAAATTTTGTTCGGACAATTTTTTTTCAACACGATTCACCCATTTCAAACGATTTGTCTGGAAAATCAAAGCTGCCATATACATATATGTACACAGTTTTACAAGTGGTAATACTGAGCCATTGATTTATTTTGCTTTGGTTTTTATACCCTACACCACCATAGTGGGGAGGGTATATTGGATTTGTGCATATGTTTGTAACGCCTAGAAATATTGAAAGTTTACCGATCGACTCAGAATCACTTTCTGAGTCGATTTCACGATGTCCGTCCGTCCGTCCGTCTGTCTGGCTGGCCATGTAAAGTTTGTGCGCAGAGTACAGGTCGCAATTTTGAAGGTATTTCGATAAAATTTGGTACGTGATATTTTTTCGGCCCAAGGATGGATGGGATTGAAACTTGTGAAAATCGGTCCATTATTTTCCCTAGGCCCCTAGGGGTTTACCGGTCATAAATCTTTGAATTATGCAAGTATGCAAACAAATTTCACCATAAATGAGTACTAAATGAAGCAAATCACATCTACAAATTTCGTAAACATCGGTTTATAATTAGTCGTAGCTCCCATATAAGGCCCACTTCCGAAAATCACGTAAAAGATCATAACTCTCTTAAAAATGTCGGTATCCAAATAATATTGAACACAAATATGTTTCGTCTATATGCATATAATATGGTAGAATTTTATGATGATCGGCCCATAATTAGTCGTAGCTTCCAATAAGGCCCACTTCCGAAAATAACTTTAAAGAGCGTAATTCAGTTAAAAATGTCGGTATCCAAATAATAGTGAACACAAATATGTTTCTTATATATAAAAATAATATGGTACAATTTTATGATGATCGGTCCATAATTAGTCATAGCTACCATATAAGGCCCAATTCCGAAAATCACTTTAACAGCCATAAATTTCTTAAAAATGTTGGTATCTAAATAAAATTCAACACCAATAAGTTTGATATATGTGAAATGATGCCACCTAATTTTATAATGGTCGGTCCATAATTAGTCGAAACTCCCATATAAGAGACCGTAATTTACTTTAACTTCCATAAATCTCTTAAAATTACATATTTACATCGAGATAATGTATAACATACATAATATTTATATTCACAGAAATCATGAAACTAAATTTTTGGATGATCGGTCCACAATAGGTTATAGCTCCCATATAACGCCCATTTCTGAAAAATTGTTTTATACATATACTGGGTGTAGGGTATTATATGGTCGGGCTTGACCGACTATACTGTCTTACTTGTTTTTCTTCAAGTTATGGAGGAATTCATGTTATGGAAGTTCAAGTTAAAGAAGCAAAACCTGATAGAATTTCTCTAAAAGTTGCTGTTGCCACGAGATTTGCTACAACTTATAGAAAATTCAAGTAACAGAAGTTCAAATTATAGAAGATCGACTGTATGTATTAAATTATTTTAAAATATTGTGTATGCAAAATGAATGAAAAAAGAAAGTTGCTTTTGCTGATAACCATTGAAATACATAAGGCATTATTATTTGTAACAAATGTGTGAATCTACCTTAAGCAAATAAAAATAATGAAAGAAAATTAAATATTTTATTAATTAATATCGATAATTATTGACAGCTCTTGTTATATTAAACAAAGCTTAATTATAAATTAATTAAAGACTGTGACTAGAATATATTATTTAATTAGATGGTTTATTTGTGTTTTAATGGCATATGTATATGTATAAATATTTAAAATTGCCCCAATTATAAATATTACGCCCCTTTTTTTTTTATCTGGGTCCTGTTAATTAATTGGCGTCATTCTGCACGAATAGAAATTTTAAAAAGAAGAAGAAATTCCCGTAATCGTAAACACAACAAAAAATAAGAAAATTCTGGGGCTAAAAGACTTTAAATAACCATAGTTTAAAAAAAGTACACATTTTTTGATTAAAACATAAAAATCCCCTAATTTATGTTAAATATAAAAATAATTTAATAGCAATAATAAAAAATTAAATATATATACTAAAGGTTGTTCTAAAAATATTTGCTCTAATTTCTAATTTTATGCGTTTTAACCATTTAAAATATTTCAAATCATTTGAAATCAACAAAATTTCTTTATTTTCGCTCAGTTTGAGAAATATAAACAATGAATGACAATAAATTAAATAAATTTTAAAAGTTTTTTTTTAAATAAATTTTTTGAGTCAACAAACTTTAATAAGGTTATAAAGAAATAAAAAAAAAATAAAAATTTGAGTTAAAGACACAAATTTAAAAAATTGCTGGGTAGACGTGATAACGATAATGTATTGTATTTCTTGCAATTTCAAAGAAAAGGTCATCAAAATAATATTTTTTAATACATTTTCAATATTTTTGTATTTTTTTTTTTTTGGAAATTAAATTTGCGCAGATTTTTGTTGAAATCTATATTTAATAAAAATTATTATTTTTCTGATAATCTTGTGGCTGATGCAATTATTTATAAAAAAAAAAACATTAGACAAAGCAAATAAAGCCAAAAAATTTAACAGTTGATAAGGCCGTGTCAAGTCCAGTTCGGGTAATATTTCACCCATTAAGAGTTTTTATTGGAAAAGGTCATTACTAAACCTTATACAAATATCATAATTGCAATAAACCGTTATAAGGCAACGTTAAATATACACAGAGCCAAATAACTGAATGCAGTTCAATAAATATATTTTTTGATTTCATTTCTAAATACACTTTTATTTTTACAAGTCTATTGACTTATGCAATTAATTGTATTTATTGCATCACAGACCGCACGTCTATGTTGTGGAGATCATCAATTATTATTTGACCTAGGTTTTTATTTTTATTTTCCTCTTTTTTTCTTATATGTATGCTGATAACAAACCTTTTGAAATACACCATGTGCTTGCATATTTTTTTTGAGAAATATATGAGAAATATAAATATTCGCAACAATATGGTTGTGACAAACTGAAAGTTCTATTCTATTAAAAGTCTGCCACCGCAATATTTAATGAAAATCAGTCAGTCAAGTCGCATTATCATACAAACAGTTGAGTTAATGTTTTTAATTGTTATTCCATTTTAATATTATTAATAAATATTAATAAATACATAATAAAATATGTCTGCTATAAACAAAACATTACTGCAATATTAATTGCGTTGTAATTTTCGCAATGTGTTTAATAATTGATAAACAATTTGTTCTTATAGAAAAACAAATTTAATAAATTTATTTTCTTAAGTGTAAAATGGGTTTCATTCCGTCTGGCATTTTATATATATATATATATATATATGTATGTATGTATATTAAAAATCCCATCTTGACAAGCAAGCAATTTCGGTCTTGATATCGTATCAATTTATTCAGTCATTGAGCAATTTCTTGTACGCACATTTGTTCTAGTGTGGACAGCTTTTGTCTATGCTTTGTTCTTGTTCGAACAACGTCAGAACATTTGTTCCCACAACTAAGTTTGCCGTCAAATGAAATTTGAAAAAAGACCGCCATTTTAAAAACTACAAGAAATGATCAGACCAATCATGAATAAAAATTCCGCTGGAGTTTTTTCCCTTTTCCCATTTTTCCTATTCAAATTCAATGTTAAAAAAATAAAAAGGGAAAAAACGTTATACGGCTTTAGAAAGTCCGCCATTTATAATAATTTGTCCCCTCCCACATGTCCACATATAACAAGCTTAGAGATTTTTGTGTTTGGAATTGTCAAACCATATTGCTTACTTTAAAATTATCATGGAATTCTTATCTACTACTCACTGATGACTTCTAATTTATGGATAGCTATAGTTTTCTTCAATCTTATAATGCCTTTTGTTTCAATTAGCTTATTCTACTTATCGATGATTTATTTTGAACCTATGTACGTCTATATATTGCCGCTGATGGGAGCTGTGTGGGTTTTTATCCATTAGTTTACTACTTATATGTTATTACGGCTGGGGAGCCATAAAATGTTTTTTTTTTCTTTTACATGCATAATTAATATTCTTATTTCAATTTATATTGAATTGTTATTAATTGTTTAAGATGATTCTTTATTTATTATCATTATGGAATTTAGACCATGTAATATTGTTATTCTGGCCATCTAGGCTTAATATTACGAAATAAATAAATAAATAAAAATAAAATTAACAATTACCAAAAAAGAGATTACATTTAGAAGTGTTCCTTAGTTCTGAACATAAGCATGAAGTTACTTTATTCTGCTGCCTAAGCTGCTGCTTATCTTATACAATAAAAATTGCCCATTCTTAATGGTAAGTTAATAGAAAAAGTTGGGCTGTGAGGTTGTGAGAAAAATATACTATTTAAACAACTTTTTAATTTATCCACGTATTTATGACATTGTTTAAAATTTTTGTTATCACATATTTATTACTTACAATACAAACACTGTAATAAATGATTTGAAAACTATTTAAATTTTATTGCAATTATAAAGAGTGCCCATCTTGCCAAAAACAATTAATATTAAAGTAAGATAAAAATATTTACCTTTTAAATTACTATATTCTAAACTACACAGAGAAAGTACAGAAAGGAAATCGCAAATTGCATTTAACAATTGTATTCGGCCGCTAATTGATTAATTACAGTCTAAAGTACTATTAAAAAACTTTAGATTTTAACCATTTAACTTCATTAATTAATTAACAAAATAAATAACTTCTTAAACAAGTTAGAAAGTATAGTCGGTCAAGCCCGACCAGTATACATATGTATAAAACAGTTTTTCAGAAATGGGCGTTATATGGGAGATATAACCTATTGCGGACCGATCATCCAAAAATTTAGAGTCATAATGTCTGTGAATATAAGTATTATATGTGTTAAACCTTATCTCGATATAAATTATTTTAAACGATTTATGGAGCTTAAAGTGAATTATGGAGAAGGTCTTATATGGGAGTTTCGACTAATTATGGACTGATCATAATAAAATTGTACCTTATTATTTTTAGACATATGAAATATATTTTCGTTCAATATTATTTGGATATCAACATTTTAAAAAGAGGTATGCTTTTTAAAGTGATTTTTGGAAGTGGACTTTATATGGGAGCTACGACTAATTATGGACCGATCTTTACAAAACTTGTAGATGTAATTTAGCTTCATTTATTACTCATTTCTGGTGAAATTTGTTTGGATACTTTCATAATTTAAACATTTATGATCGTTATGGAGGACATTTGTATGGGGGCTAGGTGAAATAATGGACCGATTTCCACCAGTTTCAATCCCATCCATCCTTGGGCCGAAAAATATCACGTACCATATTTTATCGAAATATCTTTAAAATTTCGAACTGTACTCTGCGCACAAGCTTTACATGGACAGGCAACCAGATGTACATCGTTAAATCGACTCAGAAAGTGATTCTAAACGAAGGCTTTTGAAATAAATAAACGAGTTCAAATTTTTTTTATTTAGTCATTACGGGGTTCTCGGCAAATATTTGCCAAGTGTGAGCGTACATTAAGTCTTTATAATATTTTTCGAATGTTTGCCAAAAATTCCATTGGTTGCAGTTCTTCGTTGTTTTTGTTTGCTGAATGTTTAGTAAACTTACTATTACTTAAATAAAACTACAACTGATAACAATTTGTTATCATCTCATAATTATAGTTTATATTTAAATTATTTATTAACCAAACATTTCAAGGACTAATTTTTTTTGCAAATTTAAAACAAAAATAAACTACTCGTGCGAAGTTTTTTCTAGCTGGCTTTGCTGATAACTGGGGATACATCTGGTATTGTTTGTACATATTTATTAAATCGTAGTTTATTTTTCATATTTATTCATAAAAATATTTTCTAAGCGGCACGTCTTTTTACGCTGATCGTTAACGCTGATACCCGATTCCCAAACAAAAGCGGCAACGTTATGTCAAAACGATAAAAACAAGGTTATCAAACAAATAAATAAGATGACCCTGTTTATTGCAACATTGTTGTTTTATTTTCTTTTGCAACTAACTTTACTGTGAAACGCCTTGTCAAAATCGGATTTTCCAATAGCAAAGCGTTGCCGCCCCGTTGTTTCGGTATGCTCCATACAAAATGTATGAGCATGAGAAATTTTGACAGTTAAAAAACGCTTGCCGCCGGTATTTAGGGATGGCCCTAAATGATATTTTGATTCTTACTGGTTCTCTTTCGCCGGTATTAATATTTTTGGGGCTTGAACAAAGTTTTCTACAAAAAAATAGACAGATTACATTGATTTAGATGCAATCAATGTGGGCATAACGAGTGAATTTTCGTTTTTACACGGTCCTGACGACGAAGTTTAAATGCGAGTCACATAGTCCCCAAAGAACACAGTTGGTGCATGCAATTTGGAGATGTCAGTTGGCCGCCTCGTTGTTGTGAATTAACGTCTCTGGTGGCATTTGAAAGACTGGGCTTACATGAACAAACCACAAACACCTGATGATCTGAAACCTCCAATTCTGCGTTACATTGCAAGGCTTCTTGACAAGCCATAAATTTGTTTACTTGGCGAACAATTTCTTGTCCCCACATAAATTTGTTGATGTTATGGACTTCTTCGAACAATATTATTTGTTTGTACAGAAATAAAACGTAATTTTTAAAAATTACAAAGAAAACTGAAATCGTCATGTTTTTCTATATTCATATATACATACATACATACATAGAAGAACATGAACAAACTTGTGTCCGTAAATCTGCCAACGTTTTGTAAAAAGACCGCCCATATTTGACCGCTCCATAGATTTCACTTTGAAACAATTGCAACATACTGTGAGCGTCAATATAAAGTAAACACCTAATATTGTTTACAAGTACAAATTCAAAACAAAATATTTTGCATAATTTATATGTAATTTAAGCAAAATAGAACTCAGTAACAAAAACTAGAAAAAATAAGGAACATAAAAAATAATTCAATTTTAACGGAAAAGTATAAGATTGAGCAAAAACTCTTCGGAAGTATGCTTGGGAATTGTCCTGTTGAAAAATACAGTTCTGTGCTAGTTCTAATTTCTCTACAATAGGAGATATATTGTTTTTTAAAATGTCCAGATATTCTTCCTTTTTCATTGTAGATACTATAAATGTAAGATTACCGACGTCTAATGCCACCATACAACCCCAGACCATTATTGGGACGCCGACATGTTTTACCATCTTGGTAACATATTTATTACTAAAGGCTTCTTTCTTCGCCATATTTTTGTGGAGTTTTTGACTCCAAATATCTCCAACTTACATTCATCGATGAAAAGAATATTATTCCAAACAGGCTCGTTTATATATTTTTTTTTTGCATTAGGATGATGCCCCACTGTTTACTTAATTGTGATTCGTAGAAATTAATATTTTTTAACAATAATTTAATTAAATTTGTATTTGCTTTGTTTTTGTTTTATTTTTTATGAAATGCAATATAATTTTTTAATATTAATTACTTATATTCACCCCTATTCTGACATTCGATTACGTCTCCGCATTCAGTTACGCTACGATCGAAAATTGGTATTCCAAACAAAAACTGAATGACTCGTAAGAACAAGAAGAAGACAACAATATTTACAAAACCAATTTGTTACTATGAAATGGGGAATAGAAACAACGAAATGAGCAAGTTTGTTACTATTTTAATAAACAAAAGTCACAACAAACAATAAAAATAGAAAACCTTGTGCGATTAATAAGGAGAAATAATAAAAATAAAATAATACAAAAGACTTGTGAATTAATAATAATTCATTTTGTTTGCAAAATATTTAAGTGCTAAGAATCCTGTCAAGCCGGAGGTGGTATTTTTAATTATTGTATTTGAAGGAGAAATGGAATCCATAGCAGTGGCTTTATTGGTGGAAGAGGAGAACAGCGTGACTCAGAACACAGAGGTAAGGATTGAAAAGCTTGAAAAGAAAATACCTGAACTTCCTCCAGCTTTTCGTATTGCTCTGATGTCGTTGTTTTTGATCTGGAAAAATAAATAAATAGGCTGCTTTCCTGTTTGTAGTGACAGTAATTCAAAACTCCTTCGTTCTACCATTACACATTTGTTTAACCATGTTCTTTGTTGCTGCATATCACCTCTTGGTTTGGCCGTACAACAAAAAATTATATAAATCACTTTTTAAACATTTTATACTTACATTTTATAAATTAAACACTTTTTAAGTTTATAAAAAGAAAAAAATCGAAAAAAATTCCGTTGCTAAAATATAAGTGTAGAAAAACGTAACTACGATCGTAATACAGAATACCTACAATCGAAAGAAACGTAGCGGAATCAAAACTCTGAATACCAAATTTGCCAAACGGAGAAAATTTCGATTCGAATCGAAAGTCAGAATAGGGGTGATTAATATATTTAAGCTTTTCTTCTATTAATATATTTTGTTGACTTTATTTTGACGCTCACAGTATTAACAAAATATAGCAAATCTGTATATTTTTTCGGCTGGTAACCATTCAACAATTAATTTGGGAATTAATAAGATAACAGTTATAGAGTTCCAAACAAAAGCCAATTAGTCGATTAGTATAAAATCGTTTAATTGCCAGCACAAACCAACCTCAATACAAGCGTGCTTTAAAGAAAGAGCGCAATTTAAAATATCGTAGTACATATTTATGATTTATTTATTTACTTTAAAAATGTCTAGAAAAACAATTTTTTATTATTATTATTAAATATGTATTTACTTTTTTCTGTTTTGTACAAAAAGAAAAAAAATTTAAAGTATGAGAATATTTTTGTACAGTTCATTGACAGCATAATATTGGGGAGGGTATATTGGATTTGTGCTGATGTTTGTAACGCCCATAAATATTGGTCCAATACGCACTTTAAAGTATACCGATCGACTCAGAATCACTCCCTGAGTCGATTTAACGATGTCCGTCCGTCCGTCTGGTTGGCTGGCTGTCCATGTAAAGATTGTGCGCAGAGTACAGGTTGCAATTTTGAATATATTTCAATAAAATTTGGTACGTGATATTTTTTCGGCCCAAGGACGGATGGGATTGAAACTGGTGGAAATCGGTCCATTATTTCACCTGGCCCCCATACAAATGTCCTCCATAACGATCATAAATGTTTGAATTATGAAAGTATCCAAACAAATTTCACCAGAAATGAGTAATAAATGAAGCTAAATCACATCTACAAATTTTGTGAAGACCGATCCATAATTAGTCGTAGCTCCCATATAAGGCCAACTTCCGAAAATCACTTTAAAAATCATAACTCTTTTAAAAATGTTGGTATCCAAATAATATTGAACACAAATATGTTTCCTATATATACATATAATATGGTCGAATTTTATGATGATCAGTCCATAATTAGTCGTAGCTCCCATATAAAGCCCACTTTCGAAAATCACTTTAACGACCATAAATCTCTTAAATGTTGTTATCCGAAAAAAATTTAACAAAAAAAGTTTCATATGTACAGAAATGATGACATATAATTTTATAATGGTCGGTCCATAATTAGTCAAAACTCCTATTTAAGATCCTCTCCGTAATTTACTTTAACCTCCATGCATAATATTTATATTCACGGAAGTAATGGCACTAAATTTTTGCATGATCGGTCCATAATAGATAATATCTCCCATATAGCGCCCATTTTTGAAAAACTGTTTTATTTATATAATGGGTGGAGGGTATTATATGGTCGGGCTTGGCCGACTATACTTTCTTACTTATTAAAATAAAAAACTAACTTAGAACTATGCAAGTGTTTAGTTGAGCATGTATGAATGAATGAATGAATGGAAATGCAAATATTTTACTTTAATTTACGAAAATAACAAATAAATAAATACTTACACTGGGAGCAACGAATGATCGCTGGCTTAGGTTAAGGTGAAATTCTTTTGTAGTGTAGTCATTTGTCTATTTATCAACCACGCCACCCCCTTTTTCACCACTACAGTATTTAGTGATACAAAGGAAATATTTATACAAGTGTTTAACCATTTTATTTCAGTTTACTTTTTTGTTCTTTGTTAATTTAAAGATAATGCATTAGTTAAGAAAGAGAAAATTAATTACATTTATTTAACAGATGTTTTTTTAAATTTGTTTTAGTTTTTTCCGGTGAGTCATTATTAGTCTGTCGAGTATTTAAATATTCGTAACGTGACTGACTGGTGTGACAAGAGACATACCACCTCAAACCGCGTTTTTTTATTAGTTCTGTGAGAAAGAAATAAAGCACATTTTGATTGTTGGCTTTGCCAGTTGAATATGTATACACGTTTATTTGATGTCAATTTGCAAATGTCTTATCAATTGGCAAACAAATTATGAACTGTCGCCGGTAAAGGAGTGAATTCTCTAAGGAGAATTACAAAAAACAAAACTGATTTCCGATTTGACAAGCCATTAATTTGTTCACTAGGCGTAGACAACTATGGGCTATGTTATGTTCGTGTGCGAAACAACTTGTAATATAATTTTCATATTAAAAAAAATTACAAAGAATCGACACATTTTACCCACGCATAAAATTATGAATAAAAGTTGTGTCGGTAATTCAACCGAAGATTTGTTCTTGTGCGCATAAAACAATAAATACATTTCTTTTTTCTTTTTACTTTAATACTGTAGGTTAAATTCCTTAAAATAAACATTTCATTCAAGAATTCACTCTTTTAACGCCCTTTATTCTTGCCTGTCAATTAAACGGAAGTATTTGGGAACACGACAGCTTTTTGCAAATGAATCATATCAATTTCTTCAACGACATTTGTTGACTTCTGGTGAAATTTACGCAAAATCATAACATCGCTTCACATACATATGTATATACATACATTGCTCATGACGTTCGAGTACAAAAGTATGATGCAAATTTTTGGGAAAATAATATAAGAAATGTTGAAAAAATTTTCTACGAATACCAGCCAGCACGTGTAATCAAATAAATTAAATATAATGTCTGTATAATAGACAAGTCCAAGAATTAAAGTTTGTTTTAAAATATAATAGAAAGGTGTTTAAGTAAAATCAGCTATAGTGGCAGAAAAGATGAGAAATTATCGTACTTTTTAGATTTAGAATATAGACCACTATTAAAGGTTCTATAAAAATCATATAGAAAATTGATTTTTGCTAAGAAAAAGAATGATCGTAAATTATCTTTATTTTCAATTATTATACCATTATTAAAGATATTGGTTGTTGGGAAATAAATATAAATGATCAAAGTGATAATTTAACAGAAACATTGAAAAGCTTTTGATCAAACTATATGATAAACTTGCTTCGACCTAATATGAGCTTCAACATAAGGTCAACACCACATATTATTAAAAAAAAGCTTAATTATATTAATAAAATTAATATTAAAAAATTGTATAAAAAAAAAAATGTACAAGAAAAAAACTACAGACAAGTATACCAAACACAATACCGTAGAATATTTGAGAAAAACGACCAAAGCGTCTTATAAAAACTAAAGTCAGTACTAATTTACACAAAGCAATTTTTATTGAAAAAATTGATACAATTTTTACCTTGAAATTTCTTTAGAGATCACACAGCACAATTCGTCTTTATTGCTTAATCGCTCGTACATATTTTTATTTGAGAGTATGCACACATTTGTACACATATATGTATGTAACATGAATAAGAGAGTAACACGAATTGCTAGAAAAATCAAGTGTGTACTCGTATTTTATTCCCCTCACCCTAATGTCTAAAAGCTTAAATAATTGCTTCGTCTTCGTATAAGAGCAAATCCAACATCCAGTGCAGTAAAAATTGCTTAAAATGTTACAAAAACTTCTAGAAAACCTGTAAGCGCGAGTACGATTAGAAGACCTTAGCAAAAACAACCAAACGTTTGAATTAAAAAAAAGAACGAAAATCAATTTGTTTGGAATAATATTCTCTTCACCGATTAAAGTATATTTGAGATATTAGGAGTCAAAAATGGTCCAAAAGTAATGCGAATTAAGAATGAAGCCTTTAGTAATAAATACGAGTATGTTACCAAGACGGTAAAACATGGCGGTGGCCCAGTAATGTTCTGTGGTTGTATGGCGGCATCAGGGCTCGATAATTCTAAATTTATAGAATTTACAATGAAAAAGGAAGATTATCACGACATTTTAAAAAAACAATGTAACCCCTAATGTAGAGAAATTAGAACTAGCGCAGGACTAGGTTTTTCAACAGGACAATGATCCCAAATATACATTCAAAATTGTGAAAGAGTGGTTGGTTAAACATTGTCCAAGAATTTTAGATTATCCTCCGCAGTCCCCAGACCTCAATTCAATTGAGCAAAAAAATTAGGCAAAGAAATAGTTTTTGCAAGGATAACCAGTAATACAAGATGAAGCACAATTTCGCCTCATTTCACTAAAAAAAACTCGTTGATTCTATCAGGTATGTGATGGAAATCGAAAACGAAAACGAGTGAGTTTTAAATGCATGAAACTAGGTGAAATTTAACACCGATATTTTCTAGTAATAGAACATATGAATTAACCAAATTAAATCGATCCGGATACAATTTTTATACAAAAATCATTTATTTAATTTAATACCTACTCTAACTTGCTAATTTTAGAAAAATAGACTTTTTGATTGCAAAACCAGTATTTGGACCCAACGTGCATTAATAGTTTCGTAATTAAATCGTATCTTTATTTAGATATCTAATCTATTTTGTTGTTAATTAATTTAAACAATTTTATTTAATTTGTTTAAATATAATTAGGTCTCTTACACTATATTTAATGAATTTTGAAATTTTCTTTTTTTATTTGTTTGTTTGTATTTGATTTTATTTGGCAACATTGAAGATATATGTATGTACATATGTATGTAAAACAAAACAAACTAAACTACAAACAAAATCAAAATAGTAATAATAAAAGCAAATTATAAATAATTTGTTTAAATATATATACAAACTGATTCATTTCCATACTCTAAAAAAACTACATTTGTTTCTTTATTTTTTTACACCAAATTTTTAATGTTTACTTTTGATTTCATTGTATTTTATTAAAATCTTAATTTTTCCTGTGAATACTTATTAAATTATGCTTACTGTTAAAAAAGCACGTAATCATAATATTTTTGTTAATTTAAACAATTAAATAAATACAAATTAATATTTAAATTTTCTTATGAAATTTTCATAAACTCTACATAGGGACGGTTTGATTGTATTATAGTTTCTACGTACATATGTATTTGTTGCTTTGTTTCCATTAGACCCATGCACAGTTTTTACACTGGGAGAAAAGCTTTAGTAGAAATAAATATGTGTAGCAAAAAGCCTTCGCCTTAACTGTTTGTTGATTATATTTTTTAAAGTGTTGGAAACACATAGTTACGTACAAAGGATGAAAAGGAGGTAGAAAAAATAAAATAAAATAAAAGTACGCTGCAAGACAGTATGATTTTCATATCCTTGATTGAAGATTAAAACAATAAAAACGTATATAATAGTGAAAGCTGGAAACAAGCAAACTTCTCGAAAGAATGTCTGACAGAATTGGATCCCGAAGATATCTGGGGACTTCAGAAAATTGATTTCACCAGACAGACAGACGGACATGGCTTAATAGACTCAGATAACTATAAGGATCCAGAATATATATACTTTATAGGGTCGGAAAATTATATTGTCGAAATTACAAACGGAATGACAAACTTATATATACCCTTTTCATGAAGGTGAAAGGTATAAAATTTGCAGGCATAGATTTACCACAACTGTTGGGCATTAAATGTTGGCCTAAAACCTTGGGAGAGACAAGATTGTTCGATATTTATGTCAATTGTTTTAAAGGCAGTATTCCCGTGACATCAGAAAAAGGACTAAACTTGTCCAATTGTGCCTAAGTTTAATAAAATATCCATGAATTGTTTGTTTGTTTTTCACCGGCGTAAGAAATAGAAACAAATATATTTCAGAGTTCGCTGTGTTCTTGATGAATTCAGCCGACGCCATTATTGTGTGCATTTTCATATACCTATACAAATGTGTTATTTTAGGGACCAATAATTTGTATACTTAGAGTGTACTTATATGTACAAAATTCGTACTTTGCTTCATGCGAATACTCATACATAAAATTTGACTCCTACCATGATAAACATAAAAGCAGAAAAACAAACATAAAACATCTTGGCATTGTTCTTGTTCGCTTTCAAATTTGTTTTCTATTTCTACATACATATGTACATGTGTATGTATACATATTGTTTCGTTTGTAATCAACATATTCCCAAAATGTAGGTCAAACATATTTAGAATTGTGGCAAAATATAGTACAAAGAAAACAATTGGGGGATTCACAATGTGTCATAAAGTCATATGTCTTAAAATAATAACATGAAAAAATACGACTGCTGTGAACAACCCCTCATAATTCAGTGTGCTATTTTGAATTTAAATCAGCTGATTTAAAACAAATATAAAAATTAATATTGTTTTCCACAATGCCAAAAATAAGTGAAAAAACTAAAATAATAGCCAGTTTGTGCGAAAAATACATTTTAGATGTTGTGATGGCAAACTCAAGTAAACAAACAAAAAATGCTCAGCGCAGGTCTCTTCTGATTAATTACGACAGCACAATAACTTGCTATTCTATTAATTTAAGACACTTTTTGTTTACAAAGCAACAACAATATTTTTAAACCATTGTAAAATGTTAGAACATTATGACAATATAACATGATAGCACACCTTGTGAATACCCCAAATATATTGATACCCTACAAATGTATACATACTAATCCGCAAATATATACACACTATTTATTATTGATATGGAACATTATTGTTTCACCTCTCTCATCACAGCAAATGTTTTACCATAACGACTTCTAAACTACAACAAATATTAATAATATTTTTTACATTTCCAGCTAAGATTTACATTGCTGACTGCAAAGTAATTATGTAGTTGTAATGCTCTTCACTCACTCTTGAATCATAATTTTATTATGGTGATGTCATTGAAGGCAAGTACTTACCACAAACGCTTTCAATAAGGGACATTATAGTCATTACCACTTTCGCTTAGTGTTAAGGGCATAAATAAGTTTTTACTTTTAAATTTATTAAAAATTGTTTTCTAATAGATTTAAAACATAAACAAATTGAATGAAGAAAAATACATTTTAAATCAATTTGTATTAGCTTTTAATTAACAAAAATGTAATTATTCCAAGGTTAAATTATTTTTATAACAAATTATTTTTAAATTTCATAAACAAGTTCTTAGAAAAAGTGAGTTCTTAAGAACGTTCGTATTATATACAAAAAACATATAAAATTTAGTAAAATGTTTGAAATCTTTATTTGAGTCGATAGAAAGATCTATATAATTCAATGTTTAAAGATGATTTCATGTAACTATTGACCGCGAATACGCCGCGTCTAATTTTGGCACACTCTCTCTCCAACATATCGGCCGGTATCTCACGAATAAGTTCTTCAATTGTAGCTTTCAGTGCATCAATCGTTGCATGCTTCTCCCTATAGATATAAGCCTGAACATAGTCTAAAGGTGGATTCACCCATTCGTTCTTAACAAAAAATTTGTTCGAACAATATTTTTTTTATATGAAGTTTGACGTCTCTCTTTTTGAGAGAGAGAAAATATTTTTTACGAACTTGAATTGGTTTAATTTTATATTTTTTCCGGACAAAAGTGAATTGAGTTGCCAATAGGTTTCATTTTTTCATACAAATAACAATGCCTTATGTATTTCCATGGCCATCAGCAAAATCAAGGTTCTTTTTTCATTCATTTCGAATTTATATCTGTGATTTTGAATACACAATACTTTAAAATAATCTAATATTTGTATTTTGACACTTAAAACCCAAAGCAAAATAAATCAATGG
Source organism: Bellardia pandia (assembly GCA_916048285.2). NCBI lineage: Eukaryota > Metazoa > Arthropoda > Insecta > Diptera > Calliphoridae > Bellardia > Bellardia pandia. The sequence goes on along the minus strand of OU696530.1, from coordinate 21,832,095 downwards.
CCGCACTTGTAAAACTAATATATTTTGTTTACATATGGCAGCTTTGATTTTTCAGAAAAATCGTTCGAAATGGGTGAATCGTGCTGCAAAAAACTCTCAGTAAAAAAATTGTTCTCTGGAAAAAAATTTTGTTAAGAACAAATGGGTGAATCCACCTTAAAGGCGTTGACCCAAAATGTGCAATAAACTGTTGCCCAAACTCGCCTCTCAATTGGGCCATTGAAACCACATGTCAGCCAAGTCCAGTTCTTCCATTTTGGGGGAAAAAATTGTAATCATAACGTTCCTGCTTTCGTCGTTTTTGAAAAAGTACGGTCCTTTACTGCCACTGAACCATATTCCACGCTAAACACTGCATTCTTCACATAAAATACCACAATTTTGCTCTTCAAAAATAATATTGAAAAAAAAATATAAAGAAATCTATGTTTGTCTATAGTATAGAATAAAATAACACAGTAATCTTATAGGGTTGTAGAGGAGCTGCTGAAGTTTGAGCAAAGTTGCTCTTCAAAGTGCATCTTCATCCAACTGAATTTTAAATATAAAATTCAATAATCTGCAAACATTGTTCGTTTGTAAGTTTATTCATGGTTAAATTATAGACCAAACTGAACATGTTCAACAGTAACGTGTAACACGAAAACAGCTGAGTTGCCAAAAACTGTGTTGCCAAAAAAAATAGTTGCTAAAAAATCAGCCTTTATATTGGATTATGTATCAGCCATTAGTTAAGCACAATTAAAAAACATTTTGACAAAAAGAAAATGGTGTATAAATTGAAAAGTTTTAAAAATTTCCAATATTTTTGTATGTGTACATTAAATTATATTTATTTATTTTGTAGCGCAAATAATAATCTACTTAACCACAATTACAAAATATTTCTACTTGTTTTCGTTCCGAGCAAGAACGTGTGGATAAAGTTATTATGATAAAGTTAATATGTATATTGTTGTAGTTTTATTATTATTATTATTATTATTTAACAACAATAAAAGTCTGTAGGGATCATTTGAATTTTAGTAGTTTCCAGTATCAGCAGTGAAATCTTGAAAACATTTGTTAATTTATTATGTTATAAAAACATCACGTTTGTCACATTTAACAAACAAATTGTAGATATTTCTTTGTTGAACAACAATAGTTTTGCAAGGAATGAAATGTAAAGCACCCAGAGGGAATAAGATGCTGTAAAGAGGCCTTCTAAAAGGCCTTATTTTGCAGTCACAAGGACTTCCAGCCGCATTGCAAAATCGTTTCAATTTTACGCGGCGCGCCGTGTCGTATCATTGGCATTCAAGGCCTTGCCTACTCGCTACTGGTTAGATGTCTGATAGAAGGTCTACCAAATAATGTCGCATAGAAGGCGTAATAATGTTTACTGTTGTAGTGACGATATACAATATTTGTGAAATTTGTAATATTTGTGTATGAAACGTCTTCTAGAACACCTTCTGAGAGAAGGCACAGTGGAATGAGTATCGAATATTCTAGAATGTGTAAGCAGGTATTCTATAAGGCCTACAAATAAAAGCACTTACAATTTTTCCCGTTGTGTAATTTATACAATTTTGAAGTAAATTATTTAAGTTTTACTTTGAGCTTATTATATTTCTTTATATTTATATATATATATATATATGAATAACAGAATTATCTATAGAAAATCTTCTAAGATGACATTCTATATAAAATTTTCTGAATAGAAAATTTTTCTAAAGTAAATCTTTAACAACACTAAATAACAGAATTTTCTATAGAAGATCTATTGAATAACAGAATTTTCTATAGTAAACCTTCTGTTTGAATAATATAGAATTTTCTATAGAAGACCTTCCGAATAACAGAATTTTCTACAAAAAATTCTCTGAATAACAGAATTTTCTATAGCAGTTTTTTTGCGATTCCAATGCATTTAACGCAAATACACCTCCTCACAAAAATTTATTGCAATAGAGTAAAAAATAACGCTTTTATAAGCAGTTGTACAAAAAAAGTTACATGTTGAATATTGCAGTTTCTATTATGATTTTACCTTCTCCTGTAAAGTTTCAAATATGCGAGTTAGGGCCTATCTACATGAGACCATCGATATATATCATACCGATCAGTTATATGTAAGTAAAAATTTTCAATATTGGATTTTGTGAAGGTCAGTCCATAATTAGCCAAAGTATAAGCTCCATTTCCGAGAATAACTGGAATACCCAAAAAAAAACTCTAAAATATATCGTTATTCAGATGGAGATCGAAGGGCGAATTTATCAGTATGCTTATTAAAGTATATTTTTAAATACAATAATTTCATACACTGAGGACAATATGCTACTTAGGAGGCGTTTTAATTAATACAACATCCCAAAACACACTTTTCACACTGTGAGGAGTTGTTTAGAGCAGAATAAGATTGATATCAAGCCAATTAATATCTTATGGAATGGCATAGAGCGGCTATTTGTCGAAGGAAATCCAAAATGTTTGGTACACAATTCTAAAGGGGCGCTGTATGGCTCTGGTGGAGGGTATGCCCAGAAGATGTGCAGCTCTTATTAATAACAAAGAAAAAAAAATTATTTAGTGATAAATTACTGTCCAGAGTTTATTTTGGATGTATTCTACATAAAACAAGAAGTGGAGGGACGTATTCCTAGGATGACATTTAACACTTTTTAAAAATATAAGGTTTAAAAAAATAACAAAAAACTAAAAATATTTGCTTTAACTGGCAACAGATACCAAGGGTGTTATCCTCATGTCCACCGCTGTGTCTACTAATTAACATTTTATTTATTTGTTGGATACATATTTTGCTGCTTCTGCAATAAATAATACAAATTTTATTTTACATCTTAAATTTTAAATGTTAAAAATTTATTTGCAATCAAAATTATCTCAAAATATCAGTATTTCTTAAAAACACACACTGAGTAACATAAAATTAATATTTACCAAGAAGTTATAAATGTTTCCAGTTTGTTTATGACCAATAAAATATGAATTAATATTTCAGAAGAAAGAAAAGTATTTTAACTGAAAATTTGGAAACCACTCAAGAAAAATAATAAGATGTTTATCTAGTACTTTTTCCAAAACAAATAATAGAAAAGAAAGGGACTTGTTAAAACAATATACAAGTTCAAAATGCTAGTACTAAACAATTATTAAAATAGCAAAACAATTATCGTTATCAGCCGCAATGAAATGAAACAATTAGACTTTATCTGCAAGCCAAAAATAAAATGGTGAATAAATTTGCCAGTAATTTAATTGATTATTTTCACTTGCATTAATTTATAGCCAAGTTAATAAGAATGCTAGAATTTTTACTAACTAAAACATTAAAGTACACGCAATGTAAGTATTTTGTATTGTGATTCATTTGTTATTTTTTAATTAACGATTCATAATAAATTATTTTTGTTATTTGTTTATAATTAAAGAAATTATAAATTCTATACCATGGTGTAATTATACAAGGTGATTGCAAATCGGCAACAAATACAACACAATACAGAAACAACAGACATTTTGTTAATGTAAAATAATGTACTACTGTCAAAAACACTTGAAAAAGTATTACTTTTGACATAAGTAAATTGTAAACAAACTCAGTCAGCTGTGCTACTGCACTTACCTTGTATAGTTACATCATGTTTTATACATACTAATTTGTGCGATTACTTTTATTAAGTTTTTGCATATTTTTTTCATTTGTTTACCCAGACATGTTTTCTATTTATTTATTTTTTTAATTTTCTTTCTATGCATAAAATTCCCATTCAATTTGATATCGAAAACAATAACAACAGGTGATTGGGATTATTGTAAGTTGTTGCTGCTTTTGTTGTTTACAATTCAACTTTAAGACAAACAACAATTAAACTATTATTATTTTATTTATTATTATTTATTTTTTAATATATTATATAATATATTAATATACAAATTCAGTTTTTATTTACAAAATTCAGTCTTAAATATTATTTTTAATCTATATATGGCCAAACATATTTGTTGTGAGCCAGATTGGCATAAACAATTAAACTATAAATTGTTTATACATATATTACTGATAAATAAGTACATAATCGATTGAATAATATATAGTTTACAAAAATATTTTAAATATAAAATATATGTTGTTTAAAAACAAGTAAGAAAGTATAATCGGTCAAGCCCGACCATTTAATACCCTTCACCCAGTATATCAATAAAACAGTTTTTCAGATATGGGTGCTATATGGGAGATATAACCTATTATGGACCGATCATCCAAAAATATAGTGCCATGGCTTCCGTGAATATAAATATTATTCACATGTCTTTGTAACAAAGATATACAGTGCTGGTTTAACATTTATCGGAACAGTAACGTAATCAATTTATTTTATATTTAAAAAAAGATAACACAAATTTTTTTACTACTTATTTGTAAACCTGTCTGCTTTTATTTGCGCCCCTCAAAACGGGATAATAAATCTATGGTATTTTGCAATCTAAATCGCATTTGCTGATTTATGTGGATTTTTTTCGACTCGCGCACAATCAATGCGCAATCTTTACGAACTGTCATAATACAGCTTCTTTTTTACAGGCCACCTGTTTAAGTCGAATGCCTTCTGAAATATTTCACCGCTTAAAAAACCAATATTTTTGAAACATTCAAGGCTGTTGCGATTTCCCGATAAGTCTCTTCATCCTGATGAATTTGTATAATAATCGTTCGCGTACTGACATCACAGGATTTGCTTTTACCCATGTTAAGCAAGTATAAAGAACTTTTCGTATACTAAAAGACACTCTGTGTAATCATAATTAATTTAATCTAACTTTTAAAATTTAACTGTATTTGAATACATGTGCCAAATATTGAAAAATCCTATTCTTGAGTTAAAAAATAATTTTTTTTGATAGATATCCCACTCGCATCCCATTAAGCGATTATAAAGGCCTTAAAGTAAATTGTATAAGCTTTCTTTTGAGAAAAAAAAGGCTCAAATTGAAAAAAAATTAAAAAAAAAAATATTTAAAAAAAAAAATTTAAAAAAAATTTTTTTAAATTAAAAAAAAATATTTTTGTAATGATTGAAGAAATAGCTATCTAAAGTCCTTTGGACAATTTTTGCTAGGACCAATAGGTGAAAAGTTACACTCATTTTAAAAAACCCTGTATGATCAAAATGTCCAACTTTGACCCCCTCTAACTCCGGCCTCTGGACTGATAGATAACCTTCGTGCAAATTTCATCCAAATCGATTTTTAACATTCGGTCACTTTACGTGAAATTCACCATATATGTATACATATATTTGATATCAAATAAGAAATTGTTCCTTAAAAAGAATAAAAAAAGTACAAAAAGAAGTACAGAGGCTGAAAAAAGTACATTTGCGAACTTCTTTAGGTCTTATGCAGACAGAAGTACAATTAGTAAAAAAAAAAGTACTCGTACTTCTAAATGCTTCAAAACTGACCTTTGCAATGATTTTTACAGCAGAAACTTAAAACTGAAAATAATATTGTTAGCTAGTATGCATAAAATATTATCAACTCATTTGTTTAATAATAACGCATAAATTAAACTATTTTTAGCTTTAATTTATAATTTTTATCATACTCAAATACCGCTCTACTTACATGCATACATCCGTATTTTAAATGTCACATGTTGCTTACTATAAACATTAAACATAAATATGTATTATGTTCAAACATTTTCCTACTATGTACATACATATGTACATATATAATATTACAGAATAATCCCACCAAAAACCATCACAACATTAAACATATGTACCCACATAAGTTACGATAAATGTCACAGTCTCTCAAAGCCTTCTCTGAGCATTTTCATTTCTCGTAATCATGTAAACCGGCACGTACTCCACACACAGCGTTGCCATGTATTATGTTTTCCCTTTTGTGCAAGTTTTTTGAGATGTAAAATAGTTTTCAAGTTTTATGTCAAGTTCATATGTAAAAATAAAAGTGGGTTTGTTTTCAATAAAATTGGGTTTTGTAATTTTGGAACTTAAAAAAGTTATTTTTTCTCTTAAAATTTTTTTTTTAGAAATAAAAAGTTTTCTTAGAAAATATATGGCAACGCTGGTCAGAATTTCAATGGAGAGCTTCATTTTTTGTGAGAAAATTTCATCATCCCTTTTCCAACAATAACAAAAACAAGTTAGAGTGCTATATACGGCTGTGCCGAATCTTTAATACCCTCAACCTAAACGTAATAAGAAATACAGAAACTATACTGGTTATAGGACGAGTATCTATATCCTTATTCTGTGTTTTCTATTATTGCAAATTTTATTAGTATATTACATATTGTTTGAAAGACAATTTTACGACCAAAATACATAATTATGTTAAATATTTTGAAATTTTATCTAATTTTTACCATTTATTATTGATGTAGTTACCGATTCTTACTGTAGTTTACAGAGTTTGTCTGATTTTCATAATAATCTTGAGTCAATCAAGTTATAAAATTAAAAAAACATTTTTCCATATTCACAAGTTAAGACAAAGGGTATAAAAAGGGTAAGATTATAAGGTAAGGACTTTTGAATATGATCTCAATAATATTATTTTCAAAAGATTTATGGGTGGCATAATAGAAATGGAGCAGTTATGGACTGATAGCTTCTAAATCCAGTATCCACTAATGTGGTTTCTACGTATTTGAGGCTTATTTTGATTGAATTTCATCTCAATAACGTTATTAACAAGAGTTGTATGGTTGTTCAGTATGCTCGGAAATGGACTTAATTCGGGAGCTATTGCCAATTATTGACTGACAGCTACAAAATCCAGTAGCATAATTACCGTATAACCGATATTAAACTAGTTTTATGCGTATTTAAGTAAATTTTGGAAGTGGACTTTATATGGGGTCTATGGTCAAACATGGACCGAACTAAAAAAAATTTCGTTTTACGATTTCTTTTTGAATGAAACTTATTCCTGCTGAATTTTGTATTGATATTCCAATTTTATAGGCATTTTGTACAATTGAGCAATATGAGAAATCATGGACCTATTCTTACTATTTTCCTCACACTTTCTTCTTTTATTATAAAAACAACGTACACAAAATTTCATTGGAATATCTGCAATATATTAAAAAAAATTGAAGAAAAATGTTTAAAAATATCAAATTTTTATGGAGGTTGTCTTACATTTTGATCCATAACTCTTGTTCTACTATACCGATTCTGCTGATTTTCAATACCAAACTGTTGGGTCTCAGATGAAGATTTCTCAGTGTTACACACGGAATGACAAACTTAAACTATATATACCCTCATTCAGCACTTATGGTGGTGGAGGGTATAAAAAAACGAAAGGATCAACAGAGAATGTTTAAGTATTTATATGAGAAAATTTTATAAAATTACTGCCAAAGAGAAACCAAGAAAGAGAGAGTCATTACAAGAATAATAACAATTATATACCGTATGTATGTATGTAAACAATAGGTATTATTGACCTGTTTTTAAGGGTCGCTTAATCACACAGTCGCAGTGTATGTTTTAAATGGTTCTTTAAGGTTTTTTTTTTTTTGTTCCAAAATATGTACATACATACATATGTATTTACATATATTTGTTTGTTCCTGCGCATAAATATGGTATTAAATTGCGTGTTAAGTTTTCATTTACATTGTATGTACATACATTGTATTTTGATGGATTTCCAAGTGCATCGAAATCATTGTTTAAATTTCTATGGATTTTATGTAGTACGTGTAAATGAACATGGAGTGTATTTTCTTGTGCTTTAAAAAGCAGTACGGGTTTCAATAATTTAGAGAAATTTAGTTTTTTTTTAAGTTCAACCCCAATTTTGGTTACTGGGTTACTTGTTACTGCGTCGTTTATAAAAAAACATAATTATGGTTCCAATTATAAATTTACAAGCAATGATTTTTTGAGTTTTTACAAATTATGGAAACTATATTCCTCTTTAGAAAGACTACTCCAATTTGTATGATTTAAACCAGGATTTCTCACAAGTTTCTGTTGTGTATTCCCTAGGAACCTTGTAAACAGTTTCTGGCTCTATCTAACGAACGGCTTAGAATAAAGGGTGAACAAATTTGAGTTTAGGAAGTACATGGGCTGTCAAATGATCAAATGTCAATTTTCGGCAACCAAAAAAACTGTGAGCGTCAATATAAAGTAAACACCTTTAAAAATATTTTATTATGCATGTTACAAGTACAAAAGTGTGATATACTAAATATACTTGTAAAGTAACTTAAGCAAAATATAACTCATAAAAAAACAAGTAAGAAAGTATAGTCGGTCAAACCCGACCATATAATACCCTACACCCAGTATATCAATAAAACAGTTTTTCAGATATGGGCGCTATATGGGAGATATTAAAATTTAGTGACATGACTTCCGTGAATATAAATATTATGTATGTTATACTTTATCTGGATATAAATACTTTTAAAAGATTTATGGAGGTTAAAGTGAATTACGAAGAGGGTTTTTGACTAATTATGGACTCACTATTATAAAATTAGGTGTCATCATTTCTGTACATAAGAAACTCATTTTTGTTAAATTTTATTCGGATAACAATTTTTTTAAGAGATTTATGGTCCTTAAAGTAATTTGCGGAAGTGTGCATTATATGGGAGCTACGACTAATTATAGACCGATCATCATAAAATTATACCATTTTAAAAGTGATTCTCAAAAATTGTCCTTATGTGGGAGCTAGATGTGATTTAGCTTCATTTATTACTCATTTGTGTTGAAGTTTGCTTGGATACTTTTATATTTCAAACATTTATGATCGTTAAACCCCTATTTTGGGAGGACATTTGTATGGGGGCCAGGTGAAATAATGGACTGATTTCCACCAGTTTCAATCCCATCCGTCCTTGGGCCGAAAAAATATCACGTACCAAATTTGATTGAAATATCTTCAAAATTGCAACCTGTACTCTGCGCACAATCTTTACATGGACAGCCAGCCAACCAGACGGACGAACGGACGGACGGACATCGTTAAATCGACTCAGGGAGTGATTCTGTGTCGATCGGTATACATTAAGGTGGGTGTTGGACCAATATTTCTGGACGTTACAAACATCAGCACAAATCCAATATACCCTCACCACAATTGTGGTAACTACATAACGTAATCTCTTTTAATGATCAAACATCAAATCTCTTTTAAAAAATTAAAAGAATTGACACTACTTTTAGAATGACAAGGATGATGTCACTGTTTACTTTGTTTTAACACGTAAAAATTGGTCTATTTTAACAATAAATCAATTAAATTAAATTTATTTACGCTTTTGGTTTTGTTTCATATTTTGAGAATTCAATTCTATTTAAATAACTATAAAAAAATGTAATATAATTTTCAAATATAATATTATTTATATTAATAATATGTAGTGTTGACAATTTTAAAATTGTTTATGAATTATAAAACAGACTCTATCTAGATTCTTTAATATTCAAAAAAATATTTTTTGTATGGAGTTATAAAAATTAAGCTATATTTATAAAAATTTCGATTTATTTCGTATATATACCGCAATTTGTCCCAATTTTTCTTTCTTATTTTATTTACGCCATAACATACATACACATGTATGTAAGTGGTGCTAAATTAGCACTGCTAATTATACAGTTTTTAACCTTCTTCTTATATATTCTAGTATAAACATATTAGAACAAAGTTCAAAAATTACGTAATTAAAAATTTTGTTATATTTTTATTATACTATAAGATTTAATTTGTTTGTTATTGTTTTTCGAGTCAAATTTTATGTGAATATGTTAGTCACTTCGCAAAAAAGGGGTGTGTTCTTTACGAATAAAAACTTTTTATGTTAAAATAAATATTATGTAAATAAATATTAAGATTTTAATAATTATTTAATTAATTAATCTTAATAAAAAAAGTCAAATAAACAATAATAAGAAATGTAAATAATTTTTTTTTCTTTCACTGTACAAGAAATTTTCAAAACAGCTTTATTAAAAAAAAATATGCTAAATATGTGGGCATGTCGTTGTTGTCATTTAAACATTGTTATTGATTTCATCTCAATGGTTCTTGAACTATGGATTCTTTTATGTAAATATTTAACTGGTTTTTTTGAGATAAAAAATAAAGTTTAATAAAATATAACACAATAGTTAAATTAATTAATGATTAAGAGTTGTTTTATTCAAACAGTTTTAAAATTAAAGCTAAAAAGTAGGAAAGTAGGAATTTCCTTATTTAAAGAAAAATAATTTTATTCGTATGATACCGAAACATAACAAAAATCAAGAATACAGATCGGTTAGTTTAGATTGGTACAGCAGCATCATAAGTTTAACCATGTTATGATTATTTTCAACCACGACAATAGTGTTGTTACAATTCCTCATAAAACTGTTAAGCACTTCATGCTAAGTGATGGGGTTTTCGCCATACAGACAGAGACAGAATCAAACATTTTCGAGCACTTAACCACCAATTGAAAAATTTATGTTATCAGATGGGTTATATATATATAGAGAGAGAGAAGCATTGTATGATAGCCACAGAAATTTTAAAAAAAGAAAAAGTAAGAATTTTATCAACAAGCCATGCAACGTGTGAACACTGATTAAGTAGTAACGCTCGTGTGCCTTCGTCATTAACACTCTGCCAAACAAAATAGTTTTATTATTCTCCTCCGCCTCAGAACAACGAATCCCTCTGACAACGAAAATCAAATAAAATTTGCATAATCAATACCTATTTGTTTACATGTGTCAACCGGCATTTTGGTTTAACTCTTCTCTCCGTCGTACAATTAAATCAAATAGTTTTTGTATTTTTTCTCAGTAAGTGGTAATAAATCAATGAGAAGAATAATAATAATAAAAAAAACAAAACAATGGCCGTCAGTCATTAAAAGTACGTGCCTACAAAATAGTTGTTGTTATTACATATGTATATTGATCGTGCCCTAATCGCATGTAAAAGGTAAATGTAAAAAAAAAACGTTCCTACGTACAGCATTACCGTCTGTATGGACTTACGTATATACTGTGAGCGTCAATATAAAGTAAACATCTAATATTGTTTAAAAAATGTTTTAATATATATGTATATGCCTATACTACAAGTACTAGAAAAATAAAAAAAAAACACACAGAAGTAATTGAATTTTAAAAGGAAATTACCAGAATTTTCGCGCCAAAATTAAGTAACAGAAATTTTGTTCCATTCATTCATTCTGTATTACTGTCTTTAAAAGAAAATATTTTTTGCCTAATTTTTTTGTCCAGATATTTTCGCAAGCGCTCAATTGGATTGTGGTCTGGGGACTGCGGAGGTCGAACTAAAGTTTTTGGACAATGATTGAACAAGCACTCTTTGGCAATCTTGAGGTTTTGGAAAATCCAGTTCTGCGCCAGTTCCAATTTCTCTAAACTAGGGACTAGAAATTGTTGTTTAAAATGTCGATTTAAGTTTTCCCTTTCATTGTAGATTCTATAATTGTAAGGTTACCGATCCCTGATGCCGCCATACAACCCCAGACCATTTCTGAGCCACCGCCATGTTTTATCGTCTTGGTGACATATTTATTACTAAAGGCTTTGTTCTTGGTTCGCCATATTTTTGGGAAGTTTTTGACTCCAAATATCTCAAACTTAATTTCATTGGTGAAAAGAACGTTAGTCTAAGAATTTTATGTTCGTTTACATATGTATATATGTATATATTTTTTGCGAAATTCAAACATTTGGATAGGTTATAAAGGGTTTCTTGGGCGGCCATGTAAGCTATTTTGATGCAAAGATCTTCTACTCGTACAGGTTTTCCAGAAGTTTTCGTTATATTTTCAGCTATTTTGACAGCACTAGATATTGGGAGTGCTCTTACTTCCCTTTCTATAGCTATTACTTCAAGTTTTGTAAGACGTTTTAGAAATTTTTTGCGGTATTGTGTTTGGTATACTTGTCTATAACTTTTTTATTCTACAGTGATGCTTTCCAACAATTTTACCTATTTTATGCAGGCACCTTTCCTATGTAAGTTTATTATGATTTGCCCAGTCTCAATTGATGTTTGTTTTGTCATTGCAATTTTTTCGCTCTTTTAATAATAAATTATGAAACTTGCACACTTTACCGTTATAGTTTCAAACAAAAAAAATTAAAGGTATTGCTACTAATTTGTTAATGACAGGTATTTTTTATACTCATATAAGGATAACGCCACTTTTCACTTTATTTTGAGGCGTAAAATTGGTCTATTTTAAAAATAAATCCATTAAATTTGTATACGCTTTTGTTTTAATAATGTGTGGTGCTGACTTTATTTTGACGCTCACTGTATATACATACATATAAGACATAAGTCAGAATGTGTTGTTTGTTGTTAGTTTAATGTTCAACTGATCATGTATTACGATTTGATTATTTTTCTTAAAATATTATTTGTTTGTTTTGGTCTACAATTTTGAGTTTAATCATTTGTCTAAATATAAATGAAAATCTAATGTTCAGAAAGGGTGACTCTAAAAACGAGGCAAAACTAAAACGTTTAAAAAGAGCGTGAGATCACACAATTTTGAATATGATGATTATGCGTTCTCATTAAGTAAACGGAAAAAGGGCGTTTTGTAGAGCGAATGAAGTGCTAAACATTTTAGAATCGTGATTATTTTTACACTAAATTACAATCAAAATATGTTTATTTAGACTACAATGCCATTCTTTGAGTAATACGTTAATGTAAATATTTCTTGTTGTTGTTTTTAATATATTCGAGCTTGGTTAATGTTTATGAAACGGATCGTATAAATTGAGGGTTTTATTTTATCTGATTTATGACCTAGTTTTTATAATATTGATTTTATAGTTTCGCTTTTGTTAGACTTAGAAATTTATGTAAATTGATTTGTTGAAAATGTTGCTATTGTTCAGAAACAAACAAGAAGTTCATTTTAAAAAGTGAAAAAATTTCAGGTCTTTATTTTACTAAATAAAGCAGCTTATCTCGACATTTTAGTCCATAGTTTAGAAATTAGAACTAGCGCAGAACTGGTTTTTCCAACAGGACAATGATAGCTCCAAAATTGTGAAAGTCCAAAAACTTTAAATCATCCATCGCAGTTCCCAGACCTCAATACAATTGAGCACCTGTAGAAATATCTGGACAAAAAAATTAAGCAAAGAAATATTTCTTGCAAGAATAACCTAGGCAGTTTTACTGGGTTAATGGAGTAAAATTTCGCCTCATATGTCTAGAAGATTATCGACTGTACAAACGTACTACAAACAAAATACAATTTTTACATAATTTTAAAATATGTACCTGTTTACTTTATTTTGACGCAAAAAATCTGTAACTTTTCCGTTAAAATTTAACTATATATTTTATTTTCTTAATTTTTCTAGTTTTTGTTAATGAGTTATATTTTGCATAAGTTACTTATGAATTATGCAAAATATTTTGTTTTCATTTTGTACTTTCAGTTTACATAATAAAACATTTTTTTAACAATATTAGGTGTTATGTATTTTATATTGACGCTCACAGTACTTTTGATGTTAAAATTCGACTTAATAAAGATTTACAGCTTGAAGCTGTAATTCGATTTAATAAAGATTTACAGTGAATCAAAAAATTAACTTAATAAAGACCTAATTTAAAAACTTTCATTCGACTTAATTAAAATTACGTTTCCCTTAAAAGAAGCCCTGAGCTTAAATTTTGTCTTAATAAAGACCTAAGGTTTTGAAGCTATACTTCGACTTAAAAAATATTAAATTTGTCTTAATAAAGACCCAAGTTTGAAGCTATAGGTTTAATAAAGATTAACGATGGAAGTAAAAATTAACATAATAAAGACCCACGATTGAGGCAAAAATTTAACCCACAATAGAAAGGAAATTAAAATTAATAAAGATTCACGATTGAAGCAAAAAAAAAATTAATTTAGCTTCGGTCACATTTGACAAATATTTGCCGAAAAAGACGTAACCATTTAAGAGAACTTTTCTTATTTAGGCCAAAGCACAACAAATATTTAGTTTTAATTTATTTGATGTTGTGTGATCTTGCAAAACTTTTGTAAGAGTAGCAACGTCAAACAAATTTGTGCTAAAACAAGTGGTTACGCTTTTTTGAGTAAATATTTGTCAAATGTGACCATACCTTTAACAATTCATTATTGAAGCAAATTTGATTTAATAAAGATCCTTTAATAGAAACAAAAATTTAACTTAATAAATATCCATGATTAAAGTAAAATTTTAACTTTTTAAAAAAATTTTTTATTATTCGAAGATTTACTTCTAGTTAAATATAAAATGTATTTGAAATTTATTTTTGTATAATACTCGCAAGAGGAAAAATTCTCATTTAGTAAAATTTTAACTTAATAATTGTATTTCAGTTTTAAATTAACGGTTAGATAGAACAAACAGTGCCACTCAAAAGTTAATTTTATTGCGAATCATCGTTGAACGAACATTAAAGCGTTCTCAAACTGTAATTTAAGTGTGTGTTAAAGTTAACTGTAAAGGACAGAGTGTTTAATTAAATTGTTTTGTGTACATTCGAATAAATAAAGACTTGTTATATTTTCTTTAAACTACTTGAGGCTTTTATTTTGCAAATCAAACCAATCCGGTTTATTTGAAGGAAATAAACCACCGTTTTTAAAACGCAACAATACTCGCATTATGATTAGCAAATGGCGGCAACTGTTAGCCATTTAAAGTTAAACTACGCTCACAATTTTCCGAAACTCAACGGAAATAATTCTATTTGAATACTTTAAATAAAACCATTATTAGTTGTTTACAAACAATGCAGAGTTTTACGTCTTAGAGAACAATATCTATAATGCTCACCTGATTTTCTCTTGAAATTCAAATTCTTATTTTGCATTAATAGTTGTACTTTTTTATAACATCGCATAAACTAATTTGTTTATTTATTTTATTATTGTAATAAAATAATTAAAAAACGTCATCTCTCTAACAAGACAATTTTTGATCTAGAAGACTAAAAACAACATGTGAGTTTATTATTTCAAGGTCTTTAAAGAAAAGTACATACTAATAAAAAAGAAAAACAAATAAAGAAAATATTGTAGTAAATATCAATTAAATATACTACGACTAAATAAGAACAAGAAGTACATAATTTGATTAAAAGCTAAGAAACTTAAGTCCGGAAACTAATAGAACCCTAATTACAACAATTGTTGTAATTAAATTAAACTTTATTTTCTGACATTTCTCAGCTTCAGATCACATGACCTTGATACGTTTTTTGTTCGATTTCTTTCTAAGTCCACATAAATAAGTTAAGATCGTTAAAACGTGTTTCTTTTTTTTTTTTTTTTTGTTTTTAACAGTTCAACCGGTACCCAACATTTGACTATTTTTGTTGATTTACATACTAAATATTAAAATATACTACTATAAATATTATTTGTTTATGTTTATTATTATTGTTTATTCAACAAAATTTAAACAACTTTATCATTTTGCTATGAGATATTGCATCAGCCAATGTATGTAAGTATCTACGATTAATTCAAATAAATACTAGATGAGTAAACCAAAAACAAAAACAAAACAAAAATCACTCTTGACGGTACTTGTTGGTGTCAACACACCACAGAAGCGTCAATAATCGAAAAGACTACAACAACAAAAACAACATTTAAAAATTTTCAAGTGTGACAGTTACGTATTCTTCTCTCATTATGCCATTTGCGCCATGATCATGAAGATTTTGAAAAAAAAAAAACAAGTTAGAGTGCAATATTCGGCTGTGCCGAATCTTTAATACCCTACACCTGAACGTTATAAGAATTGCAATGACTAGAATATCCTTATTCCGTGTTTAAAAGACAATTTTACGACCAACATAATTTATTTTAAATGTTTTTAAATTTTATCTAATTTTTACCATATATAATTGATGTAATTACCGATTCTTACTATAATTTACAGAGTTTGTCTGATATTCATAATAATCTTGAGTGTACTTTAACAATTTTATTAACATTAAAAGAACATTTTTCCATATTCACAACAAGTTACGAAACAATGTGAGGCTTTTTTGTTTGAATTTGATCTCAATAATATTATTTACAAAAGATTCATGGGTGACATAGTAAAAGTGGAGCAGTTATGGACTGATAGCTTCTAAATCCAGTATCTAATAATGTGATTTGGTTGAAATCCATCTCAATAACATTATTTACAAGAGTAGGTTGGTGTGCTCAGAAGTGGACTTAATTCGGGATCTATTGCCCATTATTGACTGACAGCTACAAAATCCAGTAGCATAATTGCCGTATAACCGATATTAGTATGATTTCTGGATTAAAATTGCTGATCTGTATAAAAGTTGGTTCGATATCAATATTTATTAGACATATTAAGGGTTAAATTATATTAATTGCCTGTTACTTCTCTTAAAAAAAAAAAAAAAAAAAAGTAGAAATACCGTTTCTTCTAAGATGGTAATGATGAAATAAAACCTAAGATTGAAGCTAAATTTTAGATTAATAAATACCTGTGATTTATTGTAAAATTTTATTTAATAAAGACCTACGATTGTATATAAAAAAGCTTAGTAAAAGTCTAAGATAGAAGCTATAAATAAATAATAAATACAGCCCTGCTATTGAGCCTAAATTTGACTTAATAAAAACCTACGATTGAAGCTAAAATTTTAATTAATAAACCTTTGTTATTGAGCCTAAATTTGACTTAATAAAAACCTACGATTGAAGCTAAAATTTTAATTAATAAACCTTTTTTATTGAGCCTAAATTTGACTTAATAAAAACCTACGATTGAAGCTAAAATTTTGATTATTAAATATCTGCGATTAATGCTATTTAATAGAGACCTTCGATTAAACATAAAAAAGCTAAAATTTTACTTAGCAAAATCCTTAGAATAAAATTAAATATTTACTTTGTAAAGAACTCAGATTGAAGTTGAAATTTTATTTAATAAAGCCATCAAATTTAAGCTTAAATTTTACAGAGATTTGATAAAGATTACAGCTAAAAATATGACTTAATCATGAATTAAAATTTAAGCTTACAATTCACTTAATGAACCCCTACAATTTAAGCTAAAATTTTACCTAATAATGATCTAAAATTCGAGCTTAAAATTAACTTAATGAACCCCTATGATTTATCTTAATAAAGGCCTAGATTTCAGCTAAAATATAAATCTTAGAATTTAAGCTAAAATATGACTTAATAAAAACCCAAGACTTGTCTTAATAAATACCTATGATACCTATACTTATTATAAACCTAAGACTGAAGGAACACAACTGGAATTCGCCGCGCATGACAAATTCAGCCGTACCACACAAATGTGTTTTATTTTTGGCGTCGAATATATGCAACTAAAAATTCATCGTTCGTCTCAGTTGTGTTCCTAGTATAACTAAGATCTAAGATTGTAGCAAGAAATTGATTTAATAAAGTTCTACGATTGAAACAAGAATTTTAGTTAATAAAAAAATACCTACCTGCAATTGATGTCACACTTAATAAATAAATTCCTAAAGACCAAGGTTTGAAGATTAAATTTGATTTGAGTTAAAATTTGATCCAAGATTGAAGCAGGAATTTGACTTAAATAAAGACCAACTTTTGAAGATAAAATTTGACTTAATAAATTAACACTGGGGGTGAAGCTAAAACTATAATTAATAAAGATCTACTCCTCTCTAACAGCTCTTTTTGATACACCCTGCATCAGCCTGTCATCAGCAACTCGATACAATTACATACATAAGTATTTCCTAATTGATTTTAAGAATATTTTAAAGCAATTTTTGTTATCATTATAAAGTACAAATTTAATTAATTAAATCTTCACAAAATTGTTTTTATAAGTGACTGAAAAATTATGTAACAAAAATGTTTACTTAAATTAATGTTAGAATTACACTGTGCTTCTAAAAAAAATGATTAAAATTTCGGATCATAATAACAGTAAATAAAAGCAGACTAACGGTAAACATAAAGGCCCAACGATTTGATCATGTGATCATAAATAATGAGCTATAGTTTATTCCTATAGATTTCTTTAATTTCAGATATTTTTTAAGATATGAAATAAAAAAAAACAATATTTTCCGATATTTTGCAAAAACTTTTAATATTTTTAATTTGTTTCATTGTTTAAAATTACACATTTAATCAAATTCGCGCTAAGTTTTAGGTCCAACTGGCCGACAAATTCTTACACAGTGTTATTTATCATTGACTTTACAAACAAATGTCAATGATTGCTTCACAAAATACAAATTTTCACTGAATAAAATGCCTTGCTAAAATAATAATAAAGTTTGAATTTTCCTTAAAAAAATACATCCATTTACACCTTTCATTCACTTTTTAATTTTCGAAAAAACAATTTGATTTGTTTTGCAGCTTTTTTTATAAAAAGAAATTATCAGACGCCTTAATACAATGTAAATTGGTTTAATAAACTGTTGCTAATACGATCAAGAATTACGCCTTAAAAAAATATCGTCTAACTGCACATGAAAGAATGTGTTAGAAAATTAAACAAAATCATATACATACATACACACATAAATTGTTTACAAAATATAATTCAAACGCCATCATTTAAAATGCATTAAAAATAAATGTTAATTAATAGAAAAGCCATAATTGTGTATATAACAAATACATACAATTAGAATTTTAAATTAAATGTGAACAGCAACAAATGTAAAAATTGTGGTAAGAATTTAGGAACCCTACTTGGAACAATGCTAAAAGTTGGATGACGCTGCCGTTATGCTAGGAACACAATTAGGACGAACGATGAATTTTTGGTTGCTCATATTCGTCGCCAAAAAGGAGACGCATTTGTTTATATGAAAATACACACTATAATTACGCGCGGACTCTGAAATACATTTATTTCTATTTCCTACACCGGCGAACGACAAACAAACAATACGGGGTGACCATGTTTCGTTTAAGTTTGCAGTGTTTTAGTAAATAAGTTAATTTTTACGTTAATTATTGTTTTCTTTTTACTTTATATAATTTAAAATAATTATACAAAATAGTTAAATATAAAAATTGTTTTTACTTGAATTTTTGTTAATGTTTATTTTTTTTATATATGTATATTTTTGTTAAATATGGTCACACTATCTATCAGCTGTTATACGAAAACAAAAACATTATTTTTTGCGTCGTTATTGTACTTCATACGACGAATTTACACAACAAATTGTCACCGAATAATTCGTCGCGTTGGACGAAATTCGTCGTACGTCCCAGTTGTGTTCCTAGCATTAAGCTGTCGTTATTACTGATTACGAATGAAGCAATATTGTTTACTTATAATGTCCTACGATAAAATTTATCTTACGATTAATAAAGGTCCAAGATTGAAACTTTATAAAGGCGTTAGATTGAAGATGAAATTTAACTTAAGAAAGACCTACGATTAAAGCAAGAATTTTACTTAATAAAATATTACGATTGAAGTTCAAATATACTTATGAAAGAATTACGAATGAAGCTTAAATTTGACCCTACCATTAGAGCAAAAATTTGACTTGATAAAGACCTGCGAGTGATGAAAGAATTTGACTTTATAAGGATATACGATTGATGTAAAAATTTGACTTAATAAAGAACTATTATTGAAGTTAAAGTTTGACTTAAGAAAGACCTACGATTGAAACAAAAATTTGACATAATTTGAGCTACGATTAAAGGTAAATTTCAACTTAATAAAGTTCTACAAAACAGGATAAAATTTAGTTAATAAAAATTTAAATTTCAGGCAAAAATTTCTCTTAATAAAGATCTGCAATTCAAGTTAAAAATTGACTTAAAAAACCTAAAATTTAAGCGAAAAATGATTCAATCTAAAAAGGACCAACGATTAATGCTCAATTTAACTTAATGAAGATCAAAGATTGAAACTAAAATTTGACATAATAAAGAAACTAGATTTAAGCGAAAATTTGTTTAAATACAGATCTATAATTCAAGCTAAAAATTTAACAAAATAAATCCCTACGATTGAGAATGGGCTTAATAATTGTCAATGATTAAAGCTAATCAAGATCAAAGACTGAAGCTTAAAATAAACTGAATAAAGAACTATGTATATTTAAGCTAAAATTTGAGTTAATTAAGAACTGCAATTCAAGCTAAATATTAACTTAATATAGCTAAAATTTAACTAAGATTGATTAAGATAAATTTTACTAAATAAAGCTCTAAGATTGCAGCCAAACGCCAAAGACCTACAATAGAAGATCAAACCATGACTAAATAATGACCCACAATTAAGAGAAAATTTTACTTAATTAAGACCCACGATTAAGCTTAAATTTAACGTAATTAACAACTAATTTTAAAGCTTTAAATCGATTTACATATTTAAAATATCTAATTCAATCAAGAATTTTACTAAATAAAAATCCGCGATAAGTTATTTAAAAATTGTTTTATATTAGTTTTCTTTTTCGTAAAACATATACATACATACATACAAACATAATTTAACTCAATCTATATACATATGTACATACATACATATGTATGTATTTCAAAAACACGTTTTATTGAAATCGAAACTAATTTGTAGTTTCCTAAATTATTTTTTATTTACATACCTACCTATTTAAAATTAAATATTGAAAAGTTGTACAATTGTACAAAAATATTATAATAATACAAAGATGTTAGAATACCATTAATTAATTAATTTGAATTAGGTAGGTATTATTAGAATTACGCCAAACTTTGAAAAGTAGGGTAAAATGTAGAGTATTAAAATATACAATAAAAGGGTGGCCTTCTACAGCAACAAATAATCAATGGGTGCAATGAAACAGTGCCGGTAAATAAAAAAACATACCTACTATGAATGTATTTAAATAAAAGCAAATAGGTACAAATATTTATAAAATAAGATAAACAATAATTTTAAATTGATAATGAAATCTAGAGAGTGTGAGAGAGAGAGAGTGAAACATTAATAAAAATCTTATAAAATTCTTTAAATTATAAAATTGTTAAGAAAAACTTGTTTTTAAAAACTACTACACTACTACATACATACATATGTATGTACATACATGTATGTATTAAATCTCAAAATCTAACATAAAATTTAAGAGCCAACAACAAAACAATTCATTAAAAATTCTTCTATGAATTTAAACAGTGCGCAGTAAATTAATTTCATGAACATACCTACATATTTGTATATTATTGTTTTTTAAGTTTTTTTTCTACAGCTTTTTATTTATGAGAGAAATTATAAACAACAAAAATATACAAAACAAACAACTCTTTATTTTTTTATTGAATACCAAAACAAAAACACGCCACTGTAAGAGTTAGTAAACAAAACAAGAAGAAAGTAACAACAAAACAAAACGTGTATCTCAGAGATGGTTGATTTTCAAGGAAATCCAAGAGAGACGGAGAAAGAGTATTAAACTCTTCGCCGGGTAAAGAGCATTCGTATATTTTGGCACGTCCGCAATTCGTATAAATAGCGGTTGTCTGGTTAGATTAGAACAACATTTCAGTTTTCACTTTTATAACAGTCGGAGTGCCCTGGTGCAAAAAAAACTAGATATTTTGAAAATCTGTTTCAAAAACAAAAGAAATTTCAAAATTTTTTTTGCTACAAAGTGTAAAATATACCTATAAAAAAGTGTAAAAAAAAAGCATTAAACGCGTTTTATATAAAACTAAAACAAATTGTAACACCAAGTGTTTAAAAATAATTTAGTAGTAAATTTAAAAAGTGCAAGAAAATTCATTAAACATGTCTGCTTCACCAACTGCCCGTCAAGCCATGAATGTACCACAAAAAACCAAGAAAATCACCATTACGGATCCCATCCAAATGCCGGAAGTTTACTCTTCCACACCCGGTGGCACTTTGTACTCAACAACACCCGGTGGTAAGTTTGAGAATATATTTAAATTTTCTTAGAATGGAAATTAATAAACAGATATATGTACATATACCTACATATATTGTTAAGAAAGGTCAAGGTTTTTGCTTGTAAAAATCACGCGCTTTTCTGAATTATTCAGAGAATTTGAAAGAACATTTTCGTAAACAAATTATTTAGAAAATTTAAAACTAAAAAAAATGTCTGTTAAATTACTTCTGTTAGATTTGTTTTTGAATTTTAAAGGGATACTTTTAAATTTTAAAGAAATTATAACTTTCTTAAGAAATATTTTAAATCTTAATTTCTTATAAAATCTCTGGTAAATTTAGAATATTATTTAAAATTTCCCAATACTTTAACAAAATTTCAGTTTTTCATATATATTTTGAATTTTTTAACGCAAAACCTTCAGAACTAAAAGAAATTATAACTTTTCTCAAAAAATATTAAACAAATTTCATTTAAATTTGAGGAAGTATTAGAAATTTTCGATGTGAATCTTAATATCTTTAAAAATTTCATTCAAATACATAATAATAATTGAAATTTCTCAATACATTTACAAACAGGAAATTTCATTTTTAAAATCATAATTTTAATTGTAATTTCTCAATACCTTTACAAACTTTAAACTTTTTTTAGATTTATTATGAATTTTTAACACATTCAAAAAGAACAACATAAAAGAAATTCCGTTTAAAATTGTTTAGCAACTTATCTGAAAGTTAAAGAATTGTTTGCTTAATTGTTCAAAAAGTAATATTTCTTATTCAAAATCATTCAAAATTCGTAGCAATGTGTTAAAATTAAAACAAATGTTTGAATGTATTTAAAATCATAAAGATATTTTAAAATTTGTACGATTTTCTTTAGTAACATCTTTGGTGTCATGAAATCTCATTCAAAATTCTTAGAATTCTGTTAAAATTAAAACAAATGTATGAATGTGTTTAAAATCACAAAGAAATTTTGAATTTTATACGATTTTGATTTTATTATTTAACTGATTGTTCTACCTTTTTATTTATTAAACAATGTTGTTTCCCTGAAGATGCTACACATTGTTGCAGCGAAATATCGGAATAAATATAGAATATAAATAAAAACAATATTAGACCTTAATCTCAAAAATAAAATATAATTGCTTAAATTTTGATTTTATGAAATCTCATAAAAAAAATTCTCAGAATTATGTTAAAATGGAAACAAACGTTTGAATCTTTTTAAAATCACAAAGAAATTTGGAAATTTATAGGCTTTTCTTTACAAAAGAACTTTGATTTTATAAAGTTTTTCATTTTAATTACTTAAAAACGAATAAAATGTTTATGGGTTTTCTTTGAAAAATTAAGCAAACTTAAATTGTTAAACAGATTTTATAGAATTTTAAACAAATTCCTAAAGAATACTGATTTCCTATTATATATATATTATTGTTTGTCAAAAATAGCCCGAAATTTAAATTCTGCTTAAACATTGTAAATATTCAAATAAAACACTTTCAAAATCATTAAAGTTCATATATTATAATTGTAAAAAAAAACTTGTTTGTAATTTTCAAATTTAAAACTTCGACTCAGGGCTACACTTCTTAGACCTGAAATTTTGTGTATTCTCCAATTTAAATGAAAAATATGAAGCATTTCAAAAAAGAACTTCTGGTTTGCAACAAAAGATAAGATAGCTTTCTTTTAAATGTCCTACATACCTACCAATATCAAATGATTACTTATTTTGTTTTGTTAGCAATTTCTTTAACAAATTATTAAAAAATCTAATCAATTATTACAAATCTTTATCAAAAAAAAAATTAAAACATAAAAACCTTCAAACACTTAAAACTATTTTAAAAATATGAAACCCCAAATGGCGTAGTAGACTTTTGTTAATTACAATATTTTTTATCTTAAATAAACAATTTTAACTAATAATCTTTTTTTACTTTCTAATTTTAGGCACTAAATTGATTTATGAACGTGCTTTCTTGAAAAACTTGCGCCAATCTCCCTTGAGCAAGTCGCCACCCACCAATATTCCCAGCTGTTTGATGAGAGGCACACCACGTACACCCTTCCGCAAGTGTGTGCCACCACCCTCGGACCTAAGCAAGAAGGTGGAATTCTTGAAGATTGAAGAACAAGAACAATTCCAGTTGGAATTGTAAATTTGTTAAACAAACAAAAAAAAACTTCATCAATATTAAAAAAAACATAATTCCTGCCACTTAAAATCGTCTACCGCTTCAAATCCTACATCATCATTAAATAATTTATAAGCCTAGAAGCTTTAAGAAGAAGTGAAAAAGAAATTGGAAACTTTTTAAGTCAATCTTATCAATACTTCGCTAAAAATTCCAATACTGCCTCAAAGTTTTTTTTAGCTCTTAATACCAAACTTCAAAAAGAATAAGCAGTTAAAAAATCAAAATCGAAATATTGAATCCTTGCTTCCTTTTTTTATAAATAGTTTAAGCTACATTTACATTATTAATTTTTGCATTTAGTTTTAATTTTTTTATTTGAAATTTTTTATTTTTATTTTTTTAATTTCTTTTAATTTTTTTTTCTCCTCAGTCATATTGACTGTTTGGTTTAGAATTGCAACCAATTTTCCAAAAAGTTTTTATATTTTAGTTAAAAGAATTCTTTAAATTTTTTAAAAAATATTTAAAAATTTGTATTCAAATTTAAATTCACGTTTTTATTTCTTTTTTTAACATCATGTGTCATAATTTGTAGTTTTAAGAAATTTTTATAAAAAAATTATTTTAAAAAAATCCAAAAAAAAATATGTTAAAATAAAATTTTGTAAAAAATAAAAAAAAACATAAAATATTTATTTAAAATAATCAGATTTGTTTTATTGGTTAAACTTTAAGTTTAAAAACAAAAGTAACAAAGGGAACTTTGAGTTTAAACCCAAAAGTATCGTTTAACGGCCCCGATTACCGTTCAAAACACTAAGTATTTTTATGTTGTACATATTTTGTAAACTGCGATTACGATTCACAGCACTTATCGGCTTAATCGTATGAAAAATGCATGTTGTGTTGTAGTCGAGACAACACAACATAAAGAATCTCCTGCATGCCTAACAGATGTTTCAGTATACATGGGGTCAAATTATTTATTTAGTGACCTTCGAACGAAGGTTTGGCTGCAGAATTCAAAATATGATTTTTCCCGGTATAGATACAAGCGTATTGTTATGAAATTGTATTTCAATTTAAATTTAACGGTCAGTGTCAACATACAGCATGTTTATCTACATACAACATCGGTTTATTTAAACGAAATAAATCACCGTTTTTAAAAACACAATCATCTATTCTTAATATTTTGTTTGCTCAATAAAGGTGAAGGTCCCTCGGACTATGCTGTTTTAATCCAGCTTCCTGAAGATTATTTCTAATTGTACGACTAGTAAAACGTGTACAAAAATAAATTTTGAGCTTTTCAAATGACTTCAGATGGGTTCCTTTTGCTTTTACGTATTTAAGACTGATCAAGCCGTGTCTTTGTTTTCGCTTCTTACAGGATTATCAAAAGATTTCACAAAGTTATTAATTTTATGATGATCGGTCCATATTTGACCGTAGTCCCCATATAACGTTCACTTCTGAAAATCACCTTGATGCGCATAAATCTTTTATACAAATTACTATCAAGTTAAAATTAACAAAAATAATTCAAATATATGTATGTACCTATGTATGTACATATACATAAATTTTCGTACACATTAAATAAACGTCACTATCAAGTTGGAATTTAACACAAAGACATATACACATATCGAAATAGTCATACTAAATTTTATCTAGAATGGTCCATATTTGACCGTAGCCGTCATATAAAGTCCACTTCCGCAAATCACTTAAATACGCATAAATCTCTTACAAGCATCAGCAATAATATTTAAATTCCTACCCAGTTTTATGACGATCGGTCCATATTTGAGTTCCTTTATAGGAACTACTCCAAAATTTTATACAGATCAGTTTTAAATATGTAAAAATTATACTAGTAATTTTTGTGAAAGTTATTTAGCTATAGCTTTCGAGAATAATGACAATGTTTTATGACGTTCGCCCCATAATAGGTGATTTGGTGGTGGTTACATAAGATTCAAAAACACTCTTACTTGTTTTTTTATCCACTTGTTATTTATTTCATATTTTATTTGCATTATTGCCGGATAGCCGGCTTTAACAAATTAAAAATGTAAACAAATCTAGCTAAAAAAAAGTTCACACATAGGAAAACAAAATTCAAAATAATAGAAGAAGAAAACTACTGCGCAGTTTCTAAAAATGAGAATTTTTTTTGATTTGATTCCTTCATTTATACCCAGTCGGATTTTTATGAACTAGTTAAAAATAAAATTTACTATTGGCTCACTCATAACTGGTGTATGAATAAAAAAATTTTTAAATTATAGTAAAAAAGAAAACATTGAAATAATTTTCAAACAATTTGTGAAAATATAATACAATAAAAATTAAAATAATTTTTAAATATTTTCTGTATTAAATAGTGTCTATAAAAACTAATATTAAATTGTGTAATATTTAACGTTAAAATCGCGAAATTGCAACGTAAGTTATATTTAAATAAGTTTTAAGTTAAAATTAATTAATAATTACTTCAAGATTTTTAAATATTCACTATCAATTCTAGGAACATGTGTAGTTGATCAGAATGATTTAGATGAGCCTAAAAATTTTGAAGTAAAAGATATAGAATGCAAATTGGCAGGATTTCCACAAGATCAAAAATTAATTTTATTTCCTATTTTGCATGGATGCATTTAATTACCAGTATATTGAACAAAAATCAAAATCCAAGCTCCTAAAAGACTACATAAAATGGAAAACAAGAATTTAACAATTAAGAGACACCAATTTGATGAAAATTTAATCCCACATGGTAAGTAATTAAAATATACATACAGTCTTATTCAGAAAAAATTAAAATAGACTTCAAATGTACTTTAAGAAAATTTTGTATGAAAATTTTGTCTAAAAGCACACTTCAAACCTACTTTATTTTTTATGAAATTAATAAGTTAAAAATGTGTTTTATTTCAAAGATAATCCAAAAACATCAGAATGTTGTCAAATCTGGAAAAAGCGGTATGAAGAAAAATATTACCAATTAACAGGTATGTGGATAAGAAATACATTCTATGTAATTATATTCACGTTAACTTTAAAATTTTGTATTTAAAATTTTCAGAATCCGTTAAACAACTAAAAAGTTCCATTGAGGAGTTGACAGGTGCTAAAATATTTCCAAAGTTATTTAACAAATCTAATTTATCATTACAAATATAGCCACTACCGTACAACAAAACACTGTTATAATGGAAGCATTTGCCACACAAAAGGTGTTGACAGAAAAATTTCTAGGGAAAGAGAAAATTGAGACAAATCTAAGAAAGATCTTCCCAATTCAGACAAATATTAATAACAATATAAATGAAACAAATCGTGCAGTTTATGTAAGTATTTTGTAAATATATCGCGATGATTTTTATATAACTCAAATAAACTTTAGGTCCTTGTATGTCATCTCTATTAAAAGGAAACTTGCATAAATCGTTGACTGAAATTTTGTGTGTTAATTTAATAATTGCATCTAATATTGATGGTGTACATGGCAGTTTCACTCAAAAATTTTAAAAAGTTCTATGATGCTTTAATGGGTAAATAAAACATACATATGTATATTTTTTTTATTTGCATTCATCAGTGATTATTTTTTGTATCATTTGACAGATTCAATTCGTGCCAACGGAGAAGAAAATGCCGAAAAAGGGATGAGATATGCTCTCAAATTGGTAAAAAAACGTCACTTTCAAGCTGTATGCGTTTGTAAAAAGAAGGAGGCTTTAGCAGATAACAATAATTAGCATTAATTAATATAATTATATACTTTTGTATTTTAGAATGTAAAATAGATCAAAGACTTTTTTATTATTTAATAATAAACTCATTTTTAAATTAGCAAACAAATGCATTTTTAAGTTATTGCGTTATTAAGAAAATCAATTATAAGTTAGTCAATTCATAACTAACTTATAGTTCACTTTTATGTATGCACCAGAAGCTAACTCATAATGAGGTAACTTCTGGTTAACTGAAAATTATGTATAGTAAGTGAGTACTGACTCGTTCCTAGGACATTACATAGTAAAACTGATTAGTATTTTACAAATAAAATGGTTAGCTTTTGAGTCACCTCTGACTGATTTGTGGTTAACCATTAGTTAGTTATAAGTTAACTCAAAATCCGACTGGGTAGTTTTTATATGTCATACATACTCGTATGTATGTATGTATGTATGTATGTACATACGTACATGTTTGTATATTTTATGACGCCTGCTGTGTGTTCCACCCAAATGCGAACGTATGAATGTACATATGTATGTATGTTTTATTTATTTAATTATGTATATGTTTTGCCAGCGGC
Organism: Bellardia pandia; assembly: GCA_916048285.2. NCBI lineage: Eukaryota > Metazoa > Arthropoda > Insecta > Diptera > Calliphoridae > Bellardia > Bellardia pandia. Next base: position 21,803,629 of record OU696530.1, on the reverse strand, counting down.
CGCAAACAATCGGCTAAACATTCGAACAGAACGTACAATTTTAATAGACCGACCGCCATACGATCGGACAGTATTGTGGGCTGACTAATAAACAGAATGTTTAATATTCTCTTACGCCAAGCAGTCATTAGATGTTTTTATTATGAATGTTAATAGGGTGGCCCTAAACAATCTAAATATTGAGCAAGACTAGGAAAATAATCAAAACCTATTTTAGGATTGATGGGTGGATGGGTTTTTTGGTATGTGACTTGGCTTATGCAATGTTAAATCATTTTAAAAATATTTTAACGTTTTCCACATTTTAAAAACGGTGGTTATTTCCTTTAAATAAATCAGATTCTTTTTAATTGTAAAATAAAAGTGTCAAGTAGTTTGAAGAAAATATAACGAGTCTTAATTTATTGAAATGTACAAAATAATTTAAGTAAAAACTTTATACTCTTTTAAAATTTACTTTAACACACACTTAAATTAAATTAAGAACGCTGGCATTACAATTCAGTGTTTACTGAACGATGACCGATGACGAAAATAGACAGCAGAGGAGGAAAGAACAAAAAAAGAGATCGTGCTGAGTTTTTTTTTTTTTAATTCACCACAAATAACTTTATTCGAAAATTTTCAAGGTCATTGAAAATTTGCCATCCTAAAAGTAGGCAATGGGCTTTTTTACAGTTTTAAGGGGTGGTTGCTGTATTAGCTAAGGAAAAAAGGAGAAGAAAAAAATTCTTGTCGTTATTTTTTTTGTATGTGGAAAACAAAATTTCCAAAAACAAAATGATGAATTTCGATTTAGAAAATTTTAATAATTCAGAATCGTCACTTTCAAAGAAAAAATCGTCAAATCGCCGCTAAAAAACTAAATCACTAAAAATAAAATCATTTGGAAAAAATTCTAAGAGCGATACTTTTGAATTCATGTTTGTTTTTCATTTTTGTTAATACATATTTCAATAATAAAAAGCTATATCCATATGTATATACATACATATACATGTGTATGCATGTATGTCAAATTAAAGCACTTTATTCTAGTTAAAGAAAAATATAACCAAATATGTATACAGTTGAACCTCGATTATGCGGTTCGCTCGGGACCGGGCTTAGCACGTATAATCGAAATACACGGTTAATAGAGGTTGTATTAAAACATACAAGATTTTATTTTTTTTAAATAATTTTTATTCAAGAATTCAATTTGTATATTTACAGATAGATTCATATATACCACATATTTTTATTTTAAAGTATTTTGATGTTCTATGTTGTAAATTGCGATTACAATTCACTACACTTATCGTTTTCATCGTATGAAAAATGCATGTTGTGTTGTAGTCGAGACAACACAACATTTTAGTGTTGTGAACGATAATCGGGCCCCTACGATTCATACATGCCAAAAATGTTGTGCTTATTTCGGGAGATATGGAACTCCATTCCTTCTTGATTTTTTCCCACATGTCGTGTTTGCTTTTTACGGATTTATATCCCGCTATGTAATCGAGAGACTTGTAAAGGCCACTACATAACAGTGACGTTGTTTTGCTTAAACCAAGACTTAACTAGTTTGGAAGTGTCTTTGGGATCATTGTCCTGTGTATGAATTGCCATAGGAGCGGCATTTCTTCTCTGCCATATGGTAGCATATTTTCTTATAATTTAGTAAATTTGTATATATGTATTAAATGTGCTATCAGATGGGATGTATTTTACATATGTACTGTCAAATTTTCCATCTGTAAAAGTTGTACACATCGTGTGATACATATGAAACTTTGCATGTGGAAATACATATGTATGTAATTTTTTCGATTAGAATACACTCCATTTTCCTGTGACAAACATAAACAAAACAGCTGGTTTGTTTTGAAACAAAATTGTTTGAAAAAATATATTGTAAAGAAAAATTAAAGAAAATGGATAATGAACATGGAAAAGTAAGTTTTTTCGAATTTTAATAAATTAAATTATGTTTAATTTATTGCAGTTAGATTGGCCAAAAGAAGCAATTCTTGAAATGTATACACGTTAAAAAGTCAGCTTTTGTTTACATTTATAGGTTATGTCATACGGAAAAACAAGCAGGTGTGATAGCAAAAATTATAAATCGTATGTAAAGGTGCCATCAGACGGGATGTATTTTACATATGTACTGTCAAATTTTCCATCTGTAAAAGTTGTACACATCGTGTGATACATATGAAACTTTGCATATGCAAAATACATGTGGAAATACATATGTATGTAATTTTTTCGATTAGAATACACTCCATTTTCCTGTGACAAACATAAACAAAACAGCTGGTTTGTTTTGAAACAAAATTGTTTGAAAAAATATATTGTAAAGAAAAATTAAAGAAAATTGATAATATGGAAAAGTAAGTTTTTTCGAATTTTAATAAATTAAATTATGTTTAATTTATTGCAGTTAGATTGGCCAAAAGAAGCAATTCTTGAAATGTATACACGTTAAAAAGTCAGCTTTTGTTTACATTTATAGGTTATGTCATACGGAAAAACAAGCAGGTGTGATAGCAAAAATTATAAATCGTATGTAAAGGTGCCATCAGACGGGATGTATTTTACATATGTACTGTCAAATTTTCCATCTGTAAAAGTTGTACACATCGTGTGATACATATGAAACTTTGCATATGCAAAATACATGTGGAAATACATATGTAATTTTTTCGATTAGAACACGCTCTATTTTCCTGTGACAAACATAAACAAAACAGCTGTTTTGTTTTGAAACAAAATTGTTTGAAAAAATATATTGTAAAAAAAATTAAAGAAAATTAATTTTTAATAAATTAAATTAGGTTTATTATATTTATTGCAGTTAGATTGGCCAAAAGAAGCTTTTGTTTACATTTATAGGTTATGTCATACGGAAAAACATAAGCAGGTGTGATAGCAAAAATTATGAATCGTATGTAAAATGGAAATTTTGACATACATACGGAATTACATATGGATAAGAAAAGTGACAGTACATATGTAAAATACATCCCGTCTGATGGCACCTTAAAATGGAAATTTTGACATACATACGGAATTACATATGGGTAAGAAAAGTGACAGTACATATGTAAAATACATCCCGTCTGATAGCAAAATTGCAGGGAAAATAAAAATCGCTAAGTGTTGTTTTGGCGTAAACACCATCAATATTGCAATTTCATAGAAAAATAGTTTTTACTATTGATTGTATTATTTTCCGTTTTGAAATGAAATTCAATAGGGTCTTAAACATAAATACAAAATTTAAAATATTGTTCTTATTATTTTTCCAAGCAAATTATTTTATATTTTCCATAAAATGATAGGCAATTAACTTATGACCATTAAAGGGATTTATAGAAAGCTTATCAGTTATAGATTCACCATAAGATCACCAGTTGTTTGACAGTAAGAATTAATAGATAAAGTTGTTCGTTTTTAAGTTTTTCTTCTCTGAATCATTGAAATTGCAGAAGTCGTTATCAATATTGTTTTCAACACTGTATGTAAGTTTAATTAGAATATTTTCAAGTTAAAATTTGAATTGCTCTTTTTCTACCCAAAAGATTTTATAACTCTTAGGATTTCATAGCCCAAGAATGATTTGTTGGCAGGGATTTATAATTCTGTAAAGTTTTGAATTCACCAAGTGTTCAGCTAAAGTATTCATTCTCCTTAATAAAACCAACTTTACATTTTTTTTTGTAATAATTTTCTTTATTTTTTTTGTATGATAATTATTATTTCTTTTTTTATTTTCATTTTCTTAAATGCTAAAACATATTTGGAAAACAAATAATTTTATACGTATATACATATATAGTATATACATTAGGGTGGCCCCGTTTGTATGGAGAAAAAATAAGGTATCGATGTTCCCGACTAATATGAAAATTTGATTCATTTTAAGACTACGTTTCTCAATTTTTTTGTCCTGGGGTCAATATTTGGTGAGCTGGATCAAAGGATAAAAATGTCCTTTTTAGAGGTTTTTTTGATTTTTTCACATTTCTTCCAAAGGAACTATATATAAATTTGGTATCATATGAAAGGTCTTTGGCTCATTCAATGGGTTATCAAAAATTAAAAAAAATGTTAAATTCACAAATTTTAAAAATTTCAGACAAAATTTTAAATTTTTTTTATTTTTTCATAGAATTTACTTAAATAAATAGTTGAAATTTCTTGATTATAAACATCATGCAATTTAACCCAAATGGTTTTTCCCGTTTTTTTTAAATTCTACCTATTTCAATTTTTATTAATTTTTTTTAAACCTTATGGGTCGATTATGTATAGCAACCAAACTGGAGTTGAGTTGCCAATAGGCAACGCAACTGACATGCAAGTTGTTATTATGTAAGGCAACTTTCGTGTTTAATCTGTTTTTCGAATTTTCGAGTAGATGTTAAAAATATAAATAGTTTAACAACAAAATAACTAATATTTAAAATTTACCACTTAAAATAAAAATCAAAGCAACCACAAATTCTCGGTTGCCGGACACGGCAAATTACAGTTGTCATGTGTAATATGTTTTTGGCAACTGTCAACTCCACTGAGGTTCGGTTGCCATCCGTAATCGACCCATTAATTCTTCCCTATCTGACAATCTCTGTTAACTCAATTCGTTAATGTAATGGGTATTAAAATAACGTAAATTGTATAAGCTAAAAAACGGGAAACCCCATTTGGGTTAAATTGCATGATGTTTATAATCAAGAAATTTTAACTATTTATTTAAGTAAATTCTATGAAAAAATAAAAAAAAGTAAAATTTTGTCTGAAATTTTCAAAATTTTTGAATAAAATAGTTTTTTAATTTTTAATAACCCATTGAATGCGCCTCTCAAAAACCTTTCACATGATACGAAATATACATATAGTTCCCTTGGGGGAAATGTGAAAAAAAAAATCAAAAAACATCTAAAAAGGACCTTTTTATCCTTTGATCCAGCTTACCAAATATTGACCCCAGGACAAAAAAAATTGTCGGGATCATCCGCAACTTTATTTTGGGGCCACTCTAATAAACATACATGTATATGTATATAAAAACGAACATTACACATAAAGTTTATATATATTTTTTTGAATTTTCAATAAGAAATTTATTGAACTTATTTTAGTAACTTAAATTAAAGAGGATCATTAAAAAGGGGAAGTTTTATTTAAATTTCTTGTTTATTACAGCAAGAAATGTTGTTAAAAAAAACGTAAACACACATAAAAACTTTATATAAGTAAACATACATACAAAATTAACTTAATTACAAAACTAAGTAGTTGGACAATAAATTAATATATGAAACAATTAAAAATATATAAATATGAATATTTAAAGCATCACTTATACAATGAAATCATAATAATATTTAATAAGTATAAAAAAATTTAAATATACAACAAGTTTTATTTTTTATTTTTGTAACAAAACACACAACAGTTGGTTGGGAGGAACAAATTTCTTAATAAAAAAAAATAATAAAAAACAGGGAGAACATTTGGGGTTTAACTTTTTCACATATAAAAATTGATACAGCCATTGTTTTTGTTGTTTGTTTTGTTTTTATTTATTTGTTTTATTAAATAATAAGTTATTTTATTTTATTGCGTTTTATTTGTGTTACATTAATATAAATATGGCAAATTTGTAAATTTACTTTCTTTCGTTTGTTTATGTTTTGCTTTAGTGGAGACATGAACCATTTGGAGAAAGGAAAAACACAAAACTTTAAAATTTTAGATTTAACATTCAGTTTTATTTAAATTTATAGATATTTAATTTAAACCAAATTGTTAGAATTTGTTAAAGTAAATGAAAATATTAAAGTTTTACCTTTAATTTACAAATATATTATATATTATACATATATATATTTGTTTGTTTTAAAGTTTGTTAATGGTTCATGAATTTTAAGTTATTTGTTTTTTGTATAACTATTTCCTATGAGTTAAATTGTTTAACATTTCTACATTTTTCTTACTGTTTTACACCTTACGGAAGCACTTTTAAAATTATTTTCAAAAATCAAATAATAATTTCTTAACGAACTTAATTTTAAATTAAAAACAATACAAATTATAAAAAAAACATTCCCCAGGCTTTATAAACATAATTTCATTTTAATTAATTTGTGTTTGTTTTTTTTTTGTAAATATATAAAATAATCAAATATCACTTTGTCAATTTTATAAATTTGTTTGTTGGTTTGTTTTTATAAGACTTTGTCTTTTTTCACTAAGACTTTGTAGCAAATTGGTAACATAGTTTTGCAATTAAAAAAATGGTTCTTTTAAAAGTAAAATTTACTATTTTAGGTTAAAAGTAAACAATGACTTTGAGGTTTTAACAAATTTTGTAAAGAATTTTGAAAATTTTAAATATTGAATTTTATTTTAAAAGTGTTGTATTTACTAAATTCTATAAGAAAATTTACATGATTTTAAACAAATTTAGCTTAACACAAACTTCAAGTGTTTGTTATTAAGGAAATTATTATTATTTAAGAAATTCTGTTTTAATTTCATAAATATTCCACTTAATTGTGTTAAAGCAAACAAACAAATTTAATTTCTTTAAATAATTTCCAGTTGATAAAAACCAAGATTAAAACAAATTTTTGACAAGAGATCAATAAATAAATTATAATAAAAAAATTAATTTCATTAAAATTTGTATAAGTGAGAATTGGTTTTAATTTAGTATTAACGTTTTCGTTATTTTTACATAATTTTTTTTAAAACAATAACAACAAAAAGAGATCAAATAGACAACAAAATTTAACAAATACAACTCCATTAAAAAATTAATTGAAAAATTAGGTTTTGCAAGACGAAAAATTTACAAAATTTATTTTATTTTTTAATATTTGAACAAAATTTGTTTGTTGATTTCAAGAAAATTTTAGTTATGATTATAATTTCAAATTGTTTTATTTGTATTTTTTTAAACATTATTGCTAGAATCTATTGTTTTTTTTATGTTATGATATTATTGTTGTTCAAAATTGTTGAATTTGTTGGTTTATCGTTTCTTATTAGTTTCTTTTCTTTTACATTTTATGTATATATAAAAAAATATATAAACAAAACTGTTTATATTTTAAGTTTTATATTTGTTTGCTTTTTTTATAACTGGTAATAAAAAATATATTAACTTAATTACTAATTGCACGTTATTTTAAAGTATTACAATTTTTGTTTGTTTGTTATATGTGCCTTAAATTAATTTGCTTTTTTTTTCGTTTTGTTTTTATAACAGCAAATAGAAACAATTTATAAAAAATAAAAAAAATGTATAATAAAATGTATGCATTAAATTTTAAACAATATATTTACAAAGGTTTTGAAATTTAATAAAAGTAAGTTTAGTGTGATTGGTTGTTTTTGTGATAGACCTGTAGACCAGCAACATTTAAAGAAAACTGTTCTCGAATTGTGGAGTTAAATCAAAACAATCAAACAGAAACTGAATGTTAATAGAATAACAAACAAGTAAGACAATATAAGACCCTACACCCAGTATATGTATAAAAATAGTTTTTTAGAAATGGCAGCTATGACCTATTATGAACCGGTCAAAGAAAAATTCTAAATGATTTATACATGTTAAAGTAATTTTCAGAAGTTTTACTTATATGACAGCTTTGACTAATTACGGACCGACCGTTATAAAATGAAGTGTCATATTTTTTGTAGATATGAAACATATTTGTGCTGAATATTATTATTTAAAGTTATTTTCAGAAGTGGATCTTATATGGGAGCTATGATAAATTATGGACCGATCTGCACAACATTTCTACACGTAGTTAGGCTTTATGTACAACTTATTTGTGACGAAATTTGATTGGATATGTTTATAAATCAAATGTTTATGACCAATAAAGACCTATTTTGGGAGGACATTTATCACTCTGTGCACATGGACAGCCAGCCAGAAGGACGGACGGACATCGTTAAATCGACTCACTGCCTAAGAGTCGAACGGTATGCTTTAAGGTGGGTGATAAACTAATATTAATGGCGTTACAAACATAAATATATATATATATAAATACATAAATAAATGAATTTATATGAAAAACCATACAATTTAAAAGCATTTATTGGCAGAAAATTAAATGTTTTTCAGTTTTCCTTAAAATTTTTGGAATTTTAAAACAGCTAAGGATATATAGCCTTATCCTAGATTCTAAAGCAACAATAAAGTGAAACTGAAATCCTTTTCAATTTCACAGAGTTCTAGATCTTGAAATGATATTTCACTTTTCAAATTGTCCAAATTAACATAATGAATTTATTTATGAATTATAAAAAAATTATTATTATCTTTCTTCTTACTATATTTGAATTTACTTTTATGAGTTTTATAATTATATATAAAAATTTTGCATTTATATAAATGAATTACCTATGTAAAAATTTCCTTAAGTGTCAAAGTAATTAAAAACAGTTTGAAATTTTATGTGAAAATATTATTTTTGTAAACACACTTTCTGTATAAACTTAACGAAGAATAATAACCGTTAAAACGTTGTACTAAAAAAACCTTGAAGACAAATATGAAAATTAAATAAACTCACTTTCAATCAACCATCGAAACGGTAAGCATCAATAAATCTCTTTTATTTATTAGCATATTACAAACACTAATCCCTTCTGATTTCTTTTATTGCCTTTCCTTGACTCTACAACCTACATCTCAGGATTGTGAAATTATAAAGTATTAGTTATTAATCACACCGATTAATAAAATACACAAATCATTTTAACAAAATTGAAAACACAAACTTAATGAAAATGCCACTACAACTTCATTTTACAAATTTAGAACCCAGGTGTATTACTCGTTTTTACGACTCTTTCAAAGTAGTGCTGGCAAAGTATTGAGTAATGGGTACCGAGTATCGAGTATTTGCCCTTTTTTTTTGGATACTCAATACTCAAAAGTAGTTACTCGATACTTTCTGAGTTGTATTTTTAATCAAGTTGAGTGAGTAAAATAGTGCATAAAATACATCACTGTAAAAACCAACCGCCGAAATAAAGCTGTCTATTATTTCTTAAGTTGTTGTTAACGTTGAATTAAAAGTTAGCTTTACATTTATTTTTGATTTAATAATAAAAGACATAGAAAACCAATAATAGTTGAAGATCTATTTTTATTTTTTGAATAAACTACTTCAATTTGCAGATAAAAACTATGCGTTACAATTTGAAAAAATCCGGTAAAGGTATCGAGTAGTATTGAGTACCCAAATGAAAAGTATTGAATATTATTGAGTAATGGAAAGTAGTAGAATTTGCCAGCACTATTTCAAAGAGCCCTAAACAATTCTGTTTTTAACATTTTATGCAATATTCTAAATTACAGTTTATCTATTAGATTTTTGTAAATTGAGTCGATCAATAACAAATGGTTTTCCAAGATGACTGAATATTAACCCCCTTATTCATAATAACTTACAACAGGTTTATAAAGCAAATTTTGTATATAAACCTGTTGTAAGTTTTATGAATAAGGGCATAAATTTTTAAATCGCATATTAAACCCGAATGTATTCATGAGGTTCGTTATACAAAAAAAAAATATGTGGGAGGTTCGTTTTAAAAACGAAAAAGTTTCAAAACAGCAAAACGGAATATATTCTTTCAAAATTCTTAAAAATTTTTAAATTCTTTAAAGATTTTGCACTTAAAAACAAAAAATAGGCATCACTGTTTTGTTAATTAAGTCAAATTCAAAAACATGTGACAATTTCACTTAATTTTAATAACACAATTCAGTTCAGTTCAATTGGTATAAGGATTTAGCATATTGAAACAGGTTCGTTTACTCAAGAGTAAAAAATTGTCCTTAAGAGAACAATTTTCAAAAAAAAAAAAAAAACAACCAACCTTACAATGCAACAATACTTTTACAACCCAATCATGAATAAAAATTCCGCGGGAGTTTTTTCCCTGTTCCCATTTTTCCCATTCAAATTTAATGTTAAAAAAATAAAAAGAGAAAAAACTCCCGCGGATTTCTTATTCATGATTGGGGCGATAATAATAAAAATTATAAAAAAATACTTAAAAAGAAAGAGAACAAACAATAGTACGTAAATAAGTAACTTAAATATAGTTAGAAAATAATAGATTAAAAAATAAACATACATATATTGAGAAAGAAGACAGAGAATTTAAATTAAATAAATAACTATATAATATATATACATATATAATAAAATTATATACATACATATATATACATATATGTATATACATATATACTATATATATGTAATTAAATGATATAGACATAATCAAAACTAATAACTAATTTACGTGGTATATAGTACATAATTTAAGCATAATTAATTAATTAATATTTAACATCAAAATTAAAACAAGCAAAAATATATATATTTATAGTTTATGTAATATGTCTGTATAAATAATTAATTAATTATTTTGGTTTAAATTTAAATTAACATTGTTTTCATTATTTAAATCATGGTCACTTAATATATCACCCAAAATGCACCGACGACTTTCAAAAACAAAAAAAAAACTTTCAACTACTCTTCTCAAATACAGGTAAGTAACAAATATTTATCAAAAAATGTATGTTCATTTCATATGCAGTATTTATGTATGTAAAAAAGACATTGGGCAAAATAAAAATGAAAAATCTTTTTTAATATCTTAAGCCAAACATATATAATAATATTCATATAAATCACCATTCATAATATACAAATATATTATTAGAGTTATCAACATATCTTTTTTTAAAGATAAATCTTTAAAAACAATTTATCGTAATTTTACTGGACAAATGAAAACAAAAAATCTGGGGTTGGGGTTTTATGGGATTTGAAGATAAATTTATACGTACAAACAACAGCCAGCTGTAGCTTTAGTAGAAGAGATTATTTGTAATTTCTCTCTCAAGCACCACTTACTAATATAAATTTGATTTCATTGTTTTTGTTTTCATTGTCATTTCAGTTGCAGTTACAGTTGCAATAAAACAAACATTTTCCTTCTTTTTTTACATACAGTTTTTTTTTTGTTTAACTTACCCACTACAAATTATGTATGCCATCAACAATCAATCATTTAATTGAAAGTTAAAATTAAGATGGTTTACAACTACTACAGATTACTGCCAGGATAACTGCTGGCACCACCACCACTTATGCTGCTGTCACCACCAATACTGCTGCCACCACCACCGCCAGCACCACTACTACTGCCATAGGAATGTGCTTGAGGCGGAGTAGCTGTGGGTGGTGTCTGACTAGCTGCCATATCATTGACGGACATTAAAGAGGCCCCAGTCACAGCGATTGGTGCTGAGGTAGCCATGGGTGGTGTTGGCAACATCATATGCTCCTGCAGTTGCTGTTCCATTTCCTGTTGCTGACGCTCCAGTTCCATTTGTTCCTTCAGCTGCTGTGTTATCAGCTCTTTATTCTGATGCCAGTACATGACCGGTATACTTAGCGTAGTGGTCAGTGTATCGTTGTGTTCTTCCAACGAATTGGTAGCATAGTGTTCCACTAATTTCTTGAGCGTATGATAGATGTTGTAGGGTGCCGCAAAACCGTAACCACTTTCGGTTTTATAAATAATACAGTGATTTATGAGATTTTTGCACACAATCGACAAGGCGTAATGACCAGCAGAACGGGCGCGTATTAAAAATGTGCCAGTGGGTGCGCCACACAATAGCTCCTCGGCATCTTGACGTGATATATCCTGTAGAAACCACATCGATTCATCGTTGTGCGGTTGCTTCGATACACTTTCGTACCGTTGTTGCCAGGCCTCAAAGCCCATTTCGATCAATTCCTTGATATCTTCGTCAGATATGCAAAATTCTTTGAGACGTCTGGAAAAATGAAAGGAATTGATTAATATTTGTTGGGATTTTGAAAACTAAACAAATTTTTTTTCAGTTGCTTTTTGAAGCATTTAGATAGAAAATTATATTTATAAATATTTTATTTTCATAGTTTTCGATATTCGAAATTGGCCATTTTGAAGAAATTTTTTCAATTTCTATGTTTGATGGGTTAAAATGGTTTGAAATATGCCAAAAATGGTAATTACGGTGATGTTCGAATTTTCTAAAATTACTAATATGTACTTAATTTTATTACATTTTGAGCTATCTAAACATTAAATTTTGGTTATATCTTATTGTTTTCTAATGTTTTAGATTTTCGAAATTAAATATTTGAAACTAAAATATTAATATTAATTGTTCATAATGGAAGTTTGAACATTCGAAATACATATTCGAAATTTATTTTCAATTATGTCTGAACATTTCGAAAATAAAATTCCAAGTGTTAATATAAAGTAAATGCCTAATATTGTTTTAAATCATGTTTTCTTATATTTACTACAGGTATACATAAATTTAAAACAAAATATATTACATAATTCATGAGTAACTTAAGCAAACTCGATAAAAAAAAACTAAAAAAGGAACATAAAAAATAATTTAGTTTTAACGGAAAAGACTTTTCGCGTCAAAATAAAATAAACATATTCAAATTATGTAAACAATTGTGCATGGTGTAATTAACCCTTTAACGCCTAAGGCCGTCTATAGACGGTCATCAGTTGAGTATTAAAAAAAACGTTTTTTTTTTCGTTTAGCTACTAAGGCCGTCTTCCTTGTTTTTGTCCTGGAGCTTTCCAGGAGTATTTTTTTCTGAATTGGAACTGAAATTCGTAATTTGCTAATTATAAAAATTTTTCTTATTCGAAGATTTACTTCTAGTTAAATATAAAAGAATTTGAAATTTATTTTTGTATACCTCTGTTATATTCCACATTAGCCTTCCGTTGGAAAGCATAAATGTAAAATCATAGAGAGATATACAAAGAGACACTAGCAAAATGTAATGCATTTTCTGGCCTGCTAAAGCCTTCGTCAGCATTCTTTGTGTCTATTGGTGTTAATTTTCAAACCTCTTATATTCAACTTTTTAAACTAACTAAATGAGAATTTTTCCTCTTGCGAGTACTATTGTAAAGTTTAAAAAGTTGAATATAAGAGGTTTGAAAATTAACACCAATAGACACAAAGAATGCTGACGAAGGCTTTAGCAGGCCAGAAAATGCATTACATTTTGCTAGTGTCTCTTTGTATATCTCTCTATGATTTTACATTTATGCTTTCCAACGGAAGGCTAATGTGGAATATAACAGAGGTATACAAAAATAAATTTCAAATTCTTTTATATTTAACTAGAAGTAAATCTTCGAATAAGAAAAATTTTTATAAAAAGTTTTTACAATAGTACTCGCAAGAGGAAAAATTCTCATTTAGTAATTTGCTAATGAAATACATGCTAGAACAAAAATTTATTTCTGCAATTTGAACGTATTTTCAATTTCAGGTATTTAAGGGTTAACAAGGTGAGTTCAGGAGCACAGCTGACTGACTTTTCTTACATATGTATGTCAAAAGTAATACTTTGTCAAGTGTGTTTGACAGTAGTACATAATTTTACACAAACAAAATGCCTGTTGTTTCTGTATTGTGTTGTGTTTGTTGCCGATTTGCAATCACCTAGTATAATTACACCATGCAATTGTATTTAAAATTTTGTTTGTAATTCTTTTTTTGGTGCAAAGATCTTCTAATCGTAATTTCGCTTACTGGTTTTCTAGAAGTTTCGTAACAATTCCAGAAATTTTTCCAGTACTAGATTTTTAGTTTTGCTTTTACTTCTCTTACTTGCAACAGGCAAATTTTCTACGGTATTGTGTTTGGTATACCTGTCTATAATTATTTTTATTGCACAGTGATTTCACTCAGGGATTTACTTTTTCTATGTAATGGGCAATGGGCCATTACAGATGGCAACCAAACCTCAGTAGAGTTGACAGTTGCCAAAAATATATTACAGATGGCAATTGTCAGCTGTTAACTTCAGTTGCCGAACATGGCAACCGAGAATTTGTTATTGCTTAAATTCAATTTTAAGTGGTAAATTTTAAATGTTAGTAATTTTATTGTTAAACTATTTATATTTTTAAATGTTTGTTTTATAATCGAAAATTTGAAAAAATGATTAAAATTGAAAGTTGCCTTACATAATAACAACTTTCATGTCAGTTGCATTGCCCAACTCCAGTTTGGTTGCTATACTATATAAGTCTTTTCTCAGTTGTCGAGTCTCAAATGATGTTTTTCCCCATTGAAAATTTTTCACTACCTAAAGTCACAACTTATTCTCTTTTAATAGTAAATTATGAAACTTGTAATTATTTTTAACGGCACTTTACCGTTAAATGTACAAAAAAAATCAAAAAAAAAAAAAAAAATTCCCACTAATTTTGGAATGACAGGGTTTTTTGGCATAACTGTTTACTTTATTTTGGCGGATAAAAATTAGTCTATTTTAACAATAAAATTGTATGCGCTTTCGTTTCTTTTTTGTGAATTTAATTCTACTTAAATAACTATGTATATTAAAATGCAATATAATTTTCTAATATAATATTCACCCCTATTCTGCGTTTCGACTCGGATCGAAATTTTCTCCGTTTGGCAACTTTGGTATTCTGTGTTACGTTTTGTTTCATTTTCATTTGTTTCTTCGATTGTATGTATTCTGCGTTACAATCGTAGCTACGTTTTTTTAATTTCTGTATGTGCTAACGGAAAATTTTTCAATTATTTGAAAAAAGGTTAAAATTAAAAAAAAATGTAAGTAAAAATTATAATAAAGAAATTTTAATAATTCTTGTAGTTTATTTAACCTTTTTTTAAGCAAATTTTGTTTAATTTAAATTTTAAACCTTTATTTAATTTATTACAGGTCGAAAACAACAACACCTCAACAGTACGAAAATCTAATAAGTTTAATGGAAATGAACAACGATATTGCTTGTGGTTACTACAAGCGTCCTAAGGAAGAAGTCAAGGCATTCTGGGAAGAAGTTGCAACTACACTTAATGCCATGGGACCACCAACACGAAATGACGTTGCTTGGAAGAAAGTATGAAATTTAATAATCTGTTGTATATAAAATATACTAAATATTATATTTTTAAGGTTTGGATTGACTGGAAAAGCTACATCAAACGGAAGCTATCAACGAACAAAAAAGAAATGATGAGCACCGGAGGAGGGTCCTGCCGCCTACAGCGTATTAGCCCACTTGAGGAAAGGGTTATTCAGTTGACGGGTCTGGTAACAAATACAAGTGGGATTATCGGCACAGTAGATTTTGGAGTGAGCAGCGACATGGTAGAAGATGCACGTGCTTCCGAAATGGATGTTTCCGCTCATTCAGAAGACCACGTTAATGTACCTACAACTTCCAAAAGACGTAAGCAGCAGCCCAATACAAAGGACAGTACTTTTTCTTTGTTAAAAGAGCAAATAACGTCCCAAAAAGAATTTTATAATGAAGTCAAGACGTTCAATGATAAAATGTTAGAAAAGTACGAGAATATATCTACGCATTTACGACGGATGAATCGGTCTTTAGAAAAAATTGCTATTACTGCTGAGAAGCAGTTAGAAGAAGAACGCCGGCACAATAAAATTAAAGAGCAGCTGTTAGCGGCAAAAGTAAAAATCAAGCAACAAATGCTAAAACTGGAGCATCCGTCATTTGATATAGATTCACTGTAGTGAGTCATAATCTAGGCTCAAATATTTTAAGTGATGTGATTTTGTTTTTTTTTTTTTTATATCTAAACCGAACTGAATTTCCTTTATTTTTTATGTCCAATATTAGGAATAATAAACATGTTTATGAATAAATTATTAAAAAGGCATTTGTTTTTATTGAAACAATATTTTATGAACACTAAAAAGAAGAAAGTATGTTATTGCGAATACTTCGTGCTATACTATCATTATCAGATTCATTAATTTCATCTTCACCCTCCTCTTGAGAAATTTCCGGTTCGGATTCATGCGTGTCAAAATCTTCCACCCGGTAGTGTATACAAATGTTGTGAAGGGCACAAACAACATTTATAATTTGGCTGGCCTTCTGTGGGGAGTAATGCAGTTCTCGAGCACCCAACAAACATCGAAATTGGTTCTTCAAAACGCCAATCGTCCTTTCTACAATGTTTCTCGTCTTCGAGTGTCGCATATTGTAGTTACTTTCCCGGCTTCCTGCATTTACAGATCGAAATGGAGTCATTAGCTAGGGTTCCAGAGGGTATCCTGCATCACCTGTTAAAAACAATAGTATTACTTTTAATTCATACACAGTGTTATCTGAATAAATACCTAATAGCCAAGTGTTTCTTTCTCCGTCCAGATATTTTCTTTCCAATTGAAATCTTGCTTTGCTTAAATTCCATATATGCGCATCATTGTTGCATCCGGGGTATCTTGCGTCAATGCATCTTATGCGCATTTTGTTATCACAAATCTAAAAAATTATTTAAAACAAATTTACGAGCTCTGTATACAAATTAAAAAGCAGTACTCACCACCATGGCATTAATGCTATAAAATCCTTTCCTGTTGTAGTAAAGGAACTCTTCTTGTGATGGTTTTATAATTTTTATATGTGTACCATCAACACACATAGTGACCCCTGGAAAGCTAGACTTAGCATAAAAATCTAGTTTTGCCTGCGTCTTTTCCTCCTCAGTCTGATCAAATTTTATCCATTGCGAGCATAGCTTTGCCTGCATTATGTCAAGGAAAAACGACAATGACTTTGACACTGTGGACTGAGCCATCCCAACATTGTAATCAGCACCCACTCCGTGTTGGTAACTTCCTTCAGCAAAAAATCTCAAAGCAGCTACAACTCGGTTTAGCGGTGATAAAGATGTTAACGTGGTTGACTGCACTTCTGCAGCAAAAGTGTCTAACACATACTTGAACGCGTCTTTATTGAGGCGAAAGTTTTTTTGAAATCTGTAAAACTAAAGTAATAATTTCACACATACATATATATATGTATATACCTTACAATTTACCAGTCATCTCGAATGGATTACAATTGTCTCTCAACCGCTGCTTTTCAATTCTTAACTCTGCATTCTGAAGTGCGTTGTTTTCCTCTTCCAACAACAGCGCCGATGCTACCGATTCCATTTTCTTAAAACAAAGAAATTTTAATTTTCGGCCGCAATGAAGTAAAAATTAAAATATCGCCTCCGGCGCGGCAGGATTCTTCACACTAATATTTTGACCACAAATTCCTCTTACTCACGTACATACATATGTATGTATATTCCCGCACTTTGTTTCTTTTATCTTCATCAGTAAGCTTTATTTAATTGTTGCTCTCACAATCATTAGATTTTATTTGTTTAATTATTTTATTTATTTCTTTTTATGTGCACTGAATTTAACTTTTTATTAAAATGTTTACAAAATTGTTTATGTTTTCTGTTCCTTTTTCACATGTTTCACAGTAAAAATGGTGTCATTGAACATACTCTTCTCTTCTTCTTTTTCTTTCGATTAGGTTTTTTTCAGAATAGCACTTTTCGATTCGAGCGTAACTGAAAGCGGGAACGTAATCGAAACGCAGAATAGGGGTGATTATTTACTATATATTAATATAATTAAGTTTTTCTCTTAATAATATGTGGTGTTGACTTTATTTTGACGCTCACAGTATAGGAAACAGTTTGATGATGTTCAAATATTCTAAGATTTAATAGCCTATTTTAAATGAATTCTGAACTATTTAAACATTAAATTTTATTATTTTCTAATGTTTAGGAATTTCGAAATTAAATAAGCGAAATTTCAAGTTTTGAAGAAATTTCCAGAATATCTGAATTACGAAAATTCATTTTAACATTGACAATTATATCAAGCTGTCAATAATTCTAAAGAATGTTGGGGGTACCCTGATGGAAAATCAGCTTTATTATTGCTTTCTCGACCAGAGGAATAAACTTATTCCACTTATTTGAATTGCTTTCAAACCCAAATCCATCGAAATCAAAATGATGGGTTTATTTGCTGGTGATGGCTAGCAATCTATAATCAAAAAAGACTTAAAAAAAATCAGTAGAAACGTAATCTTACCGAACACAATCTATTGAATCTAATTGAAAATGCTACCAGAAAAACATTTGATCACGCAAGTGAAACTAAAAACTAGGAATTTGTTAACCGAAATTCCACACAAAGTAGACTTTATTAATCCTTGGCAATGCTGTTAGATACACGATCAGAAGAACAATTAGTAAAAACTACAAGAGATGGAGCAATTTCAACATGACTATGGATCCTAATGTCACATTGCTTAAAACCTATTTAAAGAAAAAATCACGATATAATGTAATGAATTTTTCGATTAAACGAATGGGCCTGACAACTTACAGAACATTATAAGGTAAGGATATATGCCAAAAATTTTTAAATAATTTAAAGTATAAAATTTTAATAATTAGTTCCAGAAAGAAATATTAAAAGTGTAATTTGAAGGCTAAAATGATTTAAAATTTGTAACAATTTTAACGATAAATTACCACAATTATTTATATATGTACATATTAAAGATTAAAGATTTGTCATACTTGTGAAATTACTGAATTTTATAACAATTTAAAAGTTGTTCTAACAACTCTTAAATTATGTAATAAATTAATATGTATAAAAAAAAATTAATTGAAATAAATCTTATTATTCTTAAAACTCACTAATCTTTAGAAATAGTTTGAGAAACCGCAAAAGGACCTTTTAATATTAAGAAATCCTTTAACACTTCAATAAACACACTCGCACTGTTTGCAAATATTTTAACTTAACCGTTGACCAACTTCAATTAAAATATACAAAACTTTTTCGATTTAAAAGCAGATTTCAGCAGCAGACCATGTTGAAGAAAAATCGTGATTTCTTGTAAAAATCTCTTAACTGATCACATGCATTACACCACCACTGCCATATGTTGCTGATGTAGTTTTTTTTTATATATTTTTTTTTTTTTTTGTTCTAATATTCTTTTAAAAATAGAAACAATAAATCATCGTCTGATGATTATTTAATTCTTAGATAAATGTATGTATAAAGGAAATTAAACAGAGAACAAAAAGTCAGCAGCAGCAGCCGTCAGCAAACTTATTAGAGTATTTAACCCAACTGTTTAATGCAATACTCCTAGCACTTAACGTACTGTCAGTTAGTCTAGCTAGCTATCCCGCCAGTCATACAATTTAAGGGTCAGAATACAAACTAAATAACAAGCAGGCGATTTACTTGGTAACACAAAAGTGTGCAATTGGCGAGGCAACCGAATCGGAGGCAAAAATAGCCAAACAAACAAACAAACTTAAAGCAACAAAATCGTACAAAACTCAACGACGACTAATAGTCTGAGAGTTGCAATTTCTATTCTATTACACACTCCCCTGCCTGCCTTCTGCTTTCAGGTTCTTAAAGTTGTTGTTTTTTCATACTTAAAAACGTAGCTATTAGATATTGCTGCTGCTGCTGTTGCTACTCTTCTTGTCGATCAAAGTGAAAACCACAAATTGATCGACAGAAACATTTATTTATTTATTTATTTACAATTTTTTTCATTTATTAATAAGCAATTTGTCAATAAGTGTTTATATTACATACAGCAAATATATTCTTATTAATTATTTGTTTATGTTATTTTAATGAAAGGAGGCCTGTCGTTTGCTGTGAGTATGTTGTTCAATGGAGGGAGACTCAGAAATATCAGTTTGCTCTTTTTTTTGAATGGTTTACATATTGAATTGTACGTACCGAATAAATCCCAATAAGCATTTTGGCTGGAATTCATGTGGAATTACATTTGAAATCCAGTCACAATTTCCAATTTCCAGTGTTGAATTACAGTTGAAACACAGTTGAATTCAATAGCGAATCCAGCAAAATTAACCATTGAATTACAGTCGAAAAAAAACAGTGCGTTTACAGTGTAATTCCAGCCTTAAATAACAGTGTGATTCCAGTTGAACCGAACCTGTTCTCTGAAAATTTAATTATAAAATCATCATCATCACCGCCGCCAGTGATTTGCATCAACTCTGTGCCATTATTAACATATGCTTAAAACAAATTTGATGTTGTTTTTTAACAAACTTCAACAGACTGTAATTCATGCTTGGATTCACACTGGAATTCCAACATTGGAATTCGCAAAAAATTTGTGCTTATTGGGATTGTAGGACAAATTATTATTAAAATTTCTTTGAAAAATATTTGTATACATATGTATGTATGTATATAATTTACATACATATACGGTCTGAACAAAAAATAACCGTTATTTTCAAATTTCGTGAGTTACGTATGTTCGATTTTCGCATTTTTTTTTTCTGTGTACCAAGTCTGTTATATATGTTGGTAATATCAGCCATTGTGGATTGTCAGTTTGTTTTTGACAGATAAAAAGGTTAGTCGTGTTTTGGTGTGCTCTTCGATTTTTTACTTATCGAAAAAAATGGATCAAAGAAACTGTATTTAAGTTTTGTTTACAAGAATAAATTAAATGCGCAAGGACATTTGAAATGTGACTGTGGCGTTTGGCGAGTCTACTATGAGCAGAACACAAGTTCAATTGTGGTATAAGCGGCTTAAGGAAGGCCGAGAAGATGTCAATGACGATGCTCGTCCTGGTCGCCCGAGCACGCCAAACCAATCATGGATTTTGCACCATGATAACGCACCAGCTCACACATCGATGCTTGTGCGTGAGTTTTTGGCCAAAAACAAAGATTTGGCCCCCGCTGACTTTTTCCGCTTCCCAAAACTGAAGACACCGATGAAAGGAAAGCGATTTGCTACGATTGAGGAGATAAAAGAAATATCGAAACAGGAGCTGTTGGCGATATCAAAAAGCGCGTTTCAGAAGTGTTTCGAGGATTGGGAAAAACGCTGGCATAAGTGTATTATATCTGAGGGGGATCACTTTGAAGGGGACAAGATAGTTATTGATGAATAAAGAAATACTTTTTGAAAAAATTTAAAATAACGGTTATTTTTTGATCAGACAAAAGTTTGAATGTAAGCTTACTACAATAAGGCCCCCGTTATTTTGGCACAACAAACCTTCATCAGCATTTTTTTTTTTGTATTTTGGTTTTAGTTGAAAAAGTCTTTAATTTATTGTTGAGAAATAGTTTTTGCAAACATGAATGGTTTTGCATTTATTCCTGTATAACGGCACTAAAATACCAAACATTGTTTTGATCACTTTGTTATACGATTAACAAAAGTTAATAAAGAGAAAATACATGTGATTTTTTAAATTAATTTAAAAGCCTTCTTTAAAGTCTTATTCAGAATTAATAATATTATTAATTTAGCAGTACTTTTATTACGGCTCCTATGATGCATTACTTGGCAGAACTTCTAATTGACCTTCTCAAGTATGCCTTCCATCAGTCATCTAACCAGTAGCGAGTATCCAAAGCTTTGTAAAACTGAAATGTTTTTGCAATGTGGCTGGAAGTCCTTGTGTCTTAATAGCTCTCTAGCTTTTTCCCGCTGGGTTCTTATTACTTTCAAAACTTTTTTTCGGAATTATTAAGTAATTAATAATAAGATTTTGGTAATTATTTAAGCCTTAGGTCTTTTTTATAAAACATTTAAATTTTATCTAATAATGTCTTAAAAGCAATACATGTTTTATCGATTAGGCCTGATTAGGAAAAACTATATTAATTATACTACTAGTTCTAGTCTGCATACATATAGGCACTACTGATTTTAGTTTGGGATTTCCTTCAATGACTATTATCGATGCGGAGTTAGCAAACTCCGTTAAACAATTTAACAATATTTAATGTGGTGATTCTGATCAAATCGAAGGATTTGTGCTACTTCAACATGACGAGTCCATAATTACTTAATACATAGTAAAGTAGGGCTGAACATTTAAATAAGTTGTGAGCGGCAAGGTTTCTGCGGGCCAAAAGGCATCGGCTGTGTGAAACAGTATCCTGCTAAAGAGCAATTGACGGCGTCTCTATAAATTTCGGATTCTTTTCTGATGCGCAGTACATTCTAAAAAGCAACGGTTGGCATAACTGCAAACAACATAAAAACAAGCATCACTAAAAAAGATTATGCAATAAATGAGCATCAGCATCGCAAATTAATCACAGATGCACATTAGATGTAGCAGTGTTAGATTTCCGAAAAGGCCCTCGTTCAAAGCTGTCACATACGAGCAGCTATCAAATAGCTCCTGCATTTTTCCACTAGGTGTCACTCAGCGAATGAGTCTACAGTGGAACAATCCCGCGACTGCCGGTTATACGCACCGGAATGGGCTGATATCACTCGGCCAAGGACTGTCAACACAGCAACCATTGCTGTTGCAACACTCGTACTAAAGAATTTGGTACTTAAAAACTCTACAGAAGCACTTTTCAATAACTCGTGCTAAAGAATTTAGTACTTAAAAACTCTACAGAAGCACTTTTCAATCACAATAAAGTTTTACAAAACGCCTTCCACAACTAGTAACAATACTGTCATTAAAAAAATCTAAAGTGGATCTGATTACACTCATTCCAGAAAAAGTTCTGGACATTTTTCTAGGATATTCCATATTAAGAAATCAATTTGGTAATTGTTGAAATTTCCTTTGTGATGGATTACAGTAATAAGACACTGTAGTTTATTTTTTATGTGTTAAATAAGAATTATAAATAATAATGAAATTAAAAAAATTATCAATAAAGCTACGTGATTTTGTGCAAATCACGTAATCCAAACAGTCAAAACCATATAAAACGAATATTTTTAAAAGGATTAAGCAATTGTTTTCGTAAAAAAGTCATTTATGTTTAAGATAAATATGTATGTACATATGTATATAGGATACATAAATTTGAGGTTAGAAAGTAAAATGACTGTTAAATGATGAAATGTCAAGAATTAAAAAGTCATCCTTGGACATTTATTCAATATGTACGATTGCGGATAGCAACCAAAACTTAGTTGAGTTGCTGGAGATTTAAACTAATTTAAAGACTGTCTTTGAAAGAGGTAAATCAAAAACATGAGTTGAAACTAATTAATGTCCAAGCATGGCTCAATTAGACGATAAGTCATATGTATGTCAATGTCCTAGCGGCCCTAAATAAGGGATTCATTTAATTTTAGAAGTTATGTAGCACCATGTATCACAGTGAGAATAAATTATGTATTTTGCATTTTTACAATTTCAATTTTAAATTTTTTCAAGTTTTAAATTTATCTTAACGAGTATACACTGTAAAAAGTTTCGATCATACTTATTTAGTATATGTACATAAGTATGTATTTTTTCACTGCAGTGTTCCTAAATTTATATTATAGTTGCTAACAATTACATATATACACATTCATTTAGTTTAGTTTGCTAATGTGACTCACTAAGTTAAGTACATACAGAGAAGAACATACTGGGTATATCAAAATTAAAATCAAACAAATACATCAAACCGTCACCTTCAAAACTCAATTAAACAAACCAGAAAAAAAGCGCACACACGGGTGGAAGAATAAAAAAGTGAGTTTAATTGGTTTTGTATGTACATACTTTTTTCCTCAGATAGAAATTCACAAAAAAAAAAACACACTGTTCTTTCTAGCTAGACAGAGCGACGACAATAATAAAATTTTTATTATTTGATGGGTTTTGAATGATTGTTGTACGAACGAACCAATTTTATATAGACAGTCTTGTCTTACTTTAAGAAACTGTTGATATTGGTTGGCTGTATCGTTCGTTTGGTTGGTGGTGATGATGGCGGGCGGTATTGTGGTTGTGATGGTAATGATGGTGGTCTGATGAAAACATTGATGAAAATAAATAAATATTTTAAAATATTAATAAATAAATAATTGTAACCTAGCGATATAAGATTCCATTGCATACAATATGGAATGTATTGTGCTAGCACCGATATGAGTTGAATACAGACAGGGTTTTTGAACTAGAATTGTTAATTATAATATTGTGGAATTTTTGCAACGAAATAATTGTGTAATTATTACACTGAAGCGCCAGAATTGAAGTTGATGTCAATGGCAACAAAATGTTCCTGTCTTTCTGGAACACGATCTTTTTGTGCAAAAATTATATTTGATGGCAGATATACATAGTTGTGCAAATAAATATTCTCGTTGTTCGAACAACACCATAAAATCAACAAGAGTTTTCTACACTTGAAAAATTCTTGTGCTGACAAGACTTTGTTCATTGAGTGAACAAATGTACTCGTATGTGTTTATTATAAAATAAACAATTTGTTGCAATATTAGCATATTTTTTTAAATCAAACTTGGTAATTTTTAATGAAATTTGGAAATTGTGATTTTTTTTAATTTGAGTTGTCTGTGAAATTTGCAATTTATATTTTTATAGCCTACAGCAGCATAATTGGGAGGGTATATTGAATTTGTGCTGATGTTTGTAACAGACACCTTAAAGTATAAAATTTATATGAATATAAAATTTATTATTAGACTTTTGTTCGGCCCAAAGACGGTTGGGACTGAATTTTGTTGAAATCGCTTCATTTATTCACCTAGCCCTCATACAAATGTCTTCCCGAAATATCTAAACAAATTTCGCCATAATGTATATAATGCCTAATGAAATCTATAAATTTTGTGCAGATCGGACCATAATTGATAATAGCTCCCTTATAAGGTACACTTCTGAAAATCACTTTGAAGATCATAACTCTTAAAAATATTGGTATCCAAACAATATTCAACACAAATAGTATGTTAATAATTAGTCAAAGCTACCCTCTTCCAAAATCACTAACCTGAGTAAATCTTTTTAAATGGTTTATATCGAAATATAATTTAACACAACAAATATTTATATGCACAGAAACTCATGCCACTAAATGTTTGAATGATCGGTCCATAATAGGTCATAGCTCACATATGGCGCCAATTTCTGAAAAACTATCTTTACACATATACTGGGTGTAGGGCTTGACCGACTATACTTTCTTAAATTGTTTAAATTGGAATAGGAAATTTTGCTTGAAATTAATTTCTTAATTAATAATAATATTTTTTATATGTATAAGTGTTGATCGACCTTTTTTTGTTTGCTATTAATAGTTTATATAGTTTCCTATATGCAGGCTTTCAAGGTCATTAATTTAAAGTAAATAAAAGATTATTTATTTCATTTTCAATTAAATCCGACGTTTCGTTGGTATTCTTTCCAACTTCTTCAGGGATTTGAGTTTTTTATTAAATAATAATCTTTTTTGTCAGTCTTTACATCAATTTATGATTTTTATCACAGTAGTTTTTTGTATATGTGGACAACACAACACAAAACTTAAAATATTTAAAAAATTAATGTAAATTAAAATATATATATATCATAGAAAATTTGTCGTTTTTTCTTGGTCACAGTTGTTATTAGTACTAATTTTTTATGTTTTATGGAAATTTGGTGATGTTTGTTAAACTGATTTTTTTTTCTTTTGAAATTATGAGTTTGTTGAGAATTAACAAGTTTTTTTATTTTTAAACTTACGATTTGTTGCGACATTTCAGATATTTTTTGAAATTGAAATAAGCGATTTTATCATGTAATTAGAGAATTATTATTATTTTTTGACGTTTTTGAGAAATCGGTGATTTTTATTATGTAAAATTTGCAATTTGTTTATTATTATATTATGTTTATTATAATTTTTTATTTAATTCGTGCCAAATAAACCGAAATGTATTAAAGCCGTAAACATGCTATTAAAACATTGCAATATTTACAACTCGATCTAGTTAAAACTGAATATTGGGTCAATGACCTTTGTTGTTAGTACCTAAGCTTTTTTTTTTTGTATTCATAATTATGTCTATAAACTTTGTAAATAAATAAATAAATAAACCGACTATCCGAAATAAAAGTTCAAATAATTATTTATTTCATCGAAATGGATTTTTAATAACACATTTTTCAATAGCACCTAGTACTATAATATTTTCATTTTATTCCATGTATGTATTTCATTTAGTTAATAATTTGATAACGTCAAGAAAAGTATATTTAAAATAAAAAACAGTGATAATGACATCACATTGACATTTTTAATTGTAAAAGCGAAAAAACAACAAAGTTCACTAACTCAAACAAACGTACAAAAGTTCTTAGTAAAATTGTGTATTAGTCTTCATTTCATATTTGTCAGTTTCTTAGAGAAATTTGTATTAGTCTTTCATTTTATATTTGTCAGTATGAAATAATCATATTAATTATAAGTTTAAAGATATAAAGTTATCTTTATATTACTTTTTTATTTGTATATAAGGTAAAACATTAAAAATTGATTTCTCTTTATCTAAGTAGCCATGTGCAGCTTTTTTATTATATCATAAAGAAATTTTCATTTATAGTTGTGTTAAAAAACTTGCTGGTTTTCTATTAAATTAAACGAAAATATTCCTAGTGGTATTCCATTTATTATATTGCAAAATTCTACAAATACAATTGTTTGTCATAGATTGTAAACTTACTTTTCTTTGTAAAGTTTGAAAAAATGCTTTTAAAGCAAAAATATATAAAATAAAGCTAGATTTACACGATTGAAATTTTCTTCAAAATGCTTCAAACTCGTGTAAAAAGCAAAATTTAATAACTATTAAATAAATAAATTTTGAAGAATTTTTGCTGTTTACAGGAGTTTGAAGCATTTTAAAGATCAATTTTGAAGAAAATTTCAATCGTGTAAATCTAACTTAAGGCAACATGTTAATATCTTTGTTTACGTTCTTCTCGTTCCCTTTTTATAATTATTTTAAATTCGCCATATTAAAGGAGAGAGGGAGATAGTGAGGCAGTGATGCTAATGCAAAACACATTGCAAAAAAGCTAAATAATTGCAATCATATGCATTTTGTAATCAGATTGCAAAAAAATCTATATTTTGCATTTGCAATAGTGTAATAACATTTCCACCAAACACTGAACTATGCTCAGATCATTTCACCACTTGTACACTATGGCAAATAAACATACTACAAAATTTGTGCTGCAACAAAATTACAAAAACATTTTTATGATTCTTAACATAACTATTAAATTATTTATGTAACATCTGCCAAATATGTGCCAAATCATTCATTAAATATTGGTCACATTAAGAATTTATTTTAAGCATTACAATATTCCAATATTTTATTATAACTGCCTTAGTTACAGCCAAATACTATATGTACATAAATAAGTACATTGTATATGACTTACGTGATTGATTAGGCAATCGCAAATATTGTTGGCACATGTGTGTATTTTTTTTACAACAAGTATTCTCAAGTGGAAATCGTCCAGATTACACAATTACAATAAAATGTCATTTATAATCAATCGTATTTTTTCCACAAGCTTAACATTAAACAAAAAAATAGGAGGAATAAATTAAATTAAATTAAATAGATGTACAAATTTAAAATGATTAGCAAATAAAAGATATCAATAGTCAATGTGTTGTTAATTGTCAAACGCAAAAAAATGATAATTCAAACGTGTGCACTAAAGACACGATGCATTAATTGCAAAAAATAAAAATATTTTTTATGTTTTATATAGAAATTATGAAATTTATTTAAATTTTTGAATTAAATTATACGTTACTTTATTCTGTTGTTTAAACAGTCAGTGTTAATTACTTATTGCATTATGAACTACATATATGTACATATGTTTATAAATAAATTTCAGTTTAACGCTTAGTTACTAAGCTGCTTAGTAACTAAATGTTAAAATACATTTAAACATTCTAAATAAATAAAAGAAACATATGTACATACATATGTATAATAAGTCAGGAAATTAGTAATTTAAGTCCAACTTAAAATTTGTATAAAATAATTTTATTCAAGTTCAAGATAATAACATTGTTTAGTGCAATGGTCTTGCAAAATGTGATATCTTTTTTTGCAAATCTCCCATCATTGCATTTTATGTTTTTATTATTTACGTTAAAACTGTTTTTCAGTTCTTTAAATAATAAAATTACAAGGATTAACTTTACTAAAAAAAATCATTTCAAATTTACAGACGAATACTGGAATTTATAAAAGAATCATTTATTTTTTTAATTTTGCAAGTTTTTAATTAATTATTTACTCCTTAAATCTGATTTATTCTTCAATAAAATTGTCATCTGATAATAGTTTAATCATAAAATTTACAAAGTGTTTTTGCATCAATGGTATTGCTTGCTTTCTTTTTTTCAATATGGCGGAAAATAACAGTTTTTGTAATAAAACAACAAAATACACAAAAATTGAATTATCACAACATATCGCTTTGAAACACTTAAAATGGTTTCGTTCACTTTTTTCAAAATGGCGAAATTAAATTAATAGAGTCAATGGAAAAAAGGAAAATAGAAATACTTAAATGTTTGACTTGCAAACATTGTTTCAAAATTTACAAAATAAATGCGTACATAATTGACATAAATGACAAAATTGCAATTTAATTTTTATTTAACGCCAATTAAAAATGTTCTTTTGAAAAGAACATAATAAACTTCTAGATATTTTTTTAATCTCATCATACTTCAGTTGTTGCACTAAGTGTAAAAGATCTCGCATCTATGAGAATGAAAAATTTTATACCATAATGTGTATATTTTGTAATTGGATTGCAGAGGAATTTGGCATTTGCAACGTTGCACGATTGTTCGCATAATACTGAACTACGCAAATACATATGTATAGGTATGTAAGCGTTTTTAATGTTTAATTTTTCTTCGAACTCTTAATTTGTTTTGCTTCATTTGGTAATTGTACTGTAATGATTTGTATACGTCTAGCAATATTAATAATACATCATAAATAAACTCAAAACACTAAATGCAAAACAAAATTTCTTTCTATTTAAAAATGAGGACAACGTGACATTTATTATTCATTTTAGGGTGATTTTGTTGGAAAAATTTTAACTTTTTTCAGAAAAGAACATAAGAAACAGCAAAATGGCATAAAAGAAAGCTCCATTAGGCATTCTTAGGCGGTCTTCAATATATGTTCTAGAACTTTACTACATTATTAAAAAAATATATAAAATTAAATTACTTCTATGATTTCCAATTAATAATCAATCATATGTAAACAAAATGCACTATTAAAATTTTCCATTATTTAAATAAAAATTTGCATTGCTTAATAAAAATCTACGCTGCAAACAAGCAAAGGCCATAGCCGTTGGTTCGAGCAACCCACATGTGGCTGCTTGAGTTTACTCAAATATAAGGAAGATAATATATTGGGCGTTATCATTTTTATCTAAGCAAAAAATTATCTAAGAATTTATGAAAAGTATTTCAATAAAAAAATTATAATTTGAATCATCCATTAAGTGCTAGTTTGATAAACGCGAACAAACAGAGAGTCGAGAAGACTCTGTGTTTTTTTTTCAATCATAAAACAAATATTTAACCACATGTACTTGTAGTTGTGGTTAAACTATTTGAAGTACATATAATAAATATTATTGGTGTAGGGAATAATTTTAATCTTATATGTATAGTTTTCATTAGACAGACTGGCAGACGACGACATAGCTGTTGCTGATAAAGAAAATAATTTGTGTTTAATAATTTAGGTTGTTTCTAAGAGCTGAGAAATATTTTGCCAAAATCTAATCTTGCTTTAAATAAGTATCCTATTTTTATAATTGCGCATTTAAAAATAAATTATTATAATTACATTACAAGCTATACATAGGTATAACAATTTTTATTTATATTTTTGTATATAAATTCATATTATACATATGTATGTATGTATGTATGTATATAGCTACAACATATACACATACATACATATTTCATAAATGTTTAATTTAAAGCTAATTTCCCTTTGTTATTTTTATATATTGTGATATTTTGAAATAAAATTATTCAAATTATAGGGATTAACAAGTTAAGTTACGTTATTTAGATTTGGAAGAATCAGCTTACATGTTCTTGGCATACATACATATTTCTTATAAAAAATCTGTTCAAAAATGGTAATTAATTCGTGAGAAAAGGGTTTTACATCGAGCTGAAAATTGTTGTTCTAAACAAAAATTAAGCGGAATTAACTTTTCGTACAAATGTGAAATTGAAAAATATAAATTGCAATAGTTTTTAGTCGGAAATGCAAAATGTTGTAGGTACATTTATTTTGCAATTCAACAACAAAATATACAGTAATGCAATTTTGAAAACATTGCCTATTTGCAACACTGAAATTGTTTTAGCTGTTTTACCAATGGAAGTCCCGGCAGTGTGTGATCCGGGACTAAGTATATTGAGTTAAAGAATGATAAAATAAAGATTACGCCAACGCGCGTAAAATTTTAAAATGTTCTGCGCATTTAGGCCCTGTGACGTCACACATTCTGTGTTTCTATTGGCTAATTTTTTCTCACTTGTTTTTTTTTACTCATGTTTTGCTTGCATTTGCTCACTGCACTCTTCATGTTTATATTTTTTTTTGTTTTTCTTTTTTAAACAGATTTTATTTTAGAACTCTCAGAGATTTCAATTGCAAGGTTGCCAATTATCACATAAAACATAAATTTTTCGCAAGAAATTTTAATTCTACCACATGAAACATTATTGGTAACCCTTAGAATGGCCCTTCTACGTCACATAACGGGAAATCATGCGCATGGCGTAATCCAAGGCATATTTATTATAAATATGCCTTGGCGTAATCTTTATTTTATCATTCTTAATTGAGTTAACATCACTATCCTTCTCTGTTTCAATATGGCGAAATTAAAATAATAAAGTGAACAAGTAGAAGAAAATAAACAATGATCTTATGTGTTACCATATTGTTCATGTAAATATATTTAACAGTTTTGTTTTTTTAGTATTTGTAAACCTTTTTCCATATATGAATTTACCTAGCTTATTAATGAATTATTAAAAATTATCTTACGATCATAAATTTAAAATTTCCTCTTTTAAAACTTGATTAATAAAATTAGGTTATGGAAATTAATATAAAAAAATCTACTAATGCTGGTTTTAGACGGTATGTATTTTACAGTGTACTTGTCAGTTGTACGATACATATTTATGTAATTGTGCATGTTTGTCAAAATTATCTTTTATCTTCTTCCCATTGAAAAATACTTGACGATCAGAACTGATGAGTGTGAAACAGGACTAACTATATTAGGTGAGTGCAAATCGACAAGAAATACAACACAAAACAGAAATAGACAATTTGTTTGTTTAAAATAATGTACTACTGTCAAAAATACTTGAAAAGTATTAATTTTGACATAAGTAAATTGTAAACAAAGTGAGTCAGCTGGGCTACTGCACTCACCTTGTATAGTTGCACCATGGACTAATTTTTGCTTTCACACGTCGGTTTTTAGTTTCATCTGACATAATCTATCATAGAACACAACAGCTGTCTTTGTTATGATTATTTTCGCGGGAGTTTTGTGTGCTTACAAATATAGTTAAAAAAATTAATTAAGAAATGAAATAATTTTAACTTGCAGCATTATTGGAATAATAGCTTCTATAAAGTAAAAAAATTAAGCAAGAATTAAAGAGAAAATGTGCCATGTGGAGCCAAAAATTATTGTATTTAAGTTAAATAAAAATTCATATGTTTTTTAAATAGGTACATATTTTAATACAAATTTATTGTTTGCTTGGCGCCATAAACAATTGACTTGCAAAACAGCTAGTTGCAGGTGATTTGTCAGATGAAAATAGAACATGTTCTAATTGAAAATTTTACACTGTAAATGCAGGCTGACATTTGCAGAAGCATTTTTGTTTTGCTTTTACACGACGTCACTAAGTATAACGACGTGTATGCATTTTGCAGTGGAAAATTTGACAAGCACACTGCAAAATACATACATAGGGAGCTTAAAAATTAACACCTCTTTATGACGTCAAATCTATTTTTAAACAATTTTAATCCATTTTTAATTATATGTATGTAAATCTGATTAATTAATTTTACGATCTTTACACATGTTTATATTAATAGGAAATTATGTAGACATTTTTTAATATTATTTTCAAAATGAATTTTCTGTTTTACTAAGAAAAAGTTATTTTTAAAATAAAGCCAAAAAAGTCGTACTCTTGATGCAAGAAACAATGGTCTTGCAAAATGATAAATGCAAACCTTTGAAACTTTTTTTAAACCAATGAATTGTAATATTAATTCCATTTCAGCTTTGCTGCACAAAGAATGGTTTGTTTTTTTTTTTTGCAAAGTGTATTACGTTAGCATCACGCTCACTTTTTCAAAATGGCCAATTTTAAATAATATAGAGATCGAATGAACAAAAAACAAAGAGAAACAATTATTTGTTAAGATGCTGGAAAATTTCAGTGGAGGTTAATCATAATTAAATTTCTTAATTTGTTAAAATTAATTTTTAAAATTTCTTGTAGATGTTAAAGTTTTATTGAAATATCAAAATATTTTAATTTTTTTGGAACAAATCTAGTTTATGGGCGCCAAGGAAAAACAAAATAAAAAATAACCTTGAAATAGGGGATAGAGAGGAAGGTGATTTTAAGAAGAAAGTAATTTTTTATATATGTGTGTAATTGAAACTCAAACTTTGATGTTTGTTATCGAAACGAAATATTTTTTACATCGTTTGATAGCATTATGAAATGGCTTAAAAATTAGATATTAAGCATCATATTAAGCATTAGATATTGATCACCTAGCAGTCAAGAATCAGGATTCTATGATGTGATTGTCTATATCCAATAAAAAAACACATTTTTATTCTTTTCTAATCTTTTAAAAAATTGTGATATTTATTTCATTTGTTATCAAAAGTTTTAATCTATTTTTAGTTTTATATCCTGCTTATATTTCTTCTATAAAATCTCCTGCTTAAAAAATTAAAACGCCATTATAGGTACATATTTAATAAATATTCATACAAAAAATTATTTATAAATGCAATTATGTCAAAAAAAAAGGCAAAATTAAATTTGTTTTACTGATAAGATTGGTAAACTGCATATAGAATACAAAGAACTCTTTTGTCAATTGTTTGTTTCACTTCATATTACAAACCCCACTGATTTTCATTAAGTGCTTAACTTACAATATTCATACATATGTACCTACATCATAAATGCAAACATACACATTCTGTACATATGTACAGTGGGGAGCAGAGGTGAGTACATGTTCTTATTTTCTGCATTTACAGGTGCATAAAAATGGTAATAACAAAGCGATTTAAATTATTACTTTTTTATTTTATTTATTAATTAGTGGATTACAATAATGATCTTAAAACAAAACAAAAAAACTACGTATTCAGGGAACAAACTAAATTAAATAAAATTAAATCTATTAAATTAAATGTACTCAGTTTTGCACTTTCAGGAAACAAAAAAAATTTTAAAATTTTTAGTACTTAGTCCACAGCCCTTTATTTTTTAATACACTATTTATGCGATTGGGCATACTTTGAACCAACTTTTGGATAATTTCATGTGGAATTCTCTGCCACTCCAGCTCCACATGTTGCCACAACTCAGCAAAGTTCGACGGAGCTGTTCGATACTGTCCCAACCGTCTTTTCACAATTTACCACAAATTTTCAATTGGATTGAGGTCGGGACTTTGCGGAGGCCACTGCATCAATTGAAATGTTTGCCCATTCAACCATTCCTTAACGATTTTCGAGGTGTGTTTTGGGTCTCCATGCTGTTGAAACACAACTTCTTACTCAGGGTATGCGCTCAGATCTACAAAATCGGGAAGTTGAATCTGCAATATTTTTAAATAGTCTTATTTTCTCATGATTTCATAAATCTTTTGTAATCTACCAACATGCCACAATGTAAAGTAACCCCAAACCATGATGATGCTTTACAATCTGTTTAACATGGTGTCGTTGTATACTCTCCCGCTGTCGACGCCAATAATACTTTTTACCGTCAGATTGATATCGGTTAAACTTGGATTTATCTGGCCATATTACGCGTTTCCAGTCATCAACAGTCCAATCTTTGTGTAGTCTGTCGAATTTTAAACGTGCTGAAACATTTTTATCTGACAGTGCTGGTTTAGGTTTTTTACAGCTGAGATGTATCCAATATTGTGTAGCGCTCTTCTTGCTGTACATCGGCTAACATTTTTATTTATTGCTCAGGAAGCTTCTTTTAGGACTAAAGACGTGTCTGCTCTAATTTTTCTCATTATAGGGCGTGCGTCTCCATCAGATAATAATCGTTGGCGACTGAAAGCCTGTCTTTAGAAGCTACATTTCGCCGTTTTAACACTCTAACAACTACTGATTGGCTTATATTAAGCTCTTTTGCTATCATACGTGACGAGGAGTCATCCATTGTTTTATTTATTATCAAATTTTCCACGGCTATCGATAGTTTCTTAATTTTTCAAAAAATATTAACTTTTACTTTTTTAAATTAAAAAAAACGACGTTTTTGGAACACGGAGTTATTCAATTATGATTTAAAACTAAAATTCATATTGACAAAACTAAAGATTGCAGCAACAAATTTCAAAACTTAATTTCAAATAACGGTAAATTAATAAATGTTTCAATTATTTGGTTGATAACAAGTGTGAGCAAAACTGAGTACATACAAGTTGTTTTGTTGTTATTTAAATTACAATCTTGTTTTATAGGGCTTTTATTTCTCTTATTAAGAATTATATAAAGAACTAAATAAGAATTAAAATAGAAAAAGAAATTTAAAAATCGCTCCATTATTACCATTTTTATGATCTTTACAATGCAGAAAATACAAACATGTACTCACCTCTGCTCCCCACTGTATATACATTCTGTACCTATTCTGTACATACATATTGAAAATAAGTGCGCAAAATGTAATTTAAAACGAAGTAATGAAGAATATTTTGTATTTACTTAAACATTTTTTTAAGTTAGCTGACAATTGACAATACAGGGAATTATTAAACAAGAGAAATATTGAAAGTTAAAAGTAAAGAAACACATAATTAAAAACCTAAAATAAAGAGGTAATATTGGATAAATAAACAAAAAATTTTTTTTTCTTTTGAGAATTTGAGGGATTTAAAAACAAAATATTAATTTTTCTATTAATAATTTATAATAACATATGTATGTATTCTAAAGGTGGATTCACCCATTCGTTCTTAACAAAAACTTTGTTTGAACAATTTTTTTTTATATGAAGTTTGTCGTCTCTCTTTTTGAGAGAGAGAAAATATTTTTACCGAACTTGAAATGGTTTAATTTTATATTTTTTCTGGACAAAAATGAATTGAGTTGCCAATAGGTTGCATTTTTTTTCATACAAATAAATGACGATCGTGGCCACATAGCTTTATGTATTTCCATGGCCATCAGCAAAAGCAACTTTCTTTTTTCATTCATTTTGAATTTACATCTGTGATTTTGAATACACAATACTTTAAAATAATTTAATATTTGTATTTTGACACTTAAAACCCAAAGCAAAATAAATCAATGGCCGCACTTGTAAAACTAATAGATTTTGTGTGCATATGGATATTTTTCAGAAAAATCGTTCGAAATGGGTGAATCGTGTTCCAAAAAACTCTCAGTAAAAAAATTTTTCTCCGGAAAAAATTTTTGTTAAGAACAAATGGGTGAATCCACCTTAAGGCTTTTTTGTTCACATCATGATTGATATTTTGTTAAGCTTGTAATCATTTCATCAGGCATGTGATGGAAATCGAAAACGAATGAGTTTTAAAAGTACATTTTAATGCATTTCTAATCTAATTTTTAAAATTTTTTCTTTTAAGATTCTCTTTAGTAACACAATATCTTTATATTTTACGTGATAAAAGTTTTTCAATACAGAAATATTACGAAAAATTTTAATTCTAAAACTCATTCGTTCTCGTTTTCGATTTCCATCACATGCCTGCATATTTATGACGCTAATAACAGATTG
This sequence comes from Bellardia pandia, assembly GCA_916048285.2. Classification (NCBI taxonomy): domain Eukaryota; kingdom Metazoa; phylum Arthropoda; class Insecta; order Diptera; family Calliphoridae; genus Bellardia; species Bellardia pandia. Next base: position 21,767,712 of record OU696530.1, on the reverse strand, counting down.
AATAAATTAGAAATCATCTAATTTATCATGAGTCACATTTACACTCATTGTATGTAGTTCTAAAAAAAAACTGAAAGGGATACATATTAAACTTTGTACCTATGAGCACAAAATTAAATACTTCTACAACCAAATTAGCACGTATACCCTCATAAATTACACAAGATAACATTAATTATATATATATACATTTCACAACTGCTTGACGTAACTTGTACTTTGATTAAAACAATTAGCAGTTTTTCATATATATTGATTCCTATGGTTCCAAGTTGGAACAAAGGGCCGTAACAAAATTCTTCCATTGGGATCTGTCCTGTGCGATTAGTCTGATCTCAGACCATGTTCTTCCTGTTTCGCTAATCTCGGATTCTAGTTGCCTTCTCCAGGTGTTAGCTGGTCTACCTCTTCTTCTGCTGCCATGAGGGTTCCAGTCAATTGCCATCTTTGGTATATCATCATGGGGTCTTCTCAGAATATGGCCAACCCAGCTCCATTTCCTCTTTGCAATTTCTATGCGAATCGGTATTTCACCTGTTCTTTGCCAGAGGTCTCTGTTGGAAATTACGTTCGGCCAAAATATTCGCAAAATTTTTCGTAAGCAACGATTAACAAATACTTGCAGGGATTGGATATCGCTTGCAGTAGAGTTCCAGGACTCGCATCCATATAGCAGGATAGAGCGAACATTAGAGGAGAAAAGACGAAGCTTGGTTCTTGTATGTATTTGTGGTGACTTCCATACTCTTTGTAATGCACCAAAAGACTGTTTTGCTTTCCTTATGCGAGATGCAATATCATCACGTGAGCCGCCTGTTGTTGATATGATACTTCCTAGATAGCAAAACGATTGGACATCTTTGAGTTCTATGTTGTTTACTCGAAACTTGGAGAGATTAGTCGAATTGATACGTAGAGCCTTAGTTTTGTCAAAATTAATATGAAGACCAACACCCGATGCTAGCTGATGTATCTGGTCCAATTTGGCTGACATGTCGGTAAAGTTGTGTGCGAGTAGGCAAATATCATCAGCATAATCAAGGTCTTCCAATCGACCATTCATACCCCATGTAATGCCTCTTCTTATTCGGGTTGCTTGCCGCATAATTGAGTCCAATACAATATTGAATAACAGAGGAGATAGGATACATCCCTGTCGTACCCCAGTGCTTATACCAAACGGATTGCTTAACATGCGTTCATGCAGTACTCGACATGTTGAGTTGCCATACAGAGCTTTGATTAAGTCGATTAGCACAGGTGGAACTCCCTTGCATCGAAGTGCGTGCCAAATTGCCTGATGGTGGATCGTATCAAATGCTTTGGCGAAATCGATAAATATCAGGTATAGTGGAGATCTCCATTCCACCGACTGTTCCACTATGATCCGTAGACTATTTATATGGTCGGTGCAAGATCGGTGTGGTCTGAAACCAGCTTGCTCATTTCGAAGATCCGCTGAAATTGATGATGCCAGTCTAGCATGGAGTATATTCGCTAAAACCTTATTAATCATGGTTAAAAGAGTTATACCCCGCCAATTTTTACACTCTGTTAAATCTCCTTTCTTGGGTAATTTTATTATCACTCCTTCACTTAGTTCAGCAGGAAGAGAGTGTGATGACCAGAAGTCTCTGATAATAGGGTAGATTATTTTAGCGCTAAGAGTCGGATCAGCCTTAAGCAGTTCGGGGTTAATATTGTCTACGCCTGGTGCTTTGCCAGTCTTCAGTGCACGGATTGCAGTGACAATCTCAATTTCGTCTGGACAGATTGTATTTATGTCTAGTCTGATTTGGTGTGAAGTACAGTGAAGCAGTTTTTCATAATTAAAGGAAATTAAAACAATAAAAGAACTCCAACTCCAAACAAATTTAAGAAAATCATACAAAGACGTACTTAACTTAAGGTTCCAACGTTCATATTACAATTATTGTAATTAAATTATTGTATCGTAAAAAAACGTTTTTCTTATTAAATTTCCTGAAATGCTAGCAAATTTTTACCAGTTACTTGAAAGTGTATATGTTTGCATATTTTCATTAACATCAAAAAATTAATTTCATTTTTCTTAGGAATTATTTACGATTAGTCATTTTCTTAGATATTTATGAATGTAAATGTAATAATAAAACTGTTTGGTGCGATATATTTTTTATTTTCTATACATACATACATTTATTTAAATGATACATAAGTATGTATATGTAGCTGTTAGACTTTGTGTTCTATTATTTGAATCCTAACCTACCATAATCATTAAAACAATATGATATAACTAGGTACACACACTATTATTTTAGAGATAATGAAAGTAAAGGCAAAGAAAGCAGCTGTCAACAATAAACGCAAATTCAATAAGTGCTTAAAAATAGTTAAGATTTTAAAACAATGTAGGTACATATACATATATTGCGAAATGTATTGCTGAAATGGTTATAAATTAACAAAGCTTTAGGAAATTTTTGCCAAAAATGTGCATTATTGTTATCTTTAGGTTTTGAATTGAGAAAAAAATTTACATTTTTTTTTTCAAACGTACACAACATGTTATACTCACATATATGTTATATGTTATTAATTTATATGTTATCTTCCATTGATTTTAAAAGTAATTGCAAATGTTTCTTAAACCTATTTGCATTTGAATTTAATTTGATAAATTCTTCAATCATTCTGCAAAGGAATATTCTATAAAAATTAAAGTTTTTGAATTTTAAAAGTAATAATATACACGTATATAATTTAGGAAAAAAAATGTATTCTCAAATCCCTCTCTCTAGCGTATATTTGAAAAATAATATCAGGAGTGAAGAATAAAAATTAGCTAAAAATTATTTATACAATTTGTATTTAATGGGATAAACATTAAGTTTTAAGAATGTGACTCCAATTATAAAAACATTAAAAATTGGCATTATTTTCCCTTTAGTTAGTTAGTTAGTTTGAGAAGGGTAGTGTGCTATGCACATTTCCACTAGGAGACATAAAATGTCCATTGTGAATCCCTTCCAAAAAAGAAAAAAATAATAAACTAGTTTAGAAAGTATGATCCCAGGTGATTCTATAAGACAGACCGAATGGTGAAATTAAATATCCACCTTATCAAACGATACATTGTTATCTAACATATAGCCAACCTAATCCCCTTATGAACCTGAATATATTACAGACCCCGACAACTCTAGTCCAAGAATGATAAAATAAAGATTACGCAATGCGCATGATTTCCCGTTATGTGACGTAGAAGGGCCATTCTAAGGGTTACCAATAATGTTTCATGTGTTAGAATTAAAATTTCTTGCGAAAAATTTATGTTTTATGTGATAGTTGGCAACCTTGCAATTGAAATCTCTGAGAGTTCTAAAATAAAATCTGTTTAAAAAAGAAAAACAAACAAACAAAAAAAACAACAAAAAATATAAACATGAAGCAGTGTTGCCATTTTAGAAATAAAGAAAAGCGTCAAGAGTATAGTAAAAACGGGTACAAAAAAAAGGGTAAAAAGCGCCAAAAAAAATTTAACAAAAATTTTGGTATCGTGTTGTTTTGCTTTGCAAATAACACCTAAAAAAAGATTAAAATTGGCAATAAAACAAAGGGTAAAAAACAAGAAACTTAGAATATCAAAAAGCATGTTAAAATTTTTAAATAAATAATTAATTTTATTATGAATTCAGTTACCAGGAGTAAACAAAAAATTAAAATAAAATAACAATTCATAAAAAACAAAATATAAAGTTTTATAGAAAAACAATTTAATTTTCAAATACATCTGTTTCATAATCATCATCATCGGGCCACAAAACAGATTTAATGAAATATTCAGACCTTTTATAAGTTTGATTTGAATTAATTTTTAAGTAAACACTTGAAGGTAATTTGTAATTGAAACAACAAACTTTTGGCAGAGTTTAAAGAAAGTCTGATCTTTGGTTTAAAAAAATTCTTTCGACTTCGGCATTTGAGTAAGGAAAAGAAAGTATACGAATAACAAAGTCAGCTAGTTCATGAAAAAGATTTTCTCCCAAATAATTAACTTCAATCCAAAATTCATCAGTTCTTTTAATATTTTTCCATTTTTACAACGTTAGATTCTTTAGGGAAATTTCTATTTTATTTATTAGAGACGAATCATCAATGAAGTTTTGTATGAAATCAATAATATCCGCTTCGCTATTTTTAAAAATATTGTCAACACTAAATAACGATATTTTTGAAGCAATATAAAATTTGTAGGAAGTCTACGTCTTAGTTCGAGTACGTGATATTTTGTAAATTCTATTAAATTGTTCAATTATTTTACAATCTCTGCAAGACTTTTCGAAATGATAACCAAGATAACAAAATTCGTTAACGCTTTCATCTAAATTACCTTGTAGATAATCAAAGTTTGTAATACTTTTAATTAGGTAATACAAATCGCTGTAAAGCTTGACATGGTCCGCATTGGCTGACTCGAAAGCTAGATTTACTTTTTGGACTTCTTCCAAAACTGCACCAAAAAATAGAAAAAGCGTCAAAAAATACCCTTTTTTAAAAAAGGGTATTTGAAAAAAATAAAAGGGTAGCGAGACCCAAAAAGCATCATAAAATACCCGAAAAGCGTCAAAATGGCAACACTGGTGCAGTGTGCAAATGCAAGCAAAACATGAGTAAAAAAACAAGTGAGAAAAAATTAGCCAATAGAAACAGAGAATGTGTGACGTCACAGGGCATAAATGCGCAGAACATTTTAAAATTTTACGTGCGTTGGCGTAATCTTTATTTTATCATTCTTGCTCTAGTCCATTGTTGAATTGACTACCTAACTATCTATACATATGGCACTGAAGTCCCGGGCAGTGGCAGATAATATGCTCAACGGTTTCCAACTCCTCTTCATCTTCGCATATTCTGTAGAAGTTGGGAGTTTTGTTATTCCAATCTAACACTACTTTTATCTAGGCCCAATAGAGTCCGGGTACCTCAAGTATTCAATTTTAGCCATAAGGCTTTCGATATCCTATATTCGGCTCTATTTCCCCATAACCGGTCAGTGCCTAGTAGGAATTTTTCTAATACTATCCTGTGGTAATAGCACAGTGCTTCTACTACATCCAAGGATAAAGCCGAACCATGCCTCGCAAGCTCATCTGCTATTTCGTTACCTATTATGTCATAATGACCTTGTACCCAACAATTTTCCCTTTTTAGAAATAAAGTTCAAACCAGTATCAGCTCATAATAATGTTAAACTTTATGCTAAAATCAGACCTAATGACTTTTAACGTTTTAAAGTGAACTGCAAGATGTTAGCAAACCTATTTAAAAATATATATTAAGAGTTATTCTTTATGATTAATTTAAAATATTAAATATACAATGACGCACATGTGAAGAAAAGTATAGCTTCTATAGTGAACTAATAATGCTCTGATACATTTATATCAATATTTACACAGATACTTATCTATGAAAATTGTATAAGTATTAACATTTTAAGGTTCACAAGGCCTGCTTATCATTAAACTATAAATAAAAGTATACAAAAATATAAAAGAATTGAAGAATTAAATTTGATTGTCCCCAAGTCATAAAAAAATTAGAAAAAAAAACATTAAATTAATTTTAGTTTCTTCAATATTGTGATAATTGAGCTAATAACACATATCTCCTTAATCTGGATATTATATGAAAAAATATATGAAACAGCATTACTAATAGTTTCCACTTAGTCATCAAATATCGTTTTTCTATTATAACTTGTCACATTTTTTAAAATAATAATAAAATTCAAACTAATATGCACAAAATTACTGATTTTTTCACTTAAAGTCATCAAAACTCGTTTTTATGTGACACCTTGTCATCATTTCTAAAATAATGATATAAGTAAGTCAAACGAATTCAAGTCATCTCAATAAACAATTGTTTAATTTCCAAAATTGACTTAAGCTATTTTTAAAATAAACCAAATAAATTGTTCTAAAGTTAATGAAACAATTGCAGCTCTACATTTGTTAAGCGAAGTAAAACTTTATGGTAGTTAACATTCTAACATGACTGCCTAAAATACTTGTTCAGAGCGCTTTACTTTTTTCAAGATACCTTTTGCACTAAACCAAAAAAAAAATATTAATGAAAAATTCTTAAGTATTAAAATAATTCTTTAATTTGAACAAATATAATAAATAATTCCATTTTTAATGTTGAAACGTTTAAATTTTTGAGTTTTTTTTACAAAACGGCGTCATCAAAATATAATATTTATAGCTACAGGTTGTTGACTCCCGCAATTTTTGGATAGAATGAAATAAAATGTATCCAAAAATGGCTAAAATTGTGGTTTAATACTTTAATAATGTTGAATATTGTTTGAAAAAAAATGCATAGATAGGTTTATTATAAAAAATTTCAAAATGGTATGTACTACTTTTAAATCATCACTTATATGGTTGTAATTTGTGCAACTAAAATATTGAACAATAACAAACTGAGGCATATTTAAAATATTTACGAAACTTTTAAAATTTCTATATTTACTATTCATTTGTTTCTAATAAGTATAACAAAATCAACACAAAAGAACCAACTAAATGAAACCAAGTAAGCCACGAAAAAAAAACAAAAATCTCAATTCCACCTTGCTCTGGTCTAAATCAGTAATATAAATTCATATTTATATTAATATACTCACTCAATATATTTCTCTTTTCGTATGTTAAGAGTTTGCAATTCCGGTTTCGCTGCATTGATTTGTCGTTCCAATGCCTTGTAGTCTTCTTTCTTACTTTCAACATAACGATTTAGTTTGTTCATTTCAGCGCAGAGATCATTAAGGTGAGCCTTCATAGCGGCAGCATTAAGTTGCAATGGTTCTTGTTCCAAATGGCGGGTAGTTTGAGAATTTGCTGTGGCGGAGGAATTTGTCGACGACGACGAAGAAGACAGAGTATTCGTTGACGTATTGGAATTGAGGTTCGTATTCGTACCGACCTGCGGTGGGTTATTGATAAATGTTTCCAATAATTTAATCTGAGATTGAAACATTTTCTCCGCCCTTTGGAACACTTCCTGGTGCAGTTTTTTATCATTCAATTCAGTTTCGATGGATTTGAAAACTTTTAATTTCTGATCCAAACTCTGTTGATGTTTGTTGAGCTTTTGGTGAATGACCAAAAATTGTTCGGCCATTATGCGTAAATCGGCATTTGGCTGCAGTTCCTCTTCTTCGATGGGCCGTATAATGGGATTGCTTAACGTAATATCCAGGGTTTTGTTGTAGAGCTTCAATGAGTTGGCTTTATAGTAGTTAATTAACTCGACCACCGAGTTGAATTTACAATCCACAAAACCATATTTACCATTTAGGTGACATATTTTAATTAACTTTTCCGTGCCATCTTTGATGAGGGTCAGTGTGTATTCACCTTCTTTGGATAGGGCATCACGTACCAAAAAACTACCATCTGGTTTACCACTGAGTATGTTTTTCACATCCTCTCGACTGATTTTGCCCCAGTACCATTCGACATTGCGTAGTTCTTCGGCATTTTCATCTAAGGCGGGCCCACTCCCAGGAGGCTGAGGCCTCATCGTAGAATAATGAAATGGTGAAGTATACACTGTAAAATAAATAGAAACATTTTGTAGTAATTTTTATTTAATTACATTGAAATACTTGGCTCAGGAGGACCTGTAAATTGCCAATAAATACTTACTGGTTTTATGTGTAAAGTAAAAGAGATGCAAAGGTGTAAAATATTTTGACAGGAAAAATTTTTGTTGTTGTTACGAAAAATTTCTCTACAAGTTTCCTGTTAATATTTGTTGTTGTTACTGTTGCTTTTTAACAATTCTCTTGTGATTTTTTTGTTGTAGTTTTTTATTGACAATTCTCTGACGTTAAATCCCCCTTTACTCATTGATCATCTCTTTAATAAATCCACCTTCTTCTTCTTCTCCTTCTATCTTTATTTTCCTTTTTAACTCTTCTTACTTTTTTTATTTTATACTTTAATAAGATTTTTTACTTTTTTGAAGTGTAATTTCTTTTTAATACCCGAACTCACTTTGCACTCACGTAGTCATTAACGTTGGATTCTTTTTATATTATTTTTTTGCTTGTTAATTTAACAAAAGAAACACAGGATATTATAATATGTGTATTGTGCACACTGGGTAATAAGTAGTAAGTTATAAGCATTAGTATGTTCGCGGGGGATAGATTTTTAACTTTTTATATTTTTACATTCTAAACGCATCACAATGATCCATACGCGTGTTTGAGTTTGCACAAAACATTTTAGTTTTTTCCATTTCGCCGAAACTGACCTTGCCTTATACACAATCTATTTAATTTATACTTTTCTTCAGAGTTTTCCTTTTTAATGCATTGCTTATGTATGTATCATTTTCTGTATGAATTTTCTTTTTTCCCTTTGGTCAAATTTATGACCAATTGATAATTTTTTGTCGTATTTTAAAAAAAGTTGAGGAGGAGTAAAATAAGTAGTTAAAGAAGAAAAAAACTGGCTTCGCGATTTTTTCTGCTGCTACTGTTAAAAAAAAATATGAAAACCTGTGCGTTTTTACACACAGTGTTGCTTCTCTACATGTGATAGAGAGAGAAAGAGAACGAAATCAAAGACGAATTGAGAATACCGATTACAGTACTTCTATTATTTTTAGTGATGTCGTAAATTTAAAATAACCATTTTAACAAGTTACCGTATACAGTGTAATAAAATAAATTAATGAGGTCGAGAATTTTCAATTTAACTGTTTGCATGGAGTTATTATATAATTGTCATATAGCATATAAGTTTAACCAAGGTGAATTTAAATACTAGGTGATAGCGTAGCGCCAGCTGATTATTCATGGTGAATTTGAAAATGCCAAAAAGTTATATAAAAAAAAAACTTTTTGACAGTGACGAAAGTTTTTCATATAGCAAAATGCCTGTTGTTCTTGCCTTGTTGTAATTGTTGTAGCAATGCGGTCACCTGGTATTTAATTTCACCATGAGTTTAACTGCTCAAAATAAAATAAACAAATATGACATTTTTTACAAAGCTCTGTTTACACAAAACAAATATTCATATACATTAGGAATAGACGTAACGGTAATTTTAGGGTTTAATAAAGATCAGACTTTTATATGACGTTCTGAATAAGATTTTACTTTGTGATGAGCTAAAAAATAGACAAAATAAAAAATAATAGAATATTATTAATTATAGTTCTGTGCTGCCAAAAACCAAAGTGTTAGAGAATAGTATAAAACTGTATGAAAACAAAAACATCAATCGTATATGTGATTTTTAAACTTTTAGTGGCTCTATGTTATTGATTTTATTGTAAAATTAAAAATTTTAATTAGTGTTTTTTGAAAAACCTATTCTCAAAAAATGAATGTCAAACAAAAGCAGTCCGGTATCTCACTTTTATTGTTTACACTAGTCAGCTGTGGATGTCATAACATAAACATAACCAATATTACGACGTGCATCGTTTTATTTTATCCATAAATTTATAAAAATTAAATAGTTACTTTAAAATTATAACGTTATGGCTAAGCCACCACAACGTGATATTTTAAAGATAATTTTCCAAAATTTCTTCAAATCCTTTAGACCCAGACAGATACGTGGTAATTACATTGGTGAGGATTATTTTGGTAACAAATATTTTGAAATACCAGCAGATCCTTCAATTGGAAAACGTAAAGCCTCTAGATGGTTTGAACCGGCCAACAAAGAGGCATTCGATCAAGAGCTAACTGCAGAATGGGAAGCTTGGCTCAGAGGTCGCAGAGAAGAAGCACCTACCAGAGAGGAATTGGTAAGAAATTTGCAACTTATGGATATGAAGAAAAAGAATGCCGCAGAACTGGATTCCAAATATGGCAAGAAGGATGATCAGGGTAAATTGATAGCACCTGAAAAGAAGACCATTGGTACTTTTCCTAAATACAAGGAATATGAAATTATTCCAAGTCAGGATCCTGAGAAGAAATTTTAAAATTCGGAAAGAGCTTAGAGTAAGGCAGGCTTTGTGATAATTTATATTAATTAAATTGTTTAGATATTTAATGTTGTGTTGAATAAAGTTTCAATCCAGAAACAATGATGGATAAAAATGAGCTGGTTTTTTTTTATAACTGTTGTGTTTCATAAATTATTTATTTTATCTCTATAGGTAAAAACACTAAAAACTTTTCTTGAATTTACATGAATATGTTTTCATTGTAAATATATACATATTCACCCCTATTCTGACTTTCGATTCGAATCAAAATTTTCTCCGTTTGGCAAATTTGGTATTCAGAGTTTCGATTCCGCTACGTTTCTTTCAATTGTAGGTATTCTGAATTACGATCGTAGTTACGTTTTTCTACGCTTATATTTTAGCAACGGAATTTTTTCGATTGCTCTTTTTTAAACTTAAAAAGTGTTTAATTTAATTAAAATTTCAGCTAGTTTTTTATTACTATGGCCGAGAAGGCTTAATATTATAAATAAATTAATAAATAAATAAAAATGTAAGTATAAAATGTTTAAAAAGTGATTTATATAAATTTTTGTTGTACGGCCAATGCAGCAACAAAGAACATGGTTAAACAAATGCGTAATGGTAGAACGAAGGAGTTTTGAATTACTGTCACTACAAACAGGAAAGCAGCCTATTTATTTATTTTTCCAGGTCATAAGACATCAGAGCAATACGAAAAGCTGGCAAGTTTAATGTCAACAAAACAGGATATTGCTTGCGGCTACCATAAACGATCAAACGATCAGGTATTTTCTTTTTAAGCCTTTCCTCTGTGTTCTGAGTCACGTTGCTCTCCTCTTCCACTAATAAAGCCAATGCTATGGTTTCCATTTCTCCTTCAAATACAAAAAATAAAAATACCACCTCCGGCTTGACAGGATTCTTATCACTTAAATATTTTGCTAGCAAAAATGATTATTATCTTTTTATTATTATTAATTCACAAGTTTTTGCACAAATTTTTTTATTTTCCTATTTTTATTCTTTCGATTCAGTTTTTGTTTGGAATACCAATTTTCGATCGTAGCGTAACTGAATGCGGAGACGTAATCGTAACTCAGAATAGGGGTGATTATGTATTCTGAATAAGTTTGTTTGGAAGGAGAACAAGTACCACTTTAATATAAACATAAACAGCACTTCTATGTATATAGTTCACCATCGAAATGCCTACTATATATATCATTATTAATTAAAATATATAGTTTATGTGGACAGAGTAATATTTTTTTCTTTTTAGTTTTTATTTCGTGTATATTTTTCATTATCTGAAATCTTACTCTCAACGCTGTACTCCTTAAACAAATCATTCATTGCATTTTTAATGTTTGTTATTTTATTTCAATATTCCTTAACTACGTATTTAAATGTTATAAAAAGGATTATACTCTGCTCAATTTGATTACCAGTCATCTAAGTCTAAATCCTTAACAATATCCACATCTTCCTCCCCCTCGACAGGTTCTTCAATGGGTATATCGTATTCGACTTCTCCAGTCGCCATGGCCTTTTTAGATTTCTTTTCTTTTGTCAACTTCTTTTTAGGTTTCTCTTCTACCATTTCTTCGTCGCTATCCTCTACTCCTGGTATCCTAACTTCATCATCTTCTGAGTCTGATGGGAATAAATCAATCTCACCATTTTCATTCTTAACAGGTACTGTAGATTTTTTAGAGGATTTCTTAATAGAAGGCAAATTATAGCCTTCATTGATGACATCAGCTTGAGCTGCTTGACGTCTCTTTTTGGTTTCATGGGTCTTAACCCAGCTGTTGTAGTATATATCCAAAGGTGTTCCCTTATTTCTAACCGTTGTCTCCCAGGCTTGTATTTGAGCAGTGTCCTTAAGGCCAAATGTAATTTTACGTCTTTCCTGCTCAATAAATCTAGAGTTCTCATGAATTTTATCCACCAATTGCTTTATCTTGCGCGAATAGTTGGAATTGCGACATTCCTTAAGGTATGCTTTCAAAGCCATTACTGTATGCACTGCCAAGTCACAAAAAGCCAAAGAAGAAGATTCATAGGCCAAATAATCCAATGTTAAACCACAGACCTGTTCCACAACTTCATCTCTAAAACCATTTTCAGCTAATTGACCCTTGTTAAGACGTAAGATGCAAGTAAATTGCATAGGTTTCATGGACACTGTGGTATGTTTGCGATTGAAAGTGTTGCTTTTTAATACTTCCAAGATTAAAGGTAAAACAGGTATAAAAGTGTGAGTGGCCTTGGCTAAATCGATAAGTGATTGTATGCAATGAAATCTTAAGGGGAAATATTGAGCTGTAGCGATCAGACGTATAACACCAAAAGCTATAGTAACTAAGGGGTAGACCAAAGGCTGCAATTGTGGTTTATCAAAAGTGTTTCCCAAAAGGTCAGACCATAAACGCAATGAATTTATATATTGCCAATTATAACATGCTTGAAAACTATCTTTCTTCTTCAATATAACAGCATTACGTAGATGAATGGCCAGTTGACGAATGTACAAGAAAGCATGTTGATAAGTAACATTCAAATCCAAAGCAAACATTTCCACCAAAGACCGTCTCATAAAGTTTATGGCCGGCAAGGTGTTGGGTGAAACAAATTTCGAGTTACGTACGTATGACAGATACATGGCTTTGAGGACATGATTCAACATGGTGGCCTAAAATGAAAATAAATTATTAATCTAGATTAAAATAATTTGATTTGTCTAGGAATAAATACCTGCTGATTGCGTGTGATCTTCAAAATACACAAAAAAGCTATAACACGAACAGTTTCATCTCCGGTGGACCATAACACAACCAGTCGCTTCAAAATTGTTTTACCCAAGGCAGAAAATGGTGTCACCATACCGGCCATTTGATGAAGATGTTTCAATAGAACTGACAAAATATTTGCGCTTGAAATCTGCTCCACTAAACGTATCAAATCTGTTAGATAGTAACGCAAACAGCCTCGAACTTTATTCCATTTTTTGGTCTTATGCAGAGGTATAGAAGACCGTGGTGTAACATTGAGAAAACGTAGTATAGCTGGCTGTAGGTGTAATACACACAACTGAATGACACCATTAAAAGCTGCCGAGCCCTCCACCTTATATGTCATGGGGACATTTTGATCACTGTCTGGAGAAATACTAAGTAAAGCTGAGCTGAAAGCTTGTATAACTTTACGTACCGTATCTATAGGTACATTGTTCTTTGCCAGCTGCAATTGCCATTGGCGTAAAAGATTCAAAGTGATTTTTTGAGTACCTTCTGGACCTAAACTTGGCTCCTCTTCACCTTCTAAATCACTTTCATCACTGGCAACCTCTAAATCAGCATTGGCTTTATGATATTTTTCATCGTCTTCATCATCCATATCCATGCCTTCATCAGAATCTGAGTCCTCGTCTTTTTTTGATTTTTTATCCTTTTTATTTACTTTTTCGTCATCATTATCATCATCACTATCGCTGTCCAATAGATTGAACTCCAACAACTGCTTATCGTTTTTCTTTAAAAAATCATAGAACTCTGGATCTATGTCTTTTAAACCCTCCAAATCTTGCTTGTGGCCTTTCTTTTTCTTAGAAGATTTTTCAGGCACCTCTTTCACCTTTTTAGTTGCCTTGGTGGACGGTTTTGGTTTTTTATTCTTCACTTGTTTAATTACTTTTTTGGCTTGCACTTCCAGCATCTCTTCATCGGCAACAGCTTTTTTAAGTTTCTTAACTTTTTTACTCTTAATATCAGGATTTTCCAAATTTTTATTTTTAATTGTAGACAAACTTTTGGTTTTAACTGATTTTTTCACTGTAGTCTTCATTTTTATAGACTAATTTGCAGGCTTTCTATAAAATAATATACCCAAGTTAAAGATTTTTATGGAAATGAATATCAAACACGTGCGTTTGAAAACAATGTAAATATTTTGTGCTGCCAGATTAATTTAATATTTATTGCTGTAGTGTAGTAACGCTCTATATAAACAAAACAAAGCTGGCAGCGTTATCAACTTGGTGCGTTTCGCACCATTTTTGGTGCTTTTTAAAACTTTTGGTGCGAAAAATTCATTAGTTGGTTGATGCGCGGTGCGCTTTTTTCTCTATTTTGGTGCGTTTTGAAATTTCAAATTTGACAACGCTGGTCATCTCTAACAAACGAAATAATAATTCCCATATTCTTTTTTTATAGTTCGCTATTTACAACGAACCTGGTTTTCTTCTAAGAATTTCAACGGCCACAGACCAACAACGAACGACGACGACCGATGGAAGAAGAAAATTTGAGAGTTCATGAGGAGGAAGGAGAGAGAAGGAAGAAGAAAGGAAGAAAAAACAAGAAAACAAACAAGGTGTGTGTAGTGAGTGAATTTAAAAATGTGGTGAGTAAAAAATCGTTGTGAGTATAAAACATCGTGGTGAGTATAAAAACGTGGTGAGTAAAAAATCGTGGTGAGTATAAAAAATCGTTGTGAGTTTTTACCAATTCACCACAAATACCGTTATACCAAATTTTTCAAGGTAATTGAAAATTTGTCATCCTAAAAGTAGGCAATGTGCTTTTTTTAAAGATAGTTTCTACAGCATAACTAAGGATGTCAAAAAATATTTGAGTTATTCTGTAGCCAAAAAATCAGACAAGGTGATCCAATCAATCGTCAATCAAAACGTCAACCGTTTTTTACATTAACTACTCTAAAATTTTATGAAATAAATAGAGAGAAGGCTCTCTAACAAGTGTTGGAAAGAGAAAAAAAACAGCAGAAAAAATAACAGATTTTTTTTAATTTGTTAACCGTCAACACCCGCGGTTTTAATTAGTTGACGTTTTCCCTAGTGCACTGTATTTGGTTGTAATATTATAATTTTCAGCCTAAAAATATTATTTATTAATTTAAAAGCGAATCAACTGCCATTTTAGTTATTACTTGTCACAGGGTTGTATTCTTAACTTTAACAATTAATACAACAATTAACTCTTAATGAAGCAATTATCTTTTGTATGAATAATTAAATTCAATTAGGCGTTAATTAAAAATGCATGTGTGAACACCATATAACTCTGTTCAAAATTTCAAGTGGAATGATGTCAAAATACATGTTAAAAAATCATATTTTAATATTTTAACTTTTATTTATTTTCGATTTAAATTCACAAAAAAGCAAAACATATGTGTTTTGTTTACAAAAGTACATTAGCTACACGTCAAATTTTCTGTATGAAATAATTAATCTCGCTCAACATTTTTCCCAAATTTGAAACGCGATTTTTTTCCATGTTGGTGCGTTTTGAAGTTTCAAAGTTGACAACGCTGACAGCTGGTTGTAAGAAATAAAACAAGAAAAACACAAGCAACAAAAAAAAACTGCAATTTCTTTACTAAAATGTCGCAACAAGTTTTTAAATCAATTGCTGGTTTCATAAAACATCAAAGGTAAATATTATGGTATTATAACTATTGTAAGGAAAATGTTATTTAGTTGTATTTCAAATTAGAAAGCAAATTTTGTTATGTACTACCAACCATGTCCAATATTTGTGTAAATCACAACACACAGATGCCGGTCCACACAGTGATGCACAACCCCAACTTACAACCAATTTAACATCTAAAGATCATAAACTTGACCAGGAAACACAGCGTGAAGTGCAACATCATAGCAATATGGCCAATGATTGGTGGGATGTAAATGGTACAGTGAAAGCATTACATTCTCTAAATGCTATAAGGTAAGGTAACAATGTTATGGGCAAGATTAAAAGAGTTAAAGAATTATGCCTATTACATATTTAGGTTTAATATCCAAAACGTTCACTTACATATGTACATACAAAAATATTTACTTACATATGTATATACATATATGAATGTAAATTGAATGTGAATTTTGTTACTTTAATAACTCAAAGGTCATTTATTTATTTATTTTATTTATTTATTCAGTAATAAAAAGCCAATTAGGCCAAAATAATATTACATAGTAATACAATAAACCTAAGTATAAAAGCAAGGTTAAATATTCAATAAATTTCATGTTACAATACTATCAAATGGGCTCCCCAGCCGTGATAAAAAAAGTGTAGATAAGTGTCAAGATTTAATAAAGAAAAATAGACAAATGAAATACGGTCCAGTTAGGGATAGTTAGGACAAAAACCACATTAATAGAAGAGATCACAAAGGGTCTGAAAAATATTGCAAAAGTTTTACTTTGAAAACATTATTAGAGTGCGTAAAAATTCGCAACTCTAATGGCAGACTATTCCAATAGCTTGTGATCCTAACAACAAAAGACCTACTGAAAAAAAATTTAAATATCCTAAGGGGAACAAAGTGAGGATTTCTGTTGCGGGGAGAAAAAATAAATGCATCGCATATAACAGAAGGTCTACCAGTTTTCATAATTTTATAAAACTTTAGCAAATTACGAAACTTTACAAATTCACTAAAAGAACAACCAAGAAAGCATTTCACAGGCTTGGAAACATGTTCTCTATGTCGAATGTTGAAAGCAAATCTAACTATCGAATTCACCAAGCGCTTCAATCTAGTAAGACACAATCCGATAGTCCCGAATACAACTTCAAAACAGTAAAGAATCTGTGGCATCAGGATCGCACGTGCTAATTTTGTTCTAACATCCATAGATAAAAATAGATTAGTACGATAACTCCTACGTAAAGAACACCAAATTCTACCCGGCACAGAGTCAATATGATTCTTGAAGAAAAGTTTAGAGTCTAAAACCACACTCAAACATTTATGATGTTCAACAAATTGTATTATATCATTGCCTAGGAACACATCTAAATTAGGAAAGAAACGATTGGTAGGACCGAACATCATGGCTTTAGTTTTAGTTGTGTTAACCTTTAATGAATTAGCAATCATCCAAAGTCTAGTATGGTTCAAATTAGAGTTAATATCATTCTCAAAGACTTCAATAAATCTTCTATTACCTCTATATAAAAGAAAAACATCATCTGCAAAGAGAAACGGTTTACAATAACTGGTTTGAATAACGTCAACAATGTCATTCACATAAAGCACAAAAAGGAGAGGACCCAAAATAGATACATGTGGGACACCCGTCTGGAGTGGAAGTAAACTAGAAGAAACACCATTTACTACAACAAATTGGACCCTACCAACCAGATACGACATTATAAGCTGACAGGCGGACCTAGAAAAACCAAACGCATCCCTCAGCTTCAAAATCAATTTATTTAAATCAATAGAGTTAAAGGCTTTTGATAAATCCATAGCAATCAAAACACTCAACTTGTCACTATTGACATTCTCTCTAATAGAATCAGTAAGACTTAGTAGAAGAGAAGTGGTATTGAGACCATATCTAGCATATTGTGAATCACTTATTTTAGCAGAAACCAAGTCAATCATTTGGGCTTTAATAACATTTTCAACAACCTTAGATAAAGCAGGGAGTATAGAAATTGGTCTGAGGTCATCCACACTATGTACAACTTTGACCTTAGGAATGGGAACTATACGCGCTACTTTCCAGGCAGATGGGAAAACTGAGAATGTTAGAATTGAATTTACAAAATTAAGAATCACGTGGGATATATATGGAAAAATCATCTTTAAAAAGCAAATTGATAAACCATCAGTGCCGACAGACTTGGACTTAACTTTATACAAAGCTTCTAACAGTTCAGACTCTTCAATACAAGAAAAAGAAAATCCACCAGAGCCACCAAATTCATTAAAGTTAAAAAGGTCAGAAATAGGAAAATCAGAGCTAGCAAAAAAACTATTAACTGTATTGGAGTCAAATGCCAAGTCAGTGTCGTCAATAATAGAGTTCTTTCTTTCAATTACAGCATGACAATTTTTCTGGTCATGTACTACTCTCTGTTTTGGTTAACTAAATCTTATGCCTTAATACCTTTTGGTTTCTTTTTAAATGCTTGTTTGAAGTCAAACAGCCCAATACCATACGTGCTTTAAAGGCCAAAATCAACGAAATTTAGCCTTATTTACATAAACATTACATTTTCATGGAAAATTTAGACAAAAATATGGCTTATGTTTGTGCTATTCAAACATAAGCTAGTCCTGTGTTCTTTATGATTCAATGAACACTCTTTAGATGAAGGGTATTAAGGATTCGCAAGCGCCAATATAATATTCCAACTTGATTTATTGTACTTCGTTGTAAAATTCCCTAAGCCCAAGAAGTTATGTAAGAAAGTCACCGTGCTCCCGGTTCCTCACAATGCATATATATATGCATATATATATATATATATATATATATATAAATATAAATATATATTTATACGTAAATATTATATATTCAGCCTTATTATGAGTGGCGTTTTCTTTTTACGACAACGACTCTTTCGTAATAGATTAAAGATAAAATTAAATTTGTTTTTTTAATCTATTACGAAACAGTCGTTGTCGTAAAAAGAAAACGACACTCATAATAATGCTGATTATTATATATTTATATATATTTATTAGTAATATATGATGCAGTCGTACAGCTAATAGAAAACTATAATGCTGAGCAAGTTATTACAGGCACTTATCTCATACTGTTTGATAATGAAGTCAGTATAAATGGGACACGTTATGTTAACAGAGGAGGAGTTACGGGAAGAGACCAGGTGTGCACAACATTCCAAACTTGAAGATAACTGGTCATAAGGATGTCATCAATCTTCCGATGCTTCATGATATGAATTTGAAAAATATCCACTACATTAGAGATCTAAGGGTGGAGACTAAAACAGGACCGATTCTCAGCGTCCTTATCGCACTGGCTTGCTCTGTTATATTGTACCTGTTAAATATGTATGTCATTTGAATTATATTCATGCACATCTCTGATTTGTATGTACCTATATACTTTACAAATGAAAATTATAGAAATTTCAAACGGAATAAGGAAAATAAAAAATTTTGCAATAATTTTAAAAAATTTCACGACCGCATTTTTTTAGTTTTATTTGTATGTACTTCAATACTTAAGCTTACTAATATTTCCACATTACACGCAAAGTTATGTTGGTTTAAAGATTTAAAAAAATTTATAAACTACGGGTTTTACTCAACTGAATTTCATCATATGTATGCCCTAACTACTAATGTTGAGAAGTTTTAACTGAATTGATTAAAGCCCAGTAAATATGTTTAATATGAATACAGTACTAAACAAATTTATTATGATTAAAAAAGTATGTATATTACTCGTTTTAAGAATTTTTTAGTACTATTTCGATATTAAAATTATTCAATGATATTCTTAAAAATATGCTACTAATATTCGTATATATGTATGTACATATATAACGTTATATGTACATCAATACTAGCTTAAAAAAAACCCCTGACTCAGGGGTGTCATAGAAACCAATATTGTCAGAATTGGTTTTAAAATCGACAAGAAAAAATGATTTGGTGTCATAGGGCACTGCTACACGTTCAATAAATATAAAGATATTTCTAGTATCACGATATTTATTGAACGTGTAGCAGTGTCGTATGACAACAAAGCATTTTTTCTTGCCGGTTTTAAAACCAATTCTGACAATATTGGTTTCTATGACACCCCTGAGTGTTAATAAATATCGGCACAGCCGTACGATATTAAATATAAATACTTTGTACATATGTATGTAATGCTCTTATAACTATAGGCATATTTTATTTTCCATTACATCAAGAGCTACAATGTCAGAATTTAATTGTAGTTTACAAAGTCATACAACCGTCATTCAAGTTTTAACAACTTGCAATTTATAATTTAGAGTTCCTTTCATACGCGATGGCCTAGTAGCACGTGGCAACATCCCCGCAGAACTAGTTAACACATGCCAAGTATTAAAGGGTCAGCAAATGTTAGAAGTAGGCTGCGGCGGTGGCATTTTAACCGAACAATTGGCTCGTTTAGGAGCTCAGATGACTGGCATTGATTTGGGTGATGAGGTAATACTTGCTGCACGCGAGCATCTTTCACAAGTGGCCAATCCAGAACTCTGCGATCTCATACAATATAATATAGAACCTCTTGATGTTCATGTCAAGGAAAAAATAAATTATTATGATGCCGTCATAGTCTCCGAAGTATTAGAACATGTTGAGGATAAGATTGCTTTACTAACAGCAAGTGTTCAGTGTTTAAAGGTACCTTTTTATGTTTTTTTTTTTACTAATATTTCGTAAGTTTCATAAATTTTTTTGATGATTTATAGCCTGGTGGATCTCTTTTCATTACTACCATTAACAAAACAATACCTATGTGGGTGGGTGGTGTGCTGTTGGGTGAATATGTTTTAAAAATTGCCCCCATTGGTACACATCATTGGAATAAAATGATTAGTCCTTTAGATGTGCAAAGGATTTTGGATACAAGTATGTAAATTTAAATTGTTTTAAATTTTAATATTTAAATTGCTATTAATCCTCATTTTCTCCTCTCGATAGTGGGCTGTCATACCGTCGTTGTTAATGGCAGTACTTACGATTTTTGGCGTAATACTTGGCGCTGGATAAATACAACTGATATGTGTTACGCTCTACAGGCGGTGAAAACGGAAATATAAATTATAAACTACATTTTTTATTAAAGACTTGTTAATTATGTTTATTTCATTTATGTATGTCGTTATATTTTCTAAAAAATACTTACAAGAAATTGTATATAAAAGCTGTTTTGTTTGCGTGTTAAGTATTCTTATTAACTAAAGGGAAATTAAAAAACTACTTATAAATCTGAGTAAGAAATTAATTATTTTGTTCATCTTCATTACTATCTTTGGGTTTCATAAACTTCTGTTTTTTATTTTTTCCCGCAATACCAGCTGCAGCAACATCGTCCACTATGTGTCTTTTATTGTTTTTGATGTTGTTTTTATTTTGATTATTATTGATTTTCTTAAATTTGGAAAATTTTTTTTTTATTGTATGACCAGCACCAGCCGTCTTGTTTTGATAGAATTTCATCATAGCTTCGTTGGACACATCGGTGTTTTGTTCTTGTCTCTTGGCAGCAGCTTTCTCTTCACGTTCTAGCTCTAATAAACGTTCAATCTCCGGGTTCATGCCACGAAAACTTAAGCGTCCTTCAATGAGATTTTCACAATGCACAAAGCTGGGTTCAATTATGAAATTTGAATTGCCGTTTAACATTTTGGCAGTAATCTCATTCGAGTACATGGCTCTACCCTCGGCCGCCTCAATTTCCTTGTCCACCTTGGCTTTGGTGCGCTGCATAAATTTCATTTCCAATATGCCCTTGGATAAGTGGGGTTTATTGAAGCATTTCGTCGACATTTTGTGTAAAATTTTAACTAAATAATTTTTAATATAATAGTTTACGCTTTAGTCTGTTGTTTACGCGTCACACAATACTTACCCTTGTTGGAAATTCGAGTACGAATAAAAGAATAAAAACATGGTACAAGGCATGGTGAAATTAAATACCAGGTGACCGCATTGCTACAACAATTACAACAAGGCAAGAACAACAGGCATTTTTCTATATGAAAAACTTTCGTCACTGTCAAAAAGTTTTTTTTTTATATAACTTTTTGGCATTTTCAAATTCACCATGAATAATCAGCTGGCGCTACGCTATCACCTAGTATTTAAATTCACCTTGGTACAAGGCATATGGATTATAAGGTAGTGTTGAAGACACAGCTGATTTTTTTTTTGGTAGTTTTCTTATGTCAAACGTCGTTTATGTTTACAAGTTTCTAATTGTCAAAATTTGTTTATTTATTGTGTTTGTTGTAATCTTAACACTACCTTATAATCCATATGCCTTGACATGGTACAAATATACAAGGTGAGTCCAGTAGACCACCTCATGGTGAAATTAAATACTAGCTGACAGCATTGCTACAACAATTACAACAAGGCAAGAACAACAGGCATTTTTGTTTGTGTAAAAACTTTCGTCACTGTCAAACACATCAGGCATAAAATAAAGAAAACAAACAAAAACAGAAAAATTTGACTATTTGTAAACAACTTTTTGACATTTTCAATTTCACCATAAATAATCAGCTGGCGCCATGGTGAAATTAAATACCAGGTGACCGCATTGCTACAACAATTACAACAAGGCAAGAACAACAGGCATTTTTCTATATGAAAAACTTTCGTCACTGTCAAAAAGTTTTTTTTTTTATATAACTTTTTGGCATTTTCAAATTCACCATGAATAATCAGCTGGCGCTACGCTATCACCTAGTATTTAAATTCACCTTGGCTGGCGCTATGCTGTCACCTAGTATAAATTCACCTTGGCCCAGCTGACTGACTGTTGCGTATGTAAAGAAATGAACAGTGCAAAATCAGCCGCAACAGCAACATTTTTTTCATATACGACGTGCATGTATATATGTTGTTGTTGGAATCATATAAAAAATACACGCGCATGTAAAACCACAACAAAAAATGTAAACAAAAGAAAGACAAAAGTATAGCAAAGTTTCGCTTATTACCAACAAGTCAATTTTTAACGAATTTTTAAATTTTAAAGAACCACGGACAGAGAATCCACTCAAGAACCTAATTTTGTTGTGCCCTCGTTATAAATTTTAGTATTTTTTAAAAAAATAAGGTTTCAAATCAAACCTAAAATATCAAGTTTCATTTGAATATTTCTAGTTATTTTAGCGGTTTTGGAATTTTGAAAACGGATTTCAATAGCCTGTAACTAGGGATATTGTAATTCACAACTGCCACTTTTGAAAAATTAGGCGTTTATAGGGCATTTCATTTTAGAGTAAAAAAAATTTTAAAAAGGTTGTTGCTCTGTAAATATTTCAAATTGAGCGGTTTACGCATTTTGAAAGCGGATTTCAATAGCCCCCAACTAGGGCTATCAAAATCCAGGAATGTCACTTTCGAGAAATTAGTCGATTATGGGGCATTCGATATGAAAATAATTTTTTTTTAAATTTTGCAAAAAGGTTGTTGCTCTGTAAATATTTCAAATTGAGCGGTTTACGCATTTTGAAAGCGGTTTTCAATAGCTCCCAACTAGGGCTATCAAAATCCAGGAATGTCACTTTCGAGAAATTAGCCGATTATGGGGCATTCCATATCAAAATAATTTTTTTTTTTAATTTTGTAAAAAGGTTGTTGCTCTGTAAATATTTCAAATTGAGCGGTTTACGCATTTTGAAAGCGGATTTCAATAGCCCCCAACTAGGGCTATCAAAATCCAGAAATGTCACTTTCGAGAAATTAGCCGATTATGGGGCATTCCATATCAAAGTAAAAAATTTCAAAAAAGTTTTTGTTGAATAACAGTTTCAAATTGAAGGGTTTACGCATTTTGAAAGCGGTTGTTAATATGTATGTATATTATACATATATAACCGTATCACTTGAATATGCGCCTCATGCTCATATTCTGCTTATATACCACGTACCCATTACATTTACGCTATGGCATGTTTAAAATCCCATCTTTTATTTCAGTTGACAACAACTTCTTTTATCATTGTTGTTAAAAATCTGGATGTATTTACAACAGAAAAAAATGTTCTAGAAAAGAGGGGAAAGAAAAATGTAACGTGATTAACGTGCGCATTCATGACCAGCGTTGCCGTTTTTTGTTATTTCTAACCAAAATTAGTTATTTTTTTCTCAATGTGTACATGTGTAGATTTTTTCTGTTTTGGTTATTTTTTTTACTGAAAATATTTACTATGTAAATTTACAAACATTTTTATTTTTTCTAATTAAAAAAGTAAAAAGTCCAATCAGCAAAATTGTTGCATTGGCAACACCCATTAAATTACTTTAATATAACATAATCAACTCTAAGTGTAAAAAATTACAGTGCCTTGTAATGGCGGCATTTCATAAAGGAATTTAGTTACAGAAAGGGTGGTTAAATTTCAAGGGCCGATGTTGATTTTGAATAAAACACAAACTATTTAGGAAATTATTGTAATTTTATTTTATTATGATATATTGGTATTACTCAATTATGTATGGAACAAAATATCGGCCAAATGGGCGCCGCGACCACGGCGGCACACCTCCATCCGATGGTCCAAATTTTCGATGACCCTGAGGCATAATGGAGGTTCTATGCCGTTAATGTGCCGAATTATCTCATCCTTTAGCTCTTGAATTGTTGCTGGCCAATCGACGTAAACCTTTTCTTTCAAATAACCCCAAAGAAAGAAGTCCAACAGTGTCAAACCCGGTTTGCTCGAATTTTTCCACGATTTTTGCGATTGTACGCACATTTGGATGGTCAAATTGACCAAAAAAAATCACGAAGTGCACGATATGCATTTTGATTTGAACGCCCATTTTCATAATAAGTCTGGATAACTTTAACACGTTGTTGGATTGTGTATCTCTCCATGGTTCAAATTGAGTAAGTCTGAAATAGAGAAATGTCAAATAAAATTCACTGTAAAAGAAGAAGGCGCTCTTGTTCTGCCAGAGAAATAAACCGCGACAGAAAGACATTTTTGTTAAAATAAAAAGGGCCTCTTTTATTGTAAAGGCACTTATTTTTTCCGCATTTTCTATTAAATTTAAAATAAATATGTTTTCTTCCATTTTGTTCAAAACACAAACAACAATAAACAGCTGATTCCGTACAGAATGTGCGATCAGTTTCGCTTTTTGCTTAATCAAATGACAGTTGAAAAACTTAACGAAAAGTTTCGTTAAGTACATTATAGTTTGCCACATACAATTTATATGTGTTCGTACGTTTGCTTAAGCTAGCATATGCATATTATAGTTGGGCCTTTACTGTTCAGAACTGAACATGTTTATTATTAGAAGATAACATTCATTAATTGTTCATTAGTGCTAAGAATAAAAGATAATATTAATTAGTTCTAAGAATAGAAAGATAAAAAAGGTCATTATAGTAATTCCGTGTGATTGGGTATTTTGACAAACACCAACACAGATAATGAAACCTTTTGTATTTATCACTAAAATACGCAGGTACCTAAACATGATCATAAAACACTTAACGAGTAATAAATTAAAGGCCCAACTATAATATGCATATGCTAGCTTAAGCAAACGTGCGAACACATATAAATTGTATGTGGCAAACTATAATGTACTTAACGAAACTTTTCGTTAAGTTTTTCAACTGTCATTTGCTTAAGCAAAAAGCGAAACTGATCGCACATTCTGTACGGAATCAGCTGTTTGTTGTTGTTTGTTTGTGTTTTGAACAAAATGGAAGAAAATATATTTATTTTAAATTTAATAGAAAATGCGGAAACAAATAAGTGCCTTTACAATAAAAGAGGCCCTTTTTATTTTAACAAAAATGTCTTTCTGTCGCGGTTTATTTCTCTGACAACAAGAGCATCTTCTTCTTTTACAGTGTAGTTTACTTATTTCTTTTAATGTGCACAGTCCTTTAAGCGCTAACTTTAATATTTTTATTTTATTTAAATAAAGTTTTTTCTCCATTTTTGCAACCACAACACGAAAATTAACAAAACATATGTAAACGTTTATTATTATTTACAATTTAGTGATACCACAGTTGTACATTTTAGTACTTTTGCCGATAAATTAAAAAAAAGGAAAAATTATGCGTTTCGGGTACGAAGTTTTCTTTTAATTATAAAATAATATAATAATATTTGTAAAATATAGTCATTAAATGGCTTTTTGTTAAAATAAAAACATTTTTTTTAAACATAAATGAGCAACTGTGGACAAAAAGTTTCAAAGTGATTGTAGCCACCTAAAAGTTAATTCTGAACTGGTTATGCATTTGACAGTCTTTTCGTTAACTTTTGCAATTTGCTTAAGCTCGCTTATGCACATTATAGTTGGGCCTTAAGCTTGCTTATGCATATTATAGTTGGGCCTTAAAAGTTAACGAAAAGGCTGTCAAATGCATAAGCAATTCAGAGTTAACTTTCAGGTGGCTACAATGACTTTGAAACTTTTTGTCCACAGTTGCTTATTTATGTTAAAAGAAGCAACAAAAGAAAATTACTTTTATAATTTTGCAAATTAAAAAGTGGAAATAAAACGAAGGCGTAGAAAAACGTGGACTCATATGACATTGTGCGTAAAACCCGATGGAAATAAACATAATAATTTAACCCATTAGAAGTCACTGTACTCAACTGAGTACACTTGTATTTTTGCGTGTATCCAAGCAAAACTTAAAAAACCACAATCTATTTACCTTTACTTAGTTTCACAACAACAATACCAAGAATTGCAGAAAAAGATTTTTTGTGTATATTCTGTTGTTTATGCAAAATTTTTGGTCTGAATTGTAACGCAAATGCAGTGCGTAGTTTTTTAAATATTTTAAGTAATACTAAAATTTTTTCGGTTTTCTTGCACTATTTTTATAAAAATAGTAACAACGAAACGTAAAAGCACGAACAAAATACTTAAAAGTAAGAAAATTAATAAAATAGAAAGGTTTAAAGTTAGCTATACTCGGTTGAGTACAATGACAGCATCCATAAGTAAAAAATATTTTTTTTGGTAGATTTTAAATATGAGTGGAATACGTTTTAAGGGCCAGCAGATTTTCAGAGGACTTCAAGAGGCCGTTGATATCATATTAGTCGATAGTGAAGATGAAGAAATTGATATGGTAATTATACCACTTAAACCAAGCGAACTAACTGACGAAAAGGAAGGTGTTGAGGATGATATTATTCCGTCTGCCCTACCGCAAGATATTTCTGGAACTTTTTGCAAACCGCAGTGACTATGACAGTGATGATAGTGATTAGAGTCAAAGCGTGCTCGGCTAACTTCTGCAACCCAAAGAAATCCTATTTGGCACAAATGTCAGTTCTCAGCAGAACTCTGAAGTTTATGACAGAGCAAATACAATTTGTGATGAACTGAAGGATCTTAACCCAGTGCAAATATTTTAAAAGATATTTGATGAAATCATCATAGACTTGATTATCTCCAATTTGAAAACTCACGCAAAACAGAACAACAGGCACGAATTTCACCTGAATCAGTGCTGATATTCAGCCGGTTCGGACCGGTTCGCTCGAACCGATTGTTAAAATTTTAAAAATTTTGCGAACCGGTTGTTGCATATTCACCCTTCTCGTGAATAAAAATTCCATATGAAATTTGTTGGGGTGATTATGTTTTTTGTTTTAACGGTTTTATACTTATAATGTGTATTTATCAAGGTGATTAGTCTCGGCAACAAACACAATATTGTTCAGTTGTTCATTGTCTAAACGTACAAACAAATTAATTTTATTTTGGTCATACATTGGATTCTTGGATGATGATGTTTTCGATAGCGTTTTCTTTAATCTTTTGAGAAAAAAATAAAGCATTTTTTTTACTCTTATTTTGCAAAATCAAAACTATTTTTTTTTTATTAAACAAAAGTTTATATCATTTCCTTCAAGAAGTCTGTTACTGGGATGCGACTTTTAAATTTTCGCTATTTTTATCAAAATTTGGCAAAAATATAATTTTTTTCAATATTTCGCTACTTCTTTGGAACGCTTCACGATTTTGAGTGTCACCCTTGCGCAGGGGCCATGCTAATCTTCGCTGTATCGTTCCAATTTTAGTATATGTTCTGTTTGTTTTTGTTTTTTTGGAATCCCTAACAAAAACAACCTCCTCCATATCATATCATTTTTAAAAGAAATTCATATATACCAATTAATATAATAAAAATAAATAAAAAAAATAATAATAAAAAATAAAAGAAATGTAATCTTGCAAAATTGTTAATTATAATTATAAAAATATTGAGCCTAAGACCAAGTTGTCATGGCCTTTTGTATTCCATTAGTTTGTAATTTATAATTATCTCCTAATGTTTAAAATAAATAAAATAAATATAATTTTTTTAAGCGAACCGGTTGTTAATTGTTTCGAATATCACCACTGACCTGAATGACTGTGATTTGAAAAAGTTCCTATGAGATAGTGGCCAAAGCTCTTTCAAGACATCGATTTCGTGACATAAAGAGAAACATTCATTTGGTTGATAATAATGTAGCATCTACGACTACTGACAAAATGCTCAAGGTGAAACCATTGGGAGATTTACTAATGAAAAATTTATTGCAGGGGGGAATTTTTCATAAGAATAGGTCCATTGGCATCTACGGATCCATTGGGCTCGCGTGTTGTCAAAAACTTATTAGAAAAACTGAATTGTACCGCAAAAAACCATCGAACTGTTAGGGAAAACATAATAAAATAATGTCCTTTGACTAGCTCGAAGGAAATGAAAAAGCAAGATCGAGCTGCATGAAACCGTATACGATTGCTGTTCATGGAAAGAAGTGGTGGTGGGTTTTATTCACATACATGCTTTATTTAGCAACTTCTAACGCTTAGCAGCTACATGTACTGAGCAATGAGAGTTCCATGGATCAACTTTTGTTTCGCCATCACATTGCACGTTATTATTTACGCGAAGGTGGGCAAAACAAATCACGACAGTCTGGATCAATACCTGAAGGTTTACCTCAAGATGAGGTTGGACACTATCGCGCTAAAATAGAAAATCAGTTAAGGTGCGTAATTTGCCATTCCAGAGTACATTGGAAGTGCAAAAATAGCTTTAAAACACTTTGTGTCGAAAAGCCATGTTTCGAAAAATTTCATGCGTAGCAGGTCAGTGTACTCATTTGAGTACACCCCTAAAACTCGTTTCCAAAAAAAAAAAATTTATAATTTTTCTTTGATTTTGTGCTTGTTTATGTTCGTTTCTATTAATAAAAAAATCTGGAATCAAAATCTTAAATCCCGTTTTCATTTGACCTCTAATGGGTTAAAAAATAATAAATTCATTAATAGTGTGGACATAAAAGTTCTTAAAACAATTGAATTTCAAAAAAAAATGTTAAAGCCGTCTCACAGTAAGTGCAGTTTACCACAACTAAGTATTGTTCACAAATCAAGCATTTTGAAAGGAAAAATATAAAAAGAAAAATGGGAAAAAAGACAAATAAAAGTTGCAAAATAATTTAAGTTTTGAATGTAAAAATAAGACAAATAAAAGTTGCAAAATAATTTAAGTTTTGAATGTAAAAATAAGGAAACAAGCAAGAACTAGCACCAAAAAATTTACCCTAGAAAATTAACATAAATTTACAAATTATAGTGATGGATGTAAAACGAATAAGGAAATTCGTATAAATACTAAGAACTACTTATTCCTTATGTGTAAAAACTTAAAATAATTAATGGAAAACTATGTATATACAAATTTTGATTTTCAATTAAAATGGTTAAATTTTAAAATTTAAAAAAAGAAAATTTCGATAAAACCAAACTTTATAAAAAGAGAAAAAAACTATTTGAATTCTTTATAAATATGTATATCAAAACAAAAAAAAACTAAAAACTTTAAAATTGTAACAATAAAATAAAACTCTAAAATTGTAACAAATAAAATAAAACTTTAAAATTGTAACAATAAAATAAAACTTTAAATTTGTAACAAAAACCTAAAAAATTATAAAAAAAATCAAAAGTGTTACACATGTAAAACAAACACAACATAACAAAAAAGGAAGTTCTAACTTTTTATTTAAACTTAAATATGAATAATTTACTATAAAGATAGAGACAATTTCGATTAAATTAAAACAACAAGAGTCCAACAAGAACTACAACAAATATAACACCAAGAACTACAACAGAATCACTACTACAACAAGGAATACAACATACATGTCACGCACAACAACATAAGTTTCAACATGCGCTACAACAACGACATAGTCTATAACAACTACACGAATTAGAACAGCTACATCACAACCAGCACTACTAATTCATAAGTTACACATATACATATAAGAACAAATTATTTATTTTTTTTTTCACCTTTATTTATTTATTGAATCTTCATATACTGAAATTACAATAAGTATTCAAATCTTAATACTAAAAAGAAAATAAGAAGTCCAGCCAGTGCTAGACAAAATATTATGATACTACAAAAAAATTTACATCCACTGATCCAGTCATCTGTTTTGCGCTTGAGTTAAAGCAAGGGTATCCCTCCTTCTCAACCGATTGTGGCCACTAAAGTTAAGGATGTCTCGTGCAAGTGGGTTTGGATGGTGTTCAAGTTTGCTGACGTACTTTGACGCATATTTTGTAAATACGACTTTTACTAGTGGCACGCCTAGATCTTTGTGGATTCGAGAATTTTTAACATACCATGGTGCTGCAGTAATTATACGTAGAATTTTATTTTGACCCCTTTGAATTTTTTCAATGTTGGATGCTGAGGCAGTACCCCATAATTGAATTCCATAACACCAGATTGGCTTTAGTATTGCATTGTACAACAATAGTTTGCAATCCAACTTTAGTGAAGAATTTCTGCCAATGAGCCAATTAAGTTGCACTGCTTTTAATCTCATCTGAGTAAGTTTCGCTTCAATATGAGACTTCCAAGTTAAACGGCGGTCGAGGTGAATGCCGAGGTATTTGACTTCATTATGTTGAGGAATAATTTGATTATTTATTTTAATGAACGAGCAAGTTTCTTTTCGCAATGTGAAAGTGATATGAATACATTTCTGTTCATTTACTCTGATTTTCAAAAGCTCTAGCCAATTCTCTAGTTTATAAACATAATTCTGCAAATTCTGTGATGCAACTTGGTGGTCCTTATGGACGCTGATAAAGGCTGTATCGTCTGCAAAAGTTGACGTGTGGATTTTGGGGTCTGACGGCATGTCGGATGCATAAATCAAATATAAAGTAGGACCCAGTATGCTACCCTGGGGTACTCCTGCTTCAATTGGCTGAGCGGGGCTTAAAAAATCGCCTTCTTTGATTGTAAATTTGCGATCATATAAATAACTTTTCATAAGTTTGTGGGTGTTAGCAGGCAGAGCTAATTTTATTTTATGCATTAAACCTTCATGCCAGACTTTGTCGAACGCTTGGGAAACATTAATGAAAAGCGCGGAACAGTATTCTTTCTCTTCAAACGACCGTCTTATCACATTTACTAATCTGTGTGTTTGTTCGATGGTACTGTGTTTAGCTCTGAACCCGAATTGGTGATTTGGGATACATTGAGTGTCGTTCAGAATTGGAATCAACTTAGCCATTAACAATTTTTCAAACAGTTTTGAAATTGTCGGCAGTAGACTAATTGGCCTATATGACTCTACTTTGGTAGGGTCCTTCCCTGACTTAGGAATCATAGTGATCATAGACACCTTCCAATCTGCAGGATAGTATTCTAGGCGTAAAATAGCGTTGAAGATAAAGAGGATAATCTTTCTTGCTACACGAGCATCGGCGTAGCTAGGCCTTTTTCCTGGGGGGATCTTTTTTGAACACTTTTTAGTAAAAGCTATGGAAAATTGTTCAAATAAAAAAATGCAATAAAAGAATAAAAATTCTGGGGGTGGCTAAATTTTTTCTGGGGGGGGCTTAGCCTCCCCCAGACCGGGCTATCTACGCCGATGTACACGAGGTAACTCCACAAGCATTTTATTGCTGATTTTATCCATACCTGGAGCCTTTCTAAGGTTCAGAGTACCAATAGCGTTTTGGACATCACGAAAGTTTAGTCTTAGAGGTACAGGAGGTCTTATAGCAAGTGGTGGCAAATCAGATTCGTTATTATTTGAGTTGTTTATAGTAAACACATTTCTCAAATGGTTAACAAATAATGTCCCTTTCTCGGAATCATTTCTAGCCCAGTCACCAGTCGGATTTCGCAAAGGAGGTTTTCCTCTCACTGGTCTTTTTAAACCTCTTGCCGCCCTCCATAACGAGTAGACAGATTGTGGGGTACTATCAAGACCTTCCAAGTAAGATCTAAGTGAGGCCGTTCTTTGGGTTTCTAAGAAATGTCTTAGTATATTTCTGCATTCCCGTAGCCTAGCTTTCAGTTCAGGAGACCTGTGAATTTGCCACTCTCTTCTCATTCTTCTTTTTTCTGACAGGAGATGATCGAGTTCAGCGAAATAAGTTCTGTTTGTCCCACTTCTGCACTCAACGTCATATGTGGAGGCGTGATGTACAGCTCTTCGTATGTCCTCAGTAAACTTGCCAATCGACCCATCAATATCCTCGGTAGTTCTCAACACTACATTTTCCGTGCAGTGGGAACTTAAATACTTTTTATACTTTATTCAACTTACTCTGGTTTTAGATATGTCCCGAAATGGAGAGGCATTCCCTTGAAGGAAACGCATTGAAATAATAGAAGGAGAGTGATCTGAAGACAAGTCTAATGAAGGCTCCACTTGTATCGATTCTACAGGGATATTTTTCACTACTCCGAAGTCAATAACATCGGGAATCTTCCGTTGGTCCGTCGGCCAGTAAGTGGGATGTCCGCTTGAGAGTACATCTAAGCCCATTTTGGCAATGGTGTTGAAGAGCTCACGACCCTTCGGGGTCACCAGACGTGAACCCCAAAATGTGTGTTTGGCGAACAAATTATTAAAACAAATTATTAAAAATAAACTTTTTAATTTTTGCATAAATAAAAGCTAATATAAAATAACATCTTTCCAAAGAAATTATTCAAAAGCAATCTACTATTTAAAAAAAGGAGAATAATTACAGAAGAAAAAAAAACTAAATCTATTAAATTTAAGAGAAATGAAGATAAATAAAATTTAAATGAATTTGTAAAAACTTAAAATGAATTGCTAACCGTCTTTTTTTTCTAAAGGAGGAATGCTAGGAACAACTATGGAAAGTAAGTAGAAGATCACCACGCACACATTAGGGAAAGATTCAAATAGTAGGGTACCCAATCTGTCATAGGCGTCTGTGTAAACAGTAGGGAGGGAACAATGTACCCTATGTGGCATACTACCTAGCCATCGATCCATTTGTTTTGAAATTAATTTTTTCCATATATAATCATGCAATTTTGCTTCTGTTTTTTTTCATACTCCATGGGTATGGGAGTATGATATATGCTTACGTGGCCAAGCACGGATTAAGAATCATCATGTAGAGCTAGCGGGTCACCATTTTCCATGCCCCTTAATCTCGTTGTTGGTATGCTCATGTATTTTTTTTTTACATACTACAAATTTCAACAATTTTTATTATTCAAAGGAAATTTGACGGCACGTAACACATTCCATTTTAGAGTAAAAAAAATTTAAAAAAAGTTGTTGCTCTGTAAATATTTCAAATTGAGCGGTTTACGCATTTTGAAAGCGGATTTCAATAGCCCCCATCTAGGGCTATCAAAATCCAGGAATGCCACTTTCAAGAAATTAGCCGATTATGGGGCATTCCATATCAAAATAAAATTTTTTTAAAATTTTGCAAAAAGGTTGTTGCTCTGTAAATATTTCAAATTGAGCGGTTTACGCATTTCAAATCCGCTTCCAAAATGCGTAAACCGCTCAATTTGAAATATTTACAGAGCAACAATCTTTTTTAAATTTTTTTTACTCTAAAATGGAATGCCCTATAAACGCCTAATTTTTCGAAAGTGCCAGTTGTGAATTACAATAGCCCTAGTTACAGGCTATTGAAATCCGTTTTCAAAATTCCAAAACCGCTAAAATAACTGGAAATATTCAAATGAAACTTGATATTTTAGGTTTGATTTGAAACCTTATTTTTGTAAAAAATACTAAAATTTATAACGGGGCACCACAAAATTAGGTTTCTGAGTGGATTCTCTGTCCGTGGTTCTTTAAAATTGACTTGTTGGTAATAAGCGAAACTTTGCTATATTTTTGTCTTTGTTTTGTTTACATTTTTTGTTTGTTTTTATTGTGCACATGGTAAACACGTGCGTAAAAGAAAAAAATGTTGCTGTTGCGGTGGATTTTGCACAGTTTATTTCTTCACATACGCACAAACAATGTAATTTTTTTTAACCATGTGTCAAGAATATTGAATTTTTATAAAGGAGAGACCTCTATATCTCAAGTTAATAACATTACAACAGGGTGTGTCATATTTAAAATTGCCTTGACTAAATAAGAATCCAGCTGTTTTATTTCATTTTTCTCATTATCATTGTTCTATTTTCCCACGAATGAAGGTGAAATAGAAGGTGAAAAACTACAACGACGAAGAAAAAAGCTAAGAAAATGTCAATGAAAAAGTAAATGTATAAAAATATCCAAATGGCGGCAGGGTTAAAAAATCTTCTAGCGCCAAATTTTTATTCCTAATTCGTGAAATTTTAATATTTATCTTCACTAAAACGTGTTAAAACTAAAAGAAACGTAAATTTTAGACTCTTAAGTGTGAAATAGTAAAAAATATTGTAAAAATTTAACATGGAAACTCCCGAAAATACACCGAAAAAATCAAGTGGGGCCGCGCATAGTAATGTTGGAACGCCCGCCCAACCCACTGAACGTGAAAAACATGTACCCACTACGCCTCAAACTCCGAATCGTGTTGTGGGCTCACTGGTCCTATTAACGCAAAAATTTGTGGACCTTATGATTAAAAATGGTGGAGAAGTTGATCTCAGAGATGTAAGTACTAGAAGATGTGGAGAGATAAACACAAAAAGCCACCACTAAAACCCTGGTTATTTTCGTATTCTGTATGAGTTAATATTATTCAACAACAACTACAACAAAAATAAACAACCTATCACCTGTACTTTCTTGAGCGCGCCAAACATTTTCTTTCTACAATCATTATTAAACATGTTATGTATTTCTCAATTATTATAGGCTGCCGAAATTTTAGATGTACAAAAGCGTCGCATATACGATATTACTAATGTTTTGGAAGGCATTGGCCTAATTGAAAAGACTCGCTACAGTAGTGTGGTGAGATGGAGGTAAGTTTTGTACTAGCAAGTGCCTTTAGGGTAAATGTGTTGAAGTTTTATTTTTTATTTTGCAGAGGTGGCGTTGATGGCCAGGAAGATGAAGCCTATCGCTCATTGCAGGATCACAGCTGTAAATTGGCGGTTCTGGAAGCTGAAATAGATTTGCAATTAGACTATGCCAAACGTAATTTGAAATATGTTAAAGAGGATGAAACGAATCGTTCATTTGCCTACGTTACCCGCGATGATTTGCTTGCCGTTTTTGGTGAAGATTGTGTTTTCACAATACCCAAACATTATGAAGATGAGAAAATTGTTAAGCGAAAGGTGAGTGTTAGAAATAAAATTAAAATGCTATGATAGTTTTTATAATGGAAATATGTACGTATTTTATGAATGTCATGGAGGAAACAATAAGGTTAATTATAAATTATAGGAAAATTATTGCGGTTTTTATGGTTTTCCATATGCTTTTTCGTGGCGCAATTAATTTTATAACAAATTAAAAACGTTGTCGGTTTGTTTTCTGATTTTTTCGATTGTTCTATTTCCTTAATGTCTAGCTTATCATTTACTATTGCATGTTTTAAATTACATATTTTATGGTTTAAACCTGTGCTTCCAAAATACATACTTATCAAATTTATTACTCACTAGCTAAAACCGGTGTGATTCGCTACCCTCCCCCCTCGTCATAAAATAAAACGTATTTATATATTTACAAACATTTATTTAATTTGTGCCCCTTTGTCCACTTACATAGTCAAGAACTTATTATTTCGTAAGAATATCCTATTGTGAAAATTTAATGACGATATGTCTAGTAGTTAAGAATATATTACGATTTTTAATTTTCCAAAAAAAAGGGGCGTGGTCCCACCCACTTTTCTCCTGGTACGTATTCCTAATTATGCCAATAGCATATGTACCACATATTATTGACGTACAATCAAAACTTCATATAGCCTATTATTCCTTCCAGAGTCACAGTAACATGCTGTGAAAATTTCATCAAAATCGGCTCAGCCGTTTTGGAGTCCATACATTACATGCATACATACATACATTCAATTTTATATTTATTACTTATTTGTTTATAAGACATATAGAGTTAATTGGTATACTAAAATATGGGTATGGTTATATATATATGAAATTTCTTTGGTTGGTGCGATGTGCAAAGATTTGAGATGATTTTGTGTTAAAATATTCTTACTTATTAAACTTGTTAAACTAGGACATATGTACATATGTATATTGAAATAAAGCAGTTATGGCGCAGAACATATTCGTATTTATTTGTTATAAAATTTACGAGATATTTCTAAACATAGATGTTTGTGATCTTTGACATTTAATATCTTGAGGAAATGACAAGTGATTCGTGATTCCAGTACAGCACCTTATTTAGAACATCTATTCTATCAAATCGGTTTCACGGTTTAGGAGCATTTATTACGCAGTTTATTAATCACCCCTATCGTGAATAAAAATTCCATATTAAATTTGTTCCCATTTATTTTTTTAACATTGAATTTTAATATGAAAAATGTGAAAAGGGAACAAATTTCATGTGGAATTTTTATTCACGATAGGGGTGAATGTTTCTTCAGCTCCCAATGATTTGCAGGAAATATTTTAATTGAACTTTAGAAAATTAAAAAAAAAACTATTTAAAGCCAAAACTAGAAATACTTGGAAATACAAAAAGTTGAAATGCAGTTTTGAATAAGAAACGAAAATTTTTGTCTAACCAGAGTCAGATATTTCTTTCTGAAGAATTTTGTAGAGTCTGTTTGACCAAATTTTATTATTTTTATTATTTTATTTATTTAGTAGTATTTTGAATACTATATATCTTATACACAACTATATAAAAATTTAATTAATTTTACTTTAAATTTTAATGACTCTAATGTACATTGTTTTTTACAAAAAAATACACAATTTCTTTTAAATATATTAAAATTTCGTTCACTTTTAAATCATTTGATAATAAATTAAATAATTGTAGTCCTTTGTAGAATAGGCATCTATCTCTTCATGGCATTATTTACAGTGTTATGTATCCTAAAATCATTGGTATTTCGTAGATTGTACGGTTGCGTTTCATGTCTAGTTGTTCCGCTAGGTATTCTGGTGCGCTCCCTATCTTCATTTTGTATATAAATGTATTGAGTTGAAGTCTTTGTCGGATACTTAACCATTTTAGCAGGGACCGTAACTGTTATGACTTTTATTGAAAAAGTAAAAAAAAAGTTATTTTTTAACTTTTATTTTTAAGGCAGAAATAAAAGTTATTTTTTAACTTTTATTTTTTAAGGCAAAAATTAAAAGTTATTTTTGACTTTTATTATTTTACTCAAAAAATAAAAGTTATTTTTTAACTTTTAATTTTTTAAGGCAAAAATAAAAGTCTTGAATTAAATATTGTATAGTAATACGAAGCATACTAGAAATATCTCGATATTTATTGAACGTGTAGCATGCCCTATGACACCAAAGCATTTTTTCTTGTCGGTTTTAAAACCAATTCTGACAATATTGACAGGTTTGCTACCGTCAAAAGTTCATCCCTGGGGAAAAACTTGAGGTTGATACAGCAGTGGCAGAGTTGACAATCTTTAAGCCGAGTGAAACTCGTGTCTTTCCGGAGCGAACATCCAATTGTTCTGGGATATTTCTTAACCTCTGCTAAAATTTTTTCATTAATTTTTTTATGAGATTCATAATGGACCCATTCGTCTCCGAGTGAAAGTCTACTTTATAAACTATACATTGAAAATCACATTCAATCACAAAAAATAAGAATATATAACATTTTATCCCACAGAACTCACTACACATCTCCCTCGATAATGGTAGCACCATCGACGTGCGACTGGTCACTGATCAGGGACGTTGTTGTACAACGAAACCCGAATCGGAGTCAATACGACACTTTTCACGCCTTGAAACACCATCGCCAACACTTTCGTCATCCTCAACACATTCAAACACGGCGGGTACGTTAACACAAACCACCACCAAAGCAAATCTAGTCAACGATGAACACACATACTTTTGTAATCCACAAGTAAAAGAAGAAATGGAGGCATTAGAGAACAAATTAACGGCACGAATAATATTGCAAAAATCTACGACGGGACATTCATTGAGGAGATTTTATCCTGATGATCCGAATATGGGTAAGTGTAAATATTATTTCTCATTTTTTTATACGTAAATAAATACATTGTTTGTATTTCTTTTTCTTTTCTTTTACAGAAAATCCCCCCTTGCTACCCTTAAACCCTCCACAAAATGATTATAACTTTGTTTTAAGTCCCGATGAGGGCATATGTGATTTGTTTGATATACCCAGTCTAGTAAAATATGAACAAAATATATGATGATAACAAGTGCTAACAAGAAATTCACATCTATAATATTTATATCTCTTTTTAAAAACTATTCTTTTTTTAGACTAAACCTAACACAACATAATCATGATCTTAAACAGCAAAAATTAAAAAAAAAATATTTTAAACACTTAGTGCAAATATTTTAATTAATAAGTCTTAATTAAAAAATTTAGATTAATATTAATCAATTAGAAATTTAAAGAGATCTGACTAAATTAACTTTGATTTTATGTATATTTATATCAAATAATGTAATAATTGGTCTGCCTTTTTATTTTATTACATATGTATGTAGTTAATTTTTTTATTTTATTTAATTTAAATTGTTCCATTCATATTGATCTTATTATTTTACTGCAACTTCCCCCTCTTGACCTCTTTTTTGGTTTGGTTTAATTTACATTTTGTAATTTTCCAAAAGATTTTAAAAACATTTTCCATTTTATTTCATTTCAAAATTAATGTTTGCTTAAACAAACTAAGCATAAGTTTAAGGATTAAGTTGTATTAAATTATATAATAATTAACTAATGACGTTAAAACAAATAAAAACAAACTCTTGACTATTTATCAATTAAATCATAAAACCTTCCTCTTAATGTTTTATTGTTTATAGTGGGTGGTATTAAGATTCCGCACGGAAAGGAAAACTAAGCGGAAAGAAATATCGATCAATGTGTAAAATGTAATTATTTATTCCTGCGGTATGCCGCAACACTCTGTGTAGAGATGATGCCGCAAAAAGGAAAAATACCGCAGCAACGGAATTAATAATTTCAAATTATGCTTCCGCACAACAATTTCTTTCTGCAATCGCGGAACCTTATATGTTATTGTAAAATGTACGGAAAATCTGTTCTCTTAAAAAATTTGTTGGTTCAAAATGAAGTGTGAATGGAGCCAATTATGGCTTTTTTTTTTGCCTAGGATTCCATAACTGAATGAATTAAATAAAAATTGGTACTCTATGGCCTTTATTATCCATACAACATATTTTTTTGGAAATTAATAGTATATTTTAAGTTTCGGATTATGCCGGATATCGATTTTTTAGTCGAATATTAATTTCGGTTTTCGCCTAAAAAACTGGTTTCGGTCATATTCTAATCAGGGCTGCCAGATGAATTTTGAAAAAAATCGTCAAAATCCCGATAAAAAAGAAAAAAATCGTCATTTCGAGTTTAAAAATCGTCAAAAAAATCGGGAAAATAAAGTCAGTATTTCTAGTATCATTTTGAAATTTTTATTTCAACGAAAACATAAAAATTCAAGTTTATATAGTCTCTTGTACAATACATATCAAAGTACATAAATTTTAACTTTTTAAATAAGAAATCTCAAAAAATATAATGTTAAACACAACTTGTATAATATTTTTATATTCTCTTAGACCACTTTCACACTCTATATATATATACATACAATTCTGAATCGTCAAGGCAAGTATTTTTGGATGAGAAGGGAATAGAGAACAAAAGGGGCACAAATTTGACGGTACTAGTCAATTTTCTTTTTTCTTTTATTTTTTTTTTTTCATTCATGTTGATTTGCATCAAAACGTACGAAAATTGAAGTGACGTGTGTGAATTAAATGGCAAGTTTAAAAGAGAATTGAACAAAAACTGGTTAGCTAAAACTGAGGAGTGTGAACAACATATTTTATAAATAAATATCTGAATTTAGCATATTTTATTAATTCAGAGTAAATTACAAATATACCATCCAATTCATCCATCATATACAGGTACTTATTTTCAAAGAATTCCGTATTTTTGTTATTTAAATTTATTTGACTGAATATTCTTTCATCGCGACGTTTTGTTGAAATAAGAGAAGTTTTTGCAGAATTTCCCTGTTGAAATTCAGAAATTGTTTCCTCTAAAAATTTTAGTTGATCAGCATTTAAAATTGCTTTTTGTGTTTACAGATAAATAAATAATTTCTGCTATCCTAACTCAATATTATTTGGAATTATTATACTTAAACTTAATAATTGTTCATAATTAAGAAATCATTACTATCATTAGTTTTGTTTTTGAAATACTCGTATGTCATGTTCTTCTTAATATTTATGATATTAATTGAGAAAAATAGTTGTTGTCTCCAAAAAAGAGAGAATTTGGTAACAAAAACATTAATAAAACAAAGAAATGATAGACAATTTTAATAATTCAGAAAATCGTCATTTTCAATGAAAAAATCGTCACTTTGCTATTTTTATAACAAAAAATCGTCAAAATGACGATAAATCGTCAAATCTGGCAGCTATGATTCTAATAATAATGCTTCAATAGCAAATAATCCATAAATGCTCATCATTACAAGTACAGTACAACTTCGACAGTCCGGTCACTCCAATAATTCGGACAATTTATAATGTTTACCTCTACAATCCGGACAATTTTTTTTTATGCATGAATAAATATTAAAATTCAGGGGTTTCCCGTTTTTTACTCGCATTTTTTGTTATAAATACTTTGATTTACATTTTGCACTATCATTACTTCAGTTTCGGTTCATTCTTTTGCAAGCGTGTTTGTCTAATTCCATTCCAAGTGTCGTTTTTAAATAATAAACGCAAACCCTAAATGAAAAGTGTGATATTTTAGTCTTGATGAGGGAAAAACTATTAGACAGGTTGCCGAAAAATTCCATGTTCCTAAATCAACGATTTGCGACATTAAAAAAATAAGAAAAAGATAAAACAATTTATTTGGAATACCTATAATTACTTATTTTAATAATGTATGTAATTAAACATTATAGTTTACTAGCTAAACCCGGTGTGCTTTGCTAAAATAAAACGTATTTATATATTTACAAACATTTATTTATTTAATTTTAATGTATTTATTGCAATGCTTCAGGCGAGACCATGCCCCTTTGTCCACTTACATAGTCAAGAATTTAATATTTCGTAAGAATATCCTGTTGTGAAAATTTAATGACGATCGGTCCAGTAGTTAAGACTATATTACGATGTTTAATTTTCCTAAAAAGGAACGTGGTCCCACTCACTTTTCTCCTGGTACGTATTCCTAATTATGCCAATACCATATGTACCAAATATCACCGACGTACGTCAAAAAATGCCCAAAATATGGCGGGCTAAATTTGTGGGTTATATGGGCGGTGCCACCCCCGTTTGTACAATCAAAACTTCATATAGCCTATTATTCCTTCCAGAGTCACAGTAACATGCTGTACAAATTTCAGGCAGATTGATCCAAGGGTTTGGCCTCCTATTAAGCACAAACATACAGACACATTCATTTATACATACATATATAGATTAAAAACAATATAATTTAAGGTGAAATGGGGCGAAAAATGGGGATTTGGTAATAAAAAAATGTATGTAGTTAAAAAGTATATAAAACTTTAGGTAAATACATATTACAAAAAAAGTATTTTGTATAGCAAACATTGTTAGTAGTATAAGTAAGTATTTGAATTAAAAAAAGGGGGCGATGAAGTAGGCGTAGTTCATAGTTATATGGCGACGTTAACAGTATTAAGAGCAATATACTACTAAATAAAAAAAATACGTTGGAATGAACAAATTTGTATAGAGAATAAAACTTTCATAAATTTGGCGTGAAAAGGGGCGTGAAAGGGGCGTGGCTTAAGAAATCTTTATTTTTACCTCGCCTGGAGTATATAATGTGTATACAATTTGAAGTAAATCTGTTAAAAACTATATGGGAGCAATAACATAATTTTTAAAAAGTGGGCGTAAAAATGGGTGTGGTCAAAAAAAAGTACCCTATTAATCATACCAGAGTCCCAGTTAAATGCTGTGAAAATTTCAAAAATAGCGGTCCAGAGGTTCGGTCTCCAGTTACAATATTTAAAAAAAGTGGGCGTGGTAAAACAAAAGTACCCTATTATTAGAGTCACAGTAACATGCTGTGAAAATTTCATCAAAATCGGCTCAGCCGTTTTGGAGTCTATACGTTACATACATACATACATTGAATTTTATATATATAGATGGTTTTTTAATAAATCATAGTACAATGCATGTACATTAGGGTGGCCCCGTTTGTATGGAGAAAAAAATAAGGTATCGATGTTCCCGTCTAATATGAAAATTTGATTCATTTTAAAACTACGTTTCTTATTTTTTTGTCCTGGGGTCAATATTTGGTGAGCTGGCGTTCTTTTTAGAGGGTTTTGTGATTTTTTCACATTTCTTCCAAAGGAACTATATGTCAATTTGGCATCATATGAAGGTCTTTGAGAGGCGCATTTAATAGTATATCAAAAATTAAAAAAAAAGTTTTTTTAATTCAAAAATTTCAGTGTTTTATTTTTTCATAGAATTTACTTAAATAAATTTTTGAAATTTCTTGATTATAAACATCATGCAATTTGACCCAAATGGGTTTTCCCGTAAACATTGGTGACTGCGATCGTCAATGTAGATTTTGTTTAACGTATGATACCGTTTAAAAATGTGTGTTGTTTCTTTGTATGTATTAGCTTTTACAACAAACAATACTGAATTAGTTTTTATTTAAATGTATTGGTGTTTGCTCTTACATAAGCAACTTTTGGGCACTCCTGTCTTCGATTATTTCAATATTTTCACCTACTATTCAGGGGTGGCATAGAAACCAATATTGTCAGAATTGATTTTAAAACCGGACAACTCGTTAATCCGACTGACCCTAAATCTATTTGTGTCCGGATTGTCGAAGTTGCGCTGTATTATCTGTAGAAAAGTTACGATAACAATAATTTTCTTTCGATATTGTTAGAAAAGTTTCTATGGAAAAAGGTGACTTAAAAAAAGATATCACAATTTTAAGTTTTATATTGTTAATGTAAAATCTATTTTACATTTTGATTTTATTTCTTAAAATAACTAAAAACTATAGCAGAAAATAACAATACACAGTTAATTTAAAATTTCTCTAAGAAGAAAATCACTTCCTTTTAGCCTTTTTCCAATTTCCTTTACCGCCACCACCACCACCAGTCTTCATACGTTTACGTGCTCCGGTAAATTGTTCTGAATCATCGAAATCATCACCAGCGGCACCCTTCTTATAACGTCCCTTTGAGCCTTTAGATTCTTCAATATCCTTAAGCTCTAGTTTGGCGGTACGTTGAGCCTCACTAACACGTTCTTGCAAGGCCATTACCTCATCTTCTTCACACTTATACAAAGGCAATTGTTTTCCCAGCAAATGTTCAATGCGTTGATACAACTCAACATCATATTGGGTGACAAAAGTGACAGCTTTGCCCGAACGACCTGCACGTGCTGTACGACCAACACGATGTATATAATCTTTGCTGTGGGTGGGTATATCAAAATTTAATACGACATCAACATGGGGTATATCCAAACCTCTGGAGGCCACATCGGTAGAAATGAGTATAGAACGATTTTTCGCCTTGAACTTGTTGAGAGCAGCCAAACGTTTATTTTGAGACATTTGACCATGTAGTGGAATGGCAGCCAAACCCAAAGCTCTTAACATTAAAGCTGTTTTTACAGTGTTATTGCAAGTACTGCAGAAAATCATAAAACTATTGCCCGCTAATTCGTTGAGTATGTGTACGAGATAGACATCTTTGTATTTG
Source organism: Bellardia pandia (assembly GCA_916048285.2). Classification (NCBI taxonomy): domain Eukaryota; kingdom Metazoa; phylum Arthropoda; class Insecta; order Diptera; family Calliphoridae; genus Bellardia; species Bellardia pandia. Next base: position 21,723,932 of record OU696530.1, on the reverse strand, counting down.
ACAGGTATAAATATGTAGTACTGCTGCAGTTGTTCTACAGTCTGATATTTATTGGAAACTTCCACTTTGACAGGATCTTTCAAGGAAGCTCTTTGCAGTTTCTTTACTTTCTTAGTCATAGTGGCACTGAACAAGAATGTTCTTCTTTCTTTGGGCAGAACTTTGAGAATTTTATCTAATTCCACTTCAAAGTCCATATTGAGAATACGATCAGCTTCATCCATGACAAGATACTTAATGGCTTTTAAATTAAAACCTTTAAGGTTTTCCAAATGATCTACCAAACGACCAGGGGTGGCAATAATAATATGAGGCTTTTTCCCCAATTGTAAAGCCTGTGAAACCATATCCATGCCACCTACTACCACACAACACTTGACGCCAATGGAACTGCCTGTGGGGTAGGAAATAAAAATAAAGTAAATTATAGAATTGTAACCTAATAAACTCTTATAAATATACATATTTTATAATAAGGCTCAGAGGTAGTGACGAAACTAATATTTATTATTTTCATGTATTTTATATCAAACTACAGTGTAACATCATGGCCTAGGCGGGTATAATAACATGCTCTTTAATAAAGCTCTACTGGGAATTTGTGTACAGAACGCAAAATAAGTTAATGCAAGCAATATTTTAAAATTACACAAATAAAATTAAGATGAACTTACCAAGTGCCTCAAACTGTTCCGATATTTGAAATGCCAATTCTCTGGTGGGGGTTAGAATTAAAGCAAAATATCTTTGTGGATTATCCAACAAGGCCTGCAAGATAGGCAGAGCAAAGGCTCCTGTTTTGCCCGAGCCAGTTTCAGCCAAGCCAATAACATCCTTGCCTTGTAAAGCCACTGGTATAGCCTCTTTCTGAATCTTGGAGGGTGCTTTCCATTTCAATTCTTCACATGATTTGCACAAGGTATCACTAAGACCCTAAATGATGATCAAAATAACTAATGATCAATTGTTTTTCCATTTTTGCTCTTAACACTGTATAATATTTTACTCACCAATTCTTTCCATGTCATGGGCTTATCATTATTAGCAGCGTTATCAGATTCATCGTCTTTGGCTGAAGTTTCATTTGTTTCCTCAGCCTCTTGTTCATCATTATCTGATTCATCATCTTGTTCCTCTTCAATATCTTCATCGACTTCTTCCTCCTCTTCACCACTTACAACATTTTCTTCGTCTTCTGAAGTAGTGGACATTGTAATTCTTGTGTCTGGAATTCGTTTAAGCAAATTTTTTTACCCCGTAATAAATATAATTAATTTTTTTATAAAGACACGTGCATGTCTAGCTCAGTTTGCGGTCGAAATAAAAATGGACGAATTCTGACATGTTAAGTTCGACATAACCTCTTTCAAGCATATGCTTGTTGACTTTTAACCATTGCTGCCAGATTGTCAAAGACTGTTTCGGGCGGTTATTAATGAGTTTTTGGATTATGATTTAAATTTTGTGTTAAGAGCATTTATATCTAATTTTTAAGATCACAAAGCTAAAAATCGTTAATAAAAAAAAAAAAAAAATAATAACTTAATATCATTAACTTTTAAACTGCTATAACAGCACAAGAGGTATATGAATTTAAAATAAAGTTATTTATAACTTGTCTTTCATGAAATTTATAATTATATTGTTTAACGATTTAAATAACATACTCAAGTTCACATGTACGCTTGAAATTCGTTTTGCTTTCTTATTTTCTGATTTTTTAATCCTGAAAGAAAGTAAAAATTAAATTTGCTTAATTTCCGTTATTCATTTTCCAAAGCGTTACGTTGAGTAAATCACTAACAACTAATGGTTATTTATCATTTCGATATAAATTTAAATTGTATTAATTGTATTTGTTCACTTCTCATTAATTTTAAATAGATCTTCTTTTATGCTTAATAATAATTTTAAGTGGATGTTTCTAAAAACTTAGTTTTAAATTATTTTTCTAACGGTTTTCTATTTCTTTATTGCTTTAAAACAATCTGGCTACATTTTTGAAGAAATTTCGTAACATACAGCTTTTTTATATCCCAGAATTAAAAAATTGCAATTTTTTCTTTAACTAGTTGTTAACTTGTTGTTGTTTAAAACAATAGATTAATTAAAAACAGCTATGTACAACAAATTGTATACTTTTATATGCAGTTTTATTAATTTGTTGTTAATATTTTTAAAAAAAAAAACGCTTATTTTGCGGGTTAATTGACAAAATCAACGATATGGTAACTTATTAACCCCAAATTTATTGATTAAAAAAGTGACGTTTGCGAATAGTAGTAGAAAAATTTTCCAATTCGCAAAAATTATGGAATAAAAACGCAAGATAAATTAAGAATTTACGGGGAAAATCTTAAAAATATTACAAAATTTTTGCATAAAAGTATTCAATATATGCTAACGAATCAAAGTGAGTTGGAATTGTCGAGAAATTTGTGGTATATCAGAAGGAATTTAAAGTTGAAAATATGGTGCATAATATTGGAATGAAATTTTACATTTTGTGTGAAAAAATATGAAACAATTTAAGTGTTAATTTATGCTTTAAAAGAGTGTTATATGAAATATATGTTGTTAATAAATAAGCTGCAAGTGTATTGGAGTTAATTTGAAGAAAATATTTCTTTCATACTAATTTTTTCTTCTTTTACTATCGTAATTTTTTCTTAGACCATTAAAATATTTACTGGATACACATATGTATGTCCAGGCGGTGACTGTGTACGCTTTTAACTGCGGCAGCGTATGTTTTAAATCATTCCTCATACCTTCAAACCGACACAATGTAATTTTCCCATAAGAAAAAAACGACCACAAGGGGCCAGGTCTTCAAATCTGCTTGAATTCCATTTAGAATTTACATGTTCGTGTGTAATTTTATTTATGAAGAACTTAGGCGCTGGCGTCGCTGCTTTACTGTCATGTTTATTTTTTTACATTTTGTAAATTATAAATTCTTTTTAAATATGTATTAGCTTTTAAGCAACCAAAAGAAAGTGTTTTATACCTACCTATTTAATTTTTGTTTAATATACCTACATTTTTCATACTTGATTTTATTTATAACTATTCTATATACCTATGTTTCAAGAGATAGCTATTGTTGAAATTTATTGTATTAAAAGACTTAAACCAAAACCAAACGTTTTTGTTTTTAAAAAGTAGGTAATGTCTTATTAAATAAATTAAAATTTCCAAGAAATATGTATATGTACAGCAGTGTCCAAATCTTTAATGCTAATGAAGCAAAAATTAAAAAAATTAAAATTATAATAAAATCCATAAATTTATTTCCTGACTTACTGTCGTATAATTCTCTTTTGCTTTCAAATACGCGTAAATATTTGGCTTGAAACGCCATGTAATTTTAATTTTATTTGAATTCTAATATAATAACTAATTTATGTGAAAAAACTTGACTGTTTAATTGTTATTTTTTATTAAATAAAATATTAAGTTTTACATACATGAAAATAGCAACCCACAATTTGAGAGCAGAGCAAAACGAATAATTTACCGAAATAATCATTAATACAAATCAGAAACAAAAAGGAGAATAAGTGGCTGAAGCAGAAAAAAGTAACAGCAGCAGCTGTAGAACGTGAAAAAGCAACATCACCATCATCATCACCACCATCACTACATAACCAGCACACCACCTGATAGGAGGAGGTGGTGGGAGTTTAAACAAAAACAAACACACGAAAAACAAACGCAAACGCAATAGAAAGGAGAAAGAAAACAGAACAGAATACAATACGAAACACTACTACAAAAAATAAAATTCAAAAAACATTATTATTTTTTTATACGGGCGTCCAGTAGTAATACAACAATAATAACAAAAAATCCAACAAACTAAAGGCGACAACAAAAGTATATAAGAACAGAAAAAAAGAAATCCAAAGACTCCCGACAAATAATAACAAGAACAACACAAAAACGCATTGGCAAATAGTAAAGTTTAGTTGATAGTGGAAAAAGAAAAGTGGAGCACAAAAAATATCAATTCATCCCATTTAAGGATAAGGAAGACATACTCAAAAAGCCACTTCTCGCTGGGATTCCTGCTTCAAAACAATACAATAGAACCCAACTATCAAACTATTTTATTTAGCCATAATACAATATACAAATTGTCAAAGTGTGTCATACATTTTACAGTTGTACGTCACTACTCTTCTATACTCTGTACAATTAAACAATTTTAAAGTGCATTGGCCTAATTTTCAAAAAAAAAAGAAGACGAAGAACCGAAAAAAGTATAGACAAAAGTTTTTCTTCCAAAATCTCGCATTTGCTATTTAGTGTAACTAAATTACTGACTCTTTCAACTGACTGTTGTAAATCAAAATCGTTGCCACCGCATTAGCAAATATTCCACTATGAATCCAGCTACAGATCCCTGGGTTATAACCCAACGAGAAAAATTGAAATATCAGGAACAATTTAAGGCACTACAACCACAAAAAGGTTTTGTTACCGGTGCACAAGCCAAAGGTTTCTTCTTACAATCTCAATTGCCTCCTTTGATACTTGGCCAAATATGGTGAGTCACAATTTATTTTTATTAGTTAATAGTTGTTAAGAAGTTACATATTGTTTTTTTTTTCTCTTTATAATTCTAAACTTTTTTGTGTTTTTAGTTTGCATACTCAAATATCTCAAACATCTCACTTTATTTATGGTTTTTGTTAGACGGTGAAAAATGCTTAGATATATAATTATTTTTTAACAAATCTTAATTAATATAGCACCTATTATTTATTAATTTTACCTTTAAGTTAAGTTCGTGTTATAAAATTTAGTACAAAAACGAAAATGTTAAAAGTATTTGTGTTCAAATACTACAACTACTACTATATGTATTAGTTTCTTTAATACTTGTTACGATGGACCCAAGTGAGCTGTTTTCAAGAACGGCTGCCCACGGAACCTAACCTAACCTACGATCCCGTAACTAATCCTATATGAATATATACTAGAGTTGTTTATAGATTTGTAGTAATTAAAGGAACATTTTATATGTAAAGTTAAAGAACGATAATGATGTTATTGATCAATTACCTAAATGCGATAATCTACGTTTGACAACTTTGGTATTCTGTGTTCCGTTCCCCGTTTTATTTCGATTTCCTTTTCAATTATATGTATTCTGCATTACTATCATAGATATGTTTTTACAAGTTGTTTTTTTTTCTAACGGAAAGATTTTCAATTTTGCTAAAAAACTAAAATTAAATAAAATGTTAGTATAAAATGCTACGTACGAATTTATTTTGTAATGGTTTTTCCAAATTTTAAATTAAATTAACTAAATTAACTAATTATTTCACACACATAACAAGCAAATATCTTACAATTTATCATTAATTTCGAATGAATTGCAAGTGTCTTTAAATTTTCGTTTATCATTTCTGAACTCTACATTCTGGAGCATGTTGCTCTTCTCTTTCAACAACAACGCCACTGCTATAGATTCTATTTCTTGCTGAAATTAAAATAAACCTTATTTTTTTTTGCATTGATATATAGAAAATTAAAATATTACCTCTTGCGCTTGACTTCTGTTGTTTTTATTTAATGGAACATTAAGTGAAAAGTATCTCCTGCGGCGCAGCAGGATTCTTTAGTCTAAAATAGTTTAGCCACAAATGTTTCTCAACAGAGTTCTGCTCTTGTTTTTTGTCTTCACATAAAAATCTAGAGAATTTCTTTAATTAAATTTTATTTTTTAAGCAACAATGTTATATAAAAATAAAAAATATCACCTCCGGCGCAACAGAGTTTCTTATACTGGATTAGTTTGGCCACAAGTGCCACTCACTTCGGTTTGGGCACTTCTCCGTCTCTCTACACTTGACTAAGGTATTTGTTCAATAAAAATTGACAAAACATTTAAAAAGGTGTCATTAAACCACAGCTGTTAATTTTGGATTAAAATTAATAATAAATTAATTAATTTGTTTTTTTAATTTAATCGATTAATTAAAATTGACTTAATTTTTATAGATTAATAATCGATTAGGATTAAATTTAGGTCAGGATTAAAGAAGATTTATTTGGATTAATTTTTTTTTTAAAAATAATCCCAAGATTAATACATTTAATCTAAAATATTAATCGATTAATAATTTAGATTTATTTGGATTAAACAAGATTAATTGTTTTTTTGGCAACTCTATATATAGAGGGTAGAAAACAACATTACATTTGTACAAATCATTTATGGTTAGGTTAGGTTAACAGGCGGCCATGTAAAACGGCCCACTTAGGTCCATATTAATGGTCCCATTGTGATACCTGTTTATTTATGGTTACAGCAAAAGAAATTTTGGACCAAAAAGGAAAACTCTATAATAATTTTACTTGTTTCTGTTATGGATATATTTAAAACCGGGGCACTTTTTAAACAAACTATTTATTGGTTCAAAAAATAAATTGTTTGATAATTAGTCTAAAACATAATAAATGTTATGTTCGTTTTAGTGAATATACATATTTGTTTGAAATTGTAATAAAAATTTCAAACAAATTACTTATAGGCATTTAGACTTGTAATTTTCAAACTAGTTTATGATCATAAGCTGCTTTCATAAACCATACCGTTTATATCTGCATTTTAGACAGTTAAGTGGTTTATCTTTGACAAGTCATAAAACAGCTGACTTTAATATTAAAAATTTAATATAAATATGGACGTTGTTCTGAAAAAAAATTAACCTCCTGGCCCACGATGTCGAACGATTACGTTCGCTTTGATAAGACTTAAGACACAAACTTTTTATCGTATCTATTTTTTTTACTCAATCAAGTTTGTTTATTAAAAATCAAGTTTGTGTCTTAAGTCTTATCTAAGCGAACGTTATCGATCGACATCGTGGGCCAGGGAGTTAATTTGTGTTTTTCATCCAGGATGAATAAAATTCAATCACAGTTTCTTTTTTTAAACAAAACTTTTTTTTTTTATTTTTGAGCAAATGTCAAATGTGTCCAGCGTTGCCAGAAAAATGTTGAAAAAACAGAGTTGCATTTGCAGAAACTGGTTGTTTGTAACTAGTTTATCAAACTAGTTTATCAAACTAGTTTATCACCATAAACAACTTATAACTAGTTTATACTATGTTTCCACGGTACATGCTTCGCTCTCTATTCATGCTTCACACCCCAATCAACTTGCTTCACCATACAAAATTTTGAGAGCGAATCAAGTAGATTCATATTGAATCTACTTGCGAAGCACGAAAAATTGCACTCTTCTCTAATTTTTATCGCAAGTTTATCTGCACTAGCTGTAAAAATTTAATATTATTGTAAACAAAACAAATTATTTTCTTGTTGCTGGAAGTAAAGAAAGTAAATACATACGAATGTATGTTTTTTTTCAAATAAGCTAACTAATTTCCACTCACTTTTGTTTGTCCATTAAGAAAAATTATTTTCCACAAATTGTAAATTCTGTTTTTTTTTATTGTTTGTTTATTAAAGACAACTGTCAAATCGAATCAAGTTTATTAGTCATGTAAACAGCATGATTCATAAACATGATTCAGAAGGCGAAGCAGGTGATTCAAGTCGTCGTGGAAACATAGTATTAGGCGTAGGTGTAAATGTACTATTATTGATTTAAACAAAAAAATTGTTTGAAAAATTGTTGTAACATTTAATAAAAGTTATGTTTGTTTGAGTTAAAAAATTTGTTTGAAATTGTAATACAAATTCCAAACAAATTACTTATTCACCCCTATCGCGAATAAAATTTTTACATTAAATTTGTTCCCTTTTCACATTTTTCCTATTAAAATTCAATGTTAAAAAAATAAAAGAGAACAAATTTCATGTGGAATTTTTATTCACGAGGCGTAATTGATTTAAACAAAAAAAAAAATGTTTGAAAATTATTGTTAAATTTGATAAAAGTTATGTTTGTTTTAGTTAAAAAATTTATATGAAATTGGAAATGAATTTTGATTAACTTTTTTGGCTAATAACATAATTATTTAATTGAGAAAAAATGCCTTTTCTTTTCAAATAATTTTTTACGAATTTGTTCGCTGAATATACAGTTTTCGTTGTAGGTCCGATTTTAGACAATTTTGTATTTGATTCAATGATTTATTGAATTGAATCAGATATATATTTTTTTCTGTGTATAATAAGTTTCATCAACTTTGATGTTTGTTTACTTATAATAATTTGTTTTATTAATTGTTTAATCCTGAATTGTTAAGGTTTTTTTGTTAAATGTACCTGAACTACATGTACCAATTTTTTTTTGTGATTATAGATTAAACCTGAATTGAATTGTTTAATTACACTGTGCTAGTTGGAAAATGTGACAAACAGGGCACCTGGCGGGTTAACCTAATTCGGGTACGCTGAATCCAGTGGTGCTAACCGTTTTTTAGGTTAGCTCGTTTTTTCGAAATATACCTTTATTTCGAAAATGGAGGAGGTTGCACAACATATGTTCGCGTAACTCAAAAATGGTTGAGTTTATTGAATAAACTAAAAAAACCGAAATTTCGCAATGAAATTTTCTTTAAGTGATGTTAAACTTTTTTCCAATATGCGCAGTCGTTGTAGAAACATAATTTTTTTTGACCAAAAAAATAGTTTTTCTTAGCAAAATTTCAAAAATTTTATTTTTAAAACGGCATAAAAAATTGGAAAACGCAGCTGTGCTTCTAATTTTTTCTGCAAACAAAGTTCCAAACAAAACAAGACATAAATCATTAAAATATGTCTACAACTTTTGATTTTATTCACAAAAGATGAAATATATAATAACCAGACGAAACTTCAAAAATTAAAACATTTATATTTGTTGTTAATTAAAGTTTAACAGCCTTATGCAAAAAAAAAATAAAGTAGACTTCAAATGTATTTTAAGAAAATTTTGTATGAAAATTTTTTCTAAAAGCACACTTCAAACCTACTTTATTTTTTTTTGCATACGGCAGTAAGTTTTTATTTACAAATTTATTCTTCTTCCTCCTGTAGATTCCAACAAATATCCCCTAATAGCGAATCAAGTTGTTTGCCACTATACCAGTGTTCGAGTCTGGCTGTTACTTGGTGAAATCTCTCGCCATTGTCATCAGATTCGGCTGGTGATTGTTCATTAAAATTTTCTGCATGACAATGCAAAAAATGTATTTTCAATGACATTTTGACGTTTACGTTTTTAAATGCGGTTAGCATATATCCAATTAAAATTCGCCAATTTTCAGACCGATGATTTCCTAATACATTTTTTATTACTGATTTCGCAGAATTCCAGCCAAAAAACGGTTAGCACTACTGGATTCAGCGTACCCGAATTAGGTTAACTCGCCAGGTGCCCCGTTTGTCACAAAAAAAAGTGTCAAATTCTAGCACAGTGTTATTAATTGTTAATTGTTTAATCCTGAATTGTTAATTTTTTTTTGTTAATTGTACCTGAAATACATGTACCAATTTTTTTTCTTTTTGATTATATATTAATCCTGTTTAATCCAAATAAATCTAAATTATTAATCGATTAATATTTTAGATTAAATGTATTATTTTTATTTATTTATTTATTCACACTAATATAAAAAAGCCTTCCTAGGCCAATTAACAATAATTATTCCTGAATAAAGATATCTAAAATTAAAAAAAAAAAAAAACAATTTATTTCAATTCATACTCAATACTTCTAGTTAATGGCTCCCCAGCCAAAAGAAAAAAAAGAGGAGAAAAAAATTACCATAGTTGTAAACTCCCAAAAGTAGTAGCAAACATCTTGAAACTAAAATTAGCATAAAACGACTTAAATAGTTTATGAGGATTATAACAATCTAAAGAGTAATTAATTAAATCGTAGGATTATTTTTAAAAAATAAATTAATCCAAATAAATCGATTAGATTTTTTTTAAATAACGTTTGTCGATTCGAGCGTAACTAAATGCGTGAACGTAATCGAAACGCAGAATAGAATAAGGGTTATCGTTACATTATCTGTACAAAATTATAGATAAATACATACATATGTATTTTCATTACAAAATTATTCTTTTGGAAATTAAAGTTCAATTTTCTTTTGACTCTAATTAAGTTTTAAAAACTTTTCATGTGTGCCTTCTAGGGTTACGGCTTATTTTTACCGTACGTTAAATTGATTTTTTCTGTAATTCACAAAAAAAAAAAAAACAATGTAAACTTTTCCTGTAGTACATTGAAATGACAGAAACTCCAAGTTTTTATTTTTTTGTTTGTTTCAGTTTGCGGGGAAACAAGTATAAATCCTGGCATTTTACCAAACAAATAGAAGTTTTTTGTTTGTATTTTCTGTCTTTTGCAACTTTATACAGCATATTCGAATATTTTACTAATTATTCATAAATTTCCTAAAGTCCATGTTTGCTGTTGTTTTCTGCATTGATTGCTAACATAAAAATAAAACAAAAATATAGTCAATGATTATGAGATATGTGTTTTTGTCATATGTAAAAATATATTTGTTGATATAATAAACCTAAATGGGGCGTTTAAAGAGATAAGTTATGTTGTAATATTTATATTCAATTGAATTTGTCTTAGTGTTGAAAATGTAGGATAATATTTAAATAAAACTTTTAATCGTTAAACATATCCGCACGATATATGAATATTTAAATTTATTAAATTTCCTTTCATTCATATGTTTGCGGTTAATAAAACAATTATTTACAGTTGAAATGTTATAAAAAGATTTTTTAATTTGTTTATTAAACAAAAAACAGGCAACAGCAACACAAATATATCAAATGGTAAGGCATTTGTATGTTCATTTGTATAATTATTTACATACACTCCGGTTTACTTATTTAAAGGCACTAAAAATTCCATATTCAGCAGCCTGTAACTTCTGCATTTTTTAACCAATTGCAGAATTTTAAAATATAAATGGAAGCTAGACATCTTGAGATATAAAAAAAAAATCATGACAGTAGTGGTTTCTTAACTAAAGAACTTTTTTTGAGCAATTTATAAAAAAAGGCAAAAAATTTGCTATTTTTTTTGGTTCACTTGAATAAAGGCACTTTAACTAATTTTAATGAAAAGCAGTTTTTCTTGTTTTTATTAATTTATTTTACTTTATTTAAGAAATTAGTAATGGGTACAACCCCCTTTGTTTTTAATAACTTCAAATATACGGGTTTTCTTTGACAGATAAAGAGAATGTATGTAATCCAACGATATTTGATTCCAAGCATCCCTAATGGCCTGCATTAGTGACTGCTTGTCATCAAATTGTACCTGCTTCATAGATCTTACGAGATAACCAACGCCAGACATTTTCGATAATGTTTAGATCTGGCGAATAGGGTGGCCAGTCAAGAATATTAACATTTTGGCTTGCAATTAACACTTTTACTACTCTGGCGGTGTATATAGGGGAATTTTCCTGTTGCAATATCCAAGATATGGGATCAAATAGTTCACTGAACTTCGGTAAAGCTGATTCCAATAACGTTTTATAGCTTGCACCAGTCATTTTACATAATAGCACCCCACACCATAACGCCACCCTCTCGGCTGTGATCTCGGTTCAAAAATCGCTTTTCTTTGCGCAAATCATGGAAATAATAGTTGTAGCCATCTGGCCCATCCAAATTAAACTTTTTCTCATCCGTAAATACAACGGTTCTCCAGTCATTTACATGCCCTCTTTGCTGCACATCCCATACCATGTAGTCTCTTGCGAATTGAAGCCGCTTTTCCTTACGAGGAGCATTAAGTGGCGTTTTTTTGTAATTTCAGGTATTTAAGATACTCACAGCTCTTAATTACTCTCGTATTGATGACTTGCTCGCTTGCACTCTAGCTTGAGCTCTTATTTTTGACAATGATAAGGCAGAATTATAAGCAATTCTGACGATTTTTCTTTTCTCATACGTAGATAAAGACAATGAAACCCTTCCTTTAAATTTTTTTCCATACCCCTCGGAGTCCTTGATGTTATTGTCGACAACTGTTGGGCTTCGTCCAATTTTTTTAGCTATTGCGCGGTTAGAATATCCTTCAGAACGGTAAACATCAATTTTAGTTTTTTCCGATAGATTTAAAATTTTTTGTTTTGCCATTTTGACTCGTAAGATGATTAAGATGTAATAAATTGTAATAAACAACGCTCACTACAAAAAATCATCGCTTACTTTAAAAATAATAAACAAATAATAAAGTGCCTTTATTCAAGTGAACCAAAAAAATAGCAAATTTTTTGACTTTATTTTATAAATTGCTCAAAAAAAAGTTCTTTAGTTAATAAACTACTACTGTCATGATGTCTAGTTTCCATTTCTATTTTAAAATTCTGCAAATGGTTAAAAATTGCAGAAGATATGAATATGAATATGGAATTTTTAGTGTCTTTAAATAAGTGAACCGTAGTGTATGTATGTTCATTTAAATTCGTAATTTTTTTTAGATGGTATAAGTATTAAATGTTTTTAGAAACATTTAATATTTTAAATTACTGAGTTCACTGTGAACTTTCAAAATAAAATTCAAATAAGACATTCAGTTTTTCTATTGCTTTTTTAATTAATGCTGAGTAATAGAAAATCAAAACAAAAAAATGATTAGAAGAGCAAGAAATTATATACGTTTGATTAGTTTATTCATCTGTATTTAATTATATAGTCATGCAAAAAGTAGAGGTAGGTACGATCACATTTGGCAAATATTTACACAAAAAAGCGTAACCACATGTTTAGCTCAAATTTGTTTGACGTTGTTTACTGTTACAAGAGTTTTGCAAGATAAAACAGCATCAAATAAAATAAAACTAAAAATTTGTTGTGCTTTGGCCTGAATAAGAAAAGTGTTTTTTAAATAAATAAAAGCGTTCAAATATGTAATTTAGTGGTTACGTCTTTTTCGGCAAATATTTGCCAAATGTGACCGTACCTTAAAAAAATAAAATTAAACAGGTAATAAATATGTGTCTTCTTAGAATAGTTTGTACGAAAATTATAAAGGACCTTTTAATATTTTTATATAAGATTAATTATACTTTCTCACTATTGAGTAGTTCTATACAAAATAAAATTGTCGTCCTCGATTTTGAGAATCTTCTGTTTTCTCTCTCTCTCTCTCTCTCTCTTGATATTAAGAAATTGTCTTTAGAATATGTCCCGGGTCACACACTGCCACTTTTGCTGCTCAACTTTTGAGTTTGTTGGTGAGAGGGGAAAGAAGAGTGGTCCTCTCTCTCTCTTTCCCCTCTCACCCACAAAGAGAGAGAGAGAGAGAGGGGACCACTCTTCTTTCCCATCTCACCAACAAACTCAAAAGTTGAGCAGCAAAAGTGGCATTGTGCGACCCGGGACTATTTCTGTACAAAATTGAGAAATTTTCTATAGAAAATATATCTCACTCTCTCTAAGAATAGTTTGTACGATAATTATAAAGGACCTTTTAATATTACTATATAAGATTATTCATACTTTCTCACTATTGAGTAATTTTATATAAAACAAAATTATCTTTCTCGATTTTGAGAAATTTTCTAAGGTATCATCTGTTTTCTCTCTCTCTCTCTTGATATTAAGAAATTGTCTATAGAATATTTCTGTACAAAATTGTCTGCTGAATGCTTTTGTAGAATTTTTCTCCCTCTCTTACAATTTAGAAAAACGTATCTAAGGCTGTGATGTTCAAAAATAAAAATTTAGATGTATTGGTGAGAGATTTTGACCAGAAAACATAATGTCAAACGCCTAAAATAAGAAAAAGAGACAGCGTAAGAGTATCAATTTGTACGCTTATCGCATCGAATTTGCTTTCGCATCACAATAGAGAGTAACCCCCCAGGTCATTGTCTAATAATGGTCTGAATCGGCAGTGAAGTAGAAACCAGTTCCTCAAAGCTCTAGTTGGCATTTTGGGTATTGATAAAGAAATCTTGTTGGCTAACATAAGATGATTGTTTGGTCAGTGGTGAATTAAGCTGCGCAAGAGTGGTCATCTTCGTTGAGTGCAACACAATTCAGAACAGGCTGCAAATACTCAATTGTAGTGTGTTCTTATCGCAAAATGTTGTGTTTGTTATACTTATTTTTTAAACTGAAGTGTGAGTCATTTCATAAAGCGCCCACTTTTTATTGTTTAAAAAGATGCTGATAAAATTTTGTTTTTTATTTATTTGTATAGTGTTGTTTTTTAAATTTATTTATGATTGTTATTTTTTTGATTTTCTATATACAGGGCTTTGGCTGATACGGATTCCGATGGCAAAATGAATATTAATGAGTTTAGTATTGCATGTAAACTAATAAACTTAAAACTACGTGGGATGGAGGTACCTAAAGCTTTGCCACCAACAATTTTGGTCTCGCTGACATCGATGGGTACGACACCCACCTTAACGCCAACGGGCGCTGGCAGCCTAAGCCCATTGGATCCACTGAAGAGTGTGGCGGGTTCTGTGAAGCAGGAAATACCAGCACCACCAGCAGTAGCAATGACAAATGTAGCGATGGCAGCAGCTTCTGTACCCACAGCTGCTCCCATAGCACCAATGGCCGGTGCTGTACCCATAGTACCTGGAATGGTACCCGGTACATTGCCGGGTATTGTGCCACAAGCTAGTATGGCCCCAGCTGCCATGACTGGTATACCACCAATGCAACAAGTGGCTGGTGCAGTACCCGTAATGCCGTCTGCAATGATACCAGCAGCAACTGGCATTCCTAGTGTTGCTGGCGTAGCTGGAATGCCGGTAGTCACTCAGCCGGGTGCTATGCCCGGAGTACCAGCTGTTCCCATGATGCCAGGCATGGTTCCTGGTATGCCTGTTGTTCCAGGCGTAATGCCACAAGCGGTTGTACCTGGTATACCACCACCAATTCCTGTAGCTCCAAAACTTGTAACGCCGCCCACGGCAAATGAACCCAAAGTGACACCACCAACCAGTAATCCCCCCAGTCGTAGTATGTCTATTTCTGAAAGAGTTCCATCTTTAGAATCACCGTAAGTTCTTTTTTTTAAGATAAAAAACAAACGTTATAATGTTTTCTATTTCAGACAAGCCGAATGGGCTGTTAAGGCTCCCGCCAAACGCAAATACACTCAAGTTTTTAATGCCACAGATCGTAACCGTACTGGCTACTTGACTGGTGTTCAAGCTCGTGGTATTTTAGTACAAAGTAAATTACCTCAGGCTACTTTGGCACAAATTTGGACTCTGTCCGATTTGGACAGCGATGGTCGTCTCAGTTGTGATGAATTCATTTTGGCGATGTTTTTGTGTGACAAGGCCATGACTGGTGAAAAGATACCACCAACTTTACCCATGGACTGGATACCACCTATTTTTCGTAAGGCAAAATCACGTACAAGTTCTGTATCGGGTGCAGGTTCCAGACCAGGCTCCCAGCCCTCTTCCAGGCATGCTTCGGTTTCGTCGCAAGGCGCTGCCGATGATCCTTTAGCAGGTTTGCCTCAAAGTAGGAACTTTCTTTTATTATTTCCCTTGTAGTTTCATTAAGAAAGAGAAAAATTCTCAAAACTAGACAATTAAAAACTTATTAAGTTGTGTACTTATTACAGCTTCCTTTGAAGACAAACGCAAAGAAAACTTTGACAAAGGCCAGGCTGAGCTGGACAGACGACGTAAACTGTTACAGGAGCAGCAACGCAAAGAGAAGGAAGAACGTGAACGCAAAGAGCGTGAAGAAGCGGAAAAACGTGAAAAGGCCCGTTTAGAGGCGGAACGTAAACAACAAGAAGAATTAGAAAGACAATTGCAAAAGCAGCGTGAATTGGAACTGGAAAAAGAAGAACAACGAAAACGTGAACTAGAAGCCAAAGAAGCAGCCAGAAAGTATTTTTTTTTATTTATTTTATTCTATAAAAATACTTATTTTTGATTTTGTTTCAAAAGGGAACTTGAAAAGCAACGTTTGTTGGAATGGGAACAGGCGCGCATTTCTGAATTGAACTCCCAAAAGCAGCGTGAACAAGAGCGCGTTTTAAAACAAAAAGGCCACAATACGCAACTCAATGTGGAATTAAGCACTTTAAATGAAAAGGTTTTTATATTTATTAAACTATATTTGGAAATGGGTTTGGGCGTTTTATTTAAAACATTTTTAAAAATGTTTCTTTCAGATTAAAGATCTTTCCCAGAAGATTTGTGAGACACGAGCCGGTGTCACCAATGTTAAATCTGTTATTGATGGCATGCGCTCACAACGTGACGGTTCTATGTCCGACATGTCTCAGTTAAAGGCCCGCATTAAAGAACAAAATGCTAAACTTTTACAATTGACCCAAGAGCGTTCTAAATGGGATGCTAAAGCTAAGGCTGCTGCTATTTCGGGCGATTTCGGTCAACAGGAACAGTTGACCGCAGCGTTTGCTAATAAACAAGTAGGACAACTATGTATTTGAAATTTATGATATCGGTGACTTTTTTTTAGAAAATGATATCGATAACTTTTCTATAACAAATTAAATTTACCGATAATTTTTCTGTTATCAATAATATTTATTGAGTAAATTAACTTTACCGATTGTTTTCTAGAGAAAACAATAGTTTTTTTTTCTAAAAAATCAAAGTTATCAAGAACTTTTTTTAGAGAAAATAAAAGTTGTCGATGACTTTTCTAACGAAAATTAAAGTTATCCACAGAAAATGAAAGTTTTAAGAAATTTATTTACAGTTTGATATTGAAACAAGTTAATTATATTATTTCTCCTTTTGCTTTAGATCATTATTAAACAACTAAAAGACAAAGTTGAAAATATTAGCAAAGAAATCGAATCGAAAAAGGAAGATATTATTTCGCACGACATAACCGTAACCGAAGTCAAAACCGAACTATGCGATCTTATAACAAAATGCGAAGAACTCTATAAGGACTACGACACACAACGTATTCAGATATTGGAGATGAAATACAATAAGAAAAATGAAAATGTTACAGCAGCTACCTCATCCTGGGATACCGGCTCAGCATGGGGTGCCACCACAACATCGAGCATTGATCAATATGCTGGCGTGCCAAACGATAATAGTGCCGATTTAAAAGCAGCCGAATCGATTGTAAATGCCGTTGACAATAGTGGTCCAGCTCCCGAAGGTTTTGTTAAATATCATGCAGTGTATGAGTTTTCAGCACGCAATGCTGATGAAATATCCTTCGTTCCTGGTGACATAATATTTGTGCCGTTGGAACAAAATGCTGAGCCTGGTTGGTTGGCTGGTGAAATAAATGGTCATACGGGTTGGTTCCCCGAAACATATGTGGAGAAAATCGATGAAGAGGCGGAAATAACGGCAACACCACAAGCTTTTACAGCACAAGATTCGTATAATGATAACAGTCAACAGTACGGGTAAGAAGAATGAAATGAATTGCTATAAAATATTCGTATAACACGGTGATTTTGTATATAGTACAAGTACCACGGACGCCGTAGAACCTGTGGAGGCCCCTACAGATACTTATAATGGCGATGTTGAATATTATATAGCCGCGTATCCTTATGAATCAGCCGAAGCGGGAGATTTGACCTTTAGTGCTGGTGAAATGGTGATGGTCATTAAGAAAGAGGGCGACTGGTGGACGGGTACAATAGGCAATCGCACTGGTATGTTTCCCTCAAATTATGTACAAAAAGCTGATGTAGGCGGCTCAGCGGCCATCACTAGCACAGAAACTGACTTGACAGCAGCCTATGATGATACATTTAAGGTAAGTAGTACCCCTTACGAATGTAGTTAGTGTTTTGGTTGATGTGTTAATGAATCATCATGACTAACAATTTTGTTGCAAACTTAACCAAATCAAATTAATAGCAAAGCAAACTTGAGCAGAACCAAGGCAACAAACAATTTTAGTAATAAACACACTTTTACATATGTATACAGAAACTCATATATTCATTACAATTAATTCCTCCTCCTAATCGTAAATTCCAAACATATTTGTGTTTCTTTCTGTCTCTCTCATTTCCTACTTTAGGATAATACCTTTAATGGCAATGCTCAAAACGAAATAAGCTCTGACATTGCGGAAAGCACAGCTTTGCAAGATCAACCATTAGCCCCGCAATCGCCATTAACCAATGATATGCCACCTGCCTCTGCAACTGACCTGTATGCCGATACGAAAATAGCATCGGCTGCTGCCGCTGCTGCCGAAGAAACACGTACAAATGAAGAGTTGGACACGGAAGTATCACAAATAAATACCCAATCGAATAATAAAACACAATCAAGTGAACCTGCAGAATCTTACAGTCGTCCCATGTCACGTACTTCTTCCATGACTCCAGTAATTAAATAAATTTTTATTTCCTTCTTGTACTTCCAACTACTGCTATGTACACTTTATCAAACAATGTTATGGTTTTCGTATCTATGTATAACTATCTTTGTATTTCTAAGTGTATTTTTATTGCTTTTAAACTACGTTTTGGTGTAATGCTTTTTTATGTTTTTCTTTTCAATAATTTTATCCTATTTGTTCTTTAAATGTTAACAAAACTTAAGTAACTAAAAGTGAAATTGATCTTTTAATTGTTTATTTTATATTTCTAACTTTACTTTAGGGTATGCGAGCTAAACGTTCGGAAATAGCACAAGTTATTGCTCCCTATGAGGCCACTAGCAGTGAACAGCTTTCCTTGACCCGTGGCCAGTTGATAATGATACGCAAAAAGACAGATTCCGGCTGGTGGGAAGGTGAACTACAAGCCAAGGGTCGACGAAGACAAATTGGTTGGTTCCCTGCTACGTTTGTAAAGGTCTTGCAAGGTGGTCGCAATAGTGGCCGCAATACTCCAGTCTCCGGTAGTCGCATTGAAATGACTGAAACGATTTTGGGTAAGAAAGTAAAATTTTTATTTAACATAAACATATTGTGTTGCTGTTGAGAGCAAATTTTCAATATATATTTGTTGTAAATAAGACCCGTTATATGACAATATTTTTACTTATTCGTATTTTCTATTTATAGATAAAGTTATTGCTTTATATCCCTACAAGGCACAAAACGACGATGAATTATCCTTTGACAAAGATGATATTATAAGTGTATTGGGTCGTGATGAGCCCGAATGGTGGCGTGGTGAATTGAATGGTTTAACTGGTCTATTCCCCAGCAATTATGTGGGTCCCTTCGTAACGTCCGGTAAGAAAGTCAATGGCAAATAAAAAAACTCAACTGCTGCCGCCCTCCTTGTAACAATCAATCCTACCATTAATTACTCCTCACCATGCTTTAAGTATTTTAACAATAATGCTCTCTCCATCTTTTATACATATTTTTAAATTATTGTTAATTAAATACATTTTTTTCTACTAGTAATTTGTTCTATATTTTTTGTATTTAATTATTAAAAATGTTGTATTTTTCTGATCTAATATTTATCATAAACATTCCGTTTATTATTTAATGGTTTTTCTTTCGATTACTTTTTTTCGTTGTGTTAGATTTATCAAAATTTAATTGATTTTAAACTTTTCTAACTTTAGTTAGTCAAGCGTTTTATTTTTTCATTTGAATATTATTTTTGTTTGTATTTTTCATACTTTTAAAGCAATTATTTTTAAACAAAAATTATATGTAAATCATATTTACACTTCTGTTCGAAATTCGAAAAAAAACTTTGTTAAAGTACATACATATCTTCATTTTGTATACACGTTTATTTAGTACGTAAAAATTTAAAATTTATATCTGCTTATATGAATTATGTTTAATTATTGAAAAAGTCTGTTTTTTACTTTTATTTTATTTTTATTTACTTGAATATTTTCTCATATTAAAATAATGTCTGTATAGTTTTTTGCTTCGTTATTTAAGTTTTCTTTATTATAATTTAATTTAATCTAATTTAATTAAATAAATTTTTAAATTAATTACCAGTTGCCAATGCTTGTGTGTAAATATATATAAAAACGCAATTACTTTTTTTCAATTCAATTCTTTATTTTTTTTTTTTTTTATTTTTATTTTTCTTTATTTTCATTGAATTCTTTTCTTTTTATTTTGTAGTAGTATAAAAATAAATTTAATTTAATAAAAAATTATACCTTTTTATTTAATTTTTATAGTTGTTTATTATTTAATTTTTTTTCGAAGTTTTGATTACAAAATACATATAAGTTAGACTTTGGTTGCAAAATATATATTTTTTTTGCCTCTCTTTTGTTTGGCAGAAAGAGAAATATTTTATAGAAAAGTTGGTCTCTCTAGCTGGTGAGAGAAGTATTCTATAGGAAATTATCTCTCTGTAGCTTGTGAAAGAAAGTTGTTTCTGTCTAGCCTGTGTGCGAAATTTTTTATAGCAAAGTTTTTTTTTATAGAAAATTGCCTCCCTCTAGCTTGTGAGAGAAATTGTATAGAAATTTGAGCAGGATTTTTAATGATAATGATGTTAAAAAACAAATCACCGAAAAAAAGAAAGAGTTGTAGCAAGTTTTTTTAAACTTCTGTAGCGTGGTTTATGTACATATATGAACAATGCTTGAATCTATCAATTTGTTCACTCGGTGTCTTGTTTGTACACTTATATGTTCTTGGTAGAACAAAATTGTCTGAACATTGGCTCAAATGATATTTTTTACGAAAAGACTGCAATTTTTAAAAAATGACAAAGAAAATTTAGAACTTGAACATCGACATAAAATGTCCGTAATTTAGCCGACATTTTGTTCTTCAAAACGATGGCTTGTCAAGAAGTGGGTTTAATGAATCTGACATAATACTTACAACCTTACAATACATACTTACATTTTATTGAGAGTATACGAGTCATACTTATTTTTTATCGTCTACGTACATTGAGTTAGTCCCCATTTACACAACGAAAATATTGCAGCGAAATTGCTTACCTTTTAGAAATCGGAGTGAGGGGAAGATAAGACGAGTACACACTCGATTGTACTAGCATTTCTTGTACTTGTTACATACGAATGAGAGAGTAACAAATACGTGTGTGCATACAAATGATTGTCTACTCTCACTCACATAAAAATACGAGTGATTTAATAAAAGATATTTTAAGGAAATAATTATATTAATTATTTTTTGTGTAAATCGGGACTTAAGGAGAGTAAAAATAAACAACATCCTACATGACATTAAATATAATGAGTACTTTAAACTTTAAAGATGAGTTGAGGTTTGATGATATTGCGGCAAGTATGAGTACGTATAATAGTGGAGTACGTATCGGATAACGGTTTGAATGCAGAATTTTATGCTTTCGAATGCAATCACAAAATATGAGCATGTTGTTGTCAATTCACATCATTTGAGAAAAGCAATATATGACACCATTCAAAAAAATAAAGTATGACGAATACCATGCATTGCATTGCATGTCTTCTATTAATGTCACCTAATACTCACAAAAGCAACGAATATACAACGAATGGTACGAATGTTTGTAATGCTTATTGAATGAAAAGTTCAAATTCAAATTTTAGTTTTTGAGTTTTTTTTTAATGGTATGAAAAACACCGTTATTTACTATTTCCAAAATTTCTGCGTGCTGCATTATTTGAAGTACTAAAAAACATATCAGTAGTCCAATATGTCAACGAATACTGAACGAATGATGCGAATGTTTTTATTTTTTTGATATATCATAATTTCATTTCGTTGCTTGATATATAAAGGCATTATAAAAAACGAATACGAAAAAGGCAATCAATAAAAACAATGTATGAATTACATGGCAACATCAATAGTTGATGTCGAGTGACTGCATGACAAAAGCAACGAATGGTGTGAATATGTAATGAAAGCGGCAATTGTCAAAAAATTAAATTGATTTGTTTTTTACATATGTAAATAAATTCTTAAATAAACCTTTTTTAGTGTGTACATGGTGTAAAAAGTATTAAAAAAATGGAAAAACTATTTTTAGTACTTTTAACTAAACTCATATGTCACATACATATGTATGTATATGTGTATGGCAACATCGTTTTAAGCGGCAAAGTTGAACAAAATTCTACTTTGTCGCGCTGCCGCTTCTCTCAGCATTGCCAGATTAAGTAAATTGCGATACTTCAAAATTTTTGTATGAATAATTTTGTAAAGAAACAAAACTTTTATTCACTGGTAATAATGTTGCTGCCCGCGGCCGCATGCTGCTTACTTTGGCCTTGCACTATAAGTACAATAAATAATAAGTCATGATTGGAGTCTATTCATTTTTTTTAGTACTCTTAACTGATCTCTAATGTATTGTCTATGTATTTTAAAAACGCGTTTACTAAGAATTGATACGTATGATTGTTATTATTTAAATAAATATTACGTATACGCACCATTAACATAGGAATCATAAAAACCAGCGGTGACCAAATGAAAGAAATTATTTTAATACTTTATAATATAGTGTATTTCTTTTAATTTTGAAAATATTGTATTAATTTGGCTTTTTTCTTACTTCCAGGAAATGTATAACAAGTTATGGCAGCACCCGCTTATTAAGTTAGAACAATATAAAACACAACTGTATTTCAATTTATACAAACACACACAAGCAAATACATTTAAACAAAAACCTATTTATAAAAAAATGCATTAGAACACAACAAATCTTAAAGAATTGCTTGTTTTCTATATATATATATGAATTGTATTTATTATAGAGAAGCAAAAAGGAAAAGTATAGGAAAAACCAAAACACAGTTACCAGTTTCATAAATCCAAAAAAAAAAATTAATATTCAAATACATAATACTCGTAAACAGACACAGACATTATTGCAAAACAAACAAAATTATTTGTTAAAAAATTGTTTAAGTAAGTGAAAGTATTAAATTAGCATAAACAAAATTAGAAATTATTTGATAGAATGTAAAAGATTTGCAAATTTTTGAGTGCTAAGAATTAAGTAGAAAGAAATGTTAATATGTAATATGACAGAAAAATTGGCATACGTTAGGGCGTAGCATATTTTTTCGTGATTTTTTGATAGGAGTGTCTAGAACAAGGATTATTATGGCCGAAAATTGTAAATCTTTAAGCTAATAGTTGAAAATTTATAATTAATGTATAGAACATTATATTATGTGAACAATAACATAATATGTAATTAGCTTTACCCAGTAAACGTTTAAGCAAGATAGAGTGCTTACTTGTGTAAAACTTTTTTACTATATTAAATTGCACACTTTTAGGCTTAATTTTTTAAGTCTTTAAACGTGTCATTTAAGTTTTGATGAATATATTTCGTCTTTCTTACTTTCTTGTAGGAACTGTTTTACTTAAATTGTTTATTGGGTATTTTGTCTCCTCCCCCCAAATTAAAATCAATTTCATATGTATTAAAGACAATATAAAGCTTTTCTTTAGTTAATTAAATAAAATAAAAATAATTTGCAAAAAAAAATTATTGGAAAATAATCGCAAAATTTAAATGGGAATTAAATAATTTTTTTATAATGATTCAAATAAATAATAATAAAAACGTATTCATTATTATATAAAACATTTAAATAGGTGATTTTGATTACACTTTTTTTAATGTAATTTTGTTAATTGAACTCTAAACAGACAGTGGCAAGCAAAATTGTTTTTCTTTTAATAACAAAATGAAATTGGCATCGAACAAAATAAATAATTCGATTTAAATTAAATTTCAGTTGCCATGTTTTAAAAAGTGACAAATTGAGCCAGCGTTTTTTCGTGTGGAAATATAGAACCCATAAAATATTCGATCACAATGAAATTGTGATACAGGGAAAGATTAATCTTTCGAATCACAGTTGAAGTAAAGCGAAAACTTTTAATATTTTTAAACTTTTCGAAGAATTAGTTTAATTGAATGTTTTAAGTACTTAAGTGTAAGAAATATATATTATTTTATTTTCTAAGCTCATGTGAACTTCTTACTTACTTACTTAACTGGCCTTTTATAACAATCCTTGTGGGTCACTGGCCGAACTTAAAATAGTTTTCCAGGCGCTTCGGTCTTCTGCGCTTCTTCTCCAATTTCTAACATTGAGTTTGGAAATGTCTTCCTGGACTTGATCCTTCCAGCGGAGTTTCGTTCGTCCTCTTTTTCGCCTGCCTACAGGATCATATTCGAACACCTTTTTTGCTGGAGCATCTTCATTCATTCGCACAACATGTCCTAGCCAACGAAGTCTTTGTATTTTGACACGTTTTACTATATCAATGTCGGCGTACAGTTCATACAGCTCTCGGGTCGTACGATATCGATATTCTCCACTTACGCAGATTGGTCCATATATCTTGCGAAGAATTTTTCTCTCGAACACACCAAGCGCCGCTTCATCTTGTTGAGTAAGCACCCATGCCTATGCGCCAAATATTAACACAGGTATGATAAACGTTATGTAGAGTTTAAGCTTTGTCTGTCGAGAGAGGGCCTTGCTCTTAAATTGTTTGCTTAGCTCAAAATAGCATCGATTACCAAATACAATTCTTCGTTTTATTTCCAAACTGATGTCGTTTGTTTTATTTATGGCGGAATCGAGGTATGTACGAGTATATAAATTCATGTACTACCTCGAAGTTGTAGTTATCAACCCTCACAGATTTTGCTAATCTAGTGGATTCTCTGTTCGTTGAAACCATCAACTTGGTCTTATCTTCATTTACTGCCAAACCCATTTTTAATGATTCCTTCTCTATACTAGCAATAGTCACAGTGACATCTCGAAATGTTCGTCCCATGATGTCAATATCATCGGCATATGCGAGCAGCATATGGCCTTTAGTAAAAATAGTGCCATTTCTGTGAACTTCACCTCTCAAAATTTAACTTTTTGTAAAATCACAATATTTTTAGCATCAATAGAAATGTCATTTAACAACATTAAATCACAAAATACATATACATACATACATATGTATATAAGTGAATTTTTTTCTCATAGAAATAAATTAGTAGTTTAAGCTGTTACATAAGGCGAAATTTTAACCCAAATTACGAGCAAAACCCAAATGTTGTTGGCAGATTTGTCAAATTTAAACATCAAATGATCGAGCAATGGTGCAAAAAGGCAACAATTTTGTCTGAAATGAAAACGCACAAGTTTTTGAATAACAACTTCTTAGATATGAATTGGATCGGTACAATTTTTGTAACATTGAGAAGTCAAATGTTTTAAAATATTTTTTTTTAAGTTTTTTTATCCAATCTCTTAAAATAATAATATTTGAAAGATATGATAAAAATCTTAATTAAATAGGCAACATAGATTGAAAATTTGAAAATATTTATATAGTTTTGAAAAGTAGTCTATATTTTCTATCTATGGATTATATACCCATATCTAACTTATAATATTTTTTAAAACAAATTTATGGCAGTAAATGTAACATATCCCTCTCTCTCTCTTTGCAAGGAAAATATGGGTTTTTTCGGAAATGCGAAAAAGCAACAATTGGCATCACTGCCAATGTATTGTGTTCGAAAATGTAACAGTAAGCAGCAGTAAATGCGCAAAACAAGCATCATAAAACTGGCTGATGCAATAAATGAGCATCAGCATCGCAAACTAATCACAGATGCGCATCTGGGGGGTTACTCTCTATTGCGATGCGAAAGCAAATTCGATGCGTAAGAGTTTCAATTTGTATGCTTATCGTATCAAATTTGCTTTCGCATCGCAATAGAGAGTAACCCCTCAGGTGAAACGCAGTGATGGGTTTCCGAAAAGGGCCTATTTTTACATTAATGTGTTTTATAAAACTCGTCTGTATATTTTGAACTGTTCTAATTATTTTTATATTTGTGAAAAGTAGACTTCATTTCGTGCAACAGCAATTAATAGATGCAAATGTAACAACTCTGCTTAAAACTTTTGCTCCATTTAGATTTTTTGCGTTAAGAAATCAAACGGTAGTAAATTCAAAATGTTGTTACATTTTTACCTTTTAAAAATAAACCGGATTGCTTTTAATTGCAAAATAAAAGCGTCAAGTAGTTTTATTTATTCAAATTTACACAAAAACAATTTAAATAAACACTCTGTCGTTTACTACAAAGGCTTTGATGTTCACTCAATGATGATTTAAGGTATGGCAAACATTTACTCAAAAAATCGTAACCACGTGTTTTAGCACAATTTTTTTTAATGTTGTTTACTCTTACAAGAGTTTTGCAAGATCAAAGAGCATCAAATAAAATAAAACTAAATATTTGTTGTGTCTTGTCTTAAATAAACGATGTTTTTTTTAATAAATAAACGAGTTCCTTTACTGCTTGAGTGACCCGATTAGTCTCTTTATACACTAACATCATTTCAAGTAGTCTTTGGATGGCTCGGAGCTAGAGATAATATAAAATTCTTTTCTAGTATATTTAACCAAAGCCGGTAGAACTTAAAGTAGCCATATTCCACAGCTTTGCTAATAACATTGTGTTATTAAAGATGTTTGTAAATATAAGCTTTTACTAATGCATATATTGATAATCATGTTGTATGTTGATAAACCTGCTGTATATTTATATCAGCCGTTATGAAACGTTACATTAAATTGACATTTAATTTCGTAATAATATTTATAATTTTTAAATATATTACTGTGTACTTGAAATACTACGTTTCCACTAAAAACTTGTTTGAACTGAAATCATTCCAGCCAGACAAGGCGTTTTATTTAATTTATTTTGAATAGTTTCTAATATTATCTAAAGGTTTTATTGTTCGAATATTAGAAAACAAAGGTGGCTATTGCCGAAAGCAAAACTCTCAAATTCTTAGTGAATATGAATTGACACAATAAGCAAGTAAGCAAAGACACAATACAGATTTGCATAGACAATGTAATCGACATGCTTTGCGGCAAATCAAGTAGCTTAAAGTTTCTTAAAGTAAATGAAATCAACATTTTTGCTTGCCACTGTACTTATATGTATAATTAAAATTTATAAATCAGGTTCTGGTGTTTGCAAAAATATGAAAAAATTAAAAAAATACAAAAAAAAAAACGCAAAAAATCCATAAACATATTAACCACCTTTTTAAGTGTTTCTTGAAAATTTATATACAATACATACCTATACATACATACAACAAAAAGAAAAAAAAAATAAATAAAAATTATTACCACAATATACATAAATATAAAGCCTAACAAATTCAAAAAGTAAAAAAACAACATATTCCAGATTAAAACCACAACCAAAAAGAAAAAGAAATCATTCCAATAATTAAATTTGTATATATATACTATATAAAACAAGAATTTAAGTGTTAAACGTTATAAAAAAGGACAACAAAAAAAACAACCAAAAACTAAACTTTATATATTAACAAAACAATAAAGATTTTCCATTACAAAAAAAAACATGAAACAGTAATAATAATAATCATAAACATTCATCACTTAAATATCTAAAATATAATTGTATTTTTTTCTTAAACGTATCGATCACTCTGTCAGCCTTTAAACAACAACAAACAAATTATAAATAAAAAACATAATAAAACAACAATTACTTAAAATGAAATTCTTTATAATTAATTTATAAGATTTGTTGCTTGTATTTGTTTAACATAAATTATCAACTTAAAATAAATGAAACAAAATAAATAAATAAATGTTAAATTATAAAAATTAAAAAAAAAATATCTTAAAAAATATCTGAAATTTTTTTGAAAACTACTGCCACTTTATTGTTTTTAAGTTTGTATTAAAATAATTTTGAATTTAAGTGCATCTATTTTGTTTGTTAACTTTTAAGCTAATCCTTGTTAACTATTCTTATTAAAAATTGTATTATCCTTTTCAAATCAATTACAAAATATATATTAAATTTAATTTGATTTAGCTGCAATTACTTAGTTAAATTATAATTATATATATATATAACTTCATGCATATATACATTAGCTCCGATTTTAAATCGATTTAAAATGGCACAGTGTTGTTTTTTTAAGTTAAATCTTTCTTATAACTAAAAAATTGTTTTAAAGTTTGTATAAACGGATATTTAGTTTTATAAACCCGTTTTGTGCTTAAATAAAATTTGTAAAGATTAATATTTAGCATTTTTTTTTTGTAAATATCTGAAATAATTTTACTTTGCTTAAAATTAATTGCCCAAAATGTTGTTTGTTACTTAGTTTTAACAAAATTATTTACAAATATTGTAAAAGATATGGAGATTAAATTTTAAACCTAAGCTAACTTAACAGATGGTTGTCAGAGTATACAATGTTGTCAGATCTGGCAATGTGCTAGCAATGTACTGACTGTACTGTTAGCAAAAGTTTAATTGTTATAATTTCATTGGCACACAATTGTCACATAGTTGTCAGATTGTTGTATGTTAAAATTGTCAAATTCGTTGTTAGGCATTGCCAGAACTGTGTGTGTTTCAAAATGTCATGGAACAAAAAAGAGCAACTAAAACAATTTTAAAAAGTAGCAAAGATGAAGACAAAACAAAATAAACGCCGCAAAGTTTGGGTCAAAGATTATACTTAACTGTATGGAATCTGGGAACTCTTGCCATAAAATATCTTTGGGAAGTTTTTATTTAAAGCAACCAGCATCCTACCGATTCTTTTGCGGTAGGGATTTCGTTTCGGTCTTGATTTTATGTCGCCTTCAGAGCCTGTTGGTGACTGAATAGGAAAACTCAATTCAATTGGCTCATAGCTGCACTCTATGACGCAGGATTCATTCGTTTTAATGTTTTAAATTTTTTATTTTCTTCAAATTTCTTTCAGTTTTTTAAATCCTATTTTTTTATGTATGTATATACAGAGTTGCAAATACAAATAATTTCTCTGACAATGTTGACATTATCAGATGCATATTTGACAATAAAATGTGTTTCACAATTATCTTACAACAATCTTACAATGGCAAAAAATGTGTTCACATGATTGGTAGATGTCTGACAATATTTTTGTCTTACAATATATGTACTGAAAATGGGTTTTCTACAACGTCGGAAGACAAACATTTTAAGTTCACACGGTTGTTAGACATTTTCTAAATATGTTTCTGACAATATTGCAAGATCTGACAACCTTCTCTACATAGCTATAGATTCGATTTTTGGCTTTCAAACATATGTAAATAAATATTCAAAATAATTGTTAAACCTGTTAACATAGGGTATAACAGTTGCGCCTCTTGTTATACTCTCTGCCTGTAAACTTTATTCGAGTAAAATTACTATGGGTTTAACAAGTCCCCGTTTACATTATGAGATTTTTGTCGCTGCGATTCTTGCTGTGTGGACGATAGCGGTGAGACGTAGAAAATGGCGGACACATATGCATGTAAGCTTGAGATACGCTTTGTTTCCTCTCTCGTAGTTTTAAACTTGAAGAAAAATGTGGACACACCCATGTATACATTCAACAAAAATCGCACAATGTAAACGCAACTGCAACTGCATTAAAAAAATGACAAAGATTGCAGCGACAAAAATCCCATAATGTAAACGGGGACTACTATATTATATAGTTTTATTTACAATTATTTAAATTATTTAAATACTGTGCCTCCCAAAAAGTTACATAACCTAGAAAATATTTAGTTGTTATTAGTTATTTCCTATTTCACGATGTCGAAAGATAACGTTCGCTTAGATAAGACTTAAGACACAAACTTTTTATCGTATCTATTTTTTACTCAATCAAGTTTGTTTATTCCACAATCAAGTTTGTGTCTTAAGTCTTATCTAAGCGAACGTTATCTTTCGACATCGTGAAATAGGGGGTTAAACTATCACTTCAAACAACACTCTCTTTCTCTTTCTCTCTCTCTCTGTGTATAAGTATATATAGTATATACCAGGGTTGATAAAGTCGGTACAATTGTACTTTTTTTTGGTACAATTCAAAACTAAAAAGTACGATGGTACCCCTGTGTCTCATTTGGTACTATGTATTTCCAAATTTTTCAAACCCAAACATATTTTTAATTGATATTAAATGGCAACGCTTAATTGCTGAATGAATATTGTGAATAGATTTTTGCAATTGTTCATTGGGAATAAATGGCAGGTGGTTTTTAGTATTCAGCTAATGTGTTCTTGTTGTTGTTAAACTTCATATATAAAATAAAGAGAGCAATTGTAAAGTTTATACAGTTTCAAGAATGATATTCATTCTTGTACAGTTTGATAAAAAAGGGAACGAAATGCTTTGTTGTAGAGTAGCAATCATCTTGGTAAAATACATGGCACGCGCTTAATATTTTAAACGACTAGAAAAAACTTTTTGCAGTATGAAAGCGTCGTCTTTGTTTTTGCAAGTGGTACTAAAATAAAACTCTTGTTGTTACAACTTTAATATAGCAACTGGTTTGTTATCAAAAAATGTATAGATGTGATCTGATTTATTTGAATGCACCTTACTAATATTTTATATGACCATGTATTTATTTAGTTTTTGTTATCTTTACTTTACATGTACCAATGAATTTTTGTTTATTAAAATAAAATTAAAAAAAATTTAAAAAAAATTATTTAGTACTATTTGGGTCGAAAAAGTACGATTTTAAAAGTTCGTTGGTACGATATTGGTTTTCTCATTTATCATCCCTGGTATATACCCTTAAGTATATAATATATTTATATAAGTAAAGTTTATAAGAGTATTAATTAAATTTAATTAAATTAATAGAAAAACAAAAACCAAAAACCAAAAAAGCTTTTGAGGAAATATGTTAATTTAAAGAAAATACTGTTCAAATTGTTAAAACTAATAAAAAATCAGAAATAATAATCCCCTACTTTAATTCGATTTAAAACAATTATGAAATATTGCTAAAAGATTATATACATTTACATATATATAGACATGCATACATACATAAATATATATAATACTAGTTATTTACTTATGTACTCTTATTATACATATACTTAAACTGAATACATATAGCTATAAAACTATTAATTGTTTGCGTTGAGTTGTTTAAAATGAATTAATATTAACAAATAATTAAAAAATTAATATTACTTACATACAAATATCAGCATACATATGTATTTCAGTCTTGAAATTAGCTCATCCTTTCTGAAACTCGTAAACTGAAACACTTAGTCTTAGTTCTCATTAACTATTGTATTTAATTTATAAATTCGAATATAAAACACTTAAACGTAATTATATTTATAGAAATAATTTAAATTAACAAACATATTATTATATATAATTCACTAATTGTTTTCCTTAACCTTTGACCACCCCCATCCCGCCCCTGTAAACTCCTTAGTCTCAGTACTTGTTTCAACTAATTTTAACGTTTGAGTTAACACTTAAAGTAAAAGAAAACTACTAAAACAAAAAAAAAAAAAAAAAAAAAAAAAAAAAACTATTTCATTTATCCATCTACTAAAGTGCGCTTCATTAAGAACCAATTAAATTAAACCAAAAAATAAAATAATTAATGAAAGTATTATAAACAAATAAACTCTATATCATTAGTATTGAAATTAAACTGCAAGTTAATCTTACAAACTAATAATAATAATAATATTAACAAATAAATTAATCTAAATATAATTTTCAAATGTTGTGGACTTTTGACTGCGCAACGAGTTTATAAATATTTATTCAAATTTACATAAAAACATTGATACCATACAAACACTTACATACAAACATACACCCTACAATATAATATAAAATTAATTAAATTAAATAAAATCTATACATAAACATTTCAAATATTTATACAAAACATATAAATATTAAATAAAAATTCAATAAATTTATTTAAAAATCAACATACACCAACAATTAAATAAATATTTATGTAATCATTTCAAAATTTTGCGATTACCACATAAACAGAAAAATTAAAAAAAAACAAACAAAACAAAATTTACCAAATAATAATTATAATAACATGGAAAAATTAAAACAATAATCAAATATTAATCCAATAAATTAAAAAAAAGAATATTTGATGCAATAAATGTATAAAATTGATTTAAAATATATTTGTTTTCGCCTGAGTTTTATTTGAAAATCAGAAAGAAGTGTAAAAAACGAAGTCCAGGTAAGTAATGTTAAAAGATTTGGCTTAAGTCGGTTTTAGTGACTTTTTTCAAATCACTTCGATTTTCAACATTTTCTAGTCGACGGAGCTCCAAAGTTTGTAATATATTGAAAACTACATTCCTTTATTAGACGATATATGTAAATCAAATGATATGTATTTTAAAAACCTTTCCAACGATATGTAACATGATCTATTTATATGGCCCACCTTAGGTCAATTTCGGAAAATTCTATATGAATAGGTATATAAATTTTTAGTGAGGGCAGATTACATTCTGTTTCTATTTATATAGGTATCAATTTTGCTCACATGTAAGAGATATAGATAAATAAGTCTTATAGCATCCACTATTTATTTCGTGCGCATTCTTTAATAATTTAACACTTTTTATCCTTAAATCCCCATCTCTATAGATTTATATATAGTATAGGTAAAATATAATTATTTTTATTATTCAAGCTCAAAACCTTAAAGCTTAAAGCATGAATTTTAAGTGCGTTAATTTTAAAAACTTTTCAGTTGCAAGTAAAAGTTCAAAATTGAAAATTAAGTTTTTTCCATATAAACATTATCAACCCCAATTGTTGGAAAGCTCGGTGGTGACTGTGTTTTTTGAAACAACTATAATTGTGTAAAAATATACTATAATGGTGGTGTGTTAAATCCTGGAACATTCATAAAGTAGACTGGAAGCTAAAGATATTTGGGTAACAATTTTGTATGTCTGCTATAATATTTATAGATACATAATAAAATACAACTATAAAAATTAATTTACCATAAGAATTAGTTATGTATACAAAATTATAGAGAAAAGTGCATAATTTATCTTTGATTATTTTATATAGTTTATAGCTGAGATATATATGTATGACTATTGAAAAGCTTTTTTAGACATCTAAAGTTTATGTGAACTGGAAATTATTTAGTGGCAACTAGGTTTTTGTTTTTAGCTCATGTAATAAAGTTTAGTTGCCCAATAATTTCTATTTTTGTTTTTTTATATTGTGTTTTGGTATACATTTTTGTTCTACTTGTTAATAGATGTCGCATTGTAAAATTAAATAACATTTAACAATTATATTTAACTTTTACATACATACATACATACATATGTATGTACATATATTTTATTTACTTTCTTCATATTAGTAAATATTTACGAATTTGTTAAAAATCACTTTTTTTAGCCACCACCAAAAAGATATTGGTCGTAGAACCAAAAAGTCTAAATATTCTGGGTCCTTATAAGAATCTAAGATGAACTAGCCATGTCCGTCTGTCTGTCCGTTAAAAGCACAATAGAGCACAATAGAAAAAAAAGAGAACAATGAAATTTTTACCGAACATTCTTTTCGCACTGAAAATTGAAAAAATCGGTCCAGTATGATCCAAGTTATAGACAAAAGTTTCAAACAACCTTGACATTTTTCAGATATATTTTGGTATTTTTAATAGCATGAAATTTTGCACATTGTTTTTAGTATATAAATCAAGTCTTATTGGAAATTGTAAGAATCGGTCCACGATTTCTTATAGCCGTCATACAAATGTCTTCTCGTAATATGGCTTTATGGTATCCCTATAGAAAATCAATGTTCTTACAAAGTTCAACAAAAATTAAAACGATATTTTGTTCACATCAGTCCTTATTTGGTTACAGATCCCATATAAAGTCCACTTCCAAAAATAACGTAAATGCTCATAAATCTTTTATAAAAATCACTATCAAGGTGAAACTCGATACAAATATGTACACAATTTTATAACGAGCAGTCCATATTTGATCATAGTCTCGTTCTAAAAATCACCTAAATCTCTTCTAAACATCATTATCAAGTTGAAACTCGAGGCAAGTAATCAACGTATATCTATATTTATATATATATATATATAAGTGATTGTGTGTCTGTATGTATGTATGTGTATTATTATTAGTTTGGGATCTATAGACGGCTAAACGGCTGAACCGATTTGCTTGAAATTTTCACAGTATATTTCTGTATGTGTGGAAGGAGCTATTGGCTACTTTTTTTTGAAACTTTAAGTGGGCGTGGTAGCTCCCATACAAAGTTAATTTTAAAAATCAAATACTTAGGAAACTATAATAGATATATACTCAAATTTTGCATGAGCAATTCCATTGTTTGTTTAAATATTTGCGGAAAAAATGGGAGTAGTAGCGACAGGGGGCGTGGCACCTCCCATATGATGATAATTAAAAAAAAAAATCTAATATATGGTACGGTTATTCTACCATCAATATTAATATTTAGGACAAAAATGGGCGGACTATCAATAGTGGTCGTGGTACCTCCCATAGATATGATGACAAATTATATATAGCGAAAGCTATATCAGTTATCAATATTAATATTTAGGACACCAATGCTCTGACTAGCAACAATATTAAGTAAATGTTAAACTTTGTATACATTTGAAACCCTTATCTATATATAAAAGTGAATGTGTGTCTGTTTGTTTGTATATTGTAAATTATAATAAGATAATGTAATAAGATTTAATTTAAAAGGAAAACTATAGATTTTAATAACTTAATAATTATATTTATTTAACTCTAAACTTTTTATTTCATTACGATACGGGTAGCGAAGCACACCGGGTTTTAGCTAGTGTATTATATAAATCAACATAACGAACTTAATGGTGATATGCCCATAATTGGTCATATGGGGACCTATTTCGAAAAATATCGATATCGATATATGTATTTATATAAGTAAAAATTTTACTAATGGATTTTGTGAAAGTCAGTCCATAATTGGCCATTGCTCCCATACAACACTTCTCAACAATTCTGTAAAATTTTTGTTCCAACATTTTCATTAGATAAGGATAATTTTCTTTTAAATGGGGTACTTCGAAGTGTCATTTAGCATAAGCTATTTATGCTGATAATATCATTAAGTCTCATTGCAGGAAATTTTAAAATCACATAAATATTTACTATTAAAAACTTGTGCTACTGTTAAATGATCGCAGTGATCAACTATATTATTTCTCTGGGTGCCCTTGACCGATTGATTTTATGTTAAAAAAATAATGGAACAAACAAATAATGGAATACGTCCAAGCCAGCGGTGGCGGTCATATGCCAGAAGTCATATTTAAATTATAATGCCACAAAATAATCTTTCGTATAAAGTACATTCCATGTGAATTTAAGAAAATTATCTTTGTTTTATTCAATTTCAAAGTTCTATACATCTAAAAACAACACCCTATATAAACGAGAGTCAAATTTTTTGGAATAATATTCTTTTCAGCGACGAAAATAAATTTGAGATATTTGGAGTCAAAAACAATAATATGGCGAACCAAGAACAAAGCCTTTAGTAATAAATATGTTACCAAGATGGTCTGAGGTTATACGGCAGTATCAGCGGGCGGTAATCTTATATTTATAGAATCTACAATGAAAAAGAAAGATTATATCGATATTTCAAAAAAAAAAAAAAACTGTAATCCCTAGTGTAGAGAGCGTAGCTGTGTTTAAGGCAAAAAGACTACAAAAAAAAATTAAATACAAATCATGGTACTTTTTTCATTAAAATTTAATTATTGCTTTGTGTTCCTTATTTTTTTAGTTTTCTTTAATGAGTTATATATGTATATTTTGCTTAAGTTACTTATGAACTATGCAATATAAAGCATAAATATAAAAACATACAAAAAAATTCAAAGAGACACTAGCAAAATGTAATGCTATGTATTTATATTTATGCTTTCCAACGGAAGGCTATGTAGAATATATAACAGAAATATTCAAAAATAAATGAAAACAATTTGTTTTCAAATAAATTGCATATTTGACTTCGATTAAAATTTTTGAAAAATTTGTTGAATAATACTCGCAAGAGGAATAATTCTCATTTAATTTGAAAGTAATGAAATAAAATAATTATTTTACGCCCCCGGATGGGCTTGAACCACCAACCTTTCGGGTAACAACCGAATGCGCTAGCCAATTGCGCCACGGAGGCACGTTGAACTAATCCTTGAATAACATGTTTAACATTTAGTTAATATGTAACGGACAATTTCTAATCCTACTTCCAAAAAACTTTTAGCTGCTTTTATAACCGACTTAGCTCAGGGAAAATGGGGTGGTGTACTTGTTTTCAAATGAAATAGAATGCACGTTACAAAATTTAGAAGAAATAGGTAGCTTAAATAACTCCAATATTGATAACTAGAACAAAAAAAAAAAAAAATAATATAATATAAAGAGAAAACTAAAGTAAAACAAAACACAAAAAAATTAACTTTTTGAAGTAAATAAAGGGAGATAGATGACATTACATTCAAGATAGCCCAATTAATTTTTAGTTGCCCTTTAAAAAATCAAACCAAATTATGGCTTTAGGTATTAAAACTATATAAATTGTTTATAACCAATTTCTTTTAGGTAAACAATAAACATTAAATAAGTTCAGATTCCAATAATGATCTAAACCATAGGTCGGCATCCTATAGCACAATAGTGCAGAGAGCACTTCACACATACTCTTAATCTCTTTCATTCAGTCGTCGTTGAGACAGCAATGTGTGCACATGTGGCGGATGCTTTTATATTTTTTTCAGAAATACATCCCAACAAACATTTAAAATTAATAATGAATTACGAAAAATATTTTATAATTGATAATGCATTTGGTAACATGCATGTAATCAGCTTTTGAAGTATTAGAAGTTCCGTTTGTATATCAATCTCGTTGTTAATTTCTTATATGTTACGGAAAATACATTGTGAGTGTATGTTTCCTATCTAAGTTGTTTTGTATAATTTATATAATTATGTTTGTGTTTGTTGGGTAGTTTTCTCACACACACAACCTCATTTTACGCTTTGCCGACCTCTGATCTAAACTTTTTTGAAATGCATTCCATTTAAATGTTTCTGACACACATGTCTTTATATCAGAGGTGATCAAAATTTAAATGCTTATGTATTGGTGAGAAAATGAGACAAATTTAAAGGTACAGTAAAACGAAAAAGTAAACGATCGATTTTTATAAAATAGTAAACGTAAAAAATTGTTTCGGTTTAAAAAATATTAAAAAATTATTTCGCTTCGCAAAATATTGAGTTCCGTTTGTATTTTTAACTCATATTTTGTAACTTAAACTTTAAAGGGGGCTTTAAAAAGATCAAGAAATGGTTCAAGGGCATCAAAATCTTTAAACCTATCTTGAAAATTAAAAACGGGTTTCCCATT
Source organism: Bellardia pandia (assembly GCA_916048285.2). Lineage (NCBI taxonomy): Eukaryota > Metazoa > Arthropoda > Insecta > Diptera > Calliphoridae > Bellardia > Bellardia pandia. The sequence goes on along the minus strand of OU696530.1, from coordinate 21,686,697 downwards.
GACCTTTAAATGTTTTATAACACAAAAGGCATTGAGAATTACCAAATGCATTTTTGATTACAAAAAATTCTCGTAATGGTACCATACTTTTTTAACGTACTGTTTTAAAAAAACATTCAAAGCATCCGCTAAGCATGTGTACCATTTGCCTTGTGAAAGACAACTGAATTAAAAGAGCATAACAAAGTAGTGGGTTGGGCCAATAAGCAATTGTTCTATGAAATGATCACCTCTGCTTTATATTCCTTATTTTCTTATATATCTACATCGATATGAATATATTATTATAATTTATATTAATGATTTTTTATTCAATTACATGTTACCTTTAAATAAAAATGTTGTGTTCTCTCTTGATACACAAAGCTCTCTGCTGCTTAACAAACACAAATATAAACATCATAGTATGTGTTTGCCCAATTCGGTTAGCAGTAGGAAGTTTTCGTACTTTCAAATGCAAACTAGGTATTTTTGGGCTACTAAGAGTACGAAAAGTTATCAATATTCAATAGTTCTTTCATAGTGGTTCTATTTGACGAAAGAGAATTGCCTCTAGCTGTAGCCGTTTGGTCTGGGTGACTATGAATCAGTAACTCCGAAATGTTACCCTTTCATATTCTATATTGACTAAATTACTTTTTACTTTAAACTTAAAAGAAATACAGATTTTACATTGAAACTTTGATACATACTCGTTTTAATAAATCTAGAAAAATATTTAAACTGTATGTTAAAAAAAACTTGTATAGATGACAATCGTTAAGTATCACAGTCATGTCCTGACAATACACATACTTGTTTGTGCTTACTGGCTATGAACACTCCATTATATTACAGCGTAAATTTTTGCAGTGTTTTTGTATTTATTTTTCAGTAATATTTTTAATCTATCAACTGTTACACTCACATTCCCATATACGGATGTACATCCGCAGGGTAACGTTAAAAATAACAAGAAGTTTTATTTTTTGCCGGTTTTTTTGTTTAAAAAAAATTCCAACCGAAATATTTATATATGAAAATAAAATAATGTACATGAATATAAACGAGGGCAGGAGGAGAAGTTCTGTTGATACCATATGAATCTTTAGATAAGAGCATAATAATTGTATGTAAAAAGCGTTGTAATAGTTTTAAAATTTATCAGCTTTTAATGCTTAAATCTTCTGACCTTAAGTTAAGTTTTTTTTAATAAACTTTTCCGTTGGCTTTGCCTTAATATAAATGAGAATCTGTATAGATTTGTGAAATATGCACGAACATAAGTTTTTAACCAAACCAAATGTGTGTGTACTTGCTTTCCTTAGTTTTCCATTTATATGTTTTTTGCATTTACAGTTAACGCCTTCTTGGCAGAATTCGCTTGGAACTCTTTGCCAGGATAAAAACAACAATAACAACAACTCAATAGTTAAAATGCAGTTCGAAACAACAGCTCGTACGTAATAAAAAAAAAAAACAAATGCTTCAAGGAATCCTTTCAAAAACCAAACCATTTTCATTTGTCAAAAAAAGGAAAAACATTCAGCAGCAAACTTTTTGCCAAACACTCACACACCACATATGGAAAATATTTATTATTTTACTTAAAAAAAAGAAACTAAAGAAATTTTCTTCCTATATTATTATTATTATTTTATTTGTTTGCCTGCCACTACACTGGAAATACTTGAGAGAAAAGAGAAAACCAAACAGAAATTATTTAAACAAATTTAAAACGAAATTCCCCAAGAATTGGCACATGCATGCGACCAACAACCAACAGCATGGAAGTCAAAATCAATTGAATGTGTCTTCAAGAGGTCTGCAACAAATGAAGTTTCCACCACAATTGAGTGATTAAAAATGTTAATGGATTTTTATGTTCAATATTTGTATATTTAAAGGATACATACTCGTACATATGTACATACATATATACAATTTTAAAATTGTTAAATATGTTGGTTAAATGAAATTACAGTAGTATTTGCAAACAAGTGTGTGGGTAGGAGAACAAATTTAAAGATAAATGCTATATAGTACTTTTTCTTTATTATAAAGAGTGATTTTTTAGGAACTGTCGCATTTGATTTAAAAAGAAATACATACAATTTTTAGCAATGTATGAAATCTTTATTTGAGTCGATAGAACCATCTATTTAATTCAATGATTAAACATGATTTCATGTAAATGCTGACCGCGGCTACGTCTCATACGCTGGAAGGTATCTCACGAATAAATTCTTCAATATTAGCTTCCAGTGCTTCAACCATTGCAGGCTTTACTTTATCAGCCTTAACATAGCCGCACAAAAAATAGTCTGAAGGCCAAAAACGTAAATTAAACTGCTTACCGAACTAGCTTCTTAATTGGGCCAGTGTTCCCGTGCTGTGTGGCATATGACACAGACTTGGTAAAACCACATATCATAGAAGTCCAGCTCTTACATTTTGGGCAAAAAAAAAAAAAAATGTAATAATCGCATATGGTAACGCTCGCCTTTCTCGTCTTTGAAAAAGTACGGTCCAATGATACCACCGGTCCATAATCCACACCAAACAGTGCATTTTTTATTAAGCATTGGCAGTTCTTCTTCCAAGATTTCATTACATTTTCGAAAAATTTAAAAACGCACCGAAATACACAAAAAGCGCACCGCGCACCAATTATGGAATTTTTCGCACCAAAAATTTAAAAAAGCACCAAAAAATGGTGCGAAACGCACCAAGTCGACAACGCTGGTAGAAATGTAAATGAAATAACAATAAATTACATTGTGGAGACACTATTAATATTATTTTTACATCTTGAACTGTGCGAAACGCACCAAGTCGACAACGCTGGTAGAAATGTAAGTGAAATAACAATAAATTACATTGTGGAGATACTATTAATATTATTTTTACATCTTGAACTGACAATGATTTTTGAGGGAACAGTTTTTACAATTCCAAATTTAGAAAGTAATGAAAAAAATAATTATTTTACGCCCCCGGATGGGCTTGAACCACCAACCTTTCGGGTAACAACCGAATGCGCTAGCCAATTGCGCCACGGAGGCATGTAAGTCACTTGATAACCTAATGACCTAAAGAACATTTTTTCATGGACATAGATCTTTTTCTTAAAACTTGTCTCTACTTATATTTCTTTCGAAAACGAAAACTAATGAGTTTTAGAAATAAATTTTTTCGAAATATTTCTGTATTGAAAAACTTTTATCACATAAAATATAAAAACTTGTCTCTACTTATATTTCTTTCGAAAACGAAAACTAATGAGTTTTAGAAATAAATTTTTTCGAAATATTTCTGTATTGAAAAACTTATTACTTCTCTTGCCAGCTCCACAATTAAACAACTCTGCTATGTTTCCTATTTGACTGGACAACAATGAGAATTGGTATAACTAGCTATAAAGGTGTTGGACGGAAAACCGCAAGTATTCTATATAGATCGTGACAGCGCTCTAAATCTTTTTTCTCAAGCTAAACAGAAAACTCCAACATTACAGAAGTTTTTTGCTGATCAAGGATATACAGGTGAGCTTCAAAATCGCTGTTTTCTGAAGACAGGATGTCTACTCACAATTGCCAAAAAAGCTAGTGATTCTGTAGGGTTTCAGGTCATTCCTAATATTATTTTTACATCTTGAACTGACAATGATTTTTGAGGGAACAGTTTTTACAATTCCAAATTTAGAAAGTAATGAAAAAAATAATTATTTTACGCCCCCGGATGGGCTTGAACCACCAACCTTTCGGGTAACAACCGAATGCGCTAGCCAATTGCGCCACGGAGGCATGTAAGTCACTTGATAACCAAATGATCTAAAGGAAATTTTTTGAAGGACATAGATCTTTTTCTTAAAACTTGTCTCTACCTATATTTCTTACTTACTACAATGAAAGTGTACTTTTGTTGCTTTTTTATTGTTGTTATTTAAAAAGCTAATAATCAGGCATGTGATGGAAATCAAAAACGGAAACTAATGAGTTGTAGAAGTAAATTTTTTCGAAATATTTCTGTATTGAAAAACTTTTATCACATAAAATATAAAGATATTGGGCTACTGAAGAGAATCTTAAAACAAAAATTTTAAAATTAGATTATAAATGCATTAAAATGTATTTAAAAAACTGATTCGTTTTCGATTTCCATCACATGCCTGAATATGTAAAAAGTTAAAGTCTGTTTTGATTATTGTAAAAAAAAACAGAATTTATTCAAAAATATGAATAACATTATTATTGTAATTTCAATTTCGATATTTGTATATACTTGTACATAATGAAAACAAAAATTATTTAGTCTTATTTCATTGCTGTTATAAAAAAGTAATATTAATTTAAATTTTTAATGGATTTAAAAGTAAGATAACTGGCGACGACTATTTTTAAGAGAAAAGTTTTATTTAGGCAATTGTTCGAATAATCAAGAAAACTATTGTAAAGTACTGGAAACAATTGGCAAATTCGAATGCATTTTCTACCCAGCCAAGGGCGTCATCAGCAATCTTCATTGTTCACTATCACTCTGTAAATATCATCTATTTTGAGAAATAGAATATGAGAATTATCATATTTCTTTTTTTTAACGTGTTGTGAGCTAGAACGAAATTTACGTACGTTTACGATGTGTGTGTATTCTTTATTAGTATTTAAAACTTGTATTATATTTTTATTCGTATGGCAAATCATCATAAAATTTATGGTGTTTTGTAGGCAAAGCGGATTTTAGATATTGTAAGTCTTCGAACTTTCTAGTCTTTATTTTTCTTCTTTCTTGATGAAGTTGGTGTAAATCCGACCACTCTTTCATTTCATTTATTTACTTTTTGGTGGAGATTTTCCTATTCATCAGGAAATCTAAGTTTGAAATTAATTTCACCATTTGGTGTGTATTGTATTCCTCGAATGTCCGTCACTTTGGAATCGCCTTTTCCACGACCAGGGCGAATATTTTTACAAAATTGTACATTGTTAAATTTAAAAAAAAAATGAATGATCCAAATAAGTAACATGACGACGGAAATCCTTCGCCTTCTCATGACTTCTTTTCCCAATTTTGGAAATAAAAACGACCCTGACTCTCCTCCAGTTAACCGGAACATGATTGAGGGACAGACAGAGCGTAAATATTCTATGAAGCCAGAGGATGATATGCCTTTTTGCACTTTGTAGCATCTTTGGCAAAATACATCACAGTAACGTTCCTGCCTTTCTCGTCTTTGAAAAAGTACGGTCCAATGATACCACCGGTCCATAATCCACACCAAACAGTGCATTTTTAATTAAGCATTGGCAGTTCTTCCAATGCTTCTGGGGGCTCTTCACACCAAATACCTCAATTTTGCTTGTTTACATATCAGCGTTGTCAACTTTGGTGAAAATGGTGAAAAAAGCGCACAATTTACAAAAAAAAAAAAACGCACCAAGTTTAGAATTTCGTTTTTGTTACAAATATTTATTGAATTAATTTAAAATTTTTTAATATCATAAATTCTATAAAAAATTTTTATCAACGATTATTAGTAAAAGTAATAATAGTAAAAGCCTTTTTTTAATAAAGATAAAATAAGCATTTAACCACTTAAAATTTAACTCACAATATGATATACGGAACTAAAGTACTAATTGGTAAAAAAGCTAATTTCAGTACTTTTTTTTATATATTTTTGTTTTCTAGTTAAAGTTCTTCTATTTGATTTTTTCCAATAAAATTTGTTAGGATTCCACTGGTACTCTAACCCTGGTTGTTCGTCTACACAGTTCAGTAGAACAAACCATCAGGTTATACAAGAATATTTATTTACATGTTTAAAATGTTAATTTGATTTTCAAACAAAGATTTTTGAAGAATTTGATTTCATTTATCGTACATTCGTATTTAAAATACATTTTTTCATCGTATAGATTTTATGAAATAGCTATGAAGTATTAAAAAACTGCAATTAAAAATTAGTAAAAAAAAATTTCGAAAAATTTAAAAACGCACCGAAATACACAAAAAAGCGCACCGCGCACCAATTAGGAATTTTTCGCACCAAAAATTTAAAAAAGCACCAAAAAAATGGTGCGAAACGCACCAAGTCGACAACGCTGGTAGAAATGTAAGTGAAATAACAATAAATTACATTGTGGAGATACTAGTAATATTATTTTTACATCTTGAACTGACAATGATTTTTGAGGGAACAGTTTTTACAATTCCAAATTTAGAAAGTAATGAAAAAAATAATTATTTTACGCCCCCGGATGGGCTTGAACCACCAACCTTTCGGGTAACAACCGAATGCGCTAGCCAATTGCGCCACGGAGGCATGTAAGTCACTTGATAACCTAATGACCTAAAGAACATTTTTTCATGGACATAGATCTTTTTCTTAAAACTTGTCTCTACTTATATTTCTTTCGAAAACGAAAACTAATGAGTTTTAGAAATAAATTTTTTCGAAATATTTCTGTATTGAAAAACTTTTATCACATAAAATATAAAAACTTGTCTCTACTTATATTTCTTTCGAAAACGAAAACTAATGAGTTTTAGAAATAAATTTTTTCGAAATATTTCTGTATTGAAAAACTTATTACTTCTCTTGCCAGCTCCACAATTAAACAACTCTGCTATGTTTCCTATTTGACTGGACAACAATGAGAATTGGTATAACTAGCTATAAAGGTGTTGGACGGAAAACCGCAAGTATTCTATATAGATCGTGACAGCGCTCTAAATCTTTTTTCTCAAGCTAAACAGAAAACTCCAACATTACAGAAGTTTTTTGCTGATCAAGGATATACAGGTGAGCTTCAAAATCGCTGTTTTCTGAAGACAGGATGTCTACTCACAATTGCCAAAAAAGCTAGTGATTCTGTAGGGTTTCAGGTCATTCCTAATATTATTTTTACATCTTGAACTGACAATGATTTTTGAGGGAACAGTTTTTACAATTCCAAATTTAGAAAGTAATGAAAAAAATAATTATTTTACGCCCCCGGATGGGCTTGAACCACCAACCTTTCGGGTAACAACCGAATGCGCTAGCCAATTGCGCCACGGAGGCATGTAAGTCACTTGATAACCAAATGATCTAAAGGAAATTTTTTGAAGGACATAGATCTTTTTCTTAAAACTTGTCTCTACCTATATTTCTTACTTACTACAATGAAAGTGTACTTTTGTTGCTTTTTTATTGTTGTTATTTAAAAAGCTAATAATCAGGCATGTGATGGAAATCAAAAACGGAAACTAATGAGTTGTAGAAGTAAATTTTTTCGAAATATTTCTGTATTGAAAAACTTTTATCACATAAAATATAAAGATATTGGGCTACTGAAGAGAATCTTAAAACAAAAATTTTAAAATTAGATTATAAATGCATTAAAATGTATTTAAAAAACTGATTCGTTTTCGATTTCCATCACATGCCTGAATATGTAAAAAGTTAAAGTCTGTTTTGATTATTGTAAAAAAAAACAGAATTTATTCAAAAATATGAATAACATTATTATTGTAATTTCAATTTCGATATTTGTATATACTTGTACATAATGAAAACAAAAATTATTTAGTCTTATTTCATTGCTGTTATAAAAAAGTAATATTAATTTAAATTTTTAATGGATTTAAAAGTAAGATAACTGGCGACGACTATTTTTAAGAGAAAAGTTTTATTTAGGCAATTGTTCGAATAATCAAGAAAACTATTGTAAAGTACTGGAAACAATTGGCAAATTCGAATGCATTTTCTACCCAGCCAAGGGCGTCATCAGCAATCTTCATTGTTCACTATCACTCTGTAAATATCATCTATTTTGAGAAATAGAATATGAGAATTATCATATTTCTTTTTTTTAACGTGTTGTGAGCTAGAACGAAATTTACGTACGTTTACGATGTGTGTGTATTCTTTATTAGTATTTAAAACTTGTATTATATTTTTATTCGTATGGCAAATCATCATAAAATTTATGGTGTTTTGTAGGCAAAGCGGATTTTAGATATTATAAGTCTTCGAACTTTCTAGTCTTTATTTTTCTTCTTTCTTGATGAAGTTGGTGTAAATCCGACCACTCTTTCATTTCATTTATTTACTTTTTGGTGGAGATTTTCCTATTCATCAGGAAATCTAAGTTTGAAATTAATTTCACCATTTGGTGTGTATTGTATTCCTCGAATGTCCGTCACTTTGGAATCGCCTTTTCCACGACCAGGGCGAATATTTTTACAAAATTGTACATTGTTAAATTTCAAAAAAAAAAAAAAAATGAATGATCCAAAGAAGTAACATCATGACGGAAATCCTTCGCCTTCTCATGACTTCTTTTCCCAATTTTGGAAATAAAAACGACCTTGACTCTCCTTCAGTTAACCGGAACATGATTGAGGGACAGACAGAGCGTAAATATTCTATGAAGCCAGGGGATGATATGCCTTTTTGCACTTTGTAGCATCTTTGGCAAAATACATCACAGTAACGTTCCTGCCTTTCTCGTCTTTGAAAAAGTACGGTCCAATGATACCACCAGTATCATTGGCAGTTCTTCCAATGCTTCTGGGTGCTCTTCACACCAAATAAAAAAAAAAAAAAAAACGCACCAAGTTTAGAATTTCGTTTTTGTTACAAATATTTATTGAATTAATTTAAAATTTTTTAATATCATAAATTCTATAAAAAATTTTTTAACAACGATTATTAGTAAAAGTAATAATAGTAAAAGCCTTTTTTTAATAAAGTGACCGCCCGGACTATTGCCATAAATGTGGGATATCACATCATACCCTTCTTCACCATTTCCAACATCCCACATATTATTCCACAACATCATATTTATCATTTTAAATTTACCTTCCCAAAGAAATTTACTTACAAAATTTTTATTCCTGTTTAGTTTACGATCTCAAACTCCAAGGAATCCAGCGATTCACCAATGCCAACTGTGCCATCGATATCATGCGTTGCGATTTTGCCGGCGTTTTATTGATATGGATTCTCAGGAACGCAACAGAGTAGTCCGCAGACATCACTATTGTGCCAACTGCCTAGCTCGCACCCACACCGTATACAGTTGTGACAGCCCTGATGGATGCATGTATTGTGGACTTTTACACCATTTTCTGTTGCACCAAAGATATCCAGACAGAAGCAGAGAAAGAAGCGGGGTTCTCGAACGTCTCGGTACCCGACGACGTATCACCACCAGCAACAGCCGAACGCACCAAAGGATCGCTAGCTCCAGCAGACGAAATGTGGTAACTCCAAACCGCAACACATTTCGCAGCTGCACTACCGAGACAGGCAGCCGACCTACTCAGCGTTCGATTAACCGCTCATCTCGCAGCCGTTCTACCCAGCGTACGATCCAACGAAACAATGCCACCCGAGTGAACCAGCTTGTTCATCCTAGAATCAACAATCTGAGACGGCGTCAGCGACCCACAGACCACCAAAGAGTGCTGTCAGAGGCCATCCTCTCGCTCGCCACAGTATTATGTGCGACTAAATAAAGATTTTGCATCCATGCAAGGAGGGGCGGTATGTCTAAGTTAGCAAAAAGGCATTCCCAACTCTGACAGCGAATTGCAAACACGCTGAAAATACAACACTGACGAAACAGGTCACAGCAGACATAACATTTAAAAACATCAATCTCTTTTCAAACAGGCAAGTAAGTGGTCACTAACCACCAACACAATTTCCTTGTGTAAAATTTAATTAAAACTAAAACTTACAACCCTAAATCTAAAAATTACTTACTTTTAAAGTGCATCTAAAATAAACATAAATCTAAAATTTATAAACTTGTACCTAAAGTGTATTTCAAAGAAATTTGTTAAAATTAAATAATTAAAAATCTAAATTTAAATAAATACCTACTAGTGAATTGAAAATTATGTGAACTATCTAATAAGAAGTGTATAAATACCTAAAACCTTAACTGCTAAATTTCCTAATATCTAAATTATCTCAATCTAAATTACTTAAAACTAAATTTGTGGGTGTAATTACAATTAACTTAATTAAAACTCAATTTGTGAATTTCCCTAAATTTAAAATACTTTATTTAAATACAATTAAAATACTTAAAACTAAAATTTGTTAATATAAATCAATAAAATTATTTAAAACTAAATTTATCAATTTACATAAAGAGTTTAACTTAAACCTTCATAAAAAGTTCTAATCCCACGTAATCCTAATTTACAAGAAAAGCCCAATTATTAACATCTCATATATCATCTCACGTCTGGGAATTCTCATCCCCATCCCTTAGTATCACCTCTTACCCATTTGGTCAACCTAGGCAAATAAGGAAACAATTGTCCCTACCTCCAGTGAATAGGTCAAACTTTGTTCACATTTAACCACTCAAAATTTAAGTCACAATATGATATTCGGAACTAAAGTACTAATTGGTAAAAAAGCTAATTTCAGTACATATTTGGTACTTTTTTTATATATTTTTGTTTTCTAGTTAAAGTACTTTTATTTGATTTTTTCCAATAAAATTTGTTAGGATTCTACCGGTACTCTAACCCTGGTTGTTCGTCTACACAGTTCAGTAGAACTAGGGTTACCATATTCATTTTGAGAAAAAGAGGACGTCGACCAAATAAAAGCCGGACATTTACCCTTAAAAAGAGGACAATACTCTGTAGCAAAATATTAAAAAAAAAACTACGCCTTAAAATAAACAAAACAATTTTAAAATTCTATTTACATATATGTAACAACAAAACAAAACTTAAAAAAAATTTTAGAAAAATTATATTTTATCAGTCTGATCTCATAACTGTAGTATACTACACATTAAAAACATAACAATTAACAAATTCATTTTAAAACTTCACATGCACTATATATAAATTTTTAGTAGAAGTTGTCAAGTTTTATGTATATTGTTCAGCGCTTTCAATTTGAACCAATATGTATATTATTATCGCATTTTTTTAAATATTCATAAAACTCTTGACAATTCATATCAAAATTATATTTGACTCTAATAATATCAGAAATAGTTTCTGTATTTAATTTGTTTCTTTCTGGTGTCCACTGAATTTAGAACTTCTAGAACTAAGAACTTTGAGAAATATCATAAAACAGAAACACACATTCAGGGAAAGAATAGACCATTTTAAAATTTAGAATGATTTGGAATTTCTAAGATTTCGTCTTTCAAAGAAAAGTGCATCAGCTGTTTTTTCCACCTCCAATAAATTAGCACTTCTTTTTGCACCTTTTACAGACATTTCTGGACAAAGTCGTTGCAAACAATTAAATTTGGCAATTAATTGATGTAACTCTAAACGTCAAACACCAATGTTACCATTTTCTCACCGAACGCAGTCCGTAGTTACACGTAGGTAAAAAAGACGTTAAAATTACCAAATTCTCTTCTAAACTCTAGTAGTTATCTATTTGTTAAAATTGCGGGCATAAGACAGGTAGACAAGGCCAAAAGCCAAAGCCGTTTACAATTGCGATGGCGCATATGGCGGACAAAAAGCATTAAACACAATTTGTTTACACAAGAAAGCATGTCGTGACATCGCGTGTATTTAAAAATAATAATACATCAATGCCAACAATACCTTCGATGCAATAAAACGAAATTATAGATTAAAGTTTTAAAAGTAGGACAAACCCAGGACACTTGCAAAAAAAGAAGTAGGACTACCCCGGACGCCCTAAAAAGAGGACGGTGTCCGGGGAAAAGAGGACGTATGGCAACCCTAAGTAGAACAACCCATCTGGTTATACAAGAATATTTATTTACATGTTTAAAATGTTAATTTGATTTTCAAACAAAGATTTTTGAAGAATTTGATTTCATTTATCGTACATTCGTATTTAAAATACATTTTTTCATCGTATAGATTTTATGAAATATGAAGTATTAAAAAACTGCAATTAAAAATTAGTAAAAAAAATTTCGAAAAATTTAAAAACGCACCGAAATACAGAAAAAAGCGCATTGCGCACCAATTAGGAATTTTTCGCACCAAAAATTTAAAAAAGCACCAAAAAAATGGTGCGAAACGCACCAAGTCGACAACGCTGGTAGAAATGTAAGTGAAATAACAATAAATTACATTGTGGAGACACTATTAATATTATTTTTACATCTTGAACTGTGCCAAACGCACCAAGTCGACAACGCTGGTAGAAATGTAAGTGAAATAACAATAAATTACATTGTGGAGACACTATTAATATTATTTTTACATCTTGAACTGACAATGATTTTTGAGGGAACAGTTTTTACAATTCCAAATTTAGAAAGTAATGAAAAAAATAATTATTTTACGCCCCCGGATGGGCTTGAACCACCAACCTTTCGGGTAACAACCGAATGCGCTAGCCAATTGCGCCACGGAGGCATGTAAGTCACTTGATAACCAAATGATCTAAAGGAAATTTTTTCAAGGACATAGATCTTTTTTTTTAAAACTTGTCTCTACCTATATTTCTTACTTACTACAATGAAAGTGTACTTTTATTGCTTTTTTATTGTTGTTATTTAAAAAGCTAATAATCAGGCATGTGATGGAAATCGAAAACGAAAACTAATGAGTTTTAGAAGTAAATTTTTTTCGAAATATTTCTGTATTGAAAAACTTTTATCACATAAAATATAAAGATATTGGGCTACTGAAGAGAATCTTAAAACAAAAATTTTAAAAATTAGATTATAAATGCATTAAAATGTATTTCCAAAACTGATTCATTTTCGATTTCCATCACATGCCTGAATATGTAAAAAGTTAAAGTCTGTTTTGATTATTGTAAAAAAAAAAAACAGAATTTATTAAAAAATATGAATAACATTATTATTGTAATTTCAATTTCGATATTTGTATATACTTGTACATAATGAAAACAAAAATTATTTAGTCTTATTTCATTGCTGTTATAAAAAAGTAATATTAATTTAAATTTTTAATGGATTTAAATAAAAGTAAGATAACCGGCGACGACTATTTTTAAGAGAAAAGTTTTATTTAGGCAATTGGTCGAATAATCAAGAATACTATTGTAAAGTACTGGAACAATTGGCAAATTGGAATGCATTTTCTACCCAGCCAAGGGCGTCATCAGCAATCTTCATTGTCCACTATCACTCTGTAAATATCATCTATTAAACTCACCGTTTTTGAGAAATAGAATATGAGAATTATCATATTTCTTTTTTTTTTAACGTGTTGTGAGCTAGAACGAAATTTACGTACGTTTACAATGTGTATGTATTCTTTATTAGTATTTAAAACTTGTATTATATTTTTATTCGTATGGCAAATCGTCATAAAATTTATGGTGTTTTGTAGGCAAAGCGGATTTTAGATATTGTAAGTCTTCGAACTTTCTAGTCTTTATTTTTCTTCTTTCTTGATGAAGTTGGTGTAAATCCGACCACTCTTTCATTTCATTTATTTACTTTTTGGTGGAGATTTTCCTATTCATCAGGAAATCTAAGTTTGAAATTAATTTCACCATTTGGTGTGTATTGTATTCCTCGAATGTCCGTCACTTTGGAATCGCCTTTTCCACGACCAGGGCGAATATTTTTACAAAATTGTACATTGTTAAATTTCAAAAAAAAAAAAAAAAAATGAATGATCCCAATTTTGGAAATAAAAACGACCCTGACTCTCCTCCAGTTAACCGGAACATGATTGAGGGACAGACAGAGCGTAAATATTCTATGAAGCCAGGGGATGATATGCTTTTTGCACTTTGTAGCATCTTTGGCAAAATACATCACAGTAACGTTCCTGCCTTTCTCGTCTTTGAAAAAGTACGGTCCAATGATACCACCAGTCCATAATCCACACCAAACAGTGCATTTTTAAAATGCGCACCATTTACAAAAAAAAAAAAAAAAACGCACCAAGTTTAGAATTTCGTTTTTGTTACAAATATTTATTGAATTAATTTAAAATTTTTTAATATCATAAATTCTATAAAAAATTTTTTATCAACGATTATTAGTAAAAGTAATAATAGTAAAAGCCTTTTTTTAATAAAGTAAAATAAGCATTTAACCACTCAAAATTTAACTCACAATATGATATTCGGAACTAAAGTACTAATTGGTTAAAAAGCTAATTTCAGTACATATTTGGTACTTTTTTTTTATATATATTTTTGTTTTCTAGTTAAAGTACTTTTATTTGATTTTTTCCAATAAAATTTGTTAGGATTCCACTGGTACTTTAACCCTGGTTGTTCGTCTACACAGTTCAGTAGAACAAACCATCAGGTTATACAAGAATATTTATTTACATGTTTAAAATGTTAATTTGATTTTCAAACAAAGATTTTTGAAGAATTTCATTTCATTTATCATACATTCGTATTTAAAATACATTTTTTCATCGTATAGATTTAATGAGTTATGAATTATTAAAAAACTGCAATTAAAAATTAGTAAAAATAAAGATTTCATTACATTTTCGAAAAATTTAAAAACGCACCGAAATACACAAAAAAGCGCACCGCGCACCAATTATGGAATTTTTCGCACCAAAAAATGATGAGAAACGCACCAAGTCAACAACGCTGGTAGAAATGTAAGTGAAATAACAATAAATTACATTGTGGAGACACTATTAATATCATTTTTACATCTTGAACTGACAATGATTTTTGAGGGAACAGTTTTTACAATTCCAAATTTAGAAAGTAATGAAATAAAATAATTATTTTACGCCCCCGGATGGGCTTGAACCACCAACCTTTCGGGTAACAACCGAATGCGCTAGCCAATTGCGCCACGGAGGCATGTAAGTCACTTGACAACCAAATGATCTAAAGGACATTTTTTCATTTAGATCTTTTTCTTAAAACTTGTCTCTACTTATATTTCTTTCGAAAACGAAAACTAATGATTTTAGAAATAAAGTTTTAGAAATAATAGAAATAATGAATGATCCAAATAAGTAACATCATGACGATTAATGTCATGACTATCAATGGTGTTGATACTCAAAACAACGAGAGTGTAGCCAATGAGAAATAATATTATGTCAATTGGTTAGACTCTCAGACTATTCCGCGCGAAACAGTTGATATGTTAACATTGGAAGAAGTGAGATATTAAACAAAGATGTGATAAATTGGACTTAGCGCCTTTACTCATCACTACAAAACAACAACAACAAATGAGATAACTGTATTTTTTTGTTGTAATCGATGTATTTTTACTTATTGAACACACCTGCATCAAAATCTCAATATCTAAAAAAAGTGGACTTAGAGCCTTTACATGTTAAGCCAGCGATATAAATAAGTTTTTATTCGGATTTTTTCAAATAAATATTGTAAAATGTCATAAACCAGAAATATAATTTCAAATAACAAATCTACTCTACACCAAGTACAATACATATAAAATATAAAATCTTTTATATTTAAATATATTTTCTGTGAATTGCATCGTCGAGAATTTACAAAGCACATGCAAAATTATAATCAGTTTTGTAGTCAAGAGAAACAAATATAAAAATAAACATATTAGGGTGGCATACTCCAAAAAAAATTTAGCAATATTCTCCACTAAAAAGCAGCTTAGCTTATCTGAAAGCATACCTTGATGAAGCACTACATTGTGCACAAATTCCTGGAAATTCTGACATTGTCGGTTTCGATGATTAAAAAATAGTTAAAGCTCGTCTTGCTATAAAACTAATAAGCATTATTTATGACAAAGTTTTAATAAAATTCTACAACAGAGTTATAATAGATGATGAAACATATGCGAAAATAGACCTCCAACAGGTGGCAAACAATTTGAAGTTTTGTTGTCTCTATATCATTCTTATAATTACTTATTCAAATATGTCTTTGTTTTAAAGTTTTATATAAACAATTATTATTTTTATTTGAACTGTTAATTTAAATCTTTGATATTTCTTTTATTTCGGCTAGAGTTCATTAAATTTAATTTTTCATTAAATTATTTTTACTGAAGGTAGGAATTGTTACATGAAAATTATTATTAAAATTTATTGATAATTTTTCTTGCAAAGACTTCTGATGAGAGAAAGTGGTGTTTCTCGAAACAGATGTAAATTCAACCAACAACCCAGGTTCAAATCACAAGCCAAGAAAAATTATCAATAAATTTTAATAATAATTTTTGAGAATACAAAACAAAAGTTTGGGCCCAAATTACCGCATTCGTGATCAAATTAGCTATCGTATCGAAAAATGATTTCGATATCGAAATTATGATAAAATGTACTAAATTTCTTGCTCGATATCGTATGCCATAATCTCAAATAAGAAAATTACGAATTTTTACTCGATATCGAATGCGGTAATTTGGCCCCTGGATTTTTCTAAGAGAAAATGAATTTTAGTTTCTTCTTTTAGTTTTTCATAAAAAGTATTTTCTTTTTGTGAAATACAAACGGGTTCATCCTAATGTTCATAATGATATTCTATTTATATCTACTACATTTATGTGAGGAAAATCAAAAATTTTTGAAAATCGTTGAGACTGAATTTGTTTGTGTTTTTAAGCTCCAAAAATCAGTTTAAAACTACTGGTATACCAAAAAAATCTGTGATCTTAGCTTAATAATATTTTACCTCTTAGCCAAAATTTAAATGTTTTGAAACTTACACGAGTTTGTCCAACCACACAAATTAGAATTACTAGGCGATTTTTGACTGTAAACAATTTTGGTTATACATTTTAAGGGGTAAACGTTATATTTCAACATCAGCATTTTGAAGATGTTATAATTTACAGTTGAAAGTAGTTTCTCTTGTTAATGTCAAAGACTAAAATACGACCTTATTAAACTTTTATAGAATTTCCATAACCTTTTCTGAATAGCTTCTGTTTCTTGTATTGTTAACTTTTGTTCTTAATTTTTTTTAATAAAATTATTAAAATTAAAAAAAAAATATATTTTAAATTTTTTAAACAAATTTGATTCACCTCATATACAACTACATTAATATAGTATATTGCTGAGAGGAAAGCACGAATATAAAGACAACAACATGTTGAAAAAATAAAAGTTGTATTCTGACACACATAGATTTAAAAAAAAAAAAATATTGTAAACAAGTTATAAATTATGCAAAGAAGCGCATTGGAATTAACTGTGAAACAAAAACTCATACATTGTAATACAAGTACAACAGTAAAAACACTAACCAACGACAAATCCATATTGTACACTAACATGCAAACAAAGTAAAAAACCAGCTAACCAGGATATTAAAATACAGCCACACGTTCCCATGTCTGTATCCTTATGTATTTGTGTATGTATGTGAGTATTGCATAAATAAACTTAACAATAACAACTATTAATATTACCATGTTGCATTCAAAAACTCATCTCGTACTTCTGCTACTTGTTTCAGTGTCTCACTATTTTTGTTACTCTTTTCTATAATTTTTTATTTCAAGCTGCACTATTGTTCAAAAATTTAATGTAACAGTTCATATGTGACCAGTATATATAAATTCCAGTTTTAGTTCTAGATTTAGTCTTAGTTCTATTTGCAACTGCAGTTCTAGTTCTGCTTCTAGTTCTAGTTCAGTTCTAGTTCAATTCGTGATCGAATGAGCTATCGTATCGAAAACTGATTTCGATATCGAAATTATGATAAAATGTACTAAGTTTCTTGCTCGATATCGAATGCCATAATTTCAAATAAGAAAACTACGATAAATTTTACTTGATATCGAATGCGGTAATTTGGCCCCTGCGTATGCGTAGGTTGAAGCGTAAGCGCAGAAAGATGCGTGCACGTTCCAAGCAAACTGGTGATTGATCTATCTTAATCAAGTACAATGTTATAGCACTACGTAATCCTCCTATCAGAAAATAGTAATCAGAAATAGTAATTTTCCATTTGGTTGGTCTATAACTTACAAACTATATTGAAGTAGAGCACACATAGTTCGTTTTAACATATAAAAAGTTTTTTTGTCATTATTTTCTTGTTTTCTGTAACACTTGTTTACTCGTATCCTGGTACAATATTAAAATCGTGATGTTATCATTGGCTGTAAGAATGTGACTTTCTAGCGGGAGTTAAAAACAAAATATGGAGAAAAAAAAACAATAAATAAACAAAGAAAATATAATGATATTGCTGGCAAAATATTGCTATATACTTCTTTAAAAGTATGACAATGTGAGTGTATGACAATGTTCATTTTGAACAAACAAACAAGCACACAGATATTGATACATACATACAAATTGTTTATTTTGTAATAAAGCTGATTTATAAAGTTGAGACAAACAAAACAAAATTGCCAAAGAAAACACATTGTAATCAAGGCTTCGTCGGTCTTGCCTGTGCTGTGTTTTTTGGTTTTTATAAGTTTCATGAAAAAGTTGGAAGTTGGAATCTTTTACCAAATGTGTATCCTTTGTATACAAAAAGAATATTAATAAAAATATAAATATCTGTGTACAATGTAAACAAGTAGTTGCCTGCTTTATGCTAAACTTTTATTATTGCTATTGCATTTCGCTTTTGAGCTTATTTTAATAAAGTAATTGTTATTAAACTGTTTAAGAAAAATTTTACTGTTTCATAATGTTTACATTAGCATTAATTCAGGGACAGTAAATTGGTAATTTAATATAAATATAACTGAACTAGAACTGAACAAGAACTGAACAAGAACTGAACAAGACCTAAACAAGAACTGAATTAGAACTGAACTAGAACTGAACTAGAACTGAACTAGAACTGAACTAGAACTGAACTAGAACTGAACTAGAACTGAACTAGAACTGAACTAGAACTGAACAAGAACTGAACAAGACCTGAACAAGAACTGAATTAGAACTGAAGTAGAACTGAACTAGAACTGAACAAGAACTGAACAAGACCTGAACAAGAACTGAAGTAGAACTGAAGTAGAACTGAACTAGAACTGAACTAGAACTGAACTAGAACTGAACTAGAACTGAAGTTTTATTTTTTTTTTTTTTTTTTTGTTAAAGAAGAATTTTATTGAATATTATTATAATAAATTACATTTCATTTTATATTAAAGAGACCCACGAAGCCAATAATTGGCTTATCTGTAGGTCAAGAGAAAAATACAAATGTTATTAGAATAATTAAAATATTAACAGTATTATATTTTTATTTAATTATTTATTTATTGCGAACTTATGTAAAATTTCTTTATTTCATTCTTTTTCTTTTGTTTATTTGTAATAGACAATATATACTGGTTGGCAAATTATTAAGAATTTTCGGCAGTGTTACATCTAATTTGGCTTTTCCATAATTGTTTTTGTATTTATCCGCCTTGTATCGTCCTTCTGCGCGAAGTCTGGTGTTGTATTTGTGGTTTATTTTATTTAGATGTATATTTTCATGTTGGAAGTTGTTTATTAACGTTGTTTCGTAAATGCTTTTTATATTAAGTTTATTAAGTTTTTTGGCGATGTTAGTGTTTTGGTCTATGTATTTATATTGATGTTGGTTTATATTGATGATTTGAGTGGTGTTGTTTGTGCTGGTGTTGTTGTATGTGCTGGTGTTGTTTATGCTGGTGTTGTTGTTTGTGCTGGTGTTGTTGTTTGTGCTGGTGTTGTTGTTTGTGCTGGTGTTGTTGTTTGTGCTGGTGTTGTTGCTTTGTTTAGATTTATATAAACTTTTCCAAAGTATTTTGAGTACTCTGTTTTGTAAGTTTTGAAGTGTATTGCAGTACGTAGAGCTTCCTCATGCAGTGATGCCATGGACTCCGAGAGTGAAAAATATGCTTGCCTCAAGACACTATAAGTAGACGAGTTGCTTAAATGGTAAAGCATAACTAAAGACTTACGTAGTTGCTCCTGCACTTCATCGATGTGTGTTCGCCATTTAAAATTGTGATATATGTGCACGCCTAAGTATTTGTATGTGTTGACTAATTCGATTACAGTTGTGCAGTTATCATTATTATTTATTTTTTCATTGTGGATGCAGTCAATACCGTGGAATTTAAGTTTAATTCTAGCATATCTGAAGTGCCGTGGTTTTATGTGCATGATCTTAGTTTTGCTAGCATTAATGATTAAACCATTATCGTGACACCGTTTTGTTGCTATCGTGAGCTCATTTTGCATAGATTTTGTTGTTATATCGAGATTTTTATGGCAGACAATTATGGCAGTATCGTCTACATAAGCAAATGTTTTACTGTTTTTCAGTATGCTGATTAAATCATTAGCATATATCAGGTACAATAATGGGCCTAATTTTGACCCTTGTGGAACTCCATGTGTAATGTCAATTTCATTGCTAAAGTTAGCGCCTATTTTAACTCGGGTGTCCCAATAGACTAGGCGATAGTGCGTCGGACTATCAGTCTGAGGGTTGCGGGTTCGATTCCCGCCAAAGACTCTGGGTGTTTTCTACAGTTAAGCCAAAAAAAAGCTTCGCAGTTTGTGTTTGTTAATTATATTAAAAAATATCCATAAAAAAAAAATCTTTTACAGTTCAAGTATGCTTTGAAGAAATTCAGGCAATTACATCGTATTTTCCTATTCTTTCTAGTGTGTCTAACAGCTTGTTGTGATTCAAGGTATCGAAGGCTTTACTAAAATCCACAAAAAGGGCAAGACAATACAATGTTGATTTTCGCTTTGCAAAATTTCCTAGCAATTTGTTTATGCTTTTATTCTTTTGAAACCCATATTGGTTTTCATTAATTATTTTATATCGTTCTGTAAAATTCGACAGCCTTCTCACCATTACTTCTTCCATAATTTTTTCGACAACTGGTAAAATAGCTATTGGTCTGTAATTATTATAGTCGCTTTTTGTACCGTTTTTGTAGATATGGCGTACTATTGATATTTTAAACAATTCTGGAACGCTCGCTTGATTTAAAATCATGTTAATAATATTTGTTATTATTTGCGTTAATGTAGTTGCATTTTGTTTTATATCGCGTGGTCTTATACCATCTATTCCCGCACTTTTATTTACATTAAGTGTTTTTAATATATTATAAATTTCTATTTCGTTAGCATTTTCGATAAAAATTGAGTTGTTAATAGTTTTTTCAGTATAAAATAAAGTTCTTTTGTTACAGGTATGTATACTATTTTGAACATTTTGTTTTAAGCTTTTTGCGAAATTATTTGTAACATTATTTAAATTTTCATTTTTAAAATTTTTCATTATTACTTCATCTAAATTTGTATTTTTTTACCATTTATTTCATTAATAAGTTGCCAAGTTATTCTCATATTACATCTGTTAGCAATAAATTGATTCCTATAGTAGTTATTTTTCGTAAAATTAATTTTTTTATTTAATGCATTTCTAAATTTTTTATATATTAGTTCATTTTCTTTATTATTTCTATTGTGAAGCCATTTTTTTTTATAAAGTTTATCCCGTTTCTCACAACACGATATTATTTCATTATTAATCCACGGATTTGTTTTTCTTGTTTTTTGCCTTTTTGCCACTATCACAGACTTTGCATATATGTATATCTGCGAACTTTCCGTTAAACATATTATACAAATCGTTAAATTTTATTAAGTTGCACCAATTAGTTTCATTTATTAAATTATCTACTTTTTTATTATTAATTAGTGTTTTGTTACAAAAAAAGTTTGGGACTCCCTGGGGATCCGTAAAACAAGTAGGTGTTCTCTGGTTGTTTATGTTATTGTTTTCTATTTGATCAACTTCTACACAACAGAGAATACTGTAGTGGTCAGCACCAAAATGGAGAAAAAAGCGCACCATTTCCAAAAAAAAAAAAAAAAACGCACCAAGTTAAGAATTTCGTTTTTGTTTCAAATATTTATTGAATTAATTTCAAGATTTTTAATATCATAAATTCTATCAAAATCTTTTTATCAACGATTATTAGTAAAAAGCCTTTTTTTTAATAAATGAGCT
The DNA here is from genome assembly GCA_916048285.2 of Bellardia pandia. Lineage (NCBI taxonomy): Eukaryota > Metazoa > Arthropoda > Insecta > Diptera > Calliphoridae > Bellardia > Bellardia pandia. The sequence goes on along the minus strand of OU696530.1, from coordinate 21,664,817 downwards.
AATAAAGATAAAATAAGCATTTACCCACTCAAAATTTAACTCACAATATGATATTCGGAACTAAAGTACTAATTGGTAACAAAGCTAATTTCAGTACATATTTGGTACTTTTTTATATATTTTTGTTTTCTAGTTAAAGATTTTTGAAGAATTTAATTTCATTTATCATACAATCGTATTTAAAATACATTTTTTCATCGTATAGATTTCATGAGTTATGAATTATTAAAAAACTGCAATTAAAAATTAGTAAAAAAAATTTCGAAAAATTTAAAAACGCACCGAAATACACAAAAAAGCGCACCGCGCACCAATTAGGAATTTTTCGCACCAAAAATTTAAAAAAGCACCAAAAAATGGTGCGAAACGCACCAAGTCGACAACGCTGGTAGAAATGTAAGTGAAATAACAATAAATTACATTGTGGAGACCTATTAATATTATTTTTACATCTTGAACTGACAATGATTTTTGAGGGAACAGTTTTTACAATTCCAAATTTAGAAAGTAATGAAAAAAATAATTATTTTACGCCCCCGGATGGGCTTGAACCACCAACCTTTCGGGTAACAACCGAATGCGCTAGCCAATTGCGCCACGGAGGCATGTAAGTCACTTGATAACCAAATGATCTAAAGGAAATTTTTTCAAGGACATAGATCTTTTTCTTAAAACTTGTCTCTACCTATATTTCTTACTTACTACAATGAAAGTGTACTTTTGTTGCTTTTTTATTGTTGTTATTTAAAAAGCTAATAATCAGGCATGTGATGGAAATCGAAAACTAATGAGTTTTAGAAGTAAATTTTTTCGAAATATTTCTGTATTGAAAAACTTTTATCACATAAAATATAAAGATATTGGGCTACTGAAGAGAATCTTAAAACAAAAATTTTAAAAATTAGATTAGATTAAAATGTATTTCCAAAACTGATTCGTTTTCGATTTCCATCACATGCCTGAATATGTAAAAAGTTAAAGTCTGTTTTGATTATTGTAAAAAAAGAAACAGAATTTATTCAAAAATATGAATAACATTATTATTGTAATTTCAATTTCGATATTTGTATATACTTGTACATAATAAAAATAAAAATTATTTAGTCTTATTTCATTGCTGTTATAAAAAAGTAATATTAATTTAAATTTTTAATGGATTTAAAAGTAAGATAACTGGCGATGACTATTTTTAAGAGAAAAGTTTTATTTAGGCAATTGTTCGAATAATCAAGAATACTATTGTAAAGTACTGGAACAATTGGCAAATTGGAATGCATTTTCTACCCAGCCAAGGGCGTCATCAGCAATCTTCATTGTCCACTATCACTCTGTAAATATCATCTATTAAACTCACCGTTTTTGAGAAATAGAATATGAGAATTATCATATATCTTTTTTTAACGTGTTGTGAGCTAGAACGAAATTTACGTACGTTTACAATGTGTGTGTATTCTTTATTAGTATTTAAAACTTGTATTATATTTTTATTCGTATGGCAAATCGTCATAAAATTTATGGTGTTATGTAGGCAAAGCGGATTTTAGATATTGTAAGTCTTCGAACTTTCTAGTCTTTATTTTTCTTCTTTCTTGATGAAGTTGGTGTAAATCCGACCACTCTTTCATTTCATTTATTTACTTTTTGGTGGAGATTTTCCTATTCATCAGGAAATCTAAGTTTGAAATTAATTTCACCATTTGGTGTGTATTGTATTCCTCCAATGTCCGTCACTTTGGAATCACCTTTTCCACGACCAGGGCGAATATTTTTACAAAATTGTACATTGTTAAATTTCAAAAAAAAAAAAAAATGAATGATCCAAATAAGTAACATCATGACGGAAATCCTTCGCCTTCTCATGACTTCTTTTCCCAATTTTGGAAATAAAAATGACCCTGACTCTCCTCCAGTTAACCGGAACATGATTGAGGGAGAGACAGAGCGTAAATATTCTATGAAGCCAGGGGATGATATGCCTTTTTGCACTTTGTAGCATCTTTGGCAAAATACATTACAGTAACGTTCCTGCCTCTCTCGTCTTTGAAAAAGTACGGTCCAATGATACCACCAGTCCATAATCCACACCAAACAGTGCATTTTTAATTAAGCATTGGCAGTTCTTCCAATGCTTCTGGCTGCTCTTCACACCAAATACCTCAATTTTGCTTGTTTACGTATCAGCGTTGTCAACTTTGGTGAAAATGGTGAAAAAAGCGCACCATTTACAAAAAAAAAAAACACACCAAGTTTAGAATTTCGTTTTTGTTACAAATATTTATTGAATTAATTTAAAATTTTTTAATATCATAAATTCTATAAAAAAATTTTTATCAACGATTATTAGTAAAAGTAATAATAGTAAAAGCCTTTTTTTTAATAAAGTAAAGTAAGCATTTAACCACTCAAAATTTAACTCACAATATGATATTCGGAACTAAAGTACTAATTGGTAAAAAAGCTAATTTCAGTACATATTTGGTACTTTTTTTATATATATATTTTTGTTTTCTGATTGATTTTTCCAATAAAATTTGTTAAGATTCCACTGGTACTCTAACCCTGGCTGTTCGTCTACAGTTCAGTAGACCAAACCATCAGGTTATACAAGAATATTTATTTACATGTTTAAAATGTTAATTTGATTTTCAAACAAAGATTTTTGAAGAATTTGATTTCATTTATCATACATTCGTATTTAAAATACATTTTTTCATCGTATAGATTTCATGAGTTATAAATTATTAAAAAACTGCAATTAAAAATTAGTAAAAATAAAGATTTCATAACATTTTCGAAAAAATTAAAAAACATGCAAACAGGTGTATTTTATTAACAAAAAGTTGTGTTGAATTTGCTTTGGTGCCACCAAAAATTAAAAAGCGCACCAAAATTTAAAAAAAAGCGCACCGCGCACCAACTAAAGAATTTTTCGCACCAAAAATTTAAAAAAGCACCAAAAATGGTGCGAAATGCACCAAGTTGACAACGCTGAGTATCAATGTTTATGTCTCCTATTATTACAATTTCTTGGTTTCTTTTTATGCTGTTTATTACTTAGTCGAGCTCAGAAATAAATGCATTCACATTTGATGAAGGGGGTCGGTATGCAGATATCAGTGTGAGAGGTCTATTATTTATCATTACATCAATTTTCAACATTTCGAAAGAGTTTGTATTTGTGTTGTTGGCTGTGAATGTTAAATCTTCTTTAATGTACACAGCTATGCCTCCACCAGAACCTGCTCTATTTATGAAAAGAGATTTGAACCCATTTATTTTGTAAAAATTTGTTTCATTATCGTGTATGTTAGTTTCAACTAGTACAATAATTTTTAATTTGTTTTTATATTGTGTATATTAGCAGGAAATACATTAAAATGTTTGCGGATTAAATGTATATTCATGTGTAGAATTAATAAAGGATAACTCAAGTATTTTTTATCCACTTGGCTGAAAAGATTGTGTTTTTCTTGTATAAAGTTCATAATTGTTATTAGTTTTTATTTCAAATATAAAATAGATTTAAAAATTATTATTTTATTAGACTTTGTGTTTGTGTTTGTTTTATTATTGAAAGATATGTATTTTTAAGCGATTAGTTCTATATCCGCTGTGTTTTTTTATAAAAATTGCTGGTGTGTTTTAATTTTTTCTTGCAAATATTGAACCATTTCGTGACCATACATACCTATTTCCAATTATTTTCTTTGGCTTTGGTTTTTGCAAGCCAAAGTATTTTCCTATTATGAGGAGTTAAACAGTCATTTACATATATAGATAAAGCTATTGCCATAATTGTTTAATATTTTGCCATCAATTCTGTGGCGATTAATGTTTATCATAAATTGTCTTTTTTTATGTGGGTGGTAAATTCTATAATTATTTTGTCTTTAATATTTTTAAGACGGTAGGCATCACTAATGTCATATTCATTTAAATTAATATTTATTGCTGCAGCTTTGTTTTGACTGAACTAGAACTGAACTAGAACTGAACTAGAACTGAACTAGAACTGAACTAGAGCTGAACTAGAACTGAACTAGAGCTGAACTAGAACTGAACTAGAACTGAACTAGAACTAAACTAAAAAAACAATAATGATGTGAAAGCAACAATTTTTACTGGGTTTTTTTCTGTGGAGTAGTAAAATACATAAGTTACTTTTTAGATGAAAATTACACACTCCTTTTTCATTCTTTTAATAACTCTTTATTAAGCTGTCTGTTTCTTAAGCATTGCCACAAATATTAAATATATTTTAAATTTATCTTTCAAATCAACTGTCTGTTATTCAAAATTAACTGAAAATGTTTGCTTAGTGGCTTAACTGTAATTAAGTTCAGTGTCAAATTTTGAAGGCAAATTAAGTAAAAGATATTCTTATTTCCCTTTTTCTTTGAATTTTCATTTAAAATAATTACACAAACTGCCACTAAATGCAAAAACACTTCAAGACTTAATGTTTCAAAATATTTATTTGTGCTGCTTGAGTGCAGGAGAAGAGGTTTTGGCAACATTTTAAGTTTTTTTTGTGTGTTTGAAAATATGAGAAAGGAAATGGAGCGGATGTGAGTGACTTGTGCAATATAATGTAAAATTGCTGTTAAAACTACAGTTGTGTCTAACTAGTTATTTTTATAAAATATTGATGTTTGGTCGTACGAGTAAATTTAAAGGATCGAGTACTTTTCTTAAATAATTTCCTATAGAGAAAACTATGAACGATATTTTGAGTTGTTGTGATAAACTATCGAATTTTGGTTAGAAGTGTTATTGATCACGATTCCAGCTGTTTTCTTTTTTAAAAGTTTTGAGTTTTTAAAATAAAAAATAGAATTTTGATTAGAAATGTCGATCTTTTTCTCTTAAAGTTATTAGCAATTTTGGAATTTTGATTTTTTTTCATTAAATTTTTATTTTCTATTAGAAATTACAAAGTTTTCAAAAATTTTACATATTTTAAGTTTTTCATATAAAATACCGATTTTCTGGTGTGAAATGCCAGTGATTACAGATTGAGCTCTTTTCTCATTTAGTCCTTATTTAAACGAAGCAATTCTTTTAGCTAACCTGATTACGTTTAAGACATCGGGGTGAGTGGAAGATTACACACTTGATTGTACTAGTAATTCGTGTTACTCTCATATTCGTTTTACATATGTGTATACAAATGTGTCTATCTCTACTCTCAAATAGAAATACAAGCGATTTAAGCAATAAGAATTGTGCCGTGTGAACACCGAAGAAATTACAAGGAAAAAATTGTATCAATCTTTTCAATAAAAATTGCTTCGTGTAAATTGGCACTAACACTTATTAACATACTAGCTATTAATGGCTTTAGATATTTTAAGTTTATCAAATATAATACCAATTTTTTTTCTCAGAAATATCAGTGATCACCGATCTAGCTTCTCTGCTTAAATAAAAATTTATTTTAAAAGTTTGGATATTTTGAGATTTTCATACAAATTGTTGATTTTTGGTCAGTAATATGATCTATATCATCAGCGATCGTGTTCCTTTTCCTAACTAAGCGCTTATATACAAAGTTTATTGATATGACCACTGATCGAGCTCCTTATTCCATTTAATATGTTATTCACATTATTAAGGATTTTCCAGTTTTTGATTTTCATAAATAAGCGTTTTAATAAGAAAAGAAGCGCGATCGGTGATCACTGATATTTTAGAGCAAAAATCAATATTTCTTCATAAGAAAAACTTAAAATTTCTAATGGAAAATCAATATTTTTAATGAAAATCATGAAATAATTACAATCATTAATAACTTTAAAAATAAGCGTTTAATTGAAAACTCAAAAATAAAAGTAGTTATTAACTTTTTAAATATGCGTTGCAAAGGGAAAAAGAAGTCGAACTGTAATCACTCATAATTCTTATAAAAGAAACTTGATCGGTGTTCACAGATACTTTTGTTCAAAAATCAATATTTTATATGAAAAACTCGAAATATCTCAAATCGTTGATAATTTCTTAAAAACGTTCAATTGAGAAAAGTAGCTCGATCTGTGATCACTCATATTTCTGATTAAAAATCAAATTTTAATATGAACAACTTTAAGAATATAAAATCATAATAATTGAGAAAAGGTGTTCGATCGCTGATCACTGATATTTCTGATAAAAAATTAATTTTTTTGTATGAAAAACTCTTAATACTTAAAATCTATCATAACTCGATCGATGATCACTGATATTTTAGACCAAAAATCAATATTTTCTCATATGAAAAGACTCAAAGTTCTTAACGATTTTAGATATTTTGAGATTTTCATATAAATTTTTGATTTTTGATCAGTAATATCATCAATATCATCAGCGATCGTCTTGCTTTTGCTAACTAAGCGCTAATGTACAAAGTTTATTGACATGAACACTGATCGAGCTCCTTATTTCATTTAATATGTTATTTACATTATTAAAGATTTTCGATTTTTGTGTTTTCTGCATAAACGATTGACATTTTCTCATTAATTAAGTTATAACCGATCGGACTCCTCTTCTCAATCAATCATTTGTTTACAAAATTATTAATGATTTTTAATTATTTAGTAAGTGATCACGGATAGAGCTTATTTTCTCGTGTAAATACTTAATTACAAATTTATTCACGATTATAGAATTTTGAGTTCTTAATGTAAAATCTAGATATTTGATGAGAAATATCTATGATCTCAGATCGCTCTTATTTTCTCACTTAAACGCTTTTTATTCCTTTTACCATCAACCAGTCTTTAAAATGTAAATTTGCATTTGTAATACTGTAAGTAATAAACGCAAAACAACATGAAAATATATTTTATATTTTGCCAAAAAGTTTTTAAGTTCTATTGCAAAAAACCAACAAGAAAAACTACAAAAATGTATTGTATATATTTTTGACACAACAATAAAATGTACTTAAAAACTAATGTTTAGAGGTGTTCAACAGTAGTTGTTGCTGTAGTTGTTGTAGGATATAACAGCAAAATAACAAAACGAAAACAGCAAAACCAGCAACATCTCCAAGTCTCACAACAACGAACACAAAATTTTCATGTAAAAATTTTCTCAACAAATAATAAACTTGTTGTTGAATTACAAAAATAAAAAACAACGAAATTATTCAAAATAATACAACAAAACAACCACTCTTGACTCCTACAAAATGCAATTGTTGTAGCTGTTACCGTTTTTTTCCTCTTTTTTTTGGTTTTGTTAGTGCTGACTGTGCCACCCTTTTGCACTTATGTACGTGTGGCAAGTTGTAAGAAAAGTTTATGTTTTCTATGATTTTTATTATGAGTTAAAATATTGTTTAATACTTACAAGTTTCTATATACAACAAGTACATGAAAGTTTTCTAAATTTATTTGGTTGTTGTGTGTTGTGTTGCGTTGTATTGTTGATACGTTGACGGCGACATTTGCATGCCACACAATTAATGTCCTTAGAAAATTTGTTACAACTCTAACATAACATAACATAACAATGCTAATGCTAAAGTTTTGTTATTTTTTCGCGGCTATAACTATTATTTTTAAATGATAAACTTCCCCTTATTGTTGCCATTTTGTGTGGCAAGTAGTAGCAAAACAAAAAAAAAAATTTGCTCTAGTTTACAATTATATTTTTATGGCTGATAAAACTTTTAACAAAAATTTGACAATTTTATGTGTTCAAGTGATTGTGTTTTAGTTTTTAGTGTTTTAAATGTGGGTGTCTGTTTTCGTGGCAATAGCCAGGAAATTCAAAATACAGTTGACATAAGTTTCCGCTTCCGAAATATAATTTATTTTATTGTTTGTGGAAAATATTTAAATGTTTTTAAAAAATTGAAATGACGATATGGTTTGCTGTGTAAATGTGGGTTTAAGAATGAGTTAAATGCAGAAAGAAAGAAAGAAAGAAAGAAAGAAAGAAAGAAAGAAAGAAAGAAAGAAAAACTTAAAAATTCAGCTTGATCGCTGATCAGAAAACACTGATGACGCTCTTGGCAGGGTAAAAGAACTCAAGCCGAAATAATAAGAAATTTTCTCTAATAACACAAAAATCTAAAATTGTTAATAACTTTGTTAAAAAGCATTTAATTGGGTTAAGCAGCACGATCAGTGATCAGTGTTACTTCTGATAAATAATTAATATTTTATGTTAAAAACTCAAAAATTCGAAAACCATTAGAAACATTATAAGTAGGATTTTAATTGAGACATTTTTATATTTTTGCTGAAAAAACCCTATTTTAGAAATATTGTCACTTAATTGTCAGCGATCACTCATATTTCTCACCAAAAATAAAATTTATATTTTAAGAGTGAAGTGTTAATAAATTGTTAAATGGGTAAAAGAGCTCGATCGGTGATCATTGATATTTTAGAGCACAAATCAATTTTGTACGTAAAAAACTGAAAATATTTAAAATCTGTTGTAACTTCTAATAATGTAACTTCGTTAATGAGAAAAGAGCTGCGGTCAGTGATCACTGACATTTTAGACCAAAAAGCATTGATGATCACTGACATTTTTAATGGAAAATCAATCAATATTTTTCATGAAAATCACGAAACATCTATAATCGTTTATAACTTTAAAAATAAGCGTTTAATTGAAAACTGGAAAATTTAAAAATTGTTAATAATCATTGAAATTCCTTTAATTAGACTCGAGTTCATTAAATTTAATTTTTTATTAAATTATTTTTACTGAAGGTAGGAATTGTTACATGAAAAATAATTATTAAAATTTATTGATAAAACTGAAGAAAAAGGAGGCAACATGTAAAAGAAATGAAAAAATTATAATTACAGCAAATTTCGAACCACCAGTGATACTGGTTAAAGGATTGATGTTTGACTGTAGGCTAGCGGGCGCCGCAGTAGTGCAGAGGGTTAGAACAAAAAGAATTCTGATGAGAGAAAGTGGTGTTTCTCAAAACATATGTAAATGCAACCAACAACCCAGGTACGAATCACAAGCCAAGAAAAATTATCAATAAATTTTAATAATAATTTTCATGCAACAATTCCTACCTTCAGTAAAAATAATTTAATGAAAAATTAAATTTAATGAACTCGAGCCGAAATTAAAAAGAAATATCAATGATTTAAAATTAACAGTTCAAAATAAAAATAATAATTGTTCTTAATTGTTAATAATTTTTTAAATGTGCGTTGAAAAGAGGAAATGATATCGATCTGTATTCACTGGTATTTCTCATAAAAAAAGCTCAGAAAAGTTCACTAACATTTTTGTTAAAAAATAAATATTTTATATGAAAACTTTGAAATATGAAAAATCGCTGATAATTTCTTAAAAACTTTCAATTGAGGAAAGTAGCTCGATCCGCGATCACTCTTATTTCTGATAAAAAAAAAATTAAATTTTTATATGGAAAACTTTAAAAATATAAAATAGTAATAAATGAGAAAAGGTGTTGTTCGATCGTTGATCACTGATATTTCTGATGAAAAATCAATCTTTAAAAAGAAAAACTCAAAAAATCGAAAATCGTTAATAACTTTGTTAAAAAGCGTTTAATTGAAAAAACAGCTCGAGCGGTGATCACTGATATACATGTCTAAATAAAAAACGATATTTAATTCAAAAATAAATGTAGTGTATACAATTTATTTTCAAATAAAATTGTATATTTAACTTGAAGGCAACTTCGATTAAATTTTTTTGAATTTAAAAACTTTAAAATTTAAAAATCGTTTATAACTTTTTAAATAATCTTTTAAACAAAGAAATCAGTGATCACTCATATTTCTCATAATAGAAGCTAGATCGATGTTCACAGATATTAAAATTTTATATGAAAAACTCGAAATATTTAAAATCGCTAATAACTTCTTAAAAGTGTTCAATTGAGAAAAGTATGTCCATTGGTGATCACAAATATTTCTGAACAAAAACCCACTTTTAAATTGAATTTTATAAAAATCTTATTTTATTTTAGACTAAAAAGTCTAGAGTATTTTTTTATTGCTATTAAAGGTTTCTAACAATAGAAGTTTTTTCTTTGTAAATCCCGCCTGCATTAAAACTTTTGTTGCGTCTACTACAAATACATAATAATGCTTTCAAATCAACATACATAAATGTAAATACAATTTAAAATTCCCTACATTCCCTATTGTTGTTGAATTTTTCCATTTTATTTTGAATAAAAATCCTCTACTTGAACTTCAACATGACGTTATTATTCTCCATGCACTCGAAAGACTATCAAAGTTTACTTATTCGTCGTTTGTACGCTGGCACAAACAATAGTTGTGTGATTTTTAATAAAATAACAAAAAAAAGTAAAAAAAAAATAAAAATATTATAAAGTAATAAGAAGAAACAAAATACTTTTAGGGTTTTGTGCTTTTATTTATATCTATGTTTTCCATAGAAAACAAAGTTTTTATTTTCAAGCGGAAACGGATGTTGGAGTTGGAAAACCATAAGCTTGTTGTGTGTTGGATGGCTGATGGTGAGGCAGAGAGATGTAAAGAAATGTAAAGAATTTCTTAAGAATAAATAATAATTTTATATTTATTTATCATTTTAAAATCATACTTACTTTTACTTAAATAATAATGAAAAAGATCAACAATTTAATTTAATGAAAAAGATGTTAAAATAAATAAATTATGAATTTAAAATATATGTATAGTCATTTTTGGGTAAATAATACATATATATATAAATGTAAATACATTTACAAACATGCTTGCTTACAGGCCAGAAGTTTTAAAGACTGTTATGACTACTCACACAAGTTTCCCTGTTAGATTTATTATACAAGTTGTTATAGAAGTTGTTCTTTTTCAATTACCTGTCAAATTACTAAATTCACTTTTTAAAAGACTTTTAAATAGATTGGTAAACAACCAAGGTGCATTTGTTAACCAGTTCTGCAGGGCTTTGCTTTGACACAAATATACATTTTTGTAGGTGTTTGTTTGTTTATTTGTTTTCATACCATCATGATAAACTGATAAAAATTTACACGTAAAGATAATAAATATTCATATTTACAGTATTTACATATATATTTTATTTGATGTTGTTGTTGTTGTTCTTGTTGTTGTTTAATGCCTTAAACTATATTTAATAAATTTAAAATGTCATTTAGTAGTTGCTTTTTTGTTTCTCTCAATTGTTTGTTAAACATTTACTCTAGGGATTGTGGTAGTTGATGACATATAATGGAGTTTGCAACAGAGATGAAAAGCTTACTATACTAATATAAATTAAGTCTACAGTTTGATCAATGAATGAAATTTTAAAACACTTTCATAATATAATATTTAACTTGAGAAAGAGAACAAAAATAAATATTTTATGAGAAAAAACTCAACCAAAAAAAAATCGTTAATAACTTTGTAAATAAGCGTTTAATCGACAGGACAGGAGCTCAATCAATGATCACTAACATTTCAGATAACAATAAATTTGCTGATATGAAAAACCTCAATAAATTTTAAATTGTTGATAATAAGAAAACTAACTTGATCGGCAATCACTCATACATATTTCAGGGAAAAAATTCTCTCATATTTCTAAATAAAAATCATGCTGATCACTAATAAACCGTATTTTAGGCTTGAAACCTTAAAACATTTAAAATTGTGAATAAGCTTTGAATCGAGCAACTGTTTTAGGTTGGTGATCACTAATATTTCCATTCAAAAATCAATATATTTTAATGACTTAATAAATCCAAAATCGTTAATATCTTTGTTATGAGCAGTTTAATTGTGAAAAACGCGATATTGGAGATTACTGATATTTCCGATGAAAAAATTTATATTTTATGTGAACAACTCAAAATATTAAAATTATTAATAAATTTAGACAATTGACTTGCCAAGATCTACTTTTTAAACCTCATCTATTTAACCCACCATTTATTGAGAAATATAATTCGAGAATTCATAATATTTCTTTTTTTACATGTTATGAGTTAGAACGAAATTTACATACATTTATAATGTGTTCTTATTAGTATTATTACAAATTTGTTGTTGTTTTTTATTGCTGCGTCTATCGTTGGTTGACATTATCAGCAATGTATGTTATTGTCTTCATTTCTTTTTTATGGTAAATTCTGTTTTTGCAATGTATGTGTATTTGGTGTTTTCAAGCTCCAATGTGAATTCTTCTGATTACTAAAATTACTAGATGAAAAATTGAAGCCATTTTTATAAAATGGTAATTAAAAACAATTTATTTTTCAACAAGACAACGCACCATGACGACATGTAAGTCGTCAAACAAAGGAATTTTTGTCTTTGAAAATTACAAATTTGCCTGAATTATCTGCATGTTTCCCAGATTAGAACTTCACTGAGAACATTTGTGGGATATTAAGTGATCGAATTTAAGCTGAAAACCTACAATTTTAAGAGGTAAAATAATAATAATAATGATTTTTTTTGTTCATTTCACATTTATGTAGGTTAAACTGTTTTACTTTCTCATTAACTTACAAAATTGAGAAAAACTTTATGTATTTAGACTCTAAATACATAAAACTCTAAATGCAGTGTAGTGTAGCGCAGAACTTGCCATCTGTGCTATAAACATATATTAAATTTCTTTTCAATCTGGCAACTTCTTCATATATAAACAGCTGTTCAAAGAAGAGGAATCAGCGAAAATGGAAAAATTAGAAATTCGTGTTGTCATTAAATATTTAAATAAAAAAGGTTCATCAGGACAAGAAATTCATAATGATATGGTGAATGTGTTAGGGTGAAAGTGCTCCTTCATATGCAGCAGTAAAAAATTGGGTTGCTAAATTTAAACGTGGTCGTACAAGCATTGACGATGAACCACGTAGTTGGACGTTCAAAAACAGCAAAAACAACAGAATTTATAGCCAAAGTGCATGATATGGTATTAAATGATCGACGAATAAATGTGCGTGAAATAGCCAATATCATAAGCATTTCAAATGATCGAGTCCATTTAATTTTGCATGAAGACATAGATAAGACATGGATCCACCACTATACTCTAGAGACAAAAGAACAATCCAAGTAATGGACTGAACCTGGAGGAAGTGCCCCAAAGAAGGCAAAAACAGTTCCATCGGCTGGTATGGTTATGTCAACGTTTTTTTTTTTTTTGGGATTTCAAAGCTATTTTCTTGATTGACTATGTATCTGAAAAAGGGTAAAACAATAAATTCAGAGTACTATTGCAACATTTTGGATCAATTAAATGTAGAAATTCGACAAAAACGTCCTGGCTTACAACACAAGAGTGCTTTGACAATGGATAAAATCAACGAATTAAAGTACGAATTGCTTGACCACCCACCTCATTCTCCTGATTTAGCTCCCAATGACTTCTTCCTGTTTCCAAATCTAAAAAAAATCTAAAAATCAAATTTAAAACCACAATTTTGAAGGCCTTGAGAAAAATATTTTAATCAAGGGATAGAATTGCTAGATAAGCATTGAACTAAAGTGTATTGAAGTTTAAGAAGATTATATTGAAAAATAAAAATGGCTAAGAAGTTTTCGAACCGTCCTCGTATATTAATCAGAGATTATCCTTGATTTTAAATTTACAACAATATTAAAGGCTGTAGAGCCTATTTTATAATTTCAAATAAAAAATCGATTTTTGTTAAGAAAGAAAGTAATCATCATTTATCCTTTATTTTATTTTTTTTTAAAGAGAAGTAACACTCAGGCAATTAATATGCCTAGGGATAGATAGATTGAAGAAGTAAAGATGGTGAAGGTAGAAGAAAGCTTTATATCACAACTCTGCAATTGCGCATTATGTTTGTTTTTAGTGAAGCATTGCAGTGCCTCTGGTGGTGAGTAGGCGCATGATTTTTAAAGCTTGATTTTATAGCCTTTATTTAATTATTTTACTTCGGTGCCGTTTGAATGCTATAAAACCGAAGGAGGGTGCTGTGATAAATATTAGTTATGATGGATAGAAAGAAAACTAATAATTATCAGAAACTGATGTTGTTTGAGTGGCAGCGGCTGGGAATCGAACCCGGGCTACAAATACCAACTTATGCTTAATGATCAAATGCGCTAACGAATTAAGCTACAACACCCTCTATTTTAAATTTTGCGCAATATTAAATGCTGCAAATCCTATTTTATAATTTCATATAAAAAATATATTTTTGATGATAAATAATTTAGAGCAATATTAAACAATCTATAGTCTATTTCACAATTTCATATAAAAAATTTCTGCAACATGCAATTTTGATTCCGGTAGCTATTTGAGCTACATTTCAACATATGTTTCATCATCCATAAGTCCTAATTTACACGAAGCAATTGTTTAAACTAAGCTGCTTTAGATATCGGTGTTAGGGGCGATAAGAGGAGTACGCACTTGATTGTACTAGAAATTCGTCTTACTCTCTTATTCGTATTACATATGTGCATACAAATATGGCAAATAAAAATACACACGATTTAAGCAATAATAATTGCGCTGTGTGAACACCGAAAAAAATTTCGATAAAAACTGCTTCGTGTACATTGAGACTAATAAGTTATTTGTACAAAGTTAGCATAATCTTTGTTTTATTTAAACGATTCCCTTAATAAGAGTAGCTGCTCTTAAATTTTGAATGTCTAGTTTTTTATAATAAACTTTCATTTACAATAAAAATGTTTGTCTTTCAAATATCATTTAAAAACCATAATTTGATTTAATTGAAATGTTATCAAAAATAAATTTCTTATTTATGCTGGCAATAACAGCAGCTGTAAGATGCAAAAAATATTATAATACAAAGAAAACAAACACAAAATTGTATTTATTTGTTTATTTAAACAAATAGCAAATTGTAAAAAAAAAAAAAATTATAACAGGCCGTAGGGGAATTTATAAGAATTCAACTTGGTAATTTATTTAAATGTACTCGTATATACAATTTCTTTTTATCTTTTTTTTTTCTGTGTGCAAATATTAATATTGCCAGTAGGCTGGCTGTGTGACTGTCTATTTGTTGTTAAAATATTTATATTTTTTGCTTTTTATATAATTTTATCAGGGTCTTTTTAATTTTTCTTTTGCATTTGTTGAGGCTTGAAGGCTGTCACAACTAGCAGCTAGTTATAAAAAGTGTTTTGTGTTTCAAGCTTTAAATAGTTATTATAGCATCAGAAAAGAATTTCATTGAACTTTGTAGTTTAAGTTGTAATATAATTAAGTTTCTTTGTAAATCAAATTCCAATTTAGCTTGAATTAGCAAAATTGCGTTTTTTAAGCCTTTTTGGGTTGTCTGCAGAAAACACCCAGAGTTCTTGGCGTTAATCGAACCATCGCCTAGTCTATCGTAGCACCCACTGCGAATAATTGAATATGTTCAAATGTGATTACTATAAATCAAACAACAAGATGAAATTTAAACCAATTATGTTTCAAGTAAAATATAATGTATTAATACTAAAGCATTGTTCATATAAAATCCTTTAAATCCCATACTTTTGAGCCATAAATTGTCACTTAATTTATATTATTTAAAAAGAAACTAAAATTATTTTGCTCCTTTAAAAATCCGTATTTTTATTTTGATGGATTGCATTTACTGTTGCACAATATTTTCATCCACCTGGGCTGCATTATCATTCCAAAATCTGTTGACATTTGGCGGTTCTAAAGCGTGATCCATTTCGAGGTGCCCTACTTTTTTAAAGAAAAAAAAAAACACAGAAAATTAAAATTTAATGGGGAGTGTTTATTATCATTTGAAAGAACATTCTTTGGCATTTATTTTTTGAAGATTATCCGCCTTATTCATAAAACTGGTCAAAGGTTTATAACAGGCTTTATAACTCATAAGTTTTTATGAATTATACTGTATGTCTATTAAATATTGGCTGTTGCTACGTCGCAAATGATTGATGTTTTCCTCCATGGCTTGAATCGAAGCGGGTTTGTCCGCATAAACTTTAGACTTTACATATCCTTTTAGGAAAAAGTCTAACGGTGTGACATCATACGATCTTGGTGGCCAATCGACCGGCCGAAAACGTGAAATTATGCGCTCACCGAATTGTTCTCTCAATAAATCCATGGATTGATGTGATGTGCCGGATATGGCGCCGTCTTGCTGAAACCAAATGTCGATCTCGACGTAAATGCACCAAGTAGTTCGATACGTCAATCCGAGTTTCTGGACACGGCGCCGAATCGACTCTCCACGGTCTTCGTGTACACTCTTAGCTTCGGCCGCTAGATTTTCTTCACAGCGTGCTGGACGTGGTCTATTCGGTCGAATATTATACAATAATGAATGCTGGGTCTCCAAATGGGTGTTGGTGTTACGAAAGGAACGCTCAATAGACCGATTATATTGACCATAAGTTGATCGAAGTCACGAAACACATTCCTAACAGAACGTGAATTTTTGTAATAAAGTTGAACGATTTGTAAACGTTGTTCAGGCGTAAAGGCAGAATTAGTCTCTACTTTCTGTTCCGTTCCGAATCAGCTGACTGGATTCTGTTTAATAGAAAATATGTAGAAGTCGTTAGTTGTTTTGTTACTTTCCGTGCCGTTGCGGACGAACCTGTTGAAAACAAAAATTTGCTAAGTAATTGTAAGTGACAGCACAAAATAGGTGACATCTGCACAACAAACAAATTTTACAAAAATTTTCAATTTCTTTGAATTTAATTAAGTGTTTGTATAAAAGTTATAAAAATATAAAAAATAAACGATGGATGATGAAAAACTCATTACTTTAGTAATGACATATTGTACAATAAAAAAACTCTGATTTGTATTTTTTGATTTATTTTTGCGGTGTGTTGTCTGTTTACCTAAAACAGCTGATACGTTTATACGGAAAAACTAACTACAAAAATTTAATTATATTATATTATGCATAATTATGTCGATAAACACGCCATCTGTTAGTGAATTTGTTCGTAACAATATTAATACACTTAGTTTTTTTGATGAAATTTTTAGAAGTTGTCTCGGATTTTTGCTCATATGTCCGTTATTTATAAACGGATTGTGCTGATTTTAAATAGAAAACTTCTGGAGCATGTCTGACAGAATTATTGAAGATTTGGATACCGAAGATATCTGGGGACTTCAGAAAATTGATTTCAACAGACAAACAGACAGACGGACATGTCTTAATAGACACCGCCAGAATATATATACTTTATAGGGTCGTAAAATTATGTTGTGGAAATTACAAAAGGAATGACAAACTTATATATATCCTTTTCATGAAGGTGAAGGGTATAATAACATGGCAGCATGACCCGACTCTTACGTGAATATTCCGAATATTTTTTTATATTATAGAAATTACACGAAAGTATTCCTGATATAGGCTTTTATAGAGAAAATATTTAATTTTAATATTTTCTAATAATTACAGATTAAAGTTATTGAAAAATGCTTTGCTGAGCTCTACCACACAAACAACTTGTCAACTTTTCACTTTGTATTTAACAAATTGCGTTATTTGGCAAAGTAAAAAGTGTTTCTGTTCCACAATATTTTTTGCATATCTCAATTTGCACTAAGACTTTGCACTCTTTGTAAAGACTTTACGCTCATTGCTCATTTGCGCTTTGCTGCAAAGTGAGTGTTCAAAGTGTTTTGCAAAGCATTTAATAAGCTTTGCATTTCTGTATATCACTTTTAACTTTGCATTAGTAAAAAATTAGGCGCAAAATAAAACTGGAAAAAGAACTTGTGTTTAAACAAACAAACAATAAATTAAAGGTACTTGGCAAATATTTGCCGAAAAAGACGTAACCATTAAATAACATATATTTTAACTCGTTTATTTATTTAATTTTTTTTTTTGTTATTTAGGCTAAAAAACAACAACTATTTAGTTTTCATTTATTTGATCTTGTAAGAGTAAACATCGTTAAACAAATTTGTGCTAAAACAAGTGGTTACGCTTTTTTGAGTAAATATTTGCCTAATGTGACCGTAACTTAAGTATTTGTTTATAAAATTATTGTAAATATTAAGAATATATTAAAGTTTTCATCTTACTTAAAGAATGCCAAAACTATTTTCAATTGAGCAGGGTTATTGACAACCATTTACGTGGCAATGCCTGCACAAGATCAGTTGATTTCAGCTGATAAAGCGTGCCTGCAATGTATATTGTGCTCTAATTTTATTTAAAATTAAATCAACTTCGATTTTATTTAAACGAAAGCACTATTTAAAGTGAAATTTCTAAAGCGCCGAAAAATTAATTCGGTATCTACAATTTCTTGTAATAACTGTCGAAAAATTCGCTAGTTATAACAATATGATTTTGTAAAGCGATCAGATTTTTGACAAACTTATCAAAATTTGCTTTGCAAAATTAGAATTTACAGTTTTTGTGGAAATAAACAGCATAATTATTTGCAGAATCTTTGCAAATTACATTATTCTATATTAGCTTTGCATATTGCACAAGAGAATGTACGTGCAACAGAAATTGCAAAGAGCATATAGAAATGGTAAAAACTTTGCAAATTACACTTATCAATTTCATTTTATTACTTATCTAATTGTATAGTTGTGTAGTACATAAAGTTTAGCAAATTGACAAAAATTGCACTAGTGCAAAGTGCAAAGTTGATAAGTTGTTAAGAATAAGGCCCTGATTTTATTATACCAAGATTTGTTATATAGAGTAAAACTGCACTTGACAATTTATTTTGCAATCATAAAAGTGATTGGGTTTATTTAAAAGAAAAAAAAAACAAATTAAACAAATTGCCGTTCATTTACCAAAATATGTACGAGTAAGTCAAAATTACCTAAATTACTTGCTTACAAATTATAAAATATTTCTTTTATCTTACAAATAATGCTGAACAAAAAAAACTTTCTTATAAATGTTTGTTTTACTTTCTCTGATAAGTCTTTTAGAATTTTTAACTAAATTGTTATTTGCATCATAACTTTGCAGTTTTTCGAAGAAACTACAGAAGAAAAAGATAAACAACCAATCTCTAAGAAAAAACATGTAAAAGAAACAAATAAACTTTTTTCCCTTTACGTATATTTTTAACGAAAAACTTTAGTTGTTTTTTTTTGTGGAATTTTCTAATTAGACTTCTTTTTTGCCATATTTTCTTGCTACTATTTTTCAATGTTATTGTTGTTGCTAAAAAATATTTGGCAAAAGTTTTGCGTAAAGCTTTTGTTTTTTTTATTTCTTCACACAGATTTTGTGAAACTGGTAGCAAGGGTAAAGGAAACGAAACGTAATATGTAAGAAGTATGTATGTGTACTTACATGATAGTTTAGTGTTGCATGACAACCAAACTGACTGACAATAAGAAATTAGTTCACATGTTGGTAACTGAGAGTTCAAAACGACTTAGGAACACACTAAGATTATGTTTGAATGCAGTATTTAGAATCGTACATAAATGTACATTTTACAATAAACAACTTATTTGAACTAATTTGTAATATTAACAATTGTTATACGCATCGCTTTTTTCAGTACATCCTATAACATGTTTCCAAACAAATAATTTAAATTCTACAAAATCGAAATTTTACTAAAAATAACTTATTTAAGACAAATATGCAATATTCAAAATTCTTACAAGAAATACATAATACCAATTACCAATTGTTATGCGTAAATATTTTTTAACAGTTACAGCTGATTTGTTTTGTTCTTTGTACAAAGTGAGTGTTGCTAATGTGCTTAAATACTTATTTTGATCAACAAAACAAAAATTCTACTTATTCTTATTGAGACAATTGGCGATTTAGTTCACGCATCTTTTGGTTTTTAACGATAAAAAGCGGCAATACCTGCTCTTAAATTTTGCATGAAAAAAATATGTGATTCTCTAGATAGTCACAGTGATATTCAAGTGCGGCCGAAAGGGTTAAATAGACTAATTAATATAAAGTATTGTTCATATAAAATCCTATTAAATTGCAAAAGCTGGTGGTTTAAAAACAATCGATTTATGCATTTTTCAATTGAAAATAGTTTATTTTTGGAAATAAAAAAGATATTTAAGCGAAACTAGCTGATGACGCAAACGTCGTTGTGCCTTCAAGTTTGGTGTATGTTTTATTTAAATCTGCAATTTAAATGAATGGTGTTTTAGGTGTTCTTAAATGATGTTGCTTTACATTATAACTGTGCTTAGAACATTGTTCACATAAAATCCGGCCACATTCTTGAAGTTTTTTTTAAGAACCCCTGGATACAGTTTAATTTTTTTTCAGTGATTTGTTTTTTAACTAACATATCTACAACATTATTCTGCTAAAAATTGCATTTAATTAGACGAAATATAGTTGTACGAGTGCTGAGCAAATTTCCTGAAAATCCAATATAGTCTGTTCAATAATTGCAAAAAAGCTAAAGCCTTGAAAAAACTTGTGTAAATGCTGTTTTATAAAACGATAAAAACAAACCTTAAGCACAGATCGTAAACTAAAAAAAAGCAAACATTTTAGTAAAAGAAACCAGGAAATTACAAAGAAAATACTATGTTCAATAAAGCAAAATCCGGGTGTATACTTCTATGACTGCGCAAAACAAATAACATCAGTGTAAGTATCATTAGAATAATACATGTAGATGCTGGTATGCAAACCTATCAAGCAAAAATGTGGTTATAAAAAGAACACATACTCTTTATGAAAAAGTTTTAATAAAATTTAACAACTTCCTTATGTTATACTTACAACAGTTGTCACTACATCACCCATTACTATGAGTAGTGGAGAGTGGGGCACGTTTATACCCGGGGCACCTTTGAACTATGTTGATAAAATCTCAATTTAACATTTTTTCCGACCCTTAACCGAGTTTTTCACTTGGCAACCTTGTTTTCTAGCAACGTTAACAACTTTTGCTAGTTTTTTCAGTCGTCGACCGAATGTAGTTGGGTGAACAAGTTTTCGCAGTGCTATTGTAAATTTTTTTATTTTTTTGTAAGTTAAGTTATTTGATATTTATGTAAAAAAAAATATATTATTATAAATTTCCGTGAAATGGCAAGCCAGTTCAGGTTTGAACAAAGAAAAAGGGGGCCCCTTTGAACATATTAATTTATCAACTGAAGTACCAAACATTGTTGATTCTCTCTTTGTTTACGCGCATAGTGTAAATGTCTCCCAATTATTGTTCATAGGATTGCTAATTGTTTCGTTAAGTTAAATTGTTGTTATTTTGTGTTGGTGCTGTATGGATACTGATTTATTATTGTTTGTAAAACCTCCAACAAGTACGGTACGTACAAAGAAGAAAAGAAAAAACTGAAAATAAACCCTTGAATTTATATTTAAATTAAACTAACCCCGTCTTTTTATTTTCGAGGAAATATTTCAAGAAAAACACTCTTATTTTCTGAAAATGACGAATCCAATGCTGATCATGATGCTTTAAAGGAAAATGTAATGTCACGTGAAATCGCAAGGCCTTATTTTTGATCTGAATTTTTTTTATTTTTTAATTGTTAATGTTTATGTTTTTCTTAACAAATAAATCGAATTTATTATATATGTATAAAATATAACTGTTTATGTTATTTTTGGACATAAGCGCTACAAGAAAAAATTGCCGTTCAAAACTGCCCCAGCCTAGTTCAAAGCTGCCCCGTATGGGGCACATTTGAACATAATGACTTCATCCATTAAAAAAATAAAAAAAAATATAAATCAACCTAAAAATAAGTTACTTGCAGACTTAAGCTAAAGTTTATTTCAATAATTCAATAATTCAAAAATATAAATTTTTATGTTTCTTGAAAGCAAAAAGTGTTCTAAGGTGTCCTTCCCCTATTTAAATAAGTGAATGCCAGCAGAAACGTTTGCTTTCACTTATTAGACATCAACACTTTTCAATGATATTATGGACCGATTTAGCTTTTTGTCATCATCAAAAAATATATGAACTGAGCTAACTGTCTCCAGCTTCGGTCAAATGAACAGTATGGAACAATTATCAAAAGAAAGTTAAAGCGCAGTGCTCGTATAGTTCTTCGCCATAAAACAATGTTAGCGTTTTGCAAGGAATAAGCAGCGCATGTGTAGGTTCAAATTTTGTGCTACATACAGGGCTGCCAGATGAATTTTGTAAAAAAATCGGAAAAATAAAAAGACACTATTTCTAATAGTATTTTGAAATTTTGATTTAAACGAAATCATATAGTCTCTTGTACAATACATATCAAAATACATAATTTTTAACTTAATGTTAATGTTAAACTCAACTTGTGTAATATTTTTATAATATCTTGGTACGCATTCACACTCTACAATTCTGATTCGTCAAGGCAAGTATTTTTGGATGAGAAGGGAAAAGAGAACAACCTTGACGGTAGTAGTCAATTTCTCTTATTTAATTATTTTCAATAATTAAGAAAAACACTACTACATATTAATTAGTTCTGTTGTTGAAATATGCCATGTTATTCTTAATATTTCTGATATTTAGTGAGAAAAATAGTTGTCTAAAAAAAAGCAACAAAAACAGTAATAAAACAAACAAATGATAGAAAATTTTAATAATTCCGAAAATCGTTACTTTCAATGAAAAAATCGTTAAATCGTCACTTTGCTATATTTGAAACAAAAAATCGTCAAAATGACGATAAATCGTCCAATCTGGCAGCTATGGCTACATGTAATGATATTTATCAAAACAATACGAGAAAATTAATTTATTTTTTTCCTTTAGTTTTTTTGTTTTTAAATGCTAATAAGTGAGTAAAAATTTGTGTTTCACAAATATTTGGTGGCTTTTGTTTTTGTTACATGCATAAATATTAAAACATTTATGCGAACTGATTTTACATGAATAATGCTTTACTGTAGGGCAAACTAAAAACGTGGAATATTTGATGTAAACTAAAAACTTTTCTGTCTTTATTTTCTAAGAAGATTCGGTTTCTTTTTCTTTTTGTTTTCACATCAACTGACTCATAAACTGTCATATGTACATACATACATATATACATATATTATTCTTGCTGATAATAACTATTCTCATATTTACATCTTGTCACGTTGTCTAGATACGAGTATGCAAGATACATTACTTGTACGAGTACAGAAACAAAACATTCTCATATATTTACAAATGACATATTTATTTACAGAAATGTGCAGTAGTAGAGCTCAATTTTTATACCCTACACCACCATAGTGGTGAGGGTATATTGGATTTGTGCTTATGTTTGTAACGCTCAGAAATATTGGTCCACCACCCAATCACTTTTTGAGTCGATTTAACGATGTCCGTCCATCCGACCGTCTGGCAGCCTGGCTGTCCATGTAAAGCTTGTGCTCAGAGTACAGGTGGCAATTTTGAAGATATTTCGATAAAATTTGGTACGTGATATTTTTTCGATCCAAGGATGGGGGATTAAAACTGGTGTAAATCGGTCCATTATTTCACCTGGCTTCCATACAAATGTCCTCTTGAAATTGGAGTTTACCGATCTTTAAATTTGGCTACTATTCCAACAAATTTTATTACTAATGAGTGGTAAATGAAGCCAAATCACATCTACAAATTTTGTGCAGATAGGTCCATAATTACTCGTAGCTCGCATATAAAACCCACTTGCGAAAATCACTTTAAAGAGAATAACTATCTCAAAAATATTGGTATCCAAATAATATTAAACGAAAATATATTTCATTTGTATATAAATAATACGGCACAATTTTATTATGATTGGTCCATAACTAGTCGAAAATCCCATATAAGACCCTCTCCGTAATTCACTTTATGCTCCATAAATCGTTTAAAAGTATTTATATCGAAATAAAGTTTAACACAAATAATTCACACAAATTATATTAAAAGAAATCATGGCACTAAATTTTTGGATGATCGGTCCATAATAGGTAATATTTCCCATATAGCGCTCGTTTTTGAAAAACTGTTTTATACATATGTATACTGGGTGTAGGGTATTATATGGTCGGGCTTGACCGACTATACTTTCTTATTTATTTTTTTTATTTATTTAATTAAAATTTTTCAAAAATACGCAAATATTAAAATAATTTGGTTTGTTTATAATGTATATCCAGCTGTTTATTTTTTGCTCTTAGTAATGTTTATAATAAATTAAAATATATAATATGAACAAAAGTAAACAAAACAAATATATTTACATATTGGCAATACTGTGATTTGACACATTGTTTATTTATACGTCCATAACGCCAATGAAATGGAAATTGTTACGTTATCATTGACGTTTCGTCCAGTTTCGTTTAACTTCAAACGTGTAACATAAACAGGCTGTAAGTGTGTTCTTAAACCGTAATATAAGTGTGTAAAAAGACAGAGGTGTTCATTTCTTAATTGTTTTTGTGTAAATTTGAGTAATTAAAGACAAGTTAAATTTTTTTAAAATTACTTGACGCTTTTATTTTGCAATTAAAGGGAATCCGGTTTATTTAAAGGAAATAAACCACCGTTTTTAAAAGGTGAAAACGTAATAATATTTTTATTACATTCATTGTTTCATTTCTTACGCAATTAATGAAATGAATTTCATTAATTTCTAGTAACAAACTATTTCAAACTATTTACTCTTCAATTTTGGACTTTTTTTTCCAACAAATTAAAAGTTTTGAGTAAATCATCCCTTTTTTATTGATTTCTGGTTTCACCAGTTCAACGCTTAATATAAAATTTCTTTTTATATTTCATTGAGCTTAAATAAAACTGCAACATCTTCACATCACCGCGACAAACCTGCCTTCACTGTTACAAACAAATATTTGTTTAAGTAAAACAAATTCTTCATCTGTCATCTGTTGATATTTTAAATCAATTAAAATTTTTTTTATAGGAATTTTCAATTCCAAAAACCGTAGACAAATCAAATAGTGCATTCGAGTTTGGCAATCCAAAAATAATTATAAATTTTTGTACTCGTATATAAATTTTTGTTGGTGATTTTATAAATAATTTTGAAATACTTCTGACCTTTTCAACTAGTGATTTAATGCGGATTTAATCTGTTATTTGATGTCTTTAATTTTCTCTTATTAAAAATGCTAAAACACAATTATTTATGTTAAGATGTTTTGTATTTGTGTATGCCAATAAAAGCAGATAAAAGATATAATTATACTGCTCTGCATCTTTTACACAAATACTAATTTTTGCGATTTATTAATCCCGGAATTCGTTTCATCGCTGACTTGAATGAAGCCAACATCTTGCTCAGCTTTTTAAATCATTTTCCGGTTCTATAAACCAAATTCTGTAGATCTTGGTTTTCTACATTGTCGGAAAAAATACTGTTATGGATTTCTTTGAAACTATACCATATAGCATTTAAGATTGTTTCATAGAATGCCCAGCTTGGCAATCAGTTTTGTCAACTTTGAAATTTCAAAACACACCAAAATGTAGAAAAAAAAACGCGCCATTAAAAAAAAAAACGCACAAAGTTTAGAATATTTTTATTAAATTTTATTTAAAATTTATAAATTTATTCTTTTAATAAACAGACGTTTTTTGAATTTTAGTTTTTCAGCACTTTATATAAATATTTCACAAAAAGGGATAGCAAATTTCATATAATGAAATATTTCTTATTTTTTCATTAAATACAAAATATCTAAAACAACAAGACCGTTTTACTCTGTGCAGATGATATCAACATTTCATACTCATTCAACCATAGATCAAATCCTTTGGAAATTGTGGAAATGCGACATAACATGAATGACACACTTAGCTGGGATCGTATGACAATCTCAGAATGGGGTTGTGCGAACAGAGTCGATTTTAACGCACGTAAGACTCAATGTTGTATGTTAATACATAAACGTCCGACAGATAATGTTGCTTCATCTGTTTTTATAGGCAGAGTAAATATTAAGAAATCAGACGCTCTTGATGTTCTGTGATGTGTGATGTCCGCTGGACCAAACAAATTGTTCAAGTGTCAAAAGAAGGTTTCAAGTGCCTTGGTTTTTTTTAAAACGGTGTAGGAAATACCTCACTCAAAGTGATCGTCTTACTATTTACACCACCTATATTCGACCGAAAATGGAATGCAACTCTCATGTATAGGCCGATGATTCGAAGTCTATTTTGGAGTTACTCGACCGCATACAGGAGAGGGTGAAGATGCTTGTCGGTGACAGTAGGGTTTCCAACTCTATTGATTCATTGGAGCATCGCCGCAATGTGGGTTGTGTTTCACTATTTTATCAATACTATAATGGAATGTGTTCTGCTGAAATTAGGGAACTTGTTCCGGAAACAAGAAGTTTTTTGCATAATACACGTTCTTCAGTCAGGGCTCATCCATTCATGGTCGACTGGACATTACGTACAGGAAAAAATCGTTCTTTAGCCATACTGTGTACCTGAACGCTGGTCTAAGCCAAAAAAAAAATTTGCCCTGAGATTTTGTCTCACACTAAAGCAAACACTGTTGAAATTGCTGCGGTGCCACCAAAAATTAAAAAACGCACCGAAATTAAAAAAAAAAAAACGCGAGAACGTCTATTTTCTCTCTGAAACTTGTAACCTTTTTCAATAGACTCTCCAACTGCTCCTTGGGCTTCTTAAATTTCACCAATATATTTTTTTTTGTTAAATAATGTCTGTTGAATCACTTTTTCGATTCGATTTATATTTAATGTGAATTAAGATTTTACCGTGACAGACGACAGTTTCTGCATTTAAAACAGCATTTAAACAGCTGTTTGTTTGTAAACAACTATTTAATTATGAAAAAATTTCTTTGGAATTTGCTGAAAAAACAGTATTTCTTTGAAAAAAAGCTGAAATTACTTTTGCTGAAACTGTTTCATAATGCAAAACTTGTTCATGCACTAGCAACCATCAACCTGAACGTGTTGCTACATGTGGGGACCGCGGTGGGACACTCTGAAATAAGAGAAAGGCAATTGTGGAAATCTATTTTTATTATTTTAATTTTACAATTGTCTTCTTCTTCTTGTAGAATAGTAAACAATTTGATAACATATGATTGATTTTCGACGATGTTGCATATTGAAATGGCTAAATGCAGTATAAATTCAGTTTGATTTTGTGCATTTACGTCTAACTTAATTCGCATTAAGATGGGATAATTCACGAGTTAATTTGAATTAAGACTGTTAATGCAAATTAACTGTGTCGTCTGTATACGCTATTACGTATGTATGAGTTATTTGAAATAATCCGAAATTCGACATTACGAGGCGTATAAGTTATTTTTAATATAATCATATTTAAATATCACTCATACGCAATATGGTTACATGCTAAAATCATTGGAACCTATATGATATGTATGTACATAATACTATTAAAAATAAGTCGTATTGAAAAATTTAAGAAAATTTCTAGCAATTTCGTAACAATTTCCCCCTGTTATCAAAAATTACCACAAGTTCTTGCATTTATTAACTTCAAAATTCATTTTTTGGTTGCTTTGCTAATTTCTATTGTTTCTTTTGATTTTGTTATAAGAACAAAAGCCCAACATTTAAATTATTTACCCTTATTTAATTTTGGACATTGCTTTCAGCATTGCTGTAAATAATTACATAATTTTCCTTCACAATTGTTCAGCCAACGAAAGCGAAAAGTAAAAAATAACTGGCTGCAGCAACTTTTCCAAATTGTAATTTTATAGTATTTGCTCTATAGACCCAATATTATTTGTTTTGTTTTATTTTTTTTTTGTAAAAAAAACTTTCTTAAAATAAAATGTTCATTCTTCTTGTTGTGGATGCAACTAAAAGTAAATGAACATTTTCGTAATTTTACCTACACTTCCGTTTCCTTTGGTATTGTTTGTTTAAATGTGAATGTTGTTGCAAACTGTTGTAGTTATTTCACCGTTTTATTTGTGAATATTGCTGGTGCGCTGCGGATGTTTGCAAGTCTTTTTCCTGTTATTTCTTAATTAGTTCAATGCTGTGTTGTGGTTTTGATAACTGGAGCGAGGGTTGTGTTGGTGGTGTTTTGAATTTGTGGCCTGATATGTAACACCTGCTGGGGAATGAAGTATACAAGTCAATTTGCCAAGATAGTAAATTATTATTAATATTGTTGAGTGAAGGGAACTGAGTAGAGTTTTTAGGAACATTTTGAAGAAATATGGCAGGTTTTTAAAAATTGTGTCTTAAAAAGTGTATTTTTTTTAAAGCGGTGTATATTTGTTTATTAGCAAAACAAACGTAACAATATACGTTTTTATCTTTTAAAAACGGTGGTTTATTTCCTTTAAATAAACCGGATTCCTTTTAGTTGCAAAATAAAGGTGCCAAGTAGTTTGAAAAAATATAACGAGTGGGTTTTTTTATGTAAATGTTGTAAATAATTTTGGTAATCACTCTGTCTTTTAATAATCTTTTACAATTTCCTTTAACACACACTTAAGGTGGAATCAACCATTCGTTCCGAACAAAATATTTGTTCGGACAAGGTTTTTTTCATATGAAGTTTGAAGACTCTCTTTTTGAGAGATAGAAAATATTTTTTACGCACATTTCTCAGCTTGAATTGGTTTAATTTTATATTTTGTCTGGACAAAAATGAACTGAGTTGCCAATAGATTACATTTCTATCTGTGGTGTTTCGAAAATTAAATTATTCATTTAATTTATTAATAAAAAATTTTCTAATAATAATATACACAATATTTTAAAATAATTGAATATTTGTTTTTTGACACTTAAAAACCAAAGCATAATAAAACAAGGGCCGCAGTATTACCGCTTGTAAAACTAATAGATTTTGTTTGTACACACAGAGAAAAATAGAGCATATGTTTACCACAAAAATGTCAACATTTTATAAGTTTTTTTTTTGCAATAATATGGTCACTGTAATAATTTTTATGATTGCGGTAACCATAATATGGTTAATTTACGACTCAGATGATTACTACAATCATATTCAGATGATTACTACAATCATATTCAGATGATTACTACAATCATATTCAGATGATTACTACAATCATATTCAGATGATTACTACAATCATATTCAGATGATTACTACAATCATTGATTGTAGAAACTATGCATATACTATTTGTTTCAATCATGGATATGATTTATTATAATTTGTAGCTTTTTGATTATGATAGCGAACAATATAATATGGTATAATTTTTCAGCAAAAAACTGATCACCATAAACATTATATAATTGTTATAAATATATATATAATTGCTGTAATTATGTGAATGGCAACCTAATCATATTATTGTTGCAGAAATCATATAAATAATTAAAGTGACCATAATATTAAAAAAAATTAAAAATGTTGAAATAGTTGTGGTAAACATGCATAACTACATTTTTTCTCTGCGTGTATATGGCAGCATTGATTTTTCCGAAAAATCGTTCGAAATGGGTGAATCGTGCTGCAAAATTTTTGTTCGGAACAAATGGGTGAATCCACCTTTAAATTGTATTTTAAGAATGCGCTAGTATTACTCTTCAATGTTTACTCAACAATGAGTCACAATAAATTCACTCTTGAATGGCCTGGTTAGTCTATTTTTACACCATCATCGTAGTCATAGTAGTAGTAGAATGTTCTCCTCTATACTCTTCCACAACTCCACAACTTTGGTAATAACATTGTATTATCAACAGTGTTTTCAAATGTTAATAATCATGTTAATGAGCATGCTATATGTTTATACTAGCCGTTACAAGCCATTAAATTTAAACTGAAATACAATACTGTTACAATATATTAAATGAAAATTTTTGTCTGTTTAATATTTCTTGTGCTTTTATTTTCTTAGCTTAATTTTCTTCAAATATTTTGTTCTACAAGTCGTTGTAGCCCATACAATACAATTTTTTTTTTATTTCTAATGATGAAACTAACTTTTTATAACGATGAATGCAAAAACTGCAATACTAAGAATCAACATTAAAAGAAAAGTTTTCTTTTAAATTTATGTAAGACTTGTTTTGCGGGCAATGCAGTGCAAATTAAAACTAGATTTGACAAGTTAATTTAAAAGTTTTGTTTTAATTTTAAGCTACACAATTTAATGTTTGTTAGAAACGTTTTAATTTTAAACATTTAAAGTATTGAAGACGAATTTTGATTATTTTTTTTTAACAGAAACAATATAAAGTTTCACATTCTTCAGTCAGGGCTCACCCATTTGTGATCGCTTGGACAGTTGATCGCACAAGACACTACAGGTAAAATTCGCTGTTTAGCCGTACTGTCCGTATGTGGAATAAACTATCAGCAGAAGAATTCCCTGTCACTTTCAATATACACTACTCCCTCTATCCTCCCTGCCATATCTGAAAGACATTTTTTTGTAAATGCCATTCGTCTCTGGAATGAGCTTCCGAACAACATCCAAATTTTAAGCAATGCAAAGCATTGTTTAATTAATGATTTGTTGTTATTTATTCAGTTTTTATTAATAAGCTTAAGAATTTTTTTTGTATTAATATATTGCCTCCACCTACGCAGTACTATTAAATAAGATTAAATCTTGTTGTGCTGTTTTTCCGGAAATAAATAAAATAAATAAATAAATAAATAAAATAAATAACCTATTTTGCTAGTTCCAACACAATGCATTGCATAAATAGAGGCCGTCCCCGGGTGTTGGTCCAAGAAAAAAAAAGATATACAGGTATGTGATGCAAATCGTTTTCGTCGTTAAAGTGATTTGAAATCGTTAAAAGATGTGATATGTGATAACCTGTCGGTTGGCTTGTTTCATAAAAAAAAACGTCGATTTTAACATGTGACGCATTTGGATAAAGTCAGTTTAAATTGCTTTTCAAATCGACGTTTTTAACTTTGACGAATATTTAGAAAATGTAAGTTGAATTTATTAAAAATTAAAAAATTGATAATAAATTTTCATTTGTATGTAGGAGAAAGCATAAGAATAATTTATAAGAAGATGTCTTGATCGAATACATGCCAATATTTACGCCATTTCCAACAAATCGTTGAAAACTTTTTTCTGCAAAAAATCTTAAGGCAGCTTCCAATTGTATTGTAAGAGGAATGGATGTGCTTGTCGATCTATAGAATCTTCCTTGCTTAATCAAAAGTATTCCATGAATCTAAATAAATAAAACAAATAAACATTTTTTATGACTACATAAGTTTCCTCGGATTAATATTAATCATACGTCACCACTGTATGTCAGCAAACTGTTAACTTCACCATTAAGAGAATGTTATGTTATATTGACCATTTGAAACGATCTAAGTGAATGAAAGCTATGTTCATTAAGAATATTAAATATATTATTCTTTTACTGACTTTCTGGATTTCATAAAATACAACTGTAAACAATATTACATGCATTTCAATGTTCCTTTATTTTCTATAATTTTTTTTCTGTGTTTAATTAAACACATTCCATCAAGTGTAATAATTGTGTTAACATCATTCATATGCATCGTTTTAGAGGAATATACATTTGACATAACTAAGAGCTGAGTTGGTATATTGATGTTACCGTCAATAATGCACATTTCAAAGTATATGTGTGTTTATAAATATATTCACATTCAGTGTAGGTTACATTTGCATATCAAATTCGCAAACACCAAAACTGATTAATTTATGTGGCACCACCAACCAAAACCGTTAAACTAAACAGCCATCAACAGCATCATCGTCAGCAGCAATAGCTATAACAACAGCATCATCGTCATCATCAACGTATCAAAGAATCAAGAATCAAAGTAATCATATTTGTGTTTGTTTAGCGGATACAAATGTTTGCTGTTGTTGGTTGTGTTAGTGTTAGTTGGAATATTCGTTCATAAATGTTAGAGTGTGTGGGTTTGTATTTATGTTTGTAATTCATATTCTACTTTGGTAAATGCTAGATATGCTTATGTTTGTATGGGTTTGTGTTAAATATGCATGATGTATTTATTAAGTGAGTTTAGTGCATTTTATATAAGTAACAACAGTGGTTCAAATTGCAATTTATTTAAAAGTTAAATCTAAATCTATCTAAGACTAAGACTAAGACTAAGACTAAGACTAAGACTAAGACTAAGACTAAGACTAAGACTAAGACTAAGACTAAGACTAAGACTAAGACTAAGACTAAGACTAAGACTAAGACTAAGACTAAGACTAAGACTAAGACTAAGACTAAGACTAAGACTAAGACTAAGACTAAGACTAAGACTAAGACTAAGACTAAGACTAAGACTAAGACTAAGACTAAGACTAAGACTAAGACTAAGACTAAGACTAAGACTAAGACTAAGACTAAGACTAAGACTAAGACTAAGACTAAGACTAAGACTAAGACTAAGACTAAGACTAAGACTAAGACTAAGACTAAGACTAAGACTAAGACTAAGACTAAGACTAAGACTAAGACTAAGACTAAGACTAAGACTAAGACTAAGACTAAGACTAAGACTAAGACTAAGACTAAGACTAAGACTAAGACTAAGACTAAGACTAAGACTAAGACTAAGACTAAGACTAAGACTAAGACTAAGACTAAGACTAAGACTAAGACTAAGACTAAGACTAAGACTAATTATAAAAGAAAATCAGTCATACCCGACCATATAAAGCAGCCCAAACACGTTTTAATTCAATTGGCAACTGAGTCTGTTGTTGAGCAAATCAAAGCGTGTATGGCTTTGTCATTTGATTAGTTTGGCAGATGGCGAGGTGGTTGAAGAAAAATCAAAAGATTTTGATTTTTTCAAGTTGACTAACAAGTCTTTCAATTCGATTGATTTCCAAGCAAAAGTTGTTTATTTTTAAAATCTTTTTTGATTCTAGTGAATTTTAAATAAAAACTAAAAAATGACATTGACTGTTCTAGAAGTTGGTGAAAGCATCTTCATTTAGCCTTGTGAAATTTTTAAAGCCGTCCGGCTCTATTGTTTTTAGTTCCCTTATTAAATTTTCATTTGAATTTTTTTTTCTAGTTCTTCAACCATTCTTTCGTCGCTTTTCTTTTTCTTCATCATTAAGACATTCTGCAATAACCATTAGCAATGATTTTTCTTTTTTCAGCCTTAAAGTTTTTAATTTTTAAATTTGTAGTTTTTAAAAAAATATAAATTTGACAGTTAAATGCAAATCTTTCAATTTAGTTTAAGAAGTGTGTGGCAAAGAATCAATTTAATTGACAAACACTCAATGGACGATTGAATTGAAACGTGTATGGGCTGCCTAATACCCACCCTGCACCGAGTATATGTTTTTCGGAAATAGACGCTATATGGGAGCTATGGTCAATTATGGACCGATCTGCACAAAATTTGTAGATGCAATTTGGCTTCATGTAAAACTTATTTGTGGTGAAATTTGTTTGGTTACCTGCGTGACTCATAAATTTGTGACTGATAAACCCCTATTTAGGCAGGACATTTGTATGGGGGATAGGTGAAATAATGGAACGATTTCAACCAATTTCAAACCAAACCGTCGTTGGGCAGAAAAAAAATTATGTACTAAATTTTAAGGAAAAATCTTTAAAATTGCGACTCAGGAAATAATACATGAACAGCCAGTCAGACGGTCGGACGGATGGATGGACGGACGGCCATCGTTAAATCGACTCAAGAAGTGTTTCTTAGGCGATCGGTATTGTAACATCAATGGTTGATGTTATTAAAAAAACTGCTTTTTATTATTTTTAGTTCTAATAAGTTTTATTTTCCAATTTGAATTCTTTTTCTTTTGCTTCTAGACGCTTCTACTGCTCAAATAATAATGGCGTTTTCATCTTGGCGCCGCCATCTTAATTGTTCTATCAGTTACAATATTGCCACTTAATTATTAAATACAATGTTGTCAACTATAACTAATCTTAATAGCTACTTATTACAGGTATACTTTAAGCTGGGTGTTGGACTAATATTTATGAACGTTACCAACATCAGCACAAATTCAAAATACCCTTCCCACTATGGTGGTGTAGGGTGTAAATAGAACTTAAGATAGTGTTATGATCGAAACTAAGCTAAGAAGATGCAAAGATTAAAGTAGAACTATCATTTTGAAAAGACTTAGGATTGTTATGAGACCTTCGATTGCAGCAAACTAATGACGTGAAGTTAAACTAGATATACTGAAAGAGCCTCGGTTGAAAATAAATTAAAACTTAAGAACTTACGATGCAAGCTAAACTTTTGTGTAATTACATACAGACCGACGAATTAAATTTAATTTTAATTACATACAGACTTACGAAAGCACATTCAATCTAAGGATGGAAATTCAATTTCAATCACACATAGAACTACGATTGCAGTTAAATTTGAACCATATACAGACCTATAATTGGAGAAAAATTTCTGTTACATACAAACCCACGATTAAGGTTAAATACGTACCACACAACTACAACCAACTATCACTGAAGTTAAATTTGAACTAGAGTTACGTTCGACGATCAACTTGAAACACATGTAAACTTACCCTTGAAGTAAAATATGAAAGATATAAAGAGCTTCCATAACCATCCCAGTAAAAATGTGCTCCAAAAGAAGCAGGTTTTAGGAATTAGCTCATACCTCAAATCGCTTCAAACCTGCTGATGGGATGCATGATTTTTTTATGAGATGTTTCCGGTTTGGAGGACTACTTTCTGCTAACAATAAGCACTTCTTTTAACCCAGTCAAACATGCAAAGAAAGCACTTTCCTAAAGTGTTTTTTTTTAATTCTATCTGAATGTTTTCGCTTAAGAAAAATTCATAGTAACTGAAAAGCGCGATATTCGTTTTGTAATTGACTTTCGTTGTCATACGTAAATCTGCAGGTTATAATTTCATTTTTGTTTTTTCGCTTTAACACCTTTTTCGTTGTCAGCACTAAAAAAGCATCTGTTTTGTATATTTTATTCGTAAGCATTAACTGCTTCAAAAGAGCGCTTTTATTGAAACGCTTGATTATGCGCTTTTTTCCTTAAGTGCTTCAAAAAACACGATTTTTTTTTTACTGGGATATTAAATTCTAAAAGTTTAAAATTTTATCTCCTCACAAACCACTGTTTCTCTTGCAATATATTTCTGCATCACTGAACACACAGAGATATATCTGTATATATATATACATATACAAACACATTTAATGTTAATGCAACAGTATTATGCACGTTCTAACTTCAACTAACTACGAGGTAACTACATTTGCAACATCTACAGAAACACATTCGCACGGCTCCAAGCGAAGGAACAATCAAAGTTTATAATTGGCTCTTGAACACTTGTTTGTTGTTGTAACGTTGCGTCTGAAAGTACGTGTAGCAGCATCATAAAATACATACATACATATGTAACAAAGTTTATTTGAATTTATTGGAGTGTTTGTTGCAACGTACTCGTATGAATTAGTAACAGTGTCAGGCATCATCGTATTAACGAATAACAAATTAAGTTTATTTCATGCAACAGTTGCAGCACAAGTAACATTTTCTTTATTAGTTCTTTTTTTTTCTGAAACTATTTTATGTTAATTTGTTTAGTTTTTTTCATTTTCATTTTTGTTTTTTTTTTTTTTTTTGAACAAATTCAATGAATTCATAAATAATTTCTGTAATTGAGGCTAATTAGAATATTAAAGTAAGAGAGGAAATAGAAAGGAAATAATTATTTATATAAGTATGCAGTTGAAGCTATTTATATAAATGTAATTATAACTAACTTTTCTGTAGAAATTTTCCCTGAATTTTGTTAAAAAAAATGTAATGTTTAGAATTTACATTTTGTTTTATTTATATGTTCTTCTTCAATATACATACATACAGACATATTTGTTGTCACAAATATTTGCACAAATATTTTATTTTTTCGTTAAACATTTTATTATTATTTCTTGATGCGCATAACATTCTTCGTTTAACTTACATTTTAACGAAATTGAAATACTTGTGATTCTTTTTTTTTAAGGTTTTTGAAGGCGAATTTTACATTTTTTACGTTCGAAAGCTGGTATATAGTTTACATTTATACTCGTACTTTATAATTGAAATGAGGGTGTATTTAGTTTATCTAACCATGTGGAATAATGCAAAGAGTAGTATTTGGGCAAAAATGTTCTTTAATATTAAAAATTCATAATAAACTTGGAGGATATTTTCGAAATGGTTTTAATATGACTATAGCTATGGCAGTTTGTGTTCTATTGCAGCAAAATTTTGATTAGATTTAAAGCACATAAAAATAGTGTTTAGAGTTTAATAATTAAAGGCCAAAGATTGACAAATTTAAGGTTGGAGTAAAATTTCAAAAACATAAACACCTTCGATTGAAGTAAATCTTTAACTAAAGAGTGATTTTTAAGGAATCTTCAGATTTGATTTGAAAAAAACACATAAAATTTAGAGCAATGTATGAAATCTTTATTGAAGTCGATAGAACGATCTTTATAATTCAATGTTTAAGAATGATTTCATGTAATATCGACTACGCTTCAAATGGTTCATACGTTGGGACCAATTTTGGCATACTGTCTCCAATATCGAATATTTCACAAATATTTTTTTTAATTTTAGCTTCCATATAAGTGGAAAGTCGTTAAATAGCACGATCTAGGCGGCCAATGGGCGGGCCCAGATGTGAAAACAACCGTTCACTGCACTCACCTCTCAAATAGGCCATAATGCTGTGTGGCATTTGGTATCGTCTTGTTGAAACCACACATCAGCCAAGAGCAGCTCTTTTATTTTTGAAAAAAAAAAAAAAATATTGTAAATAAATAAATAAATAATACCACCGGTCTATAATCCACACCAAAGACAGCATTTTTGGGGATGCTTTGGCAGTTTTTGCCATACTGCTGGCTACTCTTCACATTGACAATTTTGTTTGTTTACATATCCATTCACCCAGAAATGTGTTTCATCGTTAAACATAATTTTCCAATAAAAAAGTTTTAGTCATAAAATTCAATAATTATTAAATTATAGACCAAACTAAACATGTGCAACAGTAACATGTTACACGAAAATAGCTGAGCTGCCAAAAATAATAGTTGCTAAAAAATCACCTATATAAAGAACAAATTTACATACAAATTTACTTACCTTTTAATAGATCTATAATTGATAGAATTTTCAGCTAACTTTGAGGCACTTAAATAATTACGATTGACGGAAAATCTAAAGCACCTAAAAAACTATGACTGAAGTCAAATTTTGTAGCAAATAAAGTACGAGGACGGTTAGGAAACTTCTTAGCCTAGAACAGAAAACTCGATATAAACAGAAGAAAGTTAAGTGTTTTGCAAACTTCCATCTCTGCTATGAACACATGTTAAATTTCTTTTCGATCTGGCAACTTCTTCATATATAAACAGCTGTTCAAAGAAGAGGCATCAGCGATTTTGTTTACAATGGAAAAATTAGAAATTTGTGGTGTCATTAGATATTTAAATAAAAAAGTTTTATCGGGACAAGAAATTCATAGTGATATGGTGAACGTGTTAGGGTGAAAGTGCTCCTTCATATGCAACAATGGTCGTACAAGCAATGAGGATGAACCACGTAGTTGGACGTCCAAAAACAACAACAACAACAGAAATTGTAGGCAAAGTGCATGATCTGGTATTAAATGATCGACGAATAAAAATGCGTGAAATAGCCAATATCATAAGCATCTCAAATGATCGAGTCCATTTAATTTTGCATGACGAACTACAGACGAAAAAGCTGTCTACAAGATGGGTGCCGCGTTTGTTAACAGTCGATCAGAACTTGAAAATTTCTCAAGCTTGTTTGTATCGTTTTAAGAAAAATAAAAAGGATTTTAAGCATCGTTTTATAACTGTGGATGAGACATGGATCCACTACTATACTTCAGAGACAAAATAACAATCCAAGCAATGTACTGAAGCTGGAGCAAGTGCTCCAAAGAAGGCAAAAACAGTTCCATCGGCTGGTAAGTTTATGGCAACGTTTTTTTTTGTTTTTGGGTCTTCAAAGATATTTTCTTGATTGCAAAAGGGTAAAACAATAAATTCAGAGTGCTATTGCAACATTTTGGATCAATTAAATGTAAAAATTCGACAAAAACGTTCTGGCTTACAAAACGAAAAAATTATTTTTCATCAGGACAACACATCAGCGCCCAAGTGTGTTTTAACAATAGCTAAAATTAATGCATTAATTCTCCTGATTTAGCTCCCAGTGACTTTTGCCTGTTCCCTAATCTAAAAGAAATCCTA
Source organism: Bellardia pandia (assembly GCA_916048285.2). Lineage (NCBI taxonomy): Eukaryota > Metazoa > Arthropoda > Insecta > Diptera > Calliphoridae > Bellardia > Bellardia pandia. Next base: position 21,626,656 of record OU696530.1, on the reverse strand, counting down.
GCTGGCAAGCATTTTACCTGATATGAAGATGCAATTACAGTTGTAAACCACAATTTTAAAGGCCTTGAGAAAAACTATTTTCATCAAGGGATAGAATTGCTAGATAAGCATTGGACTAAATGTATTGAGGTTTCAGAAGAATATATTGAAAAATAAAAATGTTTTTGAAAAACGAACTATTCTCTTTCTGTGCTAGGCTAAGAAATTTTCAAAACTTATTTATAACAACTAGATCAGTTTTGTTGCATTGTATCTTATGTAGTAACTGCTAGTTTGTATCCGTTCAGGATAGCGGCAAGACCATAGAGTAAAAGTGAGTTTACAACAAATGGTGTCATCCCAGTGCTTGACACTGCATCACTTGCACACTTTTCCCAAATTAACTTTGGTTGGAGTAATGAATGCAGATTTGAGTCTCGAAAATTCTGATTTGAGAGCAGCGGAAAAGACGTATCAATTATTGCACCAAGTTGCAGGCAGATCAGGAAGGTTTAATGAAAAAGGAATGCTAATAGTGCAAACCAATAATCCTGAAAGTTCAATAATAAAAGCATTGAACTGCAATATTCCTATTGAAGTTTTGAAACAGCAAAAATAAACCACGATTGTAGTTAAATTTAAACTAATATAAATACAATATTTGAGCCTCATATTTGAATCCTATGAAAATACATAAACGAAAACGTTTGAAGTTAAATTTGAACCAAAGAAAAACCTAAGATTCAATTCAAATTTTAACCACATAAAGACCTTTGATTGAAATTAAATTTTACCAAAGTAAAGTTCTAAGAATGCAAACAAATTTGAACAACATAAACCACATACGATTCAAGTATAAATTTAACCACTTAAAGAACTGTAATCAATAGATAAATAGCTGCATAATGATCAATGATTGATGATACATTTTAACTATAAATAGACCTAAGATTGAAGTAAAATTTAAACTATTTAAAGACATTTGAGTGCAATTAAATTTGAAACGCAATTTAAGTTATGCTAGTAGTTTAATTTAAACCATTTAAAGACATGCCACGATTTAAATTAAAATTAAGCTACAACAAAAGTTTAAACAAAACGTTTTTTTTAAAGAAAATTGTATTTTTAATTAGATTTGGATGTTAGCTTACAAAATCCTTTAAAAGTTTTCAAATATCTAGAATAACTTTAAAATTATAGCATTTTTTGTTCAAGTACCTCGGAATTAACATTAATCATACGCCACCATAGTGTGATGAATGCAAAATATAAAAATAAAACTGTATATCTTTAAATGCTGGTTGAATTGCAGAGATATGTATACAAAAGCTATAGAGAAAGGTCTGGACTATCAGATATTATATTTTCTAAGCTTAGGCCCCTTTCAGATTAGGCAACTTTAATTGCGCAAGTATAATTTTAATTTTTATTTATTTTCTTTTGAACGTCAAATACAAATAAATATCCCAAGACAAGAATTACAGCAGCTACAGAATTGCCAAGTACAAACAAGCCTGTATTCAGCAAGTCGGCAATTTTTTCCGCTTCACAAACACAAGACTTGCGCAAATAAAGTTGCCTAATCTGAAAGGGGCCTTAATGCTAATATATGGAATGAGCTGCCACATTTGAAAACTGCTGGCAACTGTCTTGAAATATGGACAGATTTATTGGTTTTATTACTTTTAATATTTAATATTTAGCTTTAAAAACTTATTAAAAGAGAGAAAGTTTAAAAAGAGAATAGTTTAAATTTTTGTATTACGGTGGCGTATGATTAATATTAATTGCTTGACAAATTCAGTAAATAGCTTACAACAGCAAATATATTGATTTGTTTTAAATATTTATGTCTAGTTTCACAACTATTTTATTTTTAAATTTAAATTTTAAATGCTAAATAGAATTGTAAGAAAATTAATTGTGTATAATCAACTTTTAAGCTTGACATCGTTTGTACAACTGTGTCGTAGAGCTCTTATTTTTAAACAGGCATCCGTCTGTCAGTCTGTCTTAATAACTTTCAAGGAAAAAGCCAAATTCATTTGGAAATTTTTTGGCAAAAAATATAGGTTATTCTAATGATTAGTGTCTGATAGAAGGGCATCTATTATTCTCTAAATAGCGATTTACTTTCGAATACTTACTTTTATTTTTCATTTCCTACAATGTTGCAACAAATATTTTGACAAATATTATTGTCCTTTCTTGGCACAACATTTTTACTTGTCGTTCTGTATAAATGTAAATACTTAAATATATTGTGTAATACTTCATACATTTTTTATATATAAAAGAAAATACATACAGTGGCTCACAGCTTATGTTATGCAGTGAATATTTTTATTTTTATAGCTCCATAAAAGGAAAAAGAAATTGGTGTTATTTAAAAGAAAAAAATTTAGAGTCTAACAAACAAAACAAATTTATTGCAAAAATGTATATCTATATATATAAAACTGAATGTATGTATGTATGTATGTATGTATGTAACGTATAGACTCCAAAACGGCTGAGCCGATTTTGATGAAATTTTCACAGCATGTTACTGTGACTCTGGAAGGAATAATAGGGTACTTTTTTTTACCACGCCCACTTTTACGCCCACTTTTTTTAAATATTGTAATTGGAGACCAAACCTCTGGACCGATATTTTTGAAATTTTGACAGCATTTAACTGGGACTCTGGTATGATTAATAGGGTACTTTTTTTTGACCACGCCCATTTTTACGCCCACTTTTTAAAAATTATTTAATTGCTCCCATATAGTTTTTAACAGATTTACTTCAAATTGTATACACATTATATACTCCAGGCGAGGTAAAAATAAAGATTTCTTAAGCCACGCCTCTTTCACGCCCTTTTTCACGCCAAATTTTTGAAAGTTTTATACACTTTGTTCTCTATACAAATTTCTTCATTCCAACGTATTTTTTTATTTGGTAGTATATTGCTCTTAATACTGTTAACGTCGCCATATAACTATGAACTACGCCTACTTCATCGCCCCCTTTTTTTAATTCAGATACTTACTTATACCACTAACAATGTTTGCTTTACAAAATACTTTTTTTGTAATAAGTATTTACCTAAAGTTTTATATACTTTTTAACTACATACATTTTTTTATTACCAAATCCCCATTTTTCGCCCCATTTCACCTTAAATTATATTGCTTTTAATATATATATATATAAATGAATGTGTGTCTGTATGTTTGTGCTCAATAGGAGGCCAAACCCTTGGACCAATCTGCCTGAAATTTTTACAGCATGTTACTGTGACTCTGGAAGGAATAATAGGCTATATGAAGTTTTGATTGTACAAACGGGGGTGGCACCGCCCATATAACCCACAAATTTAACCCGCCATATTTTGGGCATTTTTTGACGTACGTCGGTGATATTTGGTACATATGGTATTGGCATAATTAGGAATACATACCAGGACAAAAGTGAGTGGGACCACGCCCCTTTTTAGGAGAATTAAACATCGTAATATAGTCTTAACTACTGGACCGATCGTCATTAAATTTTCACAACAGGATATTCTTACGAAATATTAAATTCTTGACTATGTAAGTGGACAAAGGGTAAATAAATAAATGTTTGTAAATATATAAATACGTTTTATTTTATTTTATGACGAGGGGGGGGGGGGTAGCAAAGCACACCGGGTTTAGCTAGTTTAAATATATTAAAACTAAAAAAGAAAAAAAAAATTTCGTTTTTTACGTCAAAGCTTATTTTATGCAGGCACTTTGAATTAAAACTGGTAATTACATGTTTTAGAACATAATTTATAATTTAGCACATAATTTTACGTTTTGGGCCGGTCGATTGGCAACCAAGATCGTGTGATATTACACCATTAGACTTTTTCCTGTGGGGATATGTAAAGTCTAACAACAGTTTCAACGCAACATTGGAGGACAGTTGTGGAACTGATAACCTTGGATTTACCTTTTTTTTGCTTAAAATGTGTTGCTCATCATGCTCATTGCAAATTTTACTTGATGTCATTGTGCCTTTATTATGGACCCGAATTTCATGGCTGAAGCGTTCAATGGTTTTTGGGACTGTGAAAGCTTTAATGCTTTTCCCTGTTTCTGCAATTTTGCGTTGTAAGCGACCATTTTTGAAATGGCTTATAAGCAATTCTCGTTGTTCTAATTTGAACTATTTTGAACTGATACTTGACAAAATCGGACTCACAATTCAAAGAAAATATTGACAGAATTAAATAAAGAAAAACTAAAAACCATCAACCAACAACCCTGCCTGTTCTATCGGTACAGTAGAAATTGACAGCATAAAATAAGTTGTGACCTAATAAAATAAGCATTTTTTTTAGTTTTAATATATTAAAATGTACATTTTGGTAATAAATTATTTTTGTTTGTTAGACTATAACATTGTTCTTGTAAAAGACACCAATTTCTTTTTTTAGTCTCTGTGAGTTTTCTTTTTATCCAGCTTTGAAAACAAACAAATGCACTGCTTGAAGCTGTGAGCCACTGTACATACTTCATATGTTTCTTATCTATATATGTACATACATATGTACATATATTTTTTCCTGCTAAAACGAATACTAAACTATAGTTATCCAGAGCTTAGCAAAAGAATTATACCAGCACCTCCATCCACCCGTAAGTTTTTAGTCATGTAACACGTGCTACCAGCAACATCTGATGCTTATTGTTTGCTCTGACATATGGTGGTTAAACGTAAATGTCTGGCTTAACAATTGCAATTTCTAGAGAACAAAACCAAGAACAAAATGGCCAAACATGACTTTATATGCGGAGATGTTGAATGCCAAAAAAAAACATACATATTTAAAAAAGAAGACAACCAAAAGCACGTTTCAAGTGTCAATTGAAATTGTCGTGTTAGAAATTTCAATTATATATTTTTTCTATTTCGTTTGTCAATGCTTGGCTGCTTGTCTTTTTGCATGCTACGTGTTTGTATGATGTTGTATTTTCGTATTTAAAGAAACAATAAACAAGATGAAGTCGGTTAACAAAATGGACTTCTGGTCAGAAATTTGTTTTAGAAATATTTCAAAAGTAAATGTTGGTTTTTAAATTTTGTAAAAGGGAAATATTTAAATTACTTGTTTTAATATATTATAATAAATGAGATTGACAGAGATTTCGTTTAAGGATTGCAGTTAAATTTGAACTTCATAAAGATTGGAGATTGATAGGAGAGGTGGAACTTGAACTTAAGAAAGATCTAAGATTGAAGTTAAATTTTAACTTGAGAAAGATCTAAGATTGATGTTAAATATGAGCAACGTAAAGATAATATTGATGATAAATTTGAACTACCTTAGGTTAAAGTTAAATTTGATCTTAAGAAAGATTTGAGGTTGAAGAAATTTTAATTTGAGAAAGTTTTTCGATTGAAGTTAAATTTGAACTCGAGAAAGATCCAGGATTGAAGTTAAATTTGAACTTGAGAATTATTTACGATTGAAATTACATTGAAACTTGAAAAGATCCATGATTAAAGTTAAATTGGAACTTGAAAAAAGATCCAGGATTGAGATTAAATTTAAATTTGACAAAGATCCAGGATTAAAGTTAAATTTGAACTTGAGAAAGATCCAGGATTGAACTTAAACTTGAACTTTAGAATTATTTACAATTGAAGTTAAATTGAAACTTGAATAAGATCCAGGATTAAGATTAAAGTTAAACTTGAAAAAGATCCAGGATTATAGTTAAACTTGAAGTACAGAAATATTTACGATTAATGTTAAATTGAAACTTGAAAAAGATCCAGGATTGAAGTTAAATTTGAAACTTGAGAAATATTTACAATTGAAGTTAATTTGGAACTTGAAAAAGATCCAGGATTAAAGTTAAATTTAAACTTGAGAGAGATAAAGGATTAAAATTAAACTTGAACTTGGAAAAGCTCCAGGATTTAAGTTAAATTTAAACTTGAAAAAAGATCCAGGATTGAGATTAAATTTAAATTTGAGAAAGATCCAGGATTAAAGTTAAATTTGAACTTGAGAAAGATCCAGGGTTGAAGTTAAATTTGAACTTTAGAAATATTTACAATTGAAGTTAAATTGGAACTTGAAAAAGATCCAGGATTAAAGTTAAATTGGGTTGAAGTTAAATTTGAACTTGAGAAAGATCCAGGATTGAACTTAAACTTGAACTTTAGAAATATTTACAATTGAAGTTAAATTGAAACTTGAATAAGATCCAGGATTAAGATTAAAGTTAAACTTGAAAAAGATCCAGGATTATAGTTAAACTTGAAGTACAGAAATATTTACGATTAATGTTAAATTGAAACTTGAAAAAGATCCAGGATTGAAGTTAAATTTGAAACTTGAGAAATATTTACAATTGAAGTTAATTTGGAACTTGAAAAAGATCCAGGATTAAAGTTAAATTTAAACTTGAGAGAGATAAAGGATTAAAATTAAACTTGAACTTGGGAAAGATCCAGGATTTAAGTTAAATTTAAACTTGAGAAAGATCTAAGATTCAAATTCAATTTGAACTTGAGAAGGATCTAGAGTGAAGTTATATTTTAACATAAGAAAAATCTACGACTGAAGTTAAATTTAAGTTAAACATATAAACCTACAACTGAAGGTTAGCTCAACAATGTTTTTTTATATTTTTCCACTTATATGTCATATTTTAAATGTATTTAACATCTTTTTAGTTGTAAAATAATTAAAAAAATATCAACAGCAACTGTTAATTAAATTGATATTTAATATTTTTGTTTAATTCCTGCAGTTCATTATAATTAATTGTCACTTGTTGTTGTTTAATGGTGCAGAATGAAACAAACGAAAAAAAAACAATATTTTAATATAATTAATTGTAGACTTTTTACATTAATTCATTAATAAATAAACAAGTTGTTGGACAAATTTTAAATGTATTTAATATGGGCATTTAGTTTCGTTTATGTAGCTAGAAGTAAATAAATATCTAATGTAAAATAAACCGAGAATTAAATGAAAACTATATTTCTAATTGAAGGTAAAATTTTGAAATTTCTATTTAATTTATAAGATGGTTAGCAATACTTAAACTATAAATTTATTAAGGCGTAAGTAATTGTTTTTAAATAGTCGTTGTTAGTATGAAATTGTTGGCAAAAAACAAAATATTCGGAAATAGAGCAAATATATAAAATATGAGTTTTTGATTTCACCAGTACGAGGCGTATGATTAATATTAATTATTAGTGTGTGTGTGAAAAAGCTTGTAATTTTAAAACTATTTAATATTTTTAATATATGTAAACTATTTTTGATAGCTAGCTAAATTAGTTATGTCTTGAATATAAAAAACTATAAAAATATGTAAATTATGTCTTAGATTTGAGTCCACAAAACGTGGAAATTATAGAAAACTTTTCTTAAAATTTAAATTCATGTTTAACAAGTTTCATAAGTTTTGGTTTTGTTAAAGGCATTGAAGCTGTCAAAGAATTTAACCTTAATTAAAAGAGATTCATCTGATATGTTTGACATTGTTGTAAGTAATTTGGAATTGAAAATAAATTTCATTAAAACTGAATACGCGTTTGTTTATTTTAAGTTATTATGTTATTTTAACTTTTTGTTTGTTTGTGTAAAACATTCTGACATCTTAGAATGTATTTGAAATTAAATGAGTTTCATATGAAATGTTTGCCATTGTCCTAAGTAGTTGGTTATTGAAAATCCGTAAAATCGCTGCATCATATTAATAGTTATTCTTATAAAGGTTGATTTTTTAGCAACTTTATTTTTTGTCAAAACTGTTTTTGGCAGCTCAGCTGTTTTCATGTAATATGTTACTGTTACACATGTTCAGGTTTGGTCTATAATTTTACCCTGCACCGTCCTACAAACGAACAACGCTTGTCGATTATGGAATTTTATTATCAAAGTTCATGCTTGGTTAAGAAAGTGCTTCGTGCGCTTTTTTATCGCAAAATTGTGTTCAGCGATGAAACTCATTTCTGGTTGAATGGAAATGAGTCGTATTTGATGTAAAGAGTGGCTTCATTGGACCATAATTTCGCAAAGATGACGAAGCAGCAACATTACTGAGAATGGCGAGCGCTACCGTGCGATGATTAAATTTTTTTTGCGAGGCGAGTTCGGTAAACAGTTTATTTCACGTTTGGGGCCGGACAATGGATGGCTTAGATCTAGCGATTTAACGCCTTTAGAATATTTTTTGTGGAGTTATGTTAAGGCTCTTATCCACAGGGACAAGCCCACAACGGTAGATGCACTGAAAGCTAATATTGAAGAATTTATTCGTGAGATACCAGCCGATATATTCGAGAAAATATGTTAAAATTGGCGTCAACATTTACATAAAATCATCTTTATACATTGAATTATATAGATCGTTCTATCGACTCCAATAAAGATTTAATATATTGTTATTTTATTCTTATTTGACCTTTATTTTTATAATGACTTTTTTAATTATTTAAGCTTGAGGTCTTTATATTAATAAAATATTATATTTATTATTTTCGATATTTCGCTAACCTTTGGTTAGCATCGTCAGGAAATTATTAACAAATTTTATTATTTTTTTTTTTTTTTTTAATAAAATTTGTTAATAATTTCCTGACGATGCTAACCAAAGGTTAGCGAAATATCGAAAATAATAAATATAATATTTTATTAATATAAAGACCTCAAGCTTAAATAATTAAAAAAGTCATGATTTAATATATTTCAATAAATTTCACGTGTTTTTTGTTCATCTGTTTAAATCCGATTGCTCTTAAAAAATCATTCTTTACAATAGGACAAAGTTATTTTTTTAAATTAGCTAAATTGTTTTGAATACAATAAAGTGTAAAAATCGTTCCAAAAGTGTTTATTATATGTTTTAGAAGTCTTTGAAACATTTTTGTTGTTTGTCTGTGTAAAACACGCTGTTGTCTATAGGATTAAACCAAAATTAATAAGATTCACCAAGATTGTTTGTAATAGCAATATGTTGTTTGGTATTAAATATCTGTAAAATTGTTCCAGCAAAAACAAATTTATCAAGACATTACTAAACACTATTAAATGATCTACAGCAACAGATTACTTCTGAAGAGTAAAATAACTACTTTCTAAAGCGCAGTAAAATAAAAAAGTAAAGAGGCTTTACCTTAGATTACTTATGGCCGAATTCACAGTCTTTAGTTAACTAATGACAAAGGCTTAACTAATGATTCTTTATTCGCAATGCTTAGTTTGCCATAAGAATAACAAGTATTAGTTAAAGAACAGTTAGTATATTAGTTTACCAATGGTTAACTAATGACTGAGAATTCGGCCATAAGAGACACTAAAGAGACATTTGGTTTCATGTTAGATTACCAGGGCTCTATAAGGTAACCTATTAAACTCACTCGGTATTCTCTTTGTTAAATAACCCAAAATTTTGTAAATTAGAGTCAGCCAAATGATTAGACACTGGTGAAAAGTACTTTGTAAAAGAGATAAATTTACTAATTGCTGGGCTATGGGCATTAAGGGAGAGACTTGCTTAATTAGTGTGTTATAGTTGCAGGATATTTAGGCTTCGTCTAAGCCATACTCCATTTTCTTGTTAAAATTTATTATACTATTATATCATTAAACAATACAATTAAACTATTTATTTAAATATTACTTTATATTCCTCAGAGCGTGCCAGTTATTTTGTGGTTCAATTGCAAATTAAACTCATACAATAAAACAATAGACACTTTGGAATGACTTACAAAATCAATCAAAAATATATTGTTTTAATATAAAAAGTTGATCTCTCTCTATATATAAAACAATGTGTATTTACTGTAAAAATCCCAAAGAAATTGAATGAGCTGACTGAATGAACGAAATATATGTACAGTGTGTCACACAACTAAAATTGTGTACTTTTTTTCAAGATAAATTTATATTCATATATTTGTATAGTTTTTTTTTACACATATGCTGGGTATAGGGTATTATATGGTCCGGCTGGACCCACTATGCTTTCTTACTTGATTTACTTGATTTTTACAATTTTATGTAGGAATGAAAAACATAATTCTCGTAAAAATTAATAGGCAAAATAGTTTTGCGATATACTGTATGTAGTCGTACTTTAGATTGTATTTACTGTGCACAGATAGTGAAGAGAGAGAGAAAAATTACAATAATTAAATAAATTTCGTATTAAAACGATATAAAAGCGTTAATAATTTACAAACCCAACTGCAGTAATAATTGCCTGAAGCTTAAAATATACGCAAAAGTGATACAGTGATATGCCTACACATAAAAAGGGCTGAATTGATATAAAAAATAATTTTACAAAACAGTTACAACGAATTTTTAAGGCGCTATTAACTTTAACTTTATAAAAATGTTTAATTTAAAACTCTAACTCGTCTCACGTTTAGAAAATTTAAAATTTTTTTTTTGTTACAATAAATGTTTGATTTGGGGTTTTTTTTTTTTGTTAAAATCAACTGGCAATAATATTGAATGCAAATCCATATACGGTTACCAGAAACAAGCAAAAATATTCATTTCATTTCATTCATATTCTCTCAGTAACTTTTAATACAAACTACAAATAAGCACTTTGCCTGCTCTCCAGTGTATCAAGTAGTGTTTGCATTATTTTCCATTGAATAATACTGAATATGAGCCTCGGGTATTTGTATGTACAAGATAATTCTGGAGCAAAAAAAAAAAAATAGATAAATAAATACAAATACAACAAAAAATAAAGAGGAAAAATTAAAAGAAAACAAAAAAAACGGTGAAAATGAATTAAAAACTGAAGTTGAAATAGCACAACAGTACAGTACAGTACAGTGTGTAGTGCATAGGAGCTCTGCGGCTGTAGTGAAGTATGTTGTGTATGTTGATTGGTTTACTGTGTATGCTGTACATTTGATGTTCAATGAACTTAATACAAATTGAAACAAATTGAAAATTTATTGATTTTGCGGTCTATGGAAAAGTAAATGAGAAATAAGAAATATAATATGTAGAAAAAAGAAAAATTATAATATGAGTCAGTAACTGGCAAATAAAAAGAAGTGTGTATTAAAACAAATACACCCAGATACAAACATCTATACGTATTTGAATATATACATATGTATAAGTCTATATTATTAAAGAGAATGTTTCCTATCTGGCATGATAGAAGACAACTACTTTATACATGTAAATAACAGCTTACTTGCGAGCTGTTTTTTTTTTATGGCACGAGTATCTCTCTTGCTGATATGCTGCTGCACAATTGTTGTACAGAAAAATAATCCCTTTCTCTTTCCCTTGCTGAAGAACAAATTTTCTCTAGAAAGACAAGCTTCGTCTCCCTTGTGAGATGCTTTAGAATCTATTGCATCTAAAGTTTAGATGCAATAGAAATATAATTCCTTATTTCAGTAGTGAAACTGTTTTACAAAAACAGTTTTTCTATCCTTGTGAAAAAAGATAGAAAGAGAATCTCTATCGCTATAACGATCAGTGATGCCAACTTTTCAAAAGCAAAACGCGCAAAACAGTGCCTCAAAAAGCGCTAAATTTGAATTAAGAGAAAAGCGCCAAAAAGCGCTAAGATAAATTTTAATAAAATGGGTTTTAAATTCAATATACAAATTTGTTTTATTTGTACATTTTGAGATCATATATTAATTTAAATTTTAAAAGTGTATATCAGCACAAAAAAAATATTTTAGCGAATTCAGTCAAAACTGTTAATTTTGGAACAAAAATGTAGAATTTTCCTCTTCATCGTCTGGCCAAAGTACTGTCTTAATATAAAATTTTCACTTCTTGTAAGTTTCAATTGAATTAATTTTTGCAGAAACATGTGGAGGAATTTTATAACTTACACAGCATGAATTTGCCATCTTTAACCCGTATTTAATATGAATTAAGGAATTAACGGTATTTAAACACATTCTGTTTCGAATTTTGGTTTTAAAATAATTCATAACGCTAAATACTCTTTCCACTTCAGCATTGGAAACAACACAATTCACCAAGATGATCCACAGTAGAAAATGGACTATAAACAGCAGTATAAAGAGCCATCATTGCCTGACTTTTTTGCTTTTCATTTGGATTTTGTAAAGCTTCAAATGAAATTTCACTTTGAATAAGTTCAACATTATTAAATGCTTTCATCGCTTTCTCATGTTTTAATGTCTGGCAGTGTCGAATTCGATCAGAACGTTTTGCTGCAATTTGACAATTACAATAAATACATAAAGATTTTGTATCATCTTTCGATGGTCTTATCCATTTTTTAAGAAAATGATCATATTCCCACATTTTTCTATATTTTTGTACATAACGCTCCATCTAAAAATATGTATAATTCATTATTTCATTGTTTAACAAAATAGATTTGTATTTACCTTTGCAAAAAAAAAAACACATTCAATTATGAAGAAAAATATAAAGTTCGTTAACACTTCCTTTTTATATGCTATTAAATATTAGTTGCAAAAATAGAGTATTTATGAAAAAAAAATATCAAATGTAAAATGTACCTTTTTGTCTAAGTGATTAGTTGTATGAAAAAGGCGCTAAAAGCGCTAAATGAAAAACGAAAACGCGCCAATTTAGCGCTTTTTTAAAAAACGATTAAAAAAATGCGCTTTTTGGATGGTAAAAAAGCGCTAAATCTAGCGCGAAACGCGCTAAGTTGGCATCGCTGATAACGATAATCTTTTCTTAAGAGAGAGAGAGAGAGAGCAGGGATGTAAAATAAGATTTTACAAATTGTACTAAATTTCAAGATAAAATGTACTTTTTTCAGTCCAATTGTACTAAATTTTTATATTTTTTTTTTAATATTTTTTATTAAAAATTAACTAAAAACGTACATAACAATTCATTTATACATATACGAGTATATGTGTAAAAAACTGTACAATTTATAAAAAACCGCATTAAAATTTATTCGTACTACGTAATTACATATATGTAGAAAAACTTAACAAATTAATATTAATGTTTTAATATCAAAAGGTACCTAAAGACAATTAGTTGTTGAAATCTGAATATAAACGTATTATTTATGACATACTTCCTGCTAACAAAATCTTAAACATTTCTACATTGTCGAAAGAAACAGTCTGTTCTTCTCTTTATTACATTTCGTTACGAAAATATCCTTTCCACATTTGCAGATGAATGTGGAATGGATAATATTCCTTTAGCAATTCTTGAAATATCAGTAAACATTAGTTCATCTTTTTTTTTCATTTCTGATATCTCTGATCAAAAAGTACATATTCTGTCGTTTTTTTTTAAAGACTTAATAATTTAATTTTTGATATTTTTCTTAGTTAGGCTTAAGTTCATTTTAAATTTAATTTTCATTAAATCATTTTTACTGAATAAGGATTGTTTAACAACTTGAAAAAATTTTTATTTTTGATAATTTTTCTGACTAGGATTCGAACCTAGGTTGTTGGTTGAATTTACATATGTTTCGAGAAACACCACTTTCTCTCATCAGAATTCTTTACGTTCTGACCTATGCACCACTACGGTGCCTGCTAGTCAACAGACAACATCAATCCTTTAACCAGTGACTGGTGGTTCGAAGTTTTCTGTAAATTATCATTTTTATTAATTTTTTTTTATTTTAGTTGTTGTTTTTCCTTTTCTTCAGTTTTTTCCTTTCGTATTCATGCCAAGACTTCGTCTCGAAGACCTGAATACATTTGTTTTTATTATGTTTATTGTCCACTTTCGTACACATGTAAACATTAACGGCTTGTGCCTTAGCTATTTTATAGAATAATTGTAGTATTTAGTTGAACTGTTACTATTTAATTTTTGATATTTTTCTTAGTTAGGCTTAAGTTCATTTTAAATTTAATTTTCATTAAATCATTTTTACTGAATAAGGATTGTTTAACAACTTGAAAAAATTTTTATTTTTGATAATTTTTCTGACTAGGATTCGAACCTAGGTTGTTGGTTGAATTTACATATGTTTCGAGAAACACCACTTTCTCTCATCAGAATTCTTTACGTTCTGACCTATGCACCACTACGGTGCCTGCTAGTCAACAGACAACATCAATCCTTTAACCAGTGACTGGTGGTTCGAAGTTTTCTGTAAATTATCATTTTTATTAATTTTTTTATTTTAGTTGTTGTTTTTCCTTTTCTTCAGTTTTTTCCTTTCGTATTCATGCCAAGACTTCGTCTCGAAGACCTGAATACATTTGTTTTTATTATGTTTATTGTCCACTTTCGTACACATGTAAACATTAACGGCTTGTGCCTAAGCTATTTTATAGAATAATTATAGTATTTAGTTGAACTGTTACTATTTAATTTTTGATATTTTTCTTAGTTAGGCTTAAGTTCATTTTAAATTTAATTTTCATTAAATCATTCTATATCTGCCAGCGCTCTCATTAAGACACATTTATTCTCCTTAGGAAACATTTTTAATATTAATGGTACACTGCTAGAAGTTCCGCCCGAAACAATATTTTCTGGCGTAAACTTGCTAAAACATAATACAATTTTTAAATAGTGTTAAATTAGTCATTGGTGTGCTATTTTACTTTTGACTCTCATACGAGTATAGGGCTAAAAAAAAGTACAATTGTACCAACTTTTGCATCGTTGAGAGAGAGAGAGAGAGTAACTTTCTTGCCAATTTTATATTTCTTTTAGGTGCAGGGTATAAAGAGACAGTCTTAGTAGGGAATTCTCAGGAAATTGAAGTATTAGTTAGAGACAATCGAATGTTTGTTTTCTTGTAAACAACCATACAGAAAGATAATCAGCCCAATTATGAATAAAAATTCCATAGAAGTTTTTTCCCTTTTCCCATTTTTCGTATTCAAATTCAATGTTAAAAAAATAAAAAGGAAAAAAACTCCCGCGGATTTTTTATTCATGATTGCGCCGAATCTCTTTCTGTCTCCCTTGCTGGAGAACAAAATTCCTCTAGAAAGTCAGCTCTGTTTCTCTGTAAAGAAAGTCTCTTTTTTGCTGCCGTGCATCTGTGCTACAGAAAGAGAATATCTTTCCTTAAAAAATAAAGATTATTTATATCTCAGCTACGAGATGATTTTCTATAGTAAGAAAATCTCTAAGGCTATAACGAAAAAGATTATCTTTCTTGCCAATGAGTTTATTGTCTATAGAAATAAAAAAGATGATCTGTTGGTTTAGGGGGATTATATCTAAAGAAATTTAATGTTTCTTTCACAGTCTCAGTAGTTGACTTATTCTCAGGGTCCCCGATAGACTAGACGATAGTTTGCCGGACTATCAGTCAGTGGGTTGCGGGTTCGATTCCCGCCAAAGCCTCTAGGTATTTTTCTGTAGATAAGCCAAAAAGCTTCGCAGTTGGTGTTTGTTAATAATTATATTTAAAAAAGGGAACTAAAGAGTTAGTTTCACAAACTTGATGATAAACTCTTTCTGTCTCTCTTTCTGGAGAACAAACTTCCACTAGAGAGACAAGATATCTGTAAGATACTGATTTTTTTTGATGTCGTAGAATCGTTCTACAGAAATCGAATAATATCTTTCCACCTTTTGTTGGCTTGAAAGGGATCTATTTCACTGCATTGACAAGAAATATAGTTTCTACTTCAGCTGCGAGATTATTTGCTATAGAAAGAGAATTTCTATAGCTTTAACAAAAATATTTTCTAAAGAAAGAGAGCAGATTGAATTATTCTTGCAAGTTAAAATCTCTTATTCGAATTATTCGTTTTTATTCTAATAAAGAAAAAATCGAATAATTTGGATACCCTAGTAAACAACCTTGTAAACAACCCATTCTCCAACTACTTTATGATTACTACAACATTTATTACATGTTGATTCAAAATAAATCAATAAATAAAAAAAAATATTTTTAAAAAATTTGTAGTAGATTTCTGTTTTTATTTCCAGTCTACACAAATTTGTTTTCAGGAAAAGTTTTTGAGTCTGTCAACAAATTATTTTGTCATTAATAATTTTCTTACTTTCCGTAAAAACTTTTTATAATATATATTTATTTTTATTTTAGTATCATTTAAAAATACAACAACGTACGCTAACATCATACAATTGCATTAAACTGAAAGAATTGTAGTTTATAAAGTTTATTTAAAAAAAAAACCTAATTTAAATCATCAAACCTTTCAGAAATATATCAATATTACAAAATCCGGCAATAAAATTCATTGATTAACGAAATTTTTGTTAAATTTTAAAATTCTTTGTGTTTTGTGAAATTACATCTAAATTTATTATTGCACATTTTATGAATTTTTAAAAAATTTTGCAATAATGCATCGAGCACGTCATAATATTATATTTAACGAACAAAATCCTGATAATTTTCAAGAGAACAATAATGAAGATATGGAAATGCTGCAATTGGATGTCGATGTTGTTAATTATAGTGATGAGGAAACTGATGAAAATTCTATGGCCTCAAAGAGCTTAAAAACAGAGATTAGTGATCAGGCCTTAAAGACCTTATATGATTTGAGATGCAAAAATTCATTATGTGATGCCGTTATATCTGTACCCGATGCCAGTTTTAATGTACATCGAGCTATAATGACTTCAAGTAGTTCATATTTCGGGTGAGTTATGATCATAGATATTTCAAGGTTGTATAATAAAACGCAATCTAATAAAAACGTATAGTTTGAGGCAAATACTACCAATTTTAGGCGTTGGTTATATGGCTAGAAAAGTTGAAAATAGGACAGAGTGATCATTCTATAAATAAATTTTCTATAGAAAAGTCATGCTAGTTATAATTTTTTTATAGATAAGTCACGTTAGCGATACTTTTTCTACCATATAATCATGCTAACTATAACTTTTCTATAGAAAAGTCATGTTAATTATAATTTTTCTATAGATAAGTCACGTTAGCGATACTTTTTCTACCATATAATCATGCTAACTATAACTCTTCTATAGAAAAGTTAAGCTAACGTTAACTCTTTTATGGAGAAGTCACGTAAGCGATACTTTTTCTACAATATAATCATGCTAACAATCAGCAGGGTTCTACATTTGTAAAATTAATTGGAAGTAAAATTTTCATTAAGTTTGTGTTCTAAATTTTATGTAAATGTTTTGAAAAGTAAAATATAATTTTCAATTTGCTTCAGCGTAGAATAAAAGTTTCACTAATTTTCTAGAACGCCTTGGAATTATCTATGTGGAATTGAAAACGTTTTCAGTTTCACTTTGTAGTGGAAGTTAGAACCTGGGCATATAACTTTTCTATAGAGAAGTCACATTCGCGATACTTTTTCTACAGAATAATCATGCTAACTATAACTTTTCTATAGAAAAGTTAAGCTAACGTTAGCTCTTTTATGGAGAAGTCACGTTAGTGATAACTTTTCTAAGCAAAAAGTCATGCTAACGATAACTTTTCTACAGTATCATTTCTAAGAAAAAGTCGCGTTAGTGATAACTTTTTTTTTTTTTTAAAGAGAAGGCAATTGATATGCCTATGCCTTGAAATCTTTTATATCACAACTCTGCAATTGCGCATTATGTTTGTTTGGGGCGAAAAAAATCAAAATAACAGAATCAAACAATTAACTTTTGTAAAATCTTTGTAACATCATGAACGTCAAAATAATAGTTTAATTTAAATCAAAATAAAAATATACTGTGAGCGTAAATATAAAGTAAACAACTAGTGTTGTTTAAGAATATTTCATTATGTGTATGTAGTATATACTACAATTACAAAATGTAGCTTGCTTAATATTTTTGAGAGTCACAAACATCAGCACAAATCCCTCCCCACAACGTTGGTGTAGGGTATTAAAGTGTCCTCAAAATAAAGTAAACCGGAAGAGCTGGTGTGGAAACTGCGGAGAATGATCTAAAGTTTTTGAACAGCAACCACTTTTTTTATTGCAAAATCCGGTTTAGTGGTAGTTTTAATTTCTGTACACTAGGTTCTACATTGTTTTTTTTTAATATCGAAATAATCTTCCTTTTTCATTGTAGATTCTATAAATGTAAGATTACCGAGCCTTGATGCCACCATACAACCCCAGACCATTACTGAGCCGCCGCCATGTTTTACCTTCTTATTACTAAAGGCTTCGCTATTGTTTCGCCAATTTTTTGAGGAGTTTTTGAATCCAAATATATCAAACTTACATTCAACGGTGAAAAGAATATTATTCGAAATAATTTTAGGCTCGTTTTTATATTTTTTGCGAAATTCAAACGTTTGTTCTTTGATGTAAATGGCTTCTTATGGGGCACTCTAGGCCATTTTGATGTAAAGATCTTCTAATCGTATTTGCGCTCACGTTTTCGTAACATTTTCAGCTATTTTTTGCTATAATTCTTACAACACTTTTTTGAAGATGTTTTGGTTGTTTTGCACCCGACAAATTTTCTACATTATTGTGTTTGATAGACATGTGAATAATTTGTTTTATTGTACAGTGATGTCTTCCAACGGTTTTGCCTATTTCACCCAGGGACTGTATGTTAGTTTAATATTATTTGCCTAGTTTCAATTGATGTTTGTCTTCGCACTGTAAATTTTTCTGTAAATTTTAACGTCACACTTAATATTTTTTAATGGTAGAGAATTGCCACAACTTTTGGAATGACAGGATTTTATTTTTGGCATAAGGATGATGACACTTTTTACTTTATTTTGTAAAAGCTTGTCTATTTTTACAATAAATCAATTAAATTTGTATATGCTTTTATTTTTGTTTCTTTTTTTGTGAATTCAAGTCTACTTGAAAGCTATATAAAACTGCAATATAATTTTCTAATACAATATTATTTATATTATTTTAGTGTTGACTTTATTTTAACGCTCATAGCAATAAAATAGGATAAAAATTATTTAAAGAACATACACACAGGACAAAAGTATTATTGTATACGTTTAGCACAAAAATATAAAAATTTTTACAAGTTTCTTTTCTTAACAATGTTATGGTCATTGTAATTATTTTTATGATTGCGGTAACCATAATATGGTTAGATTACAATTCAGATGATTACTACAATCATATATACGATTGTATCTATATTTGTGGCAATCATGTTTCATAATAAAATTGATCACCATAAACATTACATAATTGCCATAATCATATACATATATAATTGCTATAATCATGTGAATTGTTACTTAACCATATCATGGTTACAGATATATATAAATATTTACAGTGACCGTAATATTTAAAATAAATGTTTAAACATATTGAAATAGTTGTGGTAAACAAACACAACTATATTTTTTCTCTGCGTTTACAAATCATTTTAATCGAAACTACATTTTCATTAAAATTATCCTGATCCTTGTTTTTAAGAGCACAATTCACAGGATTTAATTCGAAGGAACTGAGGGATTCAGAAGAAACACACCATGTTCATATATCTGATATAAGCGGCAGTATTATGGAAAAAATCATTCAATATGCATATTTACGCAAATGCACAATAAATGCCGATAATGTGCACGAGCTATTGATAGCGGCCGATTATGTTGGTATTACTGGTTTGGTAACGTTGTGCAAACAATATTTAGCACAAATGCTAACACCGGAGAATTGTGTCAGTATAATGGGGTTTGCCAGGTATGTTTTTTATAACTTTAAACAATCGTGCAAGTATATACATATGCATGGGATGAATTACTTCTTATTCAGCTTTTCATAGATGTGTACTTTGCATGATAAAGCTCTTTAAAAGGCAAAATAAACAAATAAGAGTTCAAATTCGGCTGTGCCGAATCTTAAATACCCACCACCCATGCACCAGTAGTGTCTTTTATTCATACTTGAAACTTATTTGTGTTACATTTTGTAATGATCACGCTATTTATACGAGTTATTTTATTTACGACTTAAAAAGCGTTATTTAGAGACCATAAAAACAGACCATAAAAGTTTTAAAATGACCAGCGCAGTATCCTAATATGAAACCAATTGAGTATTTGTGGAACAAAGTGGAAGAGCAAACAACAAAAATTTAGATTTAATGTGGAAAAAGCTATATCCATTTCACTTTGCAGGCATTTAGTCGAAAGTATGACAAGTAGATGTCTTCATATGATAACAAATGAGGGCTATGTATACGACAAAATATAAAAAAAGGTAAATTTATAATTATTTAGCGGAAATGGGAAAATTATTAGGAATAATGAAATAGTGGTAAATGTTTTAATTATTTGTACAATTCCATTAACTATTATGCAAACAAACGTACAAACTAACAAATGTTAGTTACTCTTGGAATCTAATAAGGACCCATATACTTTTTAATTCTACTATCAATATTTCTATGTATTACAAACGGAATGACAAACTTAATCCCCCATCTTTTTGGTGGTGGGTATGAAAATAATCGATAATCCTTTGCTAATTGATTCTGATTACCTTTCTAATAAGTAATTCTATGTAATTGCTTTGATTTAGATTTCGCTTTTTAGATGATTTATATGCCAAGGCCAGAAATTTCTTATTACGTCATTTCACTGAAGTGTGTGCTAAAAATGCAGATATTTATGAAATGCCATTAAACGATTTCTATGACATTATAAGTGATGACGAGCTGAATACACGTGAAGAAGATCATGTTTGGAAATTGTGCATTAAATGGATCGATTATGATCCAGAAAACCGCAAACAGCATGTGGCACAATTAATGCAGGGTGTGCGTTTAGGTTTAATGACTCCCAAAGTAAATTATTTAAACCAGAGAACGAAAATAACTCTTCCCATTTGATCAAAATACAAAATAGTGATTTATATTTTGTTTTCAGAAAATAACTGTTATAAAATTATTTGTGTTTAAATGGTTTCATATAACCTTTATAGTATTTTGTTGTTTTTTAATGGCTTGGTGAGAGACAAACTATGTATTTGAATTGTGGTTGATCGTAATAACTGTTAACATTCATTCTCTTTACATGCTATACGAACATTTTTTAAATCTCAATTGTGGTCTTAATTTTGATTTTTTTAAATTTATGATTTGTAAAATTTAATTTTTTTTTGCAAAATTTTGTTTGTGCAAAATTTACGTTTTTTTTTATTATGTAATTTTTTTAATTTTGTTTTAAATTTAAATTTTTTTCTAATATTAAGTTTTTTTTTTGTAAAATTTTCTATTTTTTGTGAAATTGTAAATTTAACATACAATTACAGGTATCCCTCGATTTACGCGGTACGTTGGGACCGAATAAAACCGCGTTATTCAAAACCGCCTAAATAAAGATTATTTATCAATACAAAATTCTGTTTTGGGACCAGAAATATAAGAAACACTAACTATATACAACATTTAAATTTGCGACCGAAAATCCGTATTAAAAGAATGCTTATTATGCTTGGTTTTCACTATGTCATTTTTGTTGTCAAATTGTCCAAATTGTTGGCAATTGTATGAAAACGGGTTGTCATATGGCGTCATCTATGTTTGCCAACAATGACAGTGAAAATATAGTGAAAACGCGGTCTTAGTATAATATAATTTGAATTAAATTTATTTTATTTGTACTTTTCAGTAGATATAAAATATTATTTGTAAAAATAATATTTGAAAAAAAAAAAATTAAATTTTTTTTTCTAAATAATAGTGAAATGCGCGCAATTTGAGGGTTTCCACTATTTTTAAATCGCGTTATACTAAAAACGCGTAAAAAAGCGCGTTATACAGAAAAACGGTCACTATTATTAAATCGCGTTATATCGAAACCGCGCAAATAAAGGGATACCTGTATTTATAATTTTTATATTCAGGCATCATTGATTTGCATCAAATGAACTTTTGCCAATTATTTTTATAGTTCGAAAATAAAAGTTATAACCTGAACTTTACGAAAAAAGTTTAATTATAAATCGTTCATCTGGATTATTTCCGTTATTTTCTTTTCTGTTTCTCTCAACCACAAACCTTAAATGTTCTCTTATAAATCACTCTCTCAGTGATATAAAACAAAATGAAAGTTTTAAATGGTAAATGGTGCCAATTAACCACTAAAATTAAAGTGGACCTGTTATTTTCGGTGTCTGATTTAAACTGATATTCAGTTTTTTTTTTTACCTATTAAATACGGGCTCTTACAGTGTTTCATGGAAGAAGTAAAGGAACATCCGTATGTTTTAGAAAGCGAAGAGGCGAAACCACTTATTGTGGAGACATTCAAGTTTATGTATGATTTGGATATAATGAATCCCTCAGCGGGAGAGGTAGTATTCATAGATATATTTTCTCATTTAGCAACAACTTAATTGTGCCCTTTCGTTTGCCGTTTTCTAAAAAGCTTATTACACCTGCCCTGGCCATGCCACGTTTACCACATGAGGTTATATTTGCTATAGGTGGTTGGAGTGGTGGTACCTCCAAAGGTTGCATAGAGACCTATGATACCCGGGCAGATCGTTGGGTGAATATACCGGCAGATGATCCGGCTGGGCCCAGAGCCTATCATGGCACTGCTGTCATAGGCTTTAAAATCTACTCAATTGGCGGATACGATGGTGTAGAATATTTCAATACTTGTCGTGTATTTGACGCATTCAAGAAAACATGGAAAGAGGTTGGTTGGTAAATTGAAATTATTGTTACACTGTGAAATAATGTTTATTTTTTTCTTCATCTATTTAGGTGGCTCCCATGCATTCTCGTCGCTGTTATGTTAGTGTAGCAGAATTGAACGGTTTAATTTATGCTCTTGGTGGGTACGATGGTCATAATCGTCTAAACACTGTCGAACGTTATAATCCTAAGACGAATCAATGGACTGTTATAGCACCTATGAATATGCTGCGTTCTGATGCAAGTGCCTGTGCACTCAAGGGGAAAATTTATGCAACGGGTAATACATAACTGGAATAACAATTCATTACAACAGATATCTTTAAACTGTGTTTTCAATTTTATTTTTCTTATAACAATGTTAAATATTTATAAATATTTCTTGAGAATTTAACTCGTCGTCTTGTTCTCCTTTCTCCAGGCGGTTTTAATGGCCAAGAGTGTCTTGATACTGCCGAATCGTATGATCCAAGTACTAACGTTTGGACACGCCTAGCCAATATGAATCAACGTCGTTCGGGTGTATCATGTGTAGCGTTCCGAGGACAAGTTTATGTGATAGGTGGTTTCAATGGCACCGCTCGACTTTCCACCGGAGAGCGTTACGATCCAGACACACAAACCTGGTCATTTATACGCGAAATGAATCATTCGCGTAGTAATTTCGGTTTAGAAATAATCGATGATATGATATTTGCCATTGGTGGTTTTAATGGTGTATCGACGATATCGCATACCGAGTGTTATGTGCCAGAATTGGACGAATGGATGGAGGCTACCGATATGAATGTGGTACGTTCAGCTTTGACGGCCAACAATGTGGCCGGTTTGCCTAACAAAAGGGATTATATACACAAGGGACGTGATCGTTTGATGGAAGAGCGACGTCAACACTTGCTAGCTAGTGCTATGGCACGCGAGGATAATGTAACCACATCAAATATGTCGGTAGAAACACAGGACGCCACAATGGAGGAGTATGACACACCCAACGAAGATGAAGATGCAGATGACGAAGAAGACACACTTCAAGATTTACCACAAATACAGCATGGACCGCGTTTACAAATGAGAACTGAACGTCCGGGTTCACATCACGAAATGAGAAGACGTTAGGGAATCTTCTAAAGTATTGATTAAGTCCAGGAATGCAAAAAAGGCAACCTATACACATAGCGATTTAATAAAACAAATTTATTTTTTTTTAAATTTTACAAATAAAAGGAAATTACAATATATGGAACAAGAATATAAAAATTTACTTGAAAAACCAAATTAAAACATGTATTTATCTACATATGTATAATTTTTATAAAAAAGGAAAAATTTAAATTAATAAACTGTGAAAAATAATTTTTTCGTTTTATAATTTTTATGATAATATATGTAGTACTTCGGCTGCTTTAAGTGACTACCCTTTAGATTACTTGGAGTCAATAAAATGACTTTACGCTGACTTATATTTACATTATAAAAAGCACATACATATGTAAGTGCCAAATGTCTCAAAAATACGTATATACGGTGGTGGATATGAGGTAAGCACATTTCGTAAATACTCGTAGGTATGATGTTTTGAAAAATATTTTCCTTTCCTAGTTGAAAAAAAAAACGAAAAGCGGGGAATCCAGTTGGTAAAGCTAAATCGAGTACGCTGCATCCAGTAGAGGCTGTGTGAAATAATGGACCGATATCAACTAATTTCAATCCCAACAGTCCTTGGGTCGACAAACGGGGCACTTAGTGTTGCTAACCGTTTTTTAGGTTAATTTTCGAGATATAGCGCTACTTAAAAAATGCAGCAAGTTGCGTAATAAATATACGCGTAACTGGAAAACTGTTCATTTTATTGAATTAAATAAAAAAAATCAAAATTCGGCAACAAAGTGGCCCATAATCATAGTCATAGAAAAA
Source organism: Bellardia pandia (assembly GCA_916048285.2). NCBI lineage: Eukaryota > Metazoa > Arthropoda > Insecta > Diptera > Calliphoridae > Bellardia > Bellardia pandia. Next base: position 21,602,181 of record OU696530.1, on the reverse strand, counting down.
GCATACTTTAAGCAAAAGCATTCTTTTGTTTTAAATTCAGAACAAAATTTATATGTTTTTGTTGTTTAAAAGTCTACTTTTACTTAAAGTATGCTTTTTCTATGACTACGATTATGGGCCAGTATCTTTAAATTAGATTAAAGTTGTTTTGGAAATAATTTGTTTTCTGGGCTGATTTCTTTTAAACTATCAAAGACACATACCGAACATAAAATTTGATTTTGCAAAATCAAAAAAAAAAAAACAAAAATTTAACAAAAACAATTTTTAATAATAATTTTTTTTTTGGAAAACCAAATTAAAAAAAATTTTAATCCTACTTAAGGATAATTTTGTTGCCGAATTTCGGGTTTTTATTTAATTCAATAAACCACTAAGCAGTTTCTGAGTTGGATGAATATTTATTGCGCAATCTCCTCAATTTTTGATATAACATATATCTCGAAAACTATATGGTTAGTTCCACTGGATTCACTGTATTCGATTTAGCTTTACCCGCTAGGTGCCCCTTTTGTTGGTAAAAAAAGAATCAAAATCGAGCACAGTGTTATTAATTGCAAATTTTGTCCCTTTATATACTCTAAACCACCATAGTGAGGAGAGCTGTAACGCCCATAAATATTAGTCCAACACCCGTCTTGAAGTATACATATCGACCTAGAATTACTTTCTTAGTAGATCTAACGATGTCCATCCGTTTGTCCATGTAAAGTTTGTGAGCAGCTTTCGAATAATAAAGATATTTTGATAAAATTATATATATAGTCAGTAGGGTGGGGCGACTAGTATAGAAGGAAAAAAATCTTAATGGGCGCTTCGCGTTTCTAATTCTTGGTATTCTACTGAGCAAAAAAGTCCACTAGACCATATGTCTACGGTGAAAATCTAGCCTCCCGATTTTGACTTAAAGCTTTTTCTCAGACTTTTGTCACGTTTTTTTTTTGATATTTTGGCCTATAATAGCCAAACCATTGAGATTTTCGATCCAATACTATAACAAAAATTAAAGCCAATACAATAGCTAAGAACTCTCTAGTACATCGCAAAAGCATTGGAACGCTCCTTCAGGCGGTTTTGGCCTGGTGAAAGTGCAAATTTTTCGTGAAAATATTGATAAATAACCATTTTCAGTTGTTCATAGCGCAAAAAGGAACAAGTCGGTTTTAGTGACTTTGCAAAAAAAAAATTTCATCAAATAGGGCTTTTAGAGAAGATGACAGAAAAAAAATTTGTTGGCGGTCACGCCTATTTTCAAGGGGGCGGACCCTTAAAGTTGAAAATATATAGGCCTATATCTCGGGAACTACTGGGTTTCTGATAATTTGTAATACACTAACATAAAGAGGTATTAAAAATACCTTTCCAACGATATATATTATGGTTATAAAATATTGACCGAATATGGGTTAAATCCGAAAAGAATATTTTTTGACCCGAATTTTTTTTAATATATAGAAAAATTAAAAAAAGTCTATATAAGTGTTATATTAAATTATTAATATAAATAGCCAAGATATTAAGCTTTAATTTAAGGTATTATATGTGTCTGTAGGTACGTACTCAAATCATAGAATTATAAGATCTGAAAAATTAAAAAAAAACTTTTTTAAAAATTTTCAAAATCGACCATTTTTTCACATAGATCCTTATTGGTCATTAATGTTTGATTTATGCGCGTATCCAAACAAATTTCGCCACAAATAAGTTTTATATGAAGCCTAATCACATCAACAAATTTTGTGCAGATCGGTAATTAATTGTCCATAGCTCCCATATAAGACCCTATTCCTAAACTGACGGTAAAGAGCATAATTCTCTTAAAAATGTTGGTAACCAAATAATATTCAACAATAATTTGTTTCGTACATATACAAGTCCTTTGATATATTTTCATGATGATCGGTCCATAATTAGTCATAGCTCCCATAACTTTAACATGTATAAATCTCTTAAAAATATGGATATTCTAATAAAATTCAACACAAATATGTTTCATATACATATATAGAAATAATGACACCTAATTTTATAATGGCCGGTTCATAATTATTCAAAGCTCTCATACACGACCCCCTTCGAAAATGAATTTAACATGTATAAATAATTTGAAAGTGTTTTTATCGTGATAAAATAATTATATGCACAAAAGTCTGGCACTAACTTTTTGAATGTTTAGTCCACAATAGCGCCCATTTCGGAAAAACTTTTTTGCACATATACTGAGTGAAGGGAATTATACTTTAATAAAACAAAAAGTGGTGTGGCATGATCCTAGAATGGCATGCAACATGTTTGAAGAATAAAATTTTTTATAAAATAACGATCAACTGAAAATATTTGCTTTAATTAACATAGATATCAAGTGCACCAAGTAATCAGAGTTACTGACAAAAGGAATACAATGACTACTTGCAAACTGCCGAGTTTCTATAGAAAAAATTTATATAATTTTCTATAGAACAAAGCTGCTGCTACATACATAGATTGTTACTCACAAGAAAAATCTTTGTCGAGCTAAAAGATTTTTAAGAAATGTATGAAGCTATAGATGGCTTATAAATATGGCTACCTTTCCCTTGCCGTAATTTTAAACATACACAAGCACTTATATAAACAAACGAGAACTTAAACCACAGTCAATTGCAACACGCAAAAAAAAAAAAAACAAATCCGCAAAAATTGAAAAATGAAGTATGGCTGGTTGGCTGGGGGGGGGGACTATAAAGTCAGTCAATAGTTTCGTTATCAAACATTAATGGCCAAACAAATACTTACAACGGCTGTTTGCCATCCAAATCGATGTCTATAATAATAATGTTGCTGATGATTTTACTGATGTGCTTGACGTTGTGGCGATGAGGACGATAATGTTGCAGATGCTGATACCGCGCTGATGCCGATAATAAAATATTGCTGGGGTTTTCAAACCAGTCAGTTGCCATCATGTCGACTGCTGTTGTTTTAAACAACTTGGGAAAACGTTAAAAAGGTGTGTATTTATAGCCTGCGGTATTCAATAAAGGACGTTCAAATGCCACGGAATATGTTGTGCATTTTTACATGTACGAATGTGTACTTACATATGTGTAGGAATAAAATAGTCTGTTCTTTTTTGTGGTTTCATCCATGGATGTTTGAAACTCTATCTTTGAATATACGCGAGTAATTATAAATTTTATAATTATATTAATTAAGTGTACTGAAGTGTACGTATGTATGTGTGAGTTGTTGTATGAATGTTGTGCTAGTTAGAATTACTAATGTCTAATTAAATACGACAGGCTAAAATTGATGTATTTTTAGTTTATTTTGATGTTTTGATACGTACTCGTATGTACTGTTTGTTACCCTAAAAACAGTCAATTGGTTACTTTATACATCTTAGGTAATCTGAGATGAAATCAAATGTTTTAGTGTCTTTATGTAATATAGAGTGTAGACACTTTAAACTAGTTCTTTTTTGTAGTTATTTTATTCACCGGAGGATAACTTTAATGATTATTAAGTAAACTGAAGAGTCTCTTTTTTTCAAAAATATGCTTCAATTCAAAAATATTTGAGAATTTAAATTTTTTAAATATTTTAAAAATCTCAATTTAGTTTCAGCAATTCTATGAAAATGTCTGTATTCCTCATGTATTGCTGCATTTATTATCATTTGACTGTTTCAACGAAAGTTTATTATTATTTTGGATTAATTACTAGCTACTCTACTCACCACCAGCTGGCCAATTCAACACCGCTATAGGTGTCGTTGAAGAAAATGTTGTCCATCTTCTTTGATTCAAGCTTAGTGGTCAAAAGTGAGTAAATTTTAAATGTTCTTATATTTGATATTAGATAAATTAGACTATTGAATATAGTTATTTGACTGATCTATTGTAGCTTTTACACGGTAAATTTCTCCTATAATGGTAAGTATATTAAAGATGAATAATAGAAAACCGACTGTTGGAGATGAGTATCTTGAGACTCATCTGCAACAGTCGGTATGATTAAACTATTACATAAGTATATGTATGTATACAGTTGCAAATGCCAAATACCTAAAATCTAATTAAAATATCAAATTTCATTCAATTTAGTCATACTGCACTTTGCGGGAATTCGTTTTCGGCTTTTCGTGTTTGCATTTCGTTTTCGCATTTCTTTCGTTTTCGCATTTCATTTTCATTTCTTTCGTTTTCATTTCTTTCGTTTTCATTTCTTTCGTTTTCATTTCTTTCGTTTTCGCATTTCGTTTTTCGTTTTCGCACCTCGCGAAGTTTCACAATTAAGGGTAGTGGTCAACCTGATCTGTTGAGAAACGAAGACCGCCAAAAAAAATGTTTTTATACAATTCTTGTTTTAATAATACTGATATTTAAACATACTTAAACAGTTCCGTCTATCTTTAACAGTCCTTAATAAATGTTTCATTTTTAAAAACTACACAAAATAGGAATCATACGAGTATATGCCAACTTATGGTAAATAAATATTGCATGACCAATGTAATTGCAAAACTAGAAATTTTTAGACAGGCTTAAATTTACATAAAAACTTTGCAATGGTATCTTGTGGTTTCATAAGTATGTTGTAATATCTTGCATTTCATTGTCATACTACCAGAACATGTTATTTGTTATATAAAATTATTGTTACACAAGGTTGTTTGCAACAACCCACAAGTGTTGGCTACTCGGTAACAATAGTTTTCCTCTACTCGTAAGACATACATAACTTATAACAAAGGATGCAGGTAAAGTATTTGAAATATATTCAAATTTTTTATATTCTATTATAAATATCATATGATATCTTTTGCTTACTTACTTGCCACTACACACAGTAAACCTTTAAATATACTGTATCTGTAACTCTAAGATATTTATTTATAGGCTTCACATATAGAGACAGCCTTTAATGGTAGAGAAGAGTAGTCATGTGTGCATAGAAATATTGGCTAATATTGCATGAATTATTTGACATTTATATTAGTTTGCCAAGTTATGAATTTAGTAGATATTTAATACTGTTCTTTTTATTTTATTTTATTTTATTTTTTTTTAAATGGGGGGAGAAAATATGAATAGATTGTATGTTTAGAGGCATGACTCCGTAAGTAAATCATATATTTGTGCCTATAACCCAGCATACAAATTTTTAAGCAACAAATACTAAACAAATTAAATTTTCATAACTACCAAAGTACAAAATCAATTCAAAATACAAGACTTGTTTCTTTCAATATTTTTCAACTATTTTTAAGTCTTTGTTACAGATGGTGTTTATCATCATATTTGAATAGCAAAATTTACATCTTGTTCACTTTCTTGGGATAATATTGTTTGCTGGGTTGCTTTGTAGGCATGAGGTAAAAAATAGAATGTGAAATATTGCCATAAATATTAGGTTTTGGGCAATATTAGGGACAAACGTTTATATTGTCAGAAATATTTATATTTTGTTTATTATTATAAAGATCGTAGAAAAAAATGTACCAATAATGACCTTAAATAAGTCAATACTTTGAAAAAAAGTAATAATATACGACATAAACATAATTCCCTTCATTTATTTAGTATTTTAAATTGAAAATTTTTAGCAATTGGATTACAGACCGAGCTATTACATGCTCCACCACCATAAGTGGTGAATGAGGGTATATATTTATAAGTTTGTCATTTTTGTGTAACACTGACAAATACTCATCTGAGACCCAACAAAGTATATATATTCGTAATCCTTATGGAATTTTAAGCCGATTGAGCTATGCCAGTCTGTCTGTCTGTCTGCCTGTGTAAAACACTCTCACGTCCAAAGGGCACAACCAAAATCAACGGAGTTTACAAAAACCAGTTAACAATTCTCCTAAGCAGTTTGGTATTGAAAATCAGCAGTATCGGTATAATAGAACCAGAGTTATGGACCAAAATCGGAGACAACCTTCATAAAAATATAAAACATTTTTCTTGCTATTTCTCTTATTTCGGCTCGAGTTCATTAAATTTAATTTTTCATTAAATTATTTTTACTGAAGGTAGGAATTGTTAATAAGTTAATAAGTTAATAAGTTAATAAGTTAATAAGTTAATAAGTTAATAAGTTAATAAGTTAATAAGTTAATAAGTTAATAAGTTAATAAGTTAATAAGTTAATAAGTTAATAAGTTAATAAGTTAATAAGTTAATAAGTTAATAAGTTAATAAGTTAATAAGTTAATAAGTTAATAAGTTAATAAGTTAATAAGTTAATAAGTTAATAAGTTAATAAGTTAATAAGTTAATAAGTTAATAAGTTAATAAGTTAATAAGTTAATAAGTTAATAAGTTAATAAGTTAATAAGTTAATAAGTTAATAAGTTAATAAGTTAATAAGTTAATAAGTTAATAAGTTAATAAGTTAATAAGTTAATAAGTTAATAAGTTAATAAGTTAATAAGTTAATAAGTTAATAAGTTAATAAGTTAATAAGTTAATAAGTTAATAAGTTAATAAGTTAATAAGTTAATAAGTTAATAAGTTAATAAGTTAATAAGTTAATAAGTTAATAAGTTAATAAGTTAATAAGTTAATAAGTTAATAAGTTAATAAGTTAATAAGTTAATAAGTTAATAAGTTAATAAGTTAATAAGTTAATAAGTTAATAAGTTAATAAGTTAATAAGTTAATAAGTTAATAAGTTAATAAGTTAATAAGTTAATAAGTTAATAAGTTAATAAGTTAATAAGTTAATAAGTTAATAAGTTAATAAGTTAATAAGTTAATAAGTTAATAAGTTAATAAGTTAATAAGTTAATAAGACTGCACAAAACCTGTAAAAACTACTACTGACATTTATTTGACATCTTGTCGATTATCCTGTATTCCACCAGAGTAGATTTTATATTATTTAGTTAAATCTTAGTTGCTCCTCTTTAATTTTAGTTTTCCAATCGGAACAAAAATACATTAATATGTAACCAAATTATGTACAACCAACCCAAGTTTCATTCAATTGGTTTCACAATGCGTATAAGTGATATTTATTTAATCATATTTATTGCAGACACTCATACTCTTGTCAAATTTTATTCATAATGAACTCTTAAATTTTTCAAAAGGATGCATGAATTTTAAACAAAATTGATTTAACAAAAGTGTTTGTACAACAAGGGAAATGCAAGGAAAGACATTTCCTAAGAATGTACCTATGTACATGAAATGAGTTCGAGAGAAAGAAAATCATATTGCTAGTTTAGAAAAATTCTGTAATAAAAATCGTTGCAACTACTTTTAAAGTGTAAATACACTGGCAGACAAGTGAGTACAACTGAAGTGCATACTTATGTAAATGGTTTGTTTGTTTGTTTATTTGTTCATTCAGTCGTTCGCTCGTTCTTTCCTTGGACACGTTAATACAATTTATTTCCATATAAAAGTCACACAATATTCTTTTGGCAACAAATACTCATGCATACAACATTTGCTTTACTATTATTGTACATACTTACATACATATGTACATTTTTCCTACACTCAAACATACTCGGGCATGCATATTTACAATTATGCCAGCACATGCATGCCTGTAAGTACATACATACATACATATGTATACAGAAGAGTGCGTAGCAAATGTACATACGTAAATAATAAGATGCAGGACGCTTAATACATATACAAACATGTTTGTATTTAAGTATTTGTAAGTGGGTGCATGTATGTGTAAATACACATACACATTCATTTGTATAAAATACTCGATTCTGGTATTGTTGCATTTATTCTTGTTTTGTTATTGTAGTTGATGATAGAGAAGTGTATTAAGGAATTGCATTTGCATAAACAAATACAACAACAATAACTACATACATACATTGGCAACAACAGGAACAAACAACATTGTTGTCACTTTTTGATTGTAAAAAAATACCAGTCAGTATTTGCATGTGTAAGTTGGCTGAGTGTGTTTTTGCAGTAAAAATCAAATGTCAGAAGTTTAAAGGAAGTACAAATTCGAGAGGGATTTCGAAAATTAAGAAACCTAAAATAGAAGAATGAAAACTTTACATAAACTAAAATTTTATTTACAGCACAATAACGCTTAAGAAAATACTGTTGAAATGATTCTCATATTAAAGAAAACATTATAGAACCATTGAATTGTTAAAGCTTTAAAATATTTAAATTTGAACACGTTTTTGTCAATTGTTTTAATTCTTTCAAATATTACACTTTTATAACAAACACATTATGTTGCTGGTGCTTTAGAACATTCTTTATAATTTACATTTTTACACTTTTTTTCTCTCTTAGAATATATGTATGTATCTGTCTTGCCAACTGTATATTTCATTCGTTTTTCTCTGTTTGTGTTGATGCTGTTTGTAGCATGTTTTACATTTAACTGTTTTATATTTTGCTATCCTATTTTCAACTAGGTTAAATAAGATTTCAATAAACAATGTTTACATTAGAAAAGAAAATTTTGTTGGAAAATTTTCTTTATTTTTAGAAATATTTACTTTATACTGCAAAAGTTTCAGTTGTAATTCTTTGAAGAGGTAATAAATATATACAAACAAACATGTTTATAATTTAGGTTTATAGAGAAATAATATTAATTATATTTTAGCAAAAGTATTTTTCGGAAAATAAATGATATTCAATAGAATATGTTGTGTGATTTTAAGGGCCAGAAATTGCCACATTAGAAGAAGGTTGATTTCACAGAATATTCAATTATTCGAAAATTGAACTAAACCTTTGCTTTTCCATTGAGAAGTTATCGTTACTTTTTTATAGAAAAAGAAATTGCTAACTTTACTTTTTGATAGAAAATTTATCGACAACTTAAAAATTATCGCGAACGTGATTTTTTATAGAGAAGTTATTGTTAACTTGTGTTTTTTATAGGAAATCTATAACTTTGCTTTTCTGTATTTTTATTAATTTATTAATTATTATCAATATTTTAGTAATTGTTCAAGCTTAAGGTCTTTTTTTTAAATTTATATTTTTATTTTTTATTTTCAATATTTCGCTACGTCTTTGTCTTTCAGGAAAAAAATTTTTTAATTTTAGAAATTTCAACATTTTTTGTCATAGGGAAAAGCATGGTGTAACTATACAAGGTGAGTGCAAATCGGCAACAAATACAGAAACAACAGGCATTTTGTTTGTGTAAAATAATGTTCTACAGTCAAAACACTTAAAAAAGTATTACTTTTGACATAAGTTAATTGTAAACATAGCCAGTCAGCTGTGCTACTGCACTTACCTTATATATTTACACCATGGGAAAAAGAATATGAAAATATTTAACATAAAAAATATTAAAACAATTTATACCAAAAAGAAAATATTACTAATTATACAATATTTTTAAGTTGTGTAATTTTTTGTATATTAAATGTCTGTAACTCCATGCTACATTTTCAGTGTCTGCTTTTTACTTAATTCTTTTAGTTTAATTATCTGCAACATCTCTAAAGCCGGCCACTTAGGTCCGGTTTAACTGTCAGTTTCAACTGTCCAGTTACTAGCATCAACTTCAAATCTGAACAGTGAAAATGGCGATGTAAGAAAAACACAATGAAATTATGCAACAATAAGAATATTTTTTTTTATATTTTAAGGAATCGACTAACAATTTACTTCCATTTGGAGATGATATGAAGAAATCGGGCCATTATTTCACCTGGCCCCCATACAAAAGTCCTCCCGAAACTGAGGTTTACCGATCAGAAATATTGGAATTATGCAAGTATCCAAACAAATTTCATCACAAATGAGTGGTAAATAAAGCCAAAGGACATCTATGAATTTTGTGCAGATCGGTCCATAATTACTCGTAGCTCCTATATAAGGCCCACTTGCGAAAATCACTTTAAAGAGAATAGCTCTGTCAAAAATTTTGGAATCCAAATAATATTGAACGAAAATATATTTCATATGTCTAAAAATAATACGGTACAATATTGTTGTGATCGGTCCTTAACTAGTCGAAACTCCCATATAAGATCGTCTCCGTAATTCACTTTAAGCTCCATTAATCGTTTAAAAGTATTTATATCCAGATAAAGTTTAACACATATAGTATTTAGATTCACAGAATTCATGGCACTAAATTTTTGGATGATCGGTCCATAATAGGTCATATCTCCCATACAGCGCTCGTTTTTGAAAAACTGTTTTATACATATACTGGGTGTAGGGTATTATATGGTCGAGCTTGACCGACTATACTTTCTTACTTGTTGTTTTTTTAAATTGTCTTATTAATTTATAAATTAGCTGAACTGGAAAATTATTGTTTTATTATTCTTTATTTATTATTCTTCTTATGAAATTATTTGTCACTTATAGTTAATATTCTTTCAATTAAATTTTTAGCTGTATTAATAATAATATATTGACTATGCTTAGAATAATAATTAATTATTCTTCCTGAAGCTGTTGGTTTCTGATACTAATCTGTTACTCAATTCTTTTCTCTTTTTAACAATAAGGTATCTAAATATGAAAGTTTCGAATCATATTATTTCTCTATTGTAAATTAATTATATATACGAGTAGATTAAAGTCATGAAATGTCTTTAACATGTTAACAATAGCAATTTCTGAAACAATACAAAATAAATCATTTACACACATACCATTAAATAATGCATACAATATTGCATGTCCGTGCAAGACATTCAATGCAATGGTTGTCAACCCGGTGTGAAGAACATTTATGACGATACTGCATGCAAAACCCCTAGACTCTGTAGTTTATTTGTTAAATCTCTTTTAATCAATTGATATCTCGTAATATCTCCTACATTATTATTAATTCGTATATCATAATCCTGTTTGTTCATAGCTACAGTAGCATTACCTCTATCTGCTCTTACCTACGAGTATCAATTAACTGGAGTAACAACATTTTAAGGTAAGCTAGAAAAAAAATCATGATATTTTTAATATTATTAATAAGAAATATTATTAATTATCACTAACTATTTATTTTTCTATAATACTTTTTTTTTATTAACTTAAGTTGGCTTTAAAGAAGTTATTATCAACTTAACTTCTCGATTCAAAATGTATAAGTCATGAACATTTTTATATAGTTTTCTCTTCAAATTGTATTTTCAGATCTTTTGATTGATAGCTAAATTGTTTGTTAGAAAATCTTTGGTAAATATTAAAAAAAGTACTTGATTTATTTGCTAAAACTATTTGGTTTAATGAATATTATTTTAAATTTTACTTTTATATTTTATTTTATTTTATTCAAAATATTTATGTACTTTTCTGCTATTTCACAGCAATTAGTAAAATTGAAATATTAAAAAAAAATAAATTATATAAACCACTTGGTAATTCAGCAGTGTAAAACTTTTTGTTGCAAAATATAAAAAAAATTTATCATTCTATGGTGCAAATAAATTGTTGAAAAGTTATGAAATTTATTTGAAACATAAATATAAGTTAACAAACATACAATTTCTATGTAGTACAATTGAACTAAAAGTTAATTTATTAAAAATATTTTATTTTGTTGTGGAAATATAAAATTTTTGCAGGTCTTGTTGCAATTTGCTACAATTTTATTAGGTTATCAAAACTCTAGGGCTTTGGATTATACAAAACTTGAACAATTTCCCGTAGTACCCACATTTTAAAGTAAACTAGAAAAAAATCATAACAATAATATTGTAGTGATCACTGTCTGTAAAAATATTTGACCATCTTTGTTGTCCTTTCATTACCTAAATAAAGTTTTGTTGTGCAGTAGTATTCCAAATATGCTGGCAAATGATTCATTATTCCATTTTTTTATGCAAATAGGTGAATTGTGAAAATTTATGAACATTTATGAGTGCATAAATGTTCTCAGTTGCCTGGTAAGCCGTTGTCAAAACTTTTCAAAAACTACAGTTGAACATTTTGAATGTAGTATGTGTGGTTGATGTTTGTCTTTATGTTGCCTCTTCTACTCAGCACCCGTAAAAAGTACAACAAGTTTTGCATATAGCACAATACAAACAAAATCAAATCAACAACTACAACTTCTACAGCAAAATTGTTAATGCTACACAAACAACATAAAGATGCACCACAATGCAGGCTTTGTAACCAATTAATAACATTGTCATCATCATCATCATTTTTATCATCATCATTATAATTTAAAAATTTATAAATACAGTTTCCTAACGAACTCCAAACAGTTTTACTTTCTCAACAATTCAGCAACTCCTTGCAAACCCCCTCCCCTCCATTTGCTGATTATACTATTTTGTCTCCAACTCAACATCATCCACAACGTTGTCATTTTGAAAATCATGTCATAACTTTGATCATTAAAACTTAATGTGTGTTTCTGTTTGTTTAGAACTTGTATAATTTGGTTAAAATTGTGTTCTTTCATAAATGTTTGACATTTATACCTAATTGAGTTGACTTTAAAGTGCAACAGCACCTCATGCAGCGCACAACATATAAGGAAAAATGTTCTTAAATAATATTTCTTAAATATGATACATAGAAAATTGAACAAACAGAAATGATTATAAGTGATAGTATAGTCGAATTTGTCAAATGCACTATGGGACACATTTAAGTAAATGTTTAAAACAAACAACTAACTAAAAACGTGTAAATTACTTTACATCTATCCAAAATCTATCAATTTAAACTGGCAAACGTACATTTTGTCTTCTATTGATTTTCAAATTAATTACTAGTATTTTACCATTTCCGCCATTTTCATCACTTCCATAGCTTAGTCCAGCATCCTTTCAATATTTATGAGAACAAAAACTAATTAAATTCATTATACAGTTTCTTAAGTTACACAAAATTAGTTTCAATAATAATTTATCATTTAATGTTGTCTTATTTTTCCTGTGCTCTTACTCTGCTTCCAATAACTACCCATCAGCATCATCGTCATCGTCATCCTCATCATCATCATTTTCATCCTACGTTAAAGTGTAACAACTTTGTTTTACTTAAATAAAATTATCTTTGTAACTAATTTTCGTACTTCTTGCACTCTCTCTATATCGTATAGATGTAATTACGACCTTTATTGTCAATATTTTTTCATTAAAATCACAACGTTTACACTGGACTTACTAATTATTTTCCAAAGAGGACACTTAAAACTTCATTTTAAACAAGTTTTTAAGACAAATAGACCGGCATACATACAGATACACTCTCTTACACATATATGCATATAGAAATACACACACATACAGCTATAATGTTGTGCTCACGTTATATGTATTAGTTAATTAAGAGGGAAACTATTTAAGAGGAAGAAAGAAAAACATGATAGTTGGAGAAGGCAATGGATAAATGGAGGTATATCTCGGTATAGATGTTTCATTTTATAGAAAATTATAGTTGTCGAAGAATTTTCTAGACAAAATTAAAGTTATCGATAAATTTTCTAGAAAAAAATTAAAGTTATCGATAACTTTTCCAGAGAAAATTAAAATTATGGATGTGTTTTCTATAGAAAATTAAAGTTATCGATAACGTTTTTCTCAGAAAATTATATTATATAAATTTTCTAGAGAAAAATCAAAGTTATCGATAACTTTTCTGAAAAAAATAAAAAAAATTTCTAAAGAAAATTTAAGTTATCGATAACTTTTGTGGAGAAAGTTAAAGTTACCTATTACTTTTGTAGGGAAAATTAAATTTATGGATAGATTTTCTAATGAAAATCAAAGTTATCGAAAGATTCTAGAGAATATCAAAGTTTATGAAAGTTAAAATTAACATTTTTAGAGAGAATTAAAGTTGTCGAAAGTTTATAGAGAAAATTAAAGTTATCTATATCTTTTCTGGGGAAAATTTAAGTTATGCATAACTTTACTGGAGAAAATAAAAGATATCGATAACTCTTCTAGAGAAAATTGAAGGTATCGATAACTCTTTTATAGAAACTGAAAGGTATCGATAACTTTTCTGGAGAAAATCAAAGTTTTCGATAACCTTTTTATAGAAACTGAAAGTTATCGATAACTATTCTTTAGCAGATCAAAGTTATCGATTACTTTTTCAGAGAAAATTAAAATTGTCGATAATATTTCTAGAAAAAATCAAAGTTATCGAAACTTTTCTAGAGAAAATCATTTTGTTATTTATAAACTTCTGCAAAAATCTTGTCATAATCATATTAGAAAGGAATCAATTTGTGATGTCTTGATTTTTGTAAAATATAGAGTCTATTTTACTACTTTTTAGCTAATTTACCAATATACCCACGCATATTAAGTGCAATACATATAAACTGAGTGAGTTGCAACTACAATTACAAGACTAATAATAGTTATTGATGGTGGTACGACATGGTTGCATCACAAAGATATTGAAGTGTTTATACAACATACACATTCAAGAGATAACGTTTCAACAAGACTCTACTTTAAAATAAAATTAAATATATATCTACATACATACATACATACATAGACAATATTATAAAAGTGTATAATTCAATACCTATAGATTAAATTTCTTTTCAAATATTAAGTTCACAATTAGCTGAAACTGGAAAAAAGCTAAATGGGTTAGAAAAAAGCCAGAACAAATAAATTCCCTTTAAAAAATGTTCAAAAAAGCGTAAAACATTTTAAAGTAAAAGCAACACAAAGTAATAAAATTAAAAAGTACTTCAAGTATAAAAATTGTAACAGTGTTACTATTAACGACTGTTTACAGAATATATATATATAAAAGATATATATAAGACAGAATATGTATAAAAATTAAATATGGATGTATGTATAGGAAGCCAAGTTTTTATTATCATCGGTTGGGTCTTATTTTATTCTTTAGTATCTAGTATAACACATTGACTTAAAATTGAAGGCCAATCTGATAAAGCGATAGTTATAAAATAGAGACATAATATAATTAATAATGGTTAATGGAATCTCATTATCAGAAAAGTTTAAAAATTAGTATTGATTACAAGCTAAAAAATTAAATAAGTAAGATCCGCAAAACAAATCTGATTTTTAAGAGCTAGTAATGTACAATTATAAATAAATTGGTATTGTTACGTTTTTACCTTTTAAAAACAGTGTTGTTGTTTCCTTTAAATAAAACGGATTCATTTTAATTGCAAAAAAGTAGTTTGTAGAAAATATAACGAGTCTTTATTTACACACTTATATTACGGTTTAGGAACACTCTTAACTTAAAGAGAACGCTTGAAGTTCACACAACGATGACTTACAATAAACGCACTAATTTGAGTGGCCCTGTTAGTCTATTTATACATAAATCATAATTTCTTGATGGTTCGCATCTAAGATACTAGAATGTTCATGACTCAAGTCTAGAATGTTCAGCCAAAGTCGTTAAAACTTAATGTTGTCATACTGCTCAGCTATTTTGCTTTAACTGGGTGTTCTCAATAATGTTTATAAATAAAAACTTCTACAAATGCTAAACAAGTTGTATGTTTATAAACATGCTGTATGTTGATACAGACCGTTAAATTTATATTGAAATACAATTTCGTAACATTATAAAATTTTTTATTTGCAAAAGAATCGGAACTAGGATTTGCATTAATATCACGAGTGTCGGGAATTTTATGAGATCAAAAGAAATCTCAACATCGATATTTGAAAAATATGGAAATTTTAATAATGCATTTAGCGTTTTAACTATAATTCGATTTCATTGTTTTGTTTTAACAATTTTAATTGTACTAAAAAGCTGAATACTCTGGCATGTGATAGAAATCGAAAACGAATCAGTTTTGGAAATACATTTTAATTCATTTATAATCTAATTTTTAAAATTTTTGTTTTAAGATTCTCTTTAGTAGCCCAATATCTTTATATTTTATGTGATAAAAGTTTTAAAATACAGAAATATTACGAAAAGTTGACTTCTAAAACTCATTCGTTTTCGTTTTCGATTTCCATGTACTGACTAAATGTAGCAACTTAGCAAATTTCTTGCAGAACATTTTTAAACTCTTATGTCTTAACCCAAAAGTCAACTATTGATTCTACGTTTGCCCATTTATAAATTGAAAGCTTTCGCCATTGAGCTTCAATCATGTTCTTTTAGTAAATTGTCAAGTCTATCCATATTTGCTGGTAATCTTTGCTCAGTTTCGTTAAAATTTTACAATTGTGGCGTATTATTTAAAAAAAATCATATATTATTCCGATTTATTTTACTATCACATATTGTTTAAATGAAAATTGTGCAGCTGTTTAATTTTCAAGTAGGGATAATAAATTGAAATTAACAGTTTGGTATCAATGGTACAAATAAATTTCAAGACTAAAAGGTAAATAAAAAGGCTAGATATGGCCTAAAAAGCTAAACTGGCAACATTATGCATGATCTTCAAAAAATACTTTCAAAAATAAAATTACTTCATAAAAATTTTCTTTAAATTGTTAATTGGGTTATCTCTTCATGTCTGTCTGACAGCCAGTCCATTTAAATATGTA
This sequence comes from Bellardia pandia, assembly GCA_916048285.2. NCBI lineage: Eukaryota > Metazoa > Arthropoda > Insecta > Diptera > Calliphoridae > Bellardia > Bellardia pandia. The sequence continues at coordinate 21,585,728 of OU696530.1, read as the reverse complement.
TGTATTAATGTATATTATTGTAATACTATTTTCTATGTTTACTAAATAGTCATATTGAAATTGTAAATGTATAATTAATTTTATCTATCTCCTCTCTGTATTAAAATGTATTGGAAATATACATTTGCCTACATTTAGGCTTCAAACTAGAGCAAATATGTGTATGTATGCAGATGTGCCAAGTGAGAGTGTGTAAAAGCATCATTAACAAAAAGCATTCGTAAATAAAACATTTTCACACACACACAACAACACTTTTCTTGTTCAAATATTAAATAGATATAGACAAAAATGCATTTGTATAATTGTTTATAATTCATATCTCTATCTCTGTGACTAACACTCACACACTTCGTGCTCACACTCTCACACTCACTCACAGAAATATCCTTGTAAAATGATAATTGTATGTTCAAACAAATATGTACATGTACACACAACATTTGTATGCACATGTATGTGTTGCGAGCATTTCATTATTTGTTTAAATTTGTTGTATCCTAAAATGCAGTGCAGTGTATCTACCATACATATGTTTGTATTTTTTGGCATAATAATAATAATAATTACAACATCAATAACATTCATAGGTTTATTCATTCAACTTATTGCTTTAAATACAACACAAATTAAGTAAATAATATTTGTGTATTTACGTATTTAATTGCTACAGTTGTTTGTGTATTTGTTAATATTTTTCAAGTAGTTGTGTTGTTTTAATATTTACATTTATCAACAATATTGTAATTATTTTACTTAATCAAATAGTAAATAAAATTACTTTTGTCTTATGAAGAAATATGTATTTAAGAATAAATATGGCGGCATGTAATTAAAAGATTTAAACTTTATATGGAAATATAGCTTACAGTTATTAAGCATACATTTTTGAAAATTTAATGGAAACTCAAAATTAGGGATAAATTTTCTGTAAAAAATCTAAGTTATCAATAAATCTTCTTTGGAAAATCAAAGTTATCGATAATTTTTCTATAGGAAATAAAAGCTTTCTATAGAAAATAAAAATTCTGAATGCTTTTTAAATTAGGCTAAATTTAACAGCCACTTTTTATTATACCAGTCGACTCAAAATCATTTTCTGAATAAGTTTAACGATATCCGTCCATCCATCCGTCTAGCTGGCTATTCTTGTAAGATTTGTGTGCAAAGTACCGGTCGCAATTTGTAAGATATTTTGATAAAATGTAGTTTATGTACTCGGCCTAAGGAGCATATTGAAACGGATTAAAATCAGTCCAATATTTCAACTAGCCCCCATACAAATGTCCTTTTAAAATTGTACTGTTTCGGTTCTGAATGCCTAATCTACAGTGGTGGTCAGAACAGTAAATAATTCAATTTATTTTCAATTTATAAAAAGATTACAACAATAATTTCCACTATTTATTTGCGCCACTTAAAACGTTATCATAAATCTATGAAAAAAAATTAAAGAAAACTGTTAATGGAATTGAACAAATAATTAAAACATTCACCACTATTTTATTATTTCTAGTAATTTTCCAATTTCCGTCAAATAATTATAAATTTACCTTTAATATTTTGTCGTAAAGCTCTTATTTGTTATCACATGAAGTCATCTAGTTGGCATACTATCGACCAAATATCTGCAAAGTGAAATTGGTATAGCTTTCCAGGCAATTCCCGAAATTCTTTTAAATTGATTATTTAACTGATTGGTTGACCTGTTTTTTTATTGTTTTTATTTCTATTTTTTATTTATTCCGATATTTCGCTACAACAATGTGTAGCATCTTCAGGGAAACAATAATAAAATTTGATTATTGTTGTAGCAAAATATCGAAATAAATAAAAAATAAAAACAATATTAGACCTTAATTTCGAAAAATAATAATATAATTGTTTAATAAATAAAAATGTCGAACAATCAGTTAAATAATCAATTTAAAAGAATTGTGGGAAAACATTGAGGCAGCCTGGAAAGCTATACCAATTTCACTTCGCAATAACAAAATTTGATTATTGTTTCCCCGAAGATGCTACACATTGTTGTAGCGAAATATCGGAATAAATAAAAAATAAAAATAAAACCAATATTAGACCTTAATTTCGAAAAATAATAATATAATTGTTTAACTCTTTTAAATTGTTTTGTTTTTCCCTTCCAAACTTTCATTAACTTTGTTCCACAAATTCTCAATTGGATTGTGATCAAGAGACTGTGCTGGCCATTTGAAAACGTTTATGATTTGTTCTTTGGGATCATGGTCGTGCATAAAATTCCACATTTTCTTCAGCGAATGGTAGCATTCTATTATATTATATTTTTATATAAATGTTGTTTAATGCTTGAAGAATTTCTGGCTTAATTCCATGGCAAGAAAACGCAACCCAAATCATAACATTACTTTGGATGATGCTGCTGATTAATCGGATGTCACACATACTGTCTTTTATCATATCCACAGTGGAAACAGACGCAGTATTACCAGTTATAAAACTTGTAAATAGATTTTGTTTACATATGGCAGCTTTGATTTTCCAGAAAAATCGTTTGAAATGGTTGGGTGAATTGTGTTGCAAAAAACTCTCAGTAAAAAAATTTTTCTCCAGACAAAGTTTTTGTTCGGTACATATGGATTTATCCACCTTTAATAAATTACAGAAAATGTTTGTTTTCAAATATTTTTATATTTAACATAAGTTACTTTTTTGAAATATGTAAATAGTTTTTTATTATTAATAAACCAATTTGTTTTAATATTTATAAAATCCCGAAAAACCAGACCCGTTTGGCATCCCTAGTAATCACAGACATGCATCATAAATAAGTTATATGTATACAAAAATATTGCAGATCAGTCAATATTTGCCTATAGCCCCCCTATAATAGGCTCACTTTAATGAGTATAAATGTTTATGCAAATGTTGGTATACACAAAAAAATTATAAATAAAACAGTATAATATATAGACACAAATCATGCCACCTAATTGTGTGACGATCGGCTCTCATATCAGATACATTTTCAAAAAATCAATTTAACAAAAATTAAAATTTTGACATCAAAATTCAGTTGTAAGTATAAACAAATCTGTAAAAAAGCGAAAAAATCTCCTAAAATTTTAAACATTAATAACAACTTTAGTGGAAAATATGGTCAGTCTTCACCAACATTCTGCACAAATGATAACATATATTGACCTGTTCTCTTTTAGAAAATAAGTTGTCACATAAAAACTTAACTATAAATGCCACTAACATTTTTATTTTCAAAACATTACCTCTTCAAAATATTATATTTATGAAAATAGTAGAAAATTTAAACTTACCAAAAAGCAGTATTTCATTACGTAACACAAGCACACAGCATAACAACTCGTAAATTGCAGAAACTGTGCCAAAATGTCTACACAAATCTTCATAAAACTCAGACATACATATTCATTTAGCAAATTGTATTAGAATTATGAATTTATTTAAAACACTTTCACTCTACAATCCCATAAACCGTAAAATGTGAGCAATGCATGAATAAATGAATGAATGAAGGAAATAAATAAATATAGCAAACATACACTGCTACGAGTTTAAAACACACTCTAAAAATATTCTTGGCAAACAACTTGTTTTCCATTTAATGCTTTTAATATTTTAGTAAAATTGTTTGTTTTTTTTTTGCTTAAAATTTTTCTTATTAGGTTGGTATTTTAAAAAGACACATACATACGTACACTTAAGACTTAATTAAAATGAAATATGACAAATTCTCATAATAAAATGAAATAGTTTTTTTTTTTGTTTTGTTTTTAAGGTTTTAATATATTTTTCTTGGCAATATTGCAAATATTGGCTATAGAATAATATTAGCAATATAAACTGTATGAATGAATGAGTGCATGAATAAATGTATGAGCAAATGATTGCATCTTTGCTGTTGCAGTTAACAGATGCCACAGGGAATTTAGCCAAATGTTGGCTGGTAAATCATTAATAAATGTGTGAAAGGATATTCATATACATACATACGTACATACATATACTCGTATACATATTTACATGTACATATATATGTTTGAGCATGTATTTAGCTGTAATTAAAAGCAGGGTAATCAAAAAAACTTTGCTTTGTCAACTACAAATGTTCTTTGATTAAATTACCGGGGGCTAATTCTGGCAGTTTCGATTCGAAAGAAGCTTTTAATTATGTTCTTAGCGAATTGTAGTACGAAGGGCACCTTTCTACAAAAGTTCCTCCGAAAATTCAATTAGCTGCAACTTTATCTCTTCTGGCGTCTGAAGGCTTCCAACATTCAGTTGGAAAGGACTTTTCAATCGGAATATGTCAAAGCTCCATTTGTAAGATAACGAAGCGAGTGGTAAATGAGATGGATCATAAGCTATGTAGCCAGCTCATAAAGTTTAGCCCAAGAAGCACGAGTAGTGATGAATGCAAAGAATATTTCATGGCAAAAAACTTATGCGCCGTTGGCGCGAAGCTATTCATCAGAAACGCACAGAATTGTGGAAAAAGCAATGATGCACTTTTCACCATGATAACGCACCAGCTCACACATCGATGCTTGTGCGTGAGTTTTTGGCCAAAAACAAAACCGTTATCATGCCTCAACCACCGTATTCACCGGACTTGGTCCCCGCTGACTTTTTCCTTTTCCTAAAACTGAAGACAATGATGAAAGGAAAGCGTTTTGCTACGATTGAGGAGATAAAAGAAAAATCGAAACAGAAGCTGTTGGCAATACCAAAAAGCGCGTTTCAGTAGTGTTTCGAGGATTGGAAAAAACGCTGGCATAAATGGATTATATCTGAGGGGAATGACTTTGAAGGGGACAAGATAGTAATTGATGAATAAATAAATACTTTTTGAAAAAATTTGAAAATAAAGGTTATTTTTTTATTAAACCTCGTATACTCTTATAATACGGTCATTTGAAACACATTCACTTGTCTCAACTTTGAATGATTCTGGACAAAAAATAATAAAGATATAAAGCCTAATTTTTTTTGGTACATGACTTAATAAAATCCTACATGGAAGATCGTCTTTTTAGAGTTAAACAGAGGAAAGAATACTCAGAATTTAAAGAAATTGGAGCAGGTGTACCACAAGGTAGTATACTCGGCCCTCTTTTGTATCTATTATATACGTCAGATATTCCTACTCCTATAAACGACAACATAATAGCAACTTTTGCGGATGACACTTGTATCCTGTCAGTTGGTGATAACGAAGTGGAGTCTTCCACTAAGCTACAATCCTCTATAAATATATTGCTAAAATGGACGGAAAAATGGAAAATTAAATTAAATGAGAGTAAATCAGTCCATGTCGATTTTACATACAAATCAATAAGATACAAACCCATAAAAATATCGAACTCTATAGTCCCATATGCTAACCATGCTAAGTATCTCGGAATGACGCTTGATGCAAAACTAAAATGGAAAGAACATATAAAAACAATAGAGACAGAACTGAATATAAAATTCAACAAACTTAAATGGATTATTGGAAGAAATTCTCCAGTTTCAATTCAAAATAAACTGCTTATCTACAGTCAAATGCTAAAGCCAGTATGGACTTACGGAGTTCAAATATGGGGCTGTGCCGCTGAAAACCAAATTAATGTTATTCAACGATTTCAAAATAAAGTACTTAAGAATATTGTTAACGCACCCTACTATATTAGAATTAATGATCTACACAGAGATCTTGGAGTTATGAAAATCTCAGATAATTTTATTCTATATTCTTCGACCTTTTTAATGATTTTTATTAAATAACTCCTGAAGAAGATTTCCAAAGGAAATCGAAATATTGATTGAATTATATATAAGAATTAAAAAATCTTTTATATAAAAAACAAAAAAGTGACCTCAAGCTTAAAAATTATTTAATGAAAATCTCAGATGTTATACAGAAATTTGCAGCTAATCACGCATATAAACTTCAGAGTCATGTAAATCCAGAAGCAGCCATATTGTGTAATGATGAAATCTACTCAAGGAGACTGAAGGGAACTAAGCCAGAAGACCTGGTGGCTGTTATAGCATGAATTTTATTAAACAGAAAAATATTACTTGTTAGTCTAAGACTAGGTGTAATGAAATGAAATGTATATATGTATATAATTTCTGCAAAATAAAAAAAAAAAAAAAACACCGTCAACCCGAAACGATTGCCCACTTGGATGACAACACTTGCCGCTTATTACCGATATAGGGCCACAAATGTGTGAAAAAGTCATCCAACATTGGACCTCCAGATTAAACTATGTTCAAGCCAGAATTTATCTTTCGAATAAAATAAATTTCATTTCAAAATTCTATACATCTAAAAAAAAATACAGAACCCTGATTTTCATAATAAATTTGCACAATTTAAAAGCATTGTTCAGGCGTCAGTCTATTCATGTTGAAATGCCAAGCCAAACTCAACATAAATCACTTCACAACTGACAAAATGGCCGCCAGTTAAAAAAGTTTTTATACATCTAAAAAAACACCCTATATACATATGTCAATGATATTATTTCGATTGTTTTATATCTACTATAACTAAATTTGTGTCTCCAATTTTATAATTTAATATGTTTAACCAAAATTCTCCGTCTACCCTGCCTTTGCTGGAAATGTGCATCACACACATTAAATTTATAATTTATATTGCATAATTTTACTCTTCATTAAATGCTCATTTTATATTGAATAAAGTGAATTTATGAATATTTTCTCAAAGAGGCCATAAAATCTAATATTCAAACATTAAACTTGTATGCAAACAAAATTCATTCATTCACTCATTCATTTATTCACCATCATCATCATCATCATAATCATCATCAACACTATTTCTCTAGCTGCATGATAAAATCGTCATTAGAATAAGTGTAAAATTTTAACTGGATTGAAAAAAAAACAAAATGAATTTGCTCAAACTCGCAAGATGAAATGTTTTCAAGTGTTTTTTAGCGGTAAAAATAGAGACCTTACTGCAGGCCTAATTTTTGGCATTTAACTCGAGCAGTCATTCATGCAACTGTTATAGGTCTGCTAGAAATACTGCTAAAGAAATGCTATTAGTAGGTCTGCCTTTGTAGGTCTATAACAAGATTGTTAAAGTAATGCTACATAGAATGGCTACATATGCTTAAAATGCCTTAAAAGAACATCCCAATAGAAAGGCTGCTGAAGCAAGTCTTTTAAAAGACCAAAACACAAAGTCTAGAACGTGTTCCGAGAGAAGATAGACACGAGCACATATATGTTAATTTTTAGTATAGGTAAATAGGTCTTTTAGAAGCTCTACAAGCTCAAAGTCCTACCAATTTGGTTGCTTGTGAAGCAGACAAAACTGAATGTAGAACGGTAGAAAGACTACTTAAGGTCTATAACAAGACGAATGTCTATATTGATGGTATAGAGCGGAATGTGTTTTGTAACTTTTGCAATATCTAAATAAGTCTTTTAGAAGGCCGGCAAAGTCAATGCCCCAAAACAAATTTTCCCGCTGGGTTGAGCTGGTGATAAAACAAATATACAGCCATATGTTGTTGTTGTGTTTTGTTGCATATAAGTCTAAGTATGTATAATTTAATGCAACTGGAGATCTCAAGCGTAAATCTTGGGTTTTTACATTTTATATTTACCTTTTTATCTTATTTTGTCTTCAAAAGACCTTAGATTACACAAGAATGGAAGATTTTATTTTGTTTGCGGTTTGAAGGATAACACAGTGGGTTCTATTTTCTACTTTAAGTAAACATTTTACAGACATGTTGAAAAATATAGACATATGGACATATAATCTATAATACTCGTACATAAAATGACATGAAAGTTTTCCCATACTAATAGTTGATAATGGTTACACTTCAATAATAATAATAAAAATAATTCAATTGTCCACTTCACAAGTGATGTGGTAGTGTCATTGTATGTCATCTGAATTTACAATAGTTGTACAAATGCTTTTGATAATTTCTATATACTCGTACATAAATATATTGTACAACATTTTTACATATGTTTTTTGAATGTTGTATAAGAGTTTAGGTGTTGCCATGTTGTATCTCAACATAAAGATTAATCATTTTAGATAAAAAAAAATTAACCCAACGGTAACACTCAAATCATACGCCTGTTCTATATTCCACTACGAAGTAAAACTGAATTCGTTTTCAATTCCATGCTATATACATTTTCACGGCGTTCCAGAAAACGAGTGAAACTTATACTACGATGAACTGAGCAAAAAATTATATTTTACTTTTTAAATCATTTTCAAAAAATTTAGAACACAAACTTAATGCAAATTTTACTTCCACTTCATTTAACAAATGTAGAACCCATGGTGAAATTAAATACTAGGTGACAGCATTGCTGCAACAATTACAACAAGGCAAGAACAACAGGCATTTTTCTATATGTAAAAACCTTCGTCACTATCAAAAAGTTTTTTTTTATATAACTTTTTGACATTTTCAATTTCACCATGAATAATCAGCTGGCGCTACGCTGTCACCTTGTATTAAATTCACCTTGGTAGAACCCATGTAATAAACTGATTAACAAAATAAAGTTTAACAATTAAAGTTTAAAAAACAAAAATTTTAGTTGAAAATACAACGTTATGTTGTAATTTTGGAAAATATTCATATTTTATGTTTTGTATTTGTTTTAAAAATATTTTTCTTTTCTCATTTTAAAGGTTTAACAACATATGCATACATACGACTTTGCTCAAAATTCTCTTTACGATTAGTTAGTTGTATTATCATACAATATACAACATACAACGTTACTTGTAAATTTAACAAATGTGAAAATGATGTTTATGTAAAAGCTATATTTAGTACAAATTCGTGATAATTTCGTTCAATATAATCGTCCTTCTGATTAGATATTTGCTTAACAAAATTGCCGCACTTTAGTCTTCTGAAATCCAGGAGCAATTTTTGAGAAGGCTTTACAAGCTAAACGTTTCCTTGTATTCTGTGCTATGTGGTCTGTAGGTGTAATTGATACATTTATTTCTGTAATATGATGAATTTATTGCGCAAAATTGTCTCATACGGCATAATTTTATGTGGCGATATATTAAAAATAGAGTCATCAAAGACCCAATTAAATGGAATACGATCTTTTAACTAAAATTCTGATTGACAATTTTGACATCTGTAAGCGCGGTCATAGTGGTCCGATATCATTTTTAATTTGTGTTTGTCAATATTTTCTTTTGAAAAACGAAAAAAGTTTCTGCTGAAAAACTTATAATGAAAATCAATTTTGGCGTGTGCTAAACTTCATTTAAAAACAAAAAAATTTATAAATACTCTGTTAACCATTAACTGACTTACAATGCGTTCAATAGGACCACATTGTAATTTCCACAGTTTTCATTTGTGAACTTTTATGTATATATTTTTGATCCTTATGGATATTGGAATCGATATAACGATGTGTGCCGGTCTATTGATAGTATAATGCAACCAATTAATTTCACGTAGCTGTTAAATTGGTATTTTTTAATTATAGTTATTGAGAGATATTGAGATTTACAAACCTCAGAGATTATTGTTATCCAAAATTTAAATAATTAAATTTTTTATACAAACCAAATAAAATAAGTTTAATTTAATGTTGATTACAAACACCACTGTTTACTTTATATTTAAATGTAAATTTTGTGTTAAAATTTTTATAAATTTTCCACAGAAAACCAGCAATAAAGTAGAAGAAGAAAAAAAAAACAACGAAATATTTTCACACTTTACACAGTTTTCTTTTGCAAAGTTCTTCACACATTTTTACTTATTCTTTAAATACGTTAGTTATGCAACCCACTTATACAAACATATGTACATATGTACGAGTACATACAGCATTACAAATATGATTTGCCAACAGGCAGCAAAGCCAACAGGCATTGTTGTTGTTGCTGTTGCTGGTTTGTTGGTAGCATACTTGTTAGTTGGTAGCACAAAAGCGGCCGTTTGGAGAAAAAGTAGAAAAACAAATTTTATAGAAATTTTCCTGTATGTACTTGAACACGTTGCAATAAAATTTCTATTCTTCTTTTTTCCCCATTTTTTTTTTTATTTTTATATAAATTTTTTGGCTTCTTTTGCCTTTAGAGGAGTATGTTGCGTGTATTTGTTAAGCTTTGCAAATGCTCATGCAATATTCTTGAGAGAGTGATGCAATAAACCCCATTGTTGTTTATGTATTTATGTAGTAGTTGTAGTTGTGGTTTGTTGCACATACATACATACATACATATTTACACAGTTGTATCTGTGTGTATGCTGCGTAAATTGTTTATTCTTTTTAAACACACATTTATAACCATGCAATTTATTAAAAATGAAGACAACTTCTAACAGTTTTTTTCTTGGCTTTATGCCTCTCAAATCTTTTCTTTAAAAAAAATTCAAAAAGAGTCTTAATATGTAGGTTTATTAGAGGGGTTCATTAATGTATAAAAAACAATTAAAGTATATGTCCAATGTATTTTAAATTTTTTTCAAAGATCTAGAAACAAAGGATATATAAACTTGTTGAACATTTTCTCTATGGTAAATTTGATGTCATAACAATTGCATTTGAACTCCCCTAATACATATCGCACCTGTTCAACAAAAGGGTAGTAACTCAAAATTTTGAAATTTTCACTTTTTATTAAAAAACCGATACATAAAAATCTACTCTACCCACTGTAAAAATCTCCCATTATTTTGTCTACTCTTTCGTCAAAAATACCGTTATGTCACTCTTCATATCTTCAGAGTTTTTATTTATATAGCTATCAATAGTTTTTTGCCTCTACTGAAAAATAGAAAATTTTGACTTACTACCCTTTTGTTGAACAGGTGCGATATGTATATATGTATATCTTTAGTTGTTATTTACTTATATTTATTTGTTATTTCTTTTTTATTTTCCCTCTTTTCCACGTTCCCACATATTGAGGTTGTTTTCCCCCAGGTCCCCTTCATATGTGTCTTTTTTCTAAGTGTACACATTTGATTTTCTATTTTTATTATTTTTGCCTAACTTACATACATATTTAATTTAAAAAGTTTGATTTTTATGCATAAATAAAATCAAAAGAACAAAATTATTTATAAACTTTTGCTATGAAATTTGTATATTGTATTTACTTTTTGCAACAAATTTCATATAAAATGATTTTATAAAATAAATTTACATAAATGAAAATCTCAAGTTGGTTAAAATTAAGAAATGAAACTCGACTTGAAATACCTTTGAAATTTTAAAGTAAATGGCAAATAGTTTGTAAAAATTTTATATTAAATGTCAGAAAATGGCAATAAATCGTTAGTGAAATTAATCTATATATATAAAATTCAATGTATGTATGTATGTATGTATGTATGTATGTATGTATGTAACGTATAGACTCCAAAACGGCTGAGCCGATTTTGATGAAATTTTCACAGCATGTTACTGTGACTCTGGAAGGAATAATAGGGTACTTTTTTTTTACCACGCCCACTTTTACGCCCACTTTTTTAAAATATTGTAATTGGAGACCAAACCTCTGGACCGATATTTTTGGGACTTTGGTATGATTAATAGGGCACTTTTGTTGACCACGCCCATTTTTACGCCCACTTTTTAAAAATTATGTAATTGCTCCCATATAGTTTTTAACAGATTTACTTCAAATTGTATACACATACTTTTTGTTCTCTACACAAATTTGTTCATTCCAAAGTATTTTTTTATTTGGTAGTATATTGCTCTTAATACTGTTAACGTCGCCATATAACTATGAACCACGCCTACTTCATCGCCCCCTTTTTTAATTCAGATACTTACTTATACCACTAACAATGTTTGCTATAGAAAATATTTTTTTTGTAATATGTATTTACCTAAAGTTTTATACACTTTTTAACTACATACATTTTTTTATTACCAAATCCCCA